>BTPG01000004.1:153013549-153274522 GCA_036245525.1 Semisulcospira habei
TAGGTGAGGCTGGCGCTGGTTGATATGTACACATCCCTTGGGGACTTTCTCAGCGCTGGCCGAACGTTTAGTTGGATCCCTTGCCCTTCCCTGTCGGGCGCCCGGTCTCCGGCCCACGGAGTGATACGCGGTTTTGGGGCGGGGCGATCGTGTGCATCCCTTTGGATGTATGTGGTCGTCTTGTAAATAAATAATAATTACGGTATTTATAATGCGCTTATCTTATAATAATTATAACTCTAAGCGCGCACTCACAACTCGCGCACGCATGCGCACGCTTTAGACAATGACTTGCGTACCACAAACAGTGGAATACATTACGAGGGTCAGCTTGGGGTGGGGAGTGTGGTGATATAGTGCTAAAACTGTTGAAAGAGGTGAGTTTTGAGGGCGGACTGGAAGGAGGAGAGAGAGTGTTTCTGACGGAGAGAGAGTGGGAGAGTGTTCCAGGTGGATGGACCGTAGACGGAGAAGGAGCGGGGGCCGAAAGTGTTAAGTTTGGTGCGAGGGATGTGGAGGCGGAGAGGGTCAGAGGCAGAGCGGAGGGAGCGGGAAGGTGTGTAGGGGTGAAGTAAGTTGGAGAGATAGGCAGGAGCGCAGTTGTTCAGGGATTTGTAGCAGAGAGACAGAATTTTGTATTGGATGCGTTGGGGGATGGGGAGCCAGTGAAGGAGTTTGAGCAGGGGTGTGACGTGGTCGGATTTTTTCTTTCTGAGGACGAGGCGGGCAGCATTGTTCTGAACGCGTTGGAGATTGAAAATGGTGAAATGAGGGAGGCCGGAAAGGAGAGAGTTGCAGTAGTCGATGCGAGATAAGATGAGAGAGACAGCAAGTTTGGTGGCAGCTTCGGTAGTGAGGTATTTTCTGATCTGACTGATGCGGCGGAGGTGGAAATAACATGCCTGGGCCGTGTCGGAAACGAAGCTGGTCATGGACAGAGAGGAATCGAGGATAACGCCGAGGTTCTTGACCGAGTCAGAGAGGGAGATGGGGGTGCTATCGATTTGAAGGTGGAGAGAGGGAGGGAGCTGGGAGAGTTTCCTACCAGCATGGCTTCCGTTTTGTCGTCGTTCAGTTTTAGCTTGTTTGCTGTCATCCAGTTTTTCACGTCTTCGTAGCAGTCAGCCGTGCGAGTCAGTAGTGACTGAGTGTTGTCGAGTTTGTCTTTGTCTAGCAGTTGTGAGTCGTCAGCGTAGAGGTGGTGGTGTATGCGGTGAGACTGGATGATGTTGGACAGAGGAGAGGTGTAGAGTGTGAAAAGGACCAGCAAGGACGGACCCCTGTGGGACTCCGCAGGAGAGCGTGACTGGGTTGGAAGAGACGCCGTTGATGGTGACGGACTGCTGTCTGTCGGAGAGGTAGGAGAGAAACCAGGAGTGAGCAGAATCAGTGATGCCAAAGGAATGGTGGAGTCGGTGGAGGAGGATAGAGTGGTCTATAGTGTCAAAGGCGGCAGAGAGATCGAGTAGTGTAAGAAGAGAGATGTTGCCCGAGTCGGTGGAGAGAAGCAGATCGTTTAAGATATGTAGAAGGGCTGTTTCAGTGCTGTGATGTTTGCGATAGGCAGACTGGAATGGACTGAGGAGGTTGTTGTCGGTGAGGTGGAGGTTGAGCTGGTTGAGAACAACCTTCTCAAGAAGCTTGGACAGGAAAGAGAGATTGGAGACTGGGCGATAGTTCTTGAGTTCGTTTGGGTCGAGGTCTTGTTGCGTGCCTATGTGTTTTTCTGTGGGTTGGTGGGTGCCTGTTGGGTGGGGCTGGTGGCTCCGGCTGGTTGTCTTCCGCCCCCCCCCCCTCCTTTTTTTTTCTCTATCTCTCTCCCTCTTTCTCTCTCCCCCCCCCCCCACCCGCCCCCCTTAACACTTCTCTCTAGCCCTCTTTTTCTCTTTACGCTTTTTCCTTTTTCCTTCTTCCCCTTCCTCCTTCCTCCCCCCCCCTCTCTCTCTCTCTCTCTCTCTCTCTCTCTCGCTCTCTTCTTTTTTTTTTTTGAGTTACCCTTGAAGACGTTTCACAACTACCTACTCTCCACTTATACCAATATTCTCTTACTGAATTTGATTATTTGATTTGTTTCAATGACTTATTACTTGTGTACCGTGCTAAATGCTGGGATTTTTTCCCGGGGTCCTCCCGTTTTTCCCCGAGGTAGTCCTCAACTTGAAGGTGATATAAAGTTTGCCTTCGGGTTGGTGTTTAGCAGGCTTTGTGTATTAAACACTCAGCCTACTTCGTGCCCAAGGGTACTCCCCGTTCGTTCTCTCTCTCTTTCTCTCTCTCCGTCTCGCTGTGTGTGTGTGTGTGTGTGTGTGTGTGTGTGTGTCTCTCTCTCTCTCTCTCTCTCTCTCTCTCTCTCTCTCTCTCTCTCTCTCTCTCTCTCTCTCTCTCTCTCTCTCTCTCTCTCTCTCTCTCTCTCTCTTTCACTGGCCTCACCTACACGCCTTTACTTTTGCTCGC
This sequence comes from Semisulcospira habei, assembly GCA_036245525.1. Taxonomy (NCBI): domain Eukaryota; kingdom Metazoa; phylum Mollusca; class Gastropoda; family Semisulcospiridae; genus Semisulcospira; species Semisulcospira habei. Next base: position 153,016,004 of record BTPG01000004.1, read on the forward strand.
TCCTGCACGTGCTTGCATACACTCTTGTCTCTCGTGTTCAGGTTCTCTCCGAGTCTCTCTCTTATGATTTTTCGTTGACGTCATTTTTTCTTTTTCCGCACTTTTGTTCTTCCTTTTCTTTTATTTTACGTCACCTCCTTCAGTTGCCACATTCCTTCTGCCAATGAAGATAAGTAGCGGCTAATCTCTCTGTTTGTTTGTCTATTTTGACAAAGGGTATTTACCCGAAATATTAATACATTGTGTTGTACCCGTCTTTTCTAAGCGTGTTTCTTTCTCCGTTGGGTACTTCTGTTCGTGTATATGTTTTTATAACCTGTGTCAAAAAAGAGTCTTTTTAGATACAACAATCATCAACATAGAAATAAATCGCCCTTGAATAGCCCCATGGGGCGATACAATTTTGTCGCGCCGCTATCGCCTGTCGCACAACAATCGCGCCGCTGTTGTATTGCGCATATTAGATACAGTTTATTGCCATTTGCCTTAAGAACAAAGCATAGGAATGTGTGTTGGTGTCGTTACAATTACAAACATCACAGTCAACAATAAAAAAAAAATAAATAATCCATCATACAAATACAATGCCCTACACACCCTGTAAAAACTTTAAAACTAAACAACTAATATCACAAACCAATAAATACCGTACACACCCACGCTCACCTCCCACACAACACACACGCATATTAATCTAGGAAGTCTAAATTAATTAAAGGTATATCGTTTAAAATGAAAACAGAATATCTTAGAATAAATGTCACTAATTTAGTGATCACAGTTGCCGGGTGTAAAACTGGTTAATATATATCATAAGACTAGGCTGATACTGATATACACTATTCTCTCAACCGTTGGGGGCGCGCCCTGCAGGGGGAGGAGACGCATGGAGTCAGCTCGACCAAGCACCACCAACAGCCAAAGGGATAGCACAAGGGTTGGGCGAAGTGTTGGGCGAAGTGCTCTGTAGGCCGGCCACATGATTCCATGCACATACGCACACTCACTCAGTCATTCACGCGACACACGGTCACCCACTGTAACGACCTGCGCGGGACGATCCAGGAGAACACTCATTCTTTATTTCTAAGTTCTGGATTTATGTCGCTGTCGCCACGGCTGTCGCGCGCGATATGGAAACAACTTAAGGAAACACACAAAGCGTTTATCCACCTGTCGCTCAGGTGCATTTTTGTCGTGTCGCCAACCACAATGCACAGTTTAACAAAGTATTACAAAATACTTAAACCTTCTAAAAATGTATTTAAAAAAACAACGCGCACAAAAGCTGGCATAAGGAAGCTGGCATAAGGAAGCTGGCATAAGGAAGCTGGCATAAGGCAGCTGGCATAAGGCAGCTGGCATAAGGAAGCTGGCATAAGGAAGCTGGCATAAGGAAGCTGGCATAAGGAAGCTGGCATAAGGCAGCTGGCATAAGGAAGCTGGCATAAGGAAGCTGGCATAAGGAAGCTGGCATAAGGAAGCTGGCAGAAAAACATGTCTAGTCGTGCAAGACGTACGGGGCCATCACCACCAACAACAACTTCGATGTCACAACATGCAGACACGGTGTGAAACAAACAACAATGACACAACTAACAACAAAACTAAAACAAGAAGGGCAAAGCCCATAAGGCTCACGTGTATCGACCGATCCACACATGTCTGACATAACGTTTTTTGTCAAAATATGGCTATTTTTTTACCTATTTCCTGAGCTCTTGTGACCCTTGACCTTTCCGAAGGGTCATGCACATTAGTATGCATAGATAGGTCTTACCATCAGATATCTCTGTAGCAACTTTGGGGTTGAAGTTGTGAATAGTCTTTGCGAAAAAACATTTTTGGGGTAAAATATGGTCATTTTGGACCTATTTTTTGACCTCTTGTGACCCTTGACCTTTCCGAGGGATCAACCAAATTAGTGTGCCTATAAAGGTCTTACCATCAGGTATCTATGTACCAAGTTTAGGTTTGAAGTTGTCAATAGTATTTGAGAAAAAAGAAATTATGTCCCAATAAAGCTATTTTTCATATATTTCCTGAGCCGCTGTGACCTTGACCTTTGTGAGAGGTCACTGAAATTGGTATGTTTAGAAAGGTCTTGCCAAAAAGTATCCTTGGGCCGCGTTTGAAGACTGAAGCTTGAATAGTCTCCGAGAAAATGCCCAACGTTAAAGTTTACCACGTATGACGCCGGAAGGACGACGGACGACGGACAACGGACGGACAACCACTGGCCCAGAACATAGACTCACTTTTGCTTCGCACGTGAGCCAATGAACCCGTACACTGCCGAGCATAAAACACACACACACACAAACCCACCTGAACACCACCAAACTAACAAGAGGTATAATTTATATCCTCATGCGTCCCCGCCCATGAGGTTATATGCCTCTTGCAGAAACCACTTTGTATCCATGTTCCTTGGACGCCTAACTGACGCTGAATTAATGTACAATTATTCCAAAAACACAATCCTTACCGTCCAGTGTCCCCGGCATGCTTCCCGGCGTTTGGTATTTCAGCTGCTGCTGCACGGCGATGGTAGCTGCCCCAGGGTGGGAGGTGTAGTGGCGAAAGAAGTAGGGCTGGGGCACCAGGGGCCTGCGGATGGGCACCGTCTTGGGCCGGCCGGCCAGAGGGTCAGGGAAGTCGGCCATAATCTCCGCCTGCGTAGGGTTGCGGTAGCTTCTGGAACACACGGAAAATACACGACTGAAGTGTGAATTTAAGTGACTTTCATCTATAGAGTTAGAGAATGGGACTGGAAGCAAAATGTCATCGGACCGCTGTTAGCTCCCTTAACTCATTCTACCCCAGACACACCACAGCAAGATAAGGATCGACCATGACAGTTCACGGGTGATGCCAGAATAGCTTGGCGCCTATGGGCGCCAAGCTATTCTGGCATCACCCTTGAACTATCATGGTCGATATGTGTCCTGCACTGCAATGCAGTCTTCAGAGGACAACGGCAAAATTTGGGGATTTCGGTGTTGGGGTAGAATGAGTTAAAGCTGGCGACTACGGTAAGAAGCAGTGCTTTGATGATAGTTTGGTGCTCTGGAAGATACTGACTCTTTAGCCGCTTGGCTGCCCGGCATGCAGCGGGCGCTAAATTATGTTTTTGAAACTGAACAGGGCAAATTCAACATCGAATAATCCCATCAAAACATGAAATACGGATATGCATAGGCCCAGCAAGAGGCACAATCTCCATGAGTTTGTTGGGTTGGGTTGGCTTTGGTTTGGTTTGGTTTGGTTTGGTTTGGTTTGGTTTGGTTTGGTTTGGTTTGGTCTGGTCTGGTCTGATCTGGTCTGGTTTGGTTTTGTGTGTGTTGTTAAGGTTTGGGGTTTTTTTTTTTTGTTTGTTTGTTTTTGGGTTTTGTTGTTGTTGCTGTTGGTTTGTTTGTTGTTGTTATTTTGCTGTTGTTCATGTTTTGTTTTTATTATTATTATTATTTTATTTTATTTATTTTTTTTGCATCGTGCACTTGCGGTTGGGTGATGCTCAGGTATTTGTGACTGAGACGGGGTTTACTTTAACCCTTTGGCTGTCGGTCGCGCTTTCTGTCGCGATGATTCCTGCAGGAAACATGGCGACAATAAGCGCGACCGACATTCAATACACTAAGTTTCACGAAGTACAAGCAACAGAGAGGCTTTCTCTGGCAGTTTCTGTTCGGCTAATCAGGCACTAACGTTGAGGGTTTTGCGGTCGATCCATCGCCAACGCTTGGTGCTGGAATGTGTGTGAGAGAGAGAAAAGAAATCAAGCTACAGAAAAACAAAGGTCAGTGGAGACAAACTACAAACAAGGGAAACTAATGCATCAACTCCTGACAAACTCGCATTCATTCGTTCTACAGAGTCGACAGGATGCCACAAAAGAGCACAATCCGTCTGCAAGAGGTATAGATCCTCATGAGCCCCCGCAGGCCGCGGGGGCTCATGAGGATCTATGCCTCTTGCTGATTCCATTTCCTTTATTTTTTTCCCCACATTCTCTACCACGAAGTAGGAAATGCAATAGTTGGTTTAGTCCCCGTGTACGGCAGCCGCAGCAAACAGTATCCCTCTGCGCCGGAGAAACATAGATCCTCATAATCTCCAACAGGCTGCTGAGGCTCATGAGGATCTATGTCTCGTGCTGATTTCATTACATTCGAGGCCCTTAGTCGGGTATCTGCGACAGTCACGCGAAAAGGTCGTTCGCGTGTTTATACGCTTGTCTATTGAGTGGACTTCAATTTACACCAAATCAATAGTTTCCAGGGCTTCCGGACACCCCCTCCCTCCCTCCCTCCCCCCCCCCCCCTTCCCTCAAAGTACAAAAATACATGTTATATCATTCTTTTGGGGGGAGTTTGGAGCCCACCCTCAACCACCACCCACCCCCCCTCTCCAACCCCTACCCATCCTTTAATTTTTTACCTTGAAGGGTCTCATAAGCTGTCAGAGCTGGTCTATGGTTTGGACCTTGAAGGGTCTCATAAGCTGTCAGAGCTGGTCTATGGTTTGGACCTTATACGGATTTTAACCCGACACACTACAAAAGGAGATAAACTGACCATGATAATTCAAGGGCCGTGCCAGATTAGCTTGGCGCCTGATGGCGCCAAGCTAATCTGGCACTACCTTTGATTTATAATGGTCGGTCAATTTCCTTCTGCAACATAGAAGTTAGATGCAACCTCCACAATTTGGGAAACATGGCCGTGAGATTAAACGGCTTATGGGAATCCACCATACTGGTTGTGTCCTTCGATCGGAGGGACACAACCAGTTTGATAACTTTGACACACCGGCACTTACATAAATCAAAGACCTACCTCGCCCCCCCCCCCCAAACACACACACCCCTCCTCCCCCCCCCCCAACCCCACCCACCCATCCACCCACACGCACGTGCAAAAGGCAAGTTTAACTGCTTCCCCGCCAGTGAACGCAGATTATGTTTCTGAACTGAAATCTCTGTTAATTCAACGCCAAAGACCTCAGTGTGCCAGCCGCATAAGGAACATGCATGAAAAGTGGTGTCAGCAGGAGGCATAGATCCTGATGAGCCCCCGCGGCCGTGGAGGCCGCCTCTAGGATCATTGTCATTGCACTTCAAACGTGTTCACTTTTTCTCGCGGCAGTGAACGAGTTCAAATCCCGTCCCCTTTCAGCACCCCCATCCCACCGCCCCCACCACCCACCCACCCACCCCCCTCCCACTCCCTTTCACCTACTCTTTAACTCATTCGAGACGTGCCGCCGCGTATCAGGAGGTGGCACGTCTCTCATGCTTTAAAAGTAAGAACCGCGCTCCCAAACACACATGTTGTACCTTGGGCCACTACAGCCTCGAAGCCCTGTACAGGTCATCATGAACACTGCCGAGCAAGAGAAACACGCAACATTTTACCCTAAGTACTTTGCTTATGCACTCCACTTTGTTTATACATACACCTTTGACGATACCCAGCAGAGCGAAGGGAATCGCCGGGTCGTGGGTTGGCGAATCCCGTCCCGGCCCCGGTAGCTGGACTCACAATCCAGGGGGAGAAAACGGATTTGTTCAATAGCATGTCCGTTGAAAGGTCCTGGTAAATCAAAGTGGCACAGTTGGAGTGCGCCTGAGTTGATCAGTGTTCAGGTCGTACTCCATAGGCAATAGATTTCCCTGTTCCATAACCCGCCCGTCAGGGCCGTCCATGATCACCTCGGTGCTGTGGACGTTAAACCCGAACTAACCAACCAACCCAAAAATAACGCGGACCATGACATGATAAACACACACACGGATCACAACTTCCGCAGTACACTGGACCGAATTATGTCTATATTTAGGATCAAACGCGAGCGCGAGCCTCCATCTGGCTGTATAATGTTCTTAGTGTTATATTTACAATGAAGATGCCATATACAGACACGGAGTTTTATATTTAGAAGTTAGAAAGTTATAAACAGACACAAATAAACATACAAAACAGACAAGAAAACATTACAGGAATTGTTAAATATAGAATATCACAGTTATTTGTTGTTGTTTTTTTTTTTTTTTTTTCTTTTTTTTTTTTAAAAATATTTGGAGAACGTTAACCGTCCTCAAAACTACATTTGGAGAAAAAAAATGAAAACAAATCACATGCAAAACAAAAAACAAAAAACAAAACAAAACAAAATCATCAGTAATTTTCCATTACCACAATTTTCTTAAATGTATTTTTTTCCAGCAGAGTAGAACGCACATGCCTCATACGTTCCGAAGCATTGTCGAAGGCACCCTTAACACTTTCGAGACGTACTGCGTTCGGATACAAGGTTTAACGCCTATCGCGGCACGTCTCGAGTGTGTTAAACAGCATCAACAAAAATAACCGTTTGACTGTCGATAGCGCTTTTGTTGTTGAGGCGACTCCTGTAGGAATCCCCTTGACAAAACGCACTGCCGACTAAATATCCGGTACTACTAACTGACAAGTCTTAACCCATTCAACGCCGGGAAAAAATTAACACAATTCAACTGCAAGAGACATAGATCTTCATGAGCCCCCGCAGTCGCGGAGGCTCATGAAGATCTGTGTCTCTTGCTGAGATTAACTTGTATCCAAGGTCCATGGATGGTTTGTGTGGGTTTTGGTCGTTCAATGAACGATTTCAGAAATACAATATACGCACAGTGGCAGGGAATACTGAGGTAAACACGCATCAGCTGCCGCATAGACTGACGGGAGTCTATGCCGAGTATGTAATGCATCCCAGTAGTTCTAAAACTGTCTAAATCAGATGATGTCGGTATGTCGAGTATGCATCTCTTGTGTTCTGTCAGCTTAGAGATGCCGCGTGAATATCAGTTTTCAAAAGCCGTCAAAATAAGTGCACACGATTTTGAAGTTGACCCAGGATTCAATTACGGGGTCGGCACACACACACAAATCCCTTCTACACCGTACACTTCTGGTTTTACAAATCGCCAATTTTCTTGTAGCTATATCCGAAGTTTGTTAAGCGAATTAGCAAGAGTAAATAAGCGAATTAGACGGAGTGCTGTCGGGACCTTGAAAAGGTGTTGTTATATCCGGCTTTTTAAATCCGACCTTGTTATAAGCGAAGTCGACTACGAATTGTTTTCGCGTTTGGCGGACACACAAACTGCGCAGTTGTATGCATATATGCACCTGATTTCCGTCAAAATCGGGGACCCATTCATTTCTACCACTGGCACTGACATATATTTCCACTTAACCCGTTTCAGTAGCCCCAACGCACTACATCAGGAGATGGATCGACCGTGACAGTTCAAGGGTAGTGCCAGATTAGCTTGGCGACTGATGGCGCCAAAGCTATTCTGGAACTACCGTTGAATTATCATGGTCGCTTCATCTCCTGCAACTGGTACATAGGCGTTATTTGACACCTACAAAATTTAGGAAATGCCGCCTTGGGATTAAACGGGTTAAAAATGTTCGAGACAGTATCCCGATAGAAACAAACAAGCACGCTAAGATTTGCGTGCTCCAAAGGTTAATTTCAGCTTCATTACACGGGCATTCAAATCTTCAAAAAATAAAATGAAACGTACGTATTGTATTCATTACATTCATGCAAATTCGCCCCGAATTATGGATCTAACACGCTGGTTGTACGCCGGTTGCTGTCAAACTCTTTGCCTCCCTTAAGCGGGAAAGATCCATCAGTAGTCTGACCAAAACAGATGAAGGGTATGCCTCACTGGCTTGGCTAATAAACGCACACAAACAAACAAACAAACAACGTGCGTCTATATTGGGGGCTTACTGCAGTATAAGTGAAATTGAAACGTGGTTGGTTCTTGCGAGGTTTCTTTTCAGGAAAAAGTCTCTTTTGTCAGTAGTGGAGGCGACTATGCAAAACTGATAATAATACACAAAGCATTAATTACAAAAGTACCTGATGCTTCTAGCACCAAAGTAAGAGAAATCGTTAGCGTCAACAAGCAGTGAATCACTGGTTGAGCCCGGTCTGACAAAAGCCACATTGTATCCGCTGTGTTATTCTGGGCAGTGACTTTTCGGTCAGGAGACTGTGCTGACGTCACAGCCATGTCGGTTATCTCTGCCAGGCAAAAGGCAAACGGCGCCACCTAGCGGCAACAATGACATACATACGTAATCCCGTATGACTTCATAGCCGAGAAGCGAACAAGACAACTGCAATAGACATAGATCCTCATGAGCCCCCGCAGTCACGGGGGCTCATGAGGATATATGTCTCTTGCTTAGACCAATTTGTATCAGTCCCTGTTTCTTGCGGTTCCAGTTTGCGACTCCACATCGATAAATGAACAAAGATTTCAGAAACAAAATATGCGTGAGTCCAGTGGCAGGGAAGGTCCAGTTGACGCCACCGCTGTGTTTCTGCGATCTTCGATAATGCAACGCCCCAAAACTGACCCTAGCTGTCCCAGGAACATGTCTCCAAAGTGGTATCAGCCAGAGGCATAGGATCCTCATGAGCCCCCGCAACTGCAGGGGCTCATGAGGATCTACACCTCTGACAGTTGGGTGGTGTTCAAACTTTCTCGGCAGTGAAAACGGGTAAGGAGCACACATATAAATGGGACTGAACGTTACCACCACGGGCTGGACCGTAGAGATATCTGTTTTTACGTGTAAATAAATGCTCTGAACTTATTTCTTCTAGTCACCGTACAGAGACGATAAGAAATGAAAATCTATGTTTACTGCAGATGAATGAGACTTGCTGACGAAGAGACTCAGTAATAGCTAATCAACGCGGACGCAAGATTTCGAATTTCAGTCGTAAATATTGCTAACAGATGTCTTACTTGCTTGTTTGTTTGCCTGTGAGAAGCTAAGGTATTCTGGCGCCACCCTTGAACTATCATAGTCCATTCACATCTCTTTGTAGCGTTAATCACAGTATCGCTACAGATGCCAGATCTCACTACGCCTCTCTCTCTCTCTCTGTCTCTGTGCCCCCACCCCCACCCCACCCCCATTTTCCCTAATTATAAAAATAAATATTGTCCCTTCGATCCTCTATTTTTAACACCTCACACCCCACCCCACCCCCTATTGTTTCCTGCCTCCCTGTATATTGTGTAATCCACCCCACCCCACCCTGGCCGGTGAACAGTAACACCCATGTTCTGTGAGCTTACACGCCCCTCAGTGTGCATCAGCGTTTCATACGGCATCATCTCTTCTCATTTTCAAGGGGCGCAGAATGCCGGTACTCATCAGTCCTGGCCGCCGCAGTTAGTCCCTTCGATTTGCGAGGGGCGCAGATTCTCATGCGTATGCGGGGCTAGTGACAAGGTATGCCCCTTGCTGGCAGCGGGTGTTGACAATTTACATCTTGGCTGGCGGGGAATCTATGCCTCTTGCTGGCAGCGGCTTATGAGAATCAGGACTCAGTTGCATGAGTGAGCGTAGTCCTGTTCTGGCCACTAAGCAAGGTGCTCCGCGTAGTGGCCAGCACAGGACTAAGCTCACTCATGCAACCGAGTACTGGGCTATCTGTTGCTGGGCGGGGCTCAAAGAGCTTTGTCTTTCGCTTCACATTTACATCTTTGCTACTCACGGCGAGGAAGACCTCGAGGGTTCAGTGTCTGTCATCGCTTCGTGCCCGACGGGGTATGCACAAGGCTGAACTTATTAGTCGCACATTAAAGCCCCAGCACCCACTCAGAACTACATTAGGTCTGCCAGAGGCATGATTCTCATGAGCCCTTGCAAGCTGCAGAGGCTTGTGACGAACTTTTATGTGGATGAGAAAAATAATCTGGTGAAAACTTCATTATCTGTTTCACCGACATTGGACACATAATGCGCAATTCGTGGATCGATCGCGACAGGTCAAGCGTAGTGTCTGATTTTCTTGGCGCCTCTTCACTGAGGCGCCAAGCTAATCAGACACCACCCTTGAACTGTCACAGTGGCTCCGTCTCGAACGAATTATACATCGCAGGCACATCAAGCTTAGGATTCTCTGCCAATGTTCATACGTGGAGCGTAGCACACAGATTAAGATCACTGCCGAGAAAAGGTATACATGACCCAGCTGCAAGAGACAGATCTTCATGAGCCCAACCCCCCCCCCCCCTCCCCCAGTTGCGGGGATTCATGACGATCTGTGCCTCTTGCTGAAGCCACTTTGTACTTATGTTTGTTTGGGTTTCTTTTCTTTTTTTTTTGACAGCTGAGGATCTTAGACGTTAAATATACGATTTCCAAAACAGAACTTGCGTCCCCAGGCACTGACGGGGTTATAAAATGCTCTCCAGGTGTCAAAGCAAATCAGGCACCACCATTGCTCTCTCAGTCTCTCTGCAACAGATTTGAGAAAAGGATCCAGTTGGCTGTGGCGGTGCCAAGGTTATTATCTGCCCCAAGAATTCATTTACTGCCGTCCTCTCTCTCGATCACAGTGTGAGCGGCGAAAAGATGGTGACATCCATAGCTTTAACCCTCACGACTTCCGCGATTTATGGAGCACACATTTAGAAGTAAACGAGGCCGTTTTCTGCCAGCAAGAGGCCATACGTCACCCATGTGCAAGAGGCCATACGTCACCCATGTGCAAGAGGCCATACGTCACCCATGTGCAAGAGGTCATACGTCACCCATGTGCAAGAGGCCATACGTCACCCATGTGCAAGAGGCCATACGTCACCCATGTGCAAGAGGCCATACGTCACCCATGTGCAAGAGGCCATACGTCACCCATGTGCAAGAGAAAAATGAGTATTTTTCGGTTTTTTTTTTTTTTTTTTTTTTTTGAAATGTCCACTTAAAGGAACAAAGGGGGTGGGGGGGGGGGGGGGGGGAATATCTGTATACCTGTAAGTGCTACATGCATCGACTGTATGTCAGCAACGCCCAGCATATAATCTCATGAGCCCCTGCAGGCTGCAGAGTCTGATGAGAGTACATGCCTCCTGCGGACGGCAGGGCGTGCTTGATGGACTGTCTTGGCCAAATACAAAATCGATATATCTGGGAGATAGCACCTAAGTTGAGGACATGCCTGCCAGCCACTGACGCACTTTTTGTGTGTTGCTTTACGTACTTTTTTATTTTGTTATTTTGGTATTGTAGGTCGCGATTTAACACTTTCAGGAGGCCGGTTATAAAAATTGTATTCACTGGGCTATTTGCTGGTTTGTTCACGTGTGCATGGGTGTCTGTGTGTGCGTGCGTAAGTGCGCGCGCGTGTGTGTTATTTGATTTATTTGTTTTTAATTTGTTTTTACATGTATGTAAACTGACCGCGAAGAACTACATTACAGTGTTGGCAGTTGACTGGGGGCTTTACATGTTTTGCTAATTTTTATGCTACCTAATTGGGGTATTCACGGGCTATGCTACTGTTTTATACATTTTCGGTTGGAAGTGGACTCTTGTTTGTTTGGTTGGTTGGTTGGTTGGCTGCTTGTTTGACTGGTTGTTTTGTTTTGTTTTTTGTTTGTTTGGTTGGTTGGTTGTTTGTTTTTGTTGTCAGTGTGCGTGTTCATTCGTTCGTTGATGTGTGTGCTTATCTCATGCGGTATCTTCAAGTCTGTCATCTCATTTCATTTCACAATGCTCAGCTTGCCCCTCTAAATCTGTCGGTGTGTTTTCTTCGCCTTGAGGGCCCTCCCCTGTTTGTTACACACACGCGGAGGATCAAAGGATCCATTTTCCTGATTCCAGCAGCTAAATTCACTTCCAGCAGCCATACGCCCACAGTTACCGTGTTCACAACACAGGCTGGGGTTGAGAAATGTTTTTTCCACCATACATATCAATGTATAGTATTCATTTTTTCTGTTCACTGTGAAATTTATTTCACAGTGAACAGACAAAAATGAATACTGTACTGTACACATCGTGACTAAAAGAAATCAATACTGTAAATTACACACACCGTAAAAGCGCATTTTTATAACCCAGCCAGTAGCACAGAAGTATAAACTAAAGACTGAAATCCACGGAAATACAAGCTTTACTCTTTACCATTAAAAAAAAAAAAACTTTTACAGCCATCTGCAACAGATGGAGTTAAATGATAGCTGAACTCATTTAGCCCCCGACGCACTACAGCAGGAGAAGGATCGACCATAATAATTCAAGGGTAGTGCCAGATTAGCTTGGCACCACCAATCTCTTGGAACTGGTACTGCAAGTAGTCATTGAGTGACTGAACCTCCAAACTTTGGAAACTGCGGCCGTGGGGTTAAATGGGTTAAGGAACATGGGAGAGGCGACAGCGCCCAGAAAATGATGCGAAGGGTGGAATCACTGACTAAAACTCAAAGATAGTTTCCTAATTGGGCGATAACCTAGTAATCAAGGGTCCTCGGACACACTGGGGCCGACATCGGTTAAAGAACATGGGTTCACTGGGTTGGCGCCCAAATGTTGCCAAGCTCACCAGGAAACTACACTCCTGTCACGGTCGATCCGTCGTGCGCGACTTGTACTTTAGTGTTTATTATAAGATACTAAATTGTGCGCCGTATTGACCATTTTGTTCCATTTAACAGCCAAGAGGAGAAAACGTTTTCATCACCAAAAGATACCACTTCGTGTGTGTGTGTGTGATGGTGTGTGTGCGTGTGTGTGTGTGTGTGTGTGTGTGAGTGTGTGTGTGTGTGAGTGTGTGTGTGTGTGTGTGTGAGTGTGTGTGTGTGTGTGTGTGTGTGTGTGTGTGTGTGTGTGTGTGTGTGTGTGTGTGTGTGTGTGTGTGTGTGTGTGTGTGTGTGTGTGTGCCCACTGCATACGTGCGCGCATGCTTGGGTGTGTGTTGCACACCCCAAAACTAATTATAAGCGTGGTGATTCATTGCACAGTCCGTAGGCTTACTTACGCAACAATCAGCAGTGCGCATGTGTCCTGGGGCCGATTTCAGCCGTCAGTGCGCGGGCCAACTACGGCTGAAATCGACACGAGGACCTTTGCGTAATCAGTAAAAAGATCCTCGGGCCCACTGACCTGGATCACTTTATAAACATGTGCTAAGCCCTTTAAGAACCAGCCGCCAAAGAATGAGATGCATACACCGTAACAGGTCAAGGGTAGTAGTGCGGCTGCCTAAATAGCTTTATAAAACTCTCACGGCATTTTCTAGGGTTGAAAAACAAATTGCGATAGTTCTCTCCCCCCCCCCCCCCCCCCCCTTCCCCAGCGACCAGACACGGGCGCGCAGCCACGGTAATACATGGCATCACCGATGTCGCTGTCTGCACAGTTTATATTTTTATCTGGCTCTTGTTAGGAACAATAACATGGTGGTTTTTATTATTTGAACAGGAATATGCATATATTTCTTGCTTATTCGGACACTAGACACTGTAGATTGGATACCTATTTTTGTTGCCGCGGAAGCACACTCGAAAGTTATGAGGTTTAAGGTCGGATGCGAATGGCCGCGTCAAATTAGTGAACTGAAGCTGTTACACCCCAAAAATAGTAAGTAGAACTGAGGCACGTGGTATAAGCTGCTTCCGCAGTAGGTGGTGGCAGTAGTATAGCTTGGCCTATAGGCGCCAAGCTATTCTACCACCACCCTTGAATTATCGGGCTCTCGTGGATTACAGCGATATTTGTCACCCTCCTGTACTATCTTTAAAGGCGAAATGCTCGCGGTAAATTTCGCGCCCCAAAATAATATCCTCCAGTGAAAAATGTCTTCTTATCCATTCGACCCTTATTTTGTAATCACTATTTTTACCCCGCAAGATATTAACCCCTTCACTGCCAGCGGCCGCAAATATTGCTTCTGGAATCAGATAATTCAACGTCAAAGAACTCAAGCCGTCAAATACATAAAAGGAACATGGACACAAAATGGTTTCAGCAAGAGGCTTAGATCATCATAGGTCCCCGCTGCTGCGGGGCTCATAAGGATCTATACCTCTATCTCTATGCATAAAGAGCTATACCTCTATGCTGTCAGAGAAGGGGCTGAAAGGCATCATCAGGCGGATCCATCTCCCGGGGTTGAGTGTCAAAATGAAAGCGTGATACACCACTGCAGGTAACTGTTTGACAAACCTTTCACGCGATTTTCACACAAACTCTGCGCACGTGCAACGCGCCACTGAGAAACTTCAAATAAAACAGGTAAGCTTATTTTTAGCATAGCCTGCCGTACACATCTTAACGCTCTAAGAGAACAGCAAGGGCGTCCCTCAAAAAATGTAATACAATACTACAAACTAACTTCTTTTTTTCCGTTTAAACTTTTGCTCGCCCGGATAGATGCTCACTGTAATTTTTGTTTTCGCGGCGTAGACCCGGTACGCTCACTACGGTAAGCTTGTACCGGGCGAGCGACGGTCCACGCGAAAAATAAATCTTGGCACAGTAATCAGCTACATCAGCATTACGAGCGTCGTTGGCATGCGTAGAGACTTATGTTTTGTAGATCAACAATCGCACCTGCTAAACCCACCATCTGTTTTAACTCATTCTACCCCAGACACACCACAACAAGACAACGATCGACCGTGATAGTTCAAGGGTGATGCCAGAATAGCTTGGCGCCTATAGGCGCCAAGCTATTCTGGCATCACCCTTGAACTTTCCGGCTGGTCGATCTGTGTCCTGCACTTCAATGCAGTCTTCAGAGGACAACGGGAAAATTTGCGGATTTCGGTGTTGGGGTAGAATGAGTTTAACTCATTCAGCCCGACAGCCGTATTTCCCAAATTTTGGAGGCGTCATGTAACGACTATGCACCCGTTGCAGGAGATGGATCGACCATGATAATTCAAGGGCAGTGCCAGATTAGCTTGGCGCCGAGAGGTTCCAAGCTGAATCTGGCACTACCCTTGAATTATCATGGTCGACCCACCTCCTGCTGTAGTGCGTCAGGGCTGAATGGGTTAAAGAGGCCGTCCGTCTTAAAGCGCGCCGAATATACTATGAATTTTACCTGGGGAAACTGAACTTTCAGTGAACCCAACTCTTCCTTTTCCGCCGCACATAACAAGACCCGCCGTGGCCACTAAATAGTTTCAACATCCACTCAATGATGAAATCGGTCCCTCAGAAAAGGGGAGGGCGGGGTGAATAAGAGGTCAGGTAAAATTCACAGTAGTCGGCGGCGCCCTTTAAAAGATTAACCATTGCAAAGTGCAGGAAACTTGAGATAAATTCAAAGGTGCCTGTCATCACCGGAGCCCTTTCTTCTACTGAACTCTGGCGCGCTCGGCACACTCTTTCCAGTGAACCGGACTGGCTTGCGGCCGATACAAGATCAATAGTGAGGTTTCATTTGAAACAAGCGACTCCCAACAACGAACGAGAGCCAAGCTAATCACGGCGAAAGCGAAATCACTCCAAACATCTCCGGAGGGCTCATGAGGATCTATGCATTTGGAGATGTTTGGAGTGTTATCTATGCTTATCCACCACCCGCCATGACTTCGCTCTCGTTCGTTGTTGGGAGTCATTTAACTCACTAACGGAACTTTACCAATGTGTACTCTCGTTCGTTGTTGGGAGTCATTTAACTCACTAACGGAACTTTACCAATGTGTACTGAGGTTGCACCAGGCGCGCGAGGGTTCCATGGAAGAACCACAATGTCGCAATACATCAAAACTCGCGTGACGGCCGCCCTTAAATAAATACAGTTATTTGTTTTTTTCTTCTTTTTGTGTGTGCAATGATCGCCTGTGGTTGTGTTCTCCTAGAGGAAAGTTGCATCTGCCTCAACGACCGTACCCTTGAGCTGTCACGGTCGATCTACATCCTACAGCTGGTAATACAGGAGAACGAGAAACACATCTGCATGGCTGACAGTGCAAAAAATGTAAATGACTAAACGCTCTCCTGTCTGAACCAAAAATCTGAAATTCTGCTTTCTGGGATTTTGAAGAAAAACTGAATCAGCTAGCTCCAGGACTGAAGACTGTTACCCATGCATGTGTGTGCTATTCTGTGATTTTGGACCATACCTCTCCAAGTCTGTGTGACCGTGCTTGTAGAAGCAGCATACTTCTCTTGACGGGAACCCCTTGTTACCACCCAACCACCACCCCCCCACCACCCCCCACCCCCCAATAAATCCTCCCCTGGTGACGTCACAGTGAAGGGGGAAAAAAATATTGCCATATGCATTAACCTGTTGATAGCCCATTACAGCGGCAAACTGACGACAGCGTCACTAGAGTACAAAATAGATTTTTGCGTTTAACTCACTCAAGGTAACCCGCATTAACAGCTGTGGAAGCGTCATTTAGCGTTGCCGGCGGAATACATTTTTGCGCTAAGCTCACTCAAGGAACCACGCAACAATAACTGCGGAAGTGTTGTATAGCGTTACTGGCGGAGCGCTGTGCGACACGTTCGCAACTATTGATGTGGGACGCCTTGAATGAGTTAACTTCTTCGACAAATGCTGTTTGCCGCGTCTCGAATCCGTGATTTTCTCCGGATACTCTTGGTTTCCCCCCCCCCCCCCCCCCCCCCCCCCCCAAGCCAACTGGTCAAACATGTTATAGGTCGGGTGGCCCTACACTGCGGCAACGCGTCTTCCCCAGAGGTAGGCTACCCAAAATTCCCCTCTTGGGACAGTATATTTTTTTTAACAGGAATGGCAAAGAGCTTAAGGCTCACGTGGATGCCGGATCCACATGATTAATCTCATCTTCGTGACCTTGACCTTTCCGACAGGTCACTGAGACAAGTGTTCAAACATGAGTAAAAGGTTTGGCTTTTGTACCTTTGTTTTCTCAAAATGTATGCATTGTTTACACTTTTGTCAGCTTCCCGTGACCCTCGACCATTGCGAGCAGTGAACCAAATTAGTATATATATGTTGACCTATTTCCTGATTTATTGTGACCCTTGACCGTTCCGGCCAGGGGGTCATCCAAATTAGTATGCATAGGAAAAGCCAACCATGAGGCATTTATGTACCAAGTTTGAGTGTGAAATTGTGAATAGTATTTGAGGGAAAACAACATTTTTGGTCAAAATAAGGCTAATTATGTTTCCTGATCTCTTGTGACTCTTAACCTTTCCGAGGGGTTATCCAAATTAGTATGCATATGAATGTTGTGCTATCAGGTATCTTTGTACCAAGTTTTGGTTTAAAGTTGTGAATAGTATTTGAGAAGAAACATGTATATTTTGTCAAAATAAAGTCAGTTATTTTCACCTATTTACGGATCCCCTATGACCTGAACCTTTGTGGTAACTGAAACTTGTATCTTCAGAAAGGTCTTGCCACAAAGTATCATTGGGCCACGTTTGAAGCCTGTGGCTTGAATACTTTCCGAGAAAATGCCAACGTTAAAGTGTACAATGGACCACGGATGACGGCGGACAGACAACGGACACCGGACGACGGACGGACGACCACTCGATTATCGCACGTGAGCCAAAAAGTCTTTTCTTTTGCATTTTTATTATTTAAAAATCTTTTCTTTTCCATTTTTTTAAAATCATAATTCCTTCCGTGACTTCTGGTGGAGAAGGATTGAGAACTGAAAGACAGTGCCGGATGAGCTTGACGCCCCTCACTCGCAGAAGTTTGAACACAAAAAGCCCAAAGTTAGTGCCCAAATTAGACTGGTCTGCCGGCACCTTTGAGCTTCTTGTATTCTTTCAACGAGAATCGTTCGACTGCGAAGTACGGTCGCCCCTTCCTCCATGACCTATATCTACGTAAAAGAACACTGCATTACACCGTAAGGATTCACAGAGAGAGAGAGAGAGAGAGAGAGAGAGAGAGAGAGAGAGAGAGAGAGAGAGAGAGAGAGAGAGAGAGAGAGAGAGAGAGAGAGAGAGAGAGAGAGAGAGAGAGAGAGAGAGAGACAGACAGACAGACAGACAGACAGACAGACAGAGACAGAGACAGAGAGACAGAGAGACCCAATAAGCCAAAAAGTCCGTGCGCAGGCCCAGTGCGACCGAAGTCGGTCCGAGTTTCTTCTGCTTACTGGGGAGAGCGAGAGAGGAGGAGAGGGGCATTTAGAACAGTCAGCTTTGGAGACCACGCGTTCTGACTAATTACGTTTACACCTGTTTACTGAAAGCACTTGTATGTCAGTGGGGAAACTAGTCGGTGAAATTAGAACGACCGAATACAATGTCTGGGGCTACCTTTTATGGCTTAGTTAGGGTATACCTCTCCCTCATCCTCCGTCTCCCTCTCTAGCTGGATTCACAAGATTTTCGGTGAAGGTACTATCGGGACTGGATGGCCCAAACTCACAGAAAATCAAACGACCGATCTCTGTGCGTGCGTGCGCGCGCGCGAATGTGTGTGCCGTTGAGTGCGTGCGTGCGTGTGTGTGTGTGTGTGTGTTTGATGGTGTGTGTGTGTGTGTGTGTGTGTGTGTGTGCGTGCGTGCGTGCGTGTGTGTGTGTGTGTGTGTGTGTGTGTGTGTGTGTGTGTGTGTGTGTGTGTGTGTGTGTGTGTGTGTGTGTTGCAATTGGCTGTGGTTAGTGGTGGAATGGTACCAGAGTGAGACTGAGTAACTGACTGACAGCAGGATCTTTGCTGACAGGTTCTGTAAAAAAGCGTACACCGAAAAGTAAAAAGTGAGTGGCAAAGCTTACTGTCATGACACGGTGACCTAAATGAGAAAACCACAGGCATATAATTAATTATCTACTCACCTCACGGAGAATCCAGTGTTTTCACCTTTTCTTGTCTGCGGTCTTTTGCCAGGAAGCAAACTGTACAACACATCTACGTTGCCCTGAAAAAAAAAATGAATACTTCAAATAATATTTTTGAGGGGAAAAAAAATTAGTCTACCGTCCTTGAAAAAGGAAAAAACGATAAGAAAGACATAATTTACAATTCCTTCCGCAATTTGGCACCAACTGTGCACGTGAAAAATTGATTGATCATGGCAGCACAAGGCCGAGTGCTGCCTGATGCGTTTGGCGCCTGAGGAGGCGAAGGTTCTAGGCAGTGTAGTGCCTGATTAGCTTGGCGCCTGGAGAAGCGAAACTTCAAGGCCGCGTAGTGCCTGAGGCGAAACTTCAAAGCCGTGTAGTGCATTAGTTTGGGGCCTGGAGAGGCGAAAGTTCAAGGCCGTATAGTGCCTGATTAGCTTGGCGCCCGGAGAGGCGAAACTTCAAGGCCGTGTAGTGCCTGATTAGCTTGGCGCCTGGAGAAGCGAAACTTCAAGGCCGTGTAGTGCCTGATTAGCTTGGCATCTGGAGAAGCGAAACTTCAAGGCCGTGTAGTGCCTGATTAGCTTGGCGCCTGGAGAGGCGAAACTTCAGTGCCGTGTAGTGCCTGATTAGTTTGGCGCCTGGACAGGTGACAGTTCAAGGCCGAGTGGTGCCTGATTGGCTTGGCACCTGGAGAGGCGCAAAGCTAATTAGACACTACTCGACCGTGAACTTTTATGATCGAGTTATCCATTCTTTCGCAAAAACAATACTTGATCTCAAAGCGATCTTTTCCCCAGGCAAGAAAGATTTAGCAACTCAACGATGTCTAATTTATCAATATTTTGTTTAATTATGATGTCTGACTATCGTAAAATGAAGTATGTTTCTGCCTTTTTCTCACTCTTTGCACAGCACAAATGAGGGGCAGTAGCACACTGTTACGATTGCCTACTCACAAAGATTGTGAAAATAAGGGCAGAAATGCCTTAGTTGAGGGTAGAAAACATAGACAAGCCGTTATCAACCAAAGTGCGACCTAGAGAAGGAGACTTTAAAGCGAGAACCAGTTGCCAATGGGTGTGAAACGAACAGCCTAGTTGGCACAGAAACAGCGCAAGCAAGTGTTAAACGTATCTGACAGACAAAAAGGAACGCAAATGTAAAACTGATAGAGATCAAATCCATAAAACAGAAAATATATTTTTCGTGAATAATGCTGTTTTTCACAGTAAAAGTCTTGCAGCGTTTGGCGGTGCTCTCTCTCTCTCTCTCTCTCTCTCTCTCTCTCTCTCTCTCTCTCTCTCTCTCTCTCTCTCTCTCTCTCTCTCTCTCTCTCTCTCTTTCTCTCTCTCTCTTTCATTTTTTTAATTTAGGAAACGGCTAAGCGAAACTAGAAACACACAAGCAATAAATATCGAATAAATATCGAAAACAACAGTAGTACAACAACAGCAACAGTACAGCAGTCATCAATAAAAAAATTAATCCACGAACTTTAAGGTAATGATAGTAAAACAACGACAATCAAGAGAAAAAAATCAGAGAGTAGCAATATAACATACATTAACACATCCTCAAGAAACATTCTGTCTGCAAGAGGCATGGATTCTCATGAACCCCTGCGGCTGCAAGGGCTCATGAGAATGTATGCCTCTGGCAGATACTGTCACACACACACACACACACACACACACACACACACACACACACACACACACACACACACACACACAATCACACGCGCACACACACACATGCACGCACACACACACACAAACACACACACACACACACACACACACACACACACAAGAAAAATCCCCATCAATTTCACTTGACATTCAAGTCAGTTCCACTTCGGATTTACCTTAGCTCACTCCAGCGAATGCCGGCCATACCATCTGCCAGCGACACACAGATATTCACATGAGCCTCTGCTGTCTGCGCCTCTTAACCCCTTCACTGTCGAGACAGACTGAACACGATCCAACCGCAAGAGACACAGATCCTCATGAGCCCCCGCAGTTGCGGGGGCTCATGAAGATCTATTCCTCTCGCTAATAACACTCGTTTGTAAGGACCACCTTTTTTTCGGATGGCTGGAGCCGTTTGGAACTTAACTCATTCTACCCCATCACCGAAATCCCCAAATTTAGCCGTTGTCCTCTGAAGACTGCAATGGAGTGCAGGACACAGATCGACCATGATTGTTCAAGGGTGATGCCAGAATAGCTTGGCGCCCATAGGCGCCAAGTTATTCTGGCATCACCCTTGAACTATCGTCATGGTCGAATCTTGCTGTGGTGTGTCTGGGGTAGAATGAGTTAAATCACAATAGTCTGTATTGACTGGCAGTGTGGCAGTAGGGGTTCACAGGTGACCGAGACTGACTCCGGCGGTCCCTCAAACTGACGGTGTTGTTCTGAGCCGAGGGTCATGTACAACTATTTCAATGATGCTATCCCGAACTTGAATTTTCCTTTTATGTAGACGGATCGCCTAAATGTGCTGTCAGTGATATATAAATACCCTACTGAGAGAATCCTGGGGCCAGTTGCATGAGCGAGCTTAATCCTGCATCAGCCACTATAGCGGCGCACCTTCCTTAGTGGCTGGAGCAGGACTACGCTCGCTTATGCAACTGACCCGAGGTGCACGTGCCAGTAAACACAGCTTTGTGTCCGTCCACTGAGCTGCCCACCCCATAACTAAATCCGGTATCTCCTTCAAGTTCAAGCGTGCACGTGCTTATTTCAACAGTTCAACAAGCGACGCAGGAATGCGAAGTCCAGACAGACGCTGGCACGTGGCAGTGGCCAACATACAACTCCGAAGATTTCAGTGGATCTCAGTACTGTCCAGGACATCCAGGCCCATGGAGACCACTGCGATGATCGAGCGGACGCCCTCGCTGGCAAGGCAGAAATCACACAACGCCTACGGAGATGCAGACGTGGTGAGAAACCTGAGAAATCCTTTCCATGAACTAATCGATCGCCTCCGACGCAAAGATGTGGAGAAAGGCAGCGGACGTTGGACAGACTTGAAGGGACATGACAGCCTTTCCATAGTGAACAGACCAATGTTGGAACGGCGATATCAAAAGGAACTATGGGAAGACTTCTAATGAATGGGGTGGAGCGCGCATGGGCCTTTCCGAGCGCAGAGATCCCATCTGGACCGAAGTGAACTGAACTGAAACTTTAGGATACGTAAGTCCTCGAGAATCTTTAACCCCTTCCCTGCCACTGGACGATTTTTTTCCTCCTAAAATCTGTGTTGATTGAATCACCGAAAACCCAAGCGGTCACGGGACATGGATTCAAAGTGGTCTCAGCTAGAGGAGTAGATCCTCATGAGCCCCCGCAACTGCCTCTAGTTTCAGTTGGGTGATTTCAGTTTTTCTCGGCAATGAAAAGGTTCAAGAAATGCAGGCGGCCGTAACAGATGTAAGTACGATTTCCAATACTTCCCTCATTTCCTACCGTGGCTAAATCGCTGTCTGAGCACACAAGCGTTGGAATTAACTATTGTAAATCGTTCGCTAAATCCGAAGACACAGGTTAACCACCCCCTACTTCCTCCGTCTGAGAAACAGAGAGGAAAGGTAAACAGGCTGACCCCTACTAGTACTAGGCATAGATTCTAATGAAACCCTGCAACTCTCTGTGTGTGTGTGTGTGTGTGGGGGGGGGGGGGGTCCTCGTGAGACTGTGCTTACAGTACATCGTGCTCAGTTGCTGTCCTGCGACTCTTGTGCATCTGCGAAACAGAGATGGGAGGTACAAATACAAGGGCAGATCAAGCTAGCAAGAGGCATACATTCTCAAGAGCCCTTGCATCCGCAAGAGCTCATGAGAATCTATGCCTCTTGCATATGAAATTGTCTTGTACAGGGGCCCATGACAATCTGTGCCCCATGCAGATTTCCGCGACTGAACGTTAACGGCACAAAAATAAAATGACCAGCCCCTCTTGCCTCCTGTACAGTGTTCGTCGCGTGAAAATTACAGTCATTGCCTACCATGCCCCTTAACTGCTGCTGGACGCAAGCTGTTTTTCCACAAATCTTTGTTAACTCATTCGAGACGTGCCGCCTCCGGATACGCGGCTTATGCCGCGTATCCGGAGGCGGCACGTCTCGAACGAGTTAATTCAACTTCATATCTATCTCTCTATCTATCTATCTATCTCTCCATCTATCTCTCTATCTATCTATCTATCTATCTATCTATCTATCTATCTATCTATCTATCTATCTAATCTATCATCTAATCTACATCTACTATCTTATCTATCTAATCTTATCTATCTATCTAATCTATCTATCTATCTATCTATCTATCTATCTATCTATCTCTCTATCTCTCTATCTATCTATCTATCCAGCCCCAGCCGTTCAAGGAACATGGACACAAACTAAGTGACAGCAAGAGGCATGGATCCTCATGAGCCCCCCGCAAATGCGGGGGCTCAAGAGGATCTATGTCTCTTTCAGTTGAATAAATCCAGACCAAAAAAGGAGAAAGAAACACGCTTAGAAAAGACGGGTACAACACAATTGTGTACCTCTTTCAGTTGGATTGCGTTCGCCTTATCTCGGCAGTGAAAGGGTTAAATGTGACCACTCGCAGAGCAGGACCAAGTTTCGGTTTAAAGGTGAGTGGACGTGGGCGGAGGGTTGGGGGGGGGGGGAGGGGGGGAAAGGGGGGGGGGAGAGAGTTTTAACGCCGAAGGAAAGGAAAAAGTTATATCTGGGGCCTTACTCTTAGGTACACGGGGGGAGAGGGGGTATGAAGGTGTGTGTGTGTGTGGGAACAACCACCCCTCCCTCCCCCCGCTCCACAAAAAATAAAATAAAATAAAAAATTGAAAGGCTGCAAACATTCAGTCACAGGACAGTAGACAAATGTAGTTATGTATTTTTGTACTGTACTTTTTTTATTGGGAGGGGGGTGGGGGGAGGGGGTGAGGGGGAACAGGCTCGGAATGGTCTCAGGCCAGGAAGCCCGGTCCTCCAAGTCCGAAGCTGACCCACTTCAAGTCAGCAGTAGGTCCTTGGTTCAGCACCAGCCGATGGCTCGCTGGGAAATGGCCAGTAATGACGGTAAACCGGTGAATCCTAAATAGCTATCGAGCTACAGCTAATGAAGACATATGAGCTTTTTCTTTAAGAGTGAAGGCATGGACTTTCCATCTGCCGTAGGTATTGACGCTCACGAACCCTTGCAGCGGTTCATGAGGATCCACGCCTCTGCCTGTAAAAGGTTAACGCCATTTTTAGCACACTCGGTCAGGACGCACTACAGACTCAGGATGGTGGAAAAACTACGACAGCTCAAGGGTGGCTCTGTCATAACCACTGAGCTATCAGCATCGACCTGAAACTCCTGAAAGGATATGCAGTCTTCAAAGGACAAGACCAACTCACTTTCAACCCCTTCAATGCCGGGGATAGAATGCAAACACCGTCCAAGGCAAGAGGCAAAGAACCCCATAAGCCTCAGCAGTTGCGGGGGCTCGTGAGGTTCTTTGCCTCTTGCTGATAAATTTATGTATCTGTCTATCTTAGATGGCGTACTTGTTAACTCATTCTACCCCAGACGCACCACAGCAAGATAAGGATCGACCATGATAGTTCAAGGGTGATGCCAGAATAGCTTGGCGCCTATGGGCACCAAGCTATTCTGGCATCACCCTTGAACTATCATGTTCGATCTGTGTCCTGCACTGCCGCGGCACTGCAGTCTTCAGAGAACAACGGCAAAATTTGGTGATTTCGGTGTTGGGGTAGAATGAGTTAAAATTGCGGATTTCCAATACAGTAAAGTGCTGATATACCAGCCAGTGGACTTAATTTTTGTCCTTGTTATCTATCTGTTGTGATATGCGCGAAGAACGCTGTAGAGACCTGTGAAAAAGTAATATATATCCGACTGTTGATATCTCCGACCTTGTAATAAGCAAAGTAGACTGTACATGCGTTGTGTATCCTCTGGCGGCGAAGGGGTTCATTCTAAGGATGTGTTGTTCTTGCTGTAAATGGCAAAAAGCGACGGATGCGGTCTATGGGGACTGAATGTCGAGGATCGAAAACCGTCTCCAGGACGACAAAATCTAAATCGTCGGGTATGTTTGCAAAAGCGCTGGTCCACGCGACCAATGCTTAAGCCCGACAGTCCCTACTTTTGACCGGAAATAGTCAAATTCGTAACACCCAAAAGGTCGAAATTACAAGCGTTAGTATCTGTATCCTCTGAGGCCGGACTACTCATTACAGTTTAAGAGAAAGACCAAGATAGCTCAATGGTTGTGCCAGAATAGCTTGGCGCCTCTGACTACACGGTAGAAAAAATACAGACCAAGGGTGGTGCCAGAGCTAGAGGCGCTAAGCAATCATGGCACTACCCTTGAACTACTGTATCATGTTCTCTAAACGCTAAGCTATTCTGGCAGCACCTTTGAACTATCATGGTTTCTAAGCGCTAAGATATTCTGGCACCACTTTTGTACTATCATATCACAGTCGATACACATTTTGCAGTGTGAGAAGACTGAATATGAAAATCAGTGGAACACAAAACATATATTGTATATATATCCAATGCAACAGAGCATAACTGAAAGGTGTGCAAAAGTAATCAACGTGAACTGAAAATGTAATAAACAAAGACGGAAGAGAGAACAGCTCATCGTGCACAGCTATCCAATTTTCAAGAGACAAAAAAGACACACAAAAAAACACCCACTGATGCATATTTACCGGTGGTAGCATATCATTCAAGTTGTTCTGAAATCAGAGAAATCCTTTCCTAAGTGAATTTCGACACGTATGGAGCGAAATGTTGGATCTTACGACGTTAGAAGACCTTAACGCCTTCCCTGCCGAGAAAAACTGAACAGGATCCAACTGCAAGATGATAGTCATGGCATGAGCCCCCGCGGGGGGAATGAGGATCTATTCCTCTTGCTGACACCAGTTTGTATCCATGTTCTTTGGATGGCTGAAGCTGTTTGGCGCTGAATTAAGAAAGATGTTAAAAACACACTCTGTGAACACAGGCAGTGAAGGGATTACGGGTGGTTAAGTATAAATATATAGTGACACTTTGGTACGTTTTGCTGACGATATTTTTCTAAAGGGGGTGTAGGGGGGCTCTGGATACAGGTAGCACCTTTGCTGTTCGGCAGCTGCGTACTACATAGGACGGACGGGCATCACTGGTCCTCATCCATCTCCTTAATCTCTCTCGTGTTGGCTCCAAGCGCCACACCCTGGCAAACACCTCAGCTGGTGGGCTAAACCACGTGAGGGGGTGGTGTTCACATTGCACCACTAGGCGGATCAGCTGTTTCTGACAGCCAACGGCTAGAGGACGGAGGAGATCAGGTTGGATCCAACGGCCAAATGTGGGGGAGTAAACCCTTCAAATCAGGAGTGGAGCCCCGAAGGCAGACAGTTGCCTGTATTCACGCACTGTTCTGGCAGCTCCTGCAGCCAAACTGGTGCCAAACGTACTGCTTTGCATTCCTTTGGATACATCAGCGAGGCCGAGAGGGGGATCTTGACGACTGGGCACCCCATGATCTCCATACACTTTGCCCAGGCTTGCGCCCTGGAGAGGTCACTCCAGTGACTGACCCAGCAAGCGCATATACTCCATTGTCTTCCGAGACAGGATGCCAAACAAATTTTTCTAAAGACTGAAAATTTTGAAACTGTGATAGTACCAACGAACAGATTGCGCATTTGTCTTCACAGTGCAGCAAACTGCATTCTTTTTGGCTGAGTTTCGTGTAAGTTACAACCTTGTGAACGTGACATTCCCAAAATCAAAAGTTGCAAAGTGACATTTTCTTTTTAGATACGTTGGTTTTGCGCTCATCTCCCGTTCTTAAATGATTTCGCAGCTTAAAAGTAAAACAATGGATGCGAGCGAAGGGAGGGGGTTGAGGAAGGGGACTGACACACAAAAGATGTGTGTGTGTGTGTGTGTGTGTGTGTGTGTGTGGGGGGGGGGGGGTTACTATGCACTCTCCAACTGGGATAGGGGGGGGGGGGGGGGGGGGGTAAATTCACCAAAAGGGACTCACACATACAGAGAGTCGTAAGGCTAATCAGACACTATCTCTGAACCACAAAGTATCATCGATCGTGACTTACAGGGTAATGTCCAGTTAGGGCCAAACTACCCTTGAACTGTCACAACCGATCCATCTCCTGCAGACAGACGGCTGAGCTCTCGTCCCCAACAGGTTTAATCCCCATATGTGCGTAGCTACGAGTACTGTGTGCAGTTCCAATGGCTGCACGCGCAAGAGCGTTAGAGAAGAGAACACAGCTCACCCGTTGTTTGTTGCTCGGCCGTTCAAATTATGTATCAGTCCATCACTGCAAACACTGGCAACGCAAGAACGGAGTCTTTATCGCCAGAAAACAGCTCAGATCAGTTCATTTTTGTTATCGTTTGCACACAACAATGCAAGCCGCCAATACACCCTACAATGAGTTACAAAGAAAATATGTATTTGTGTGACGAAACAATTCACACAATTCAAACATAACGTCATAAAATTACAAGCGTATTTTCAAATATACACTAACTCTGCACAAAATGCGTCTGCACTTTCGCAATATTTATTCAAGGCGTTCTTTGGTACAATTTTGATACACTTTTGTAAAATCTGCTCAGGTTTACATATATACAAGTTCAAGTTCCTACTACCACAGCGGTCCCAATAGCCCAGTCGTTATTGCGACTGACTGGAGACCGCAAAGTTCTAGACAGAAAGGTCATGACAAATCTCAATAATGCCTGGTTTATCTGATATATCAGCGTTAAAAAATAAATTAAAAAAAATTAAATAAAAAGAAAAAAAACCTTCCCTTTAACGAAAAATTGAAAGAAAAAAAAAATGGTCGCACTCTTAAACTTCAAAATAATAGATTTAAGACGTTTCAGCAAACAGACGTGCGCGACAATAAAACGCGTGTTCAACGAAATTCTTACATTGCAACTTTTGACTTTGAGGGTTCTAACGTAAAAGATTGCAGTTTGCAACAAATGAAGAAGTCTTCTGCTGGTGCAATCTGAATTTCCAAATTTTTAGGCATTAGAAAAATATTGTCTGCAGAACATAGTAAAGTATAGGTTATGTGAAATTTTACAACAGTGATCAAGATCCATCTACATCCATGAGATACAGACCATGAGCCCCCGCAGTTGAGGGTGCAAATGGTGATCTATGTCTCTTGCTGAAACCACTTTGTATCCATGTTCCCTTAACAGCTAGGAATCTTCGACGTTCATTGGCAGTAGAGGGGTTAGCACGCGAGGCGTCTCGCTTTAGGATGAGACTTGAATACGGCGTTCAGAGCGAATGCATCGCATGGTGTAGGCGCGGAACAAGGCCGGCCCACCAGGTTGTATGTCAAGGGAGTATGGTGTAGGCGCGGAACAAGGCCGGCCCACCAGGTTGTATGTCAAGGGAGTATGGTGTAGGCGCGGAACAAGGCCGGCCCACCAGGTTGTATGTCAAGGGAGTATGGTGTAGGCGCGGAACAAGGCCGGCCCACCAGGTTGTATGTCAAGGGAGTATGGTATAGGCGCGGAACAAGGCCGGCCCACCAGGTTGTGTGTCAAGGGAGTAAACTAGAGCTGACGTTTCCAATTATAATGTATCTACTACCTCCCCTTCAACCCATTCAACCCAATCGACCAGTGCCGTCCGCCCCACTGTCGTAGGGAGCAAGTGGCTCACGGCTCAAATTATCTGCAAGGTTTGCTAAGAAATAACACAGAAAGAAAGACACACGCTTTGAAAGGACGAGCACAAAACAGTTTACTAAACTGTTTTCTGCCCGTCCTTTCAAAGTGTGTTTCTTTCGACAGTCATTTCCTTGCATTTTACACGTTTGGCAGTCACATTTTTTGTATGGATAAAGCAAAACCTTTGGCTGCTAGCGCTTTCTGTCGCCTCGACAGAAAGCGCTACCGACAGCCAAAGGTTTAGGATATACCATTATATGTGTTCTGGCCTGCGATTTTGTAACTTACGGCTGTCACCGAGGGGAAAACATATCGGTTATGGAGGTGGAAGGTGGAGGTGCGACAGTGGACGTGTGTCTGTGCGTGTGTGACGAATATGTCTTAAGTACAGGAAAAATATCCAATACTTATTCCCTAGGATATTTTCTTCTTATCCCTAACAGTGATAGTATGACCTAGAGTGAGTATGGCCCAACGGGGGGAGGAGGGGGGTCCAACTTTCTGTTTGGGCCCTTTAGCTCGACACAAAAGGACTCCCGACGCCATACCTTACTTCCCAGCAGACAAATCAAAAAGCGGGAAGGACGGGTGGGGGGGGGGGGGGGGGGGGGGGGCGCGCCAAGGTCTCCCGACGCCAGACCTACATTCCCTGCGGCCAAAACATAAAAAATAGCGCGGAAGGTGGGGCGGGGGGGGGGGGGGGGGTGGAACCGCCAAGCACACAAGGCCTCCCGAATCCAGACCTACATTCCCAGCGGCCAAAAAATCAAATTAAAATCAAACAGCGAGGAGGAGGGGGGGGGGGGCGTCCAAACTAAGATGAAAAGGGACTTTAATATAGCATTTTAATGAAGATTAATTTGGCCTGGAAGGAGGGGGGGGGGTAAGGCGGGGAGTGGTGGTGGTGGTTCCGGAATCCCTGACCCTCCCCCCCCTTCCACGACACCCCTTCAAGATCCGCCACTGTACCTATACATGTTGGTCCAAGTTAGTTAGTTAGTTACTGGGGTCGAACCTGCCTGTCCCGGATTGGCCTCCGCAGTCACAAGCATGCCTGCAGACGTCGTGGGCAACCCCCATAGACTTTTCCTATAGTACCTTCGTTCGCGAAGTCAAGCCAAGAAAAAAAAGGAGGAAAAAAAAGGGGGTTAACCCGAGCAGGCAACAAAAGCCATCACACGGCGGGTTGGTCCAAGAGAAGGTTAGGTTCACGTATACTTTTAATAAAGTATGGCCAAGTGGAGGTATGTCCCAATTCAAAAGAGGGAAGTATAATCAAAGCATGGTCAAGGAAGTATAGTCCTTATCGTGTCCAGAGGAGGTATGACCAGGACATACCTAGATCCCCGTCTTCCTACGCCACTGCTCAGTTTAGAGCCTCGACATCTGACGGTCGACGTCAGGCACAGACACTGCGCGATGCTTTCAAGGCGACAGCTAGGGTTCAGATGGTGCACTGGCTCTGCTCGCGCCGGCTAAGCGTTTAACCCTTCGGCTGTCGGCAGCGCTTTTGTCGAAATATTCCAGCAGGAATCGCCTTGACAAAGCGCTACCGACAGCCAAAAGGTTGACCGGTGTGCTCTTATAATCATTCGTCAGTAAACTGCACTACTCACCCTGCAGACTTTGCGAAAGCACTCCTCCAGGCCGGCTAGGTCAACGTCCTTGCTGCCTCGGCTGTAGCCGACCTGTTGGACCATTTCCAGGTCCTTGCCGCAGGGGTTGCGAAACACCTCCTGCCATCCAGTCAGTTTCTCGGACCGCGTTACACCGCTGTTGATGTTGGCTGTGAACTTGCGAGGGTTGGTCCTGGACGGACAGAGACACTAATTTATTAGTGTACACTAAAATTGTTCCTGGAACATTTTTTTTTTAAAAACGACGCCACAAATGTTTGTTTTTTTTTCTTCACTAGTGAGGTTCTCAGACACTAGTGCCTGAGAACCTCTCTAGTGAAAAAAAGCATTTGTGGCGTCGTGGATGATTAAAATCTGAACGAAGGACTTATGTTGTATCAGAAGAGGCATATGATTTACAATATAACTACACCTTGTTAAAAAAAAAAGTTTTTTCAACGACTCCCAACAACGAACGACAGCGAAATCACGGCGAATAACCAGCGTTTGCCATAAGCGCAGACAACTCTCTAAATATCTCCAACAAGTATCTGTCTCTTGGAGATGTTTGGAGTGTTGTTTGTGCAAACTGGTTATGACTTTGCTCTCGTTCGTTGTTGGGAGTCGTCTGACACATACGTAACCTCTCTAATACTCTATTGTGACCGAACTACTTCTCCCATTAAAAAACAAAACAAAAAACTTCTGCTTACTGACTGTTATGCTGTTGTTGACTACGGGCCACCTTTAAATTTGCTAGCAGACTACCTAAAAAAAGAAGTTGTCAACAAAAAATTTAAAACCGACCAAAGCTTTTGTCAAGACCTTTACACTCCTAGGGATTTATTGTATGCAATACACTTGGGCATATTGCCCTCGGATGGTGTGTTGTGAACACGTGATGCGGCATCACCGCCGGTTGGTTGCAGCACACTACTAGCCCTTGGGTCGCCGTGCAACTCCCGTACAATACAGTATGTCCCAAGCCCCAAAATCTCCACCTATGTACTGAAAGATCTCTGCGTGCGCTGGTCTAGCATCCCCCTCCTACTTGCGCAGGTCTGAGATGTTGCACCTTACGGCCTTAGGCTTTACTGGCCAACATCACAGAGCTCCACACGTAGGGGACGATGCTAACTTGTTTGTTAATTAATTTATTAGTTAGTTAGTTAGTTAGTTAGTTAGTTAGTTAGTTAGTTAGTTAGTTAGTTAGTCAGTCAGACAGTTACTTAGTTACTTAGTTTTGTTTTCATTTGTATCTGGTCTGATTGCTCGTTTGGTATTTGTTTGTTTGTCTTGACTCCTCTTTGTCTTGTCTTCTCTTGTCTCGTCTGTGTGCTTGCTTGTTTGCGTCAATTTTGCTTTAACGTCCCAGCAGCTAATAGATTTTCACATGACGTGCTGACATTGTTCGTGAAAAGAACATAAGAGAAAATTACTTCAAGAGGTCATCTATGTTGCTGTAGTCAATGCGCCTCCCCGGGCCCCACTTTCTGCTGTTTGACGGTTCGGACATGGCGGGACTCGGGCTGTACGTGCCGGGGGTGTAGCTGGATGGTAAGGCTGAGGCGGGCTGGCTGGGGGCGGTCAGGCTGGTGATTACACTGGTGGTAGGGCGCTGTAAGTGACGCTGGAATAATAATGATGATGATGTTGATGTTTATGATGACAACAACAATAAAAACAATACTAATGGTGATAATACCAACAGCGAGAAGAAGGAAAAGATGAGATAAATTACTGCCGTTGGCTTACTGCTACACAGTAAAACAATAACACAAAAGAAATTGTCTCAGTGTCGTTTGAATAGCAGCACCGGCATACAACACAGCACATTAATAATAATAATAATAATAATAATAATAATAATAATACAAGAAGATGTCATAATCTAGAATAAACCATTTTGCTAAACTGCACCTGAAAATAGTCTAGAGTCTGAAAATATCTGAAACTTTGCTCCAGCCCGAGACATCTCCGCCCAGTTAAGTTCATTTTTGTGAAAAGCGAGATTTTCGCTATAATACAATGAAAATATCTCTTATCACAAAAATGGATGTTTTTTTTTTTTGTTTGTTTGTTTTTTTTTTTTTTTTTTTGGGGGGGTTGTTCTTTTGTTGTTGTTTTGGTTTGTTTGGTGTTTTTCTGCAAAATGGCTTAGATCTTCTACACAGAGGTAATCGCTAAATCAGCAGTAGGTCAAACATTTCACGGACTTCAAACATTTCGTGGATTCATTCAGCCTGCTCCATCTGCAAGAGGCGTGTAGCTGCTTGGGCTCATGAGAATATGTGGGCCCCTTACTCGCAAGGAGTTGCCACATTGGCGTCCACAGCTTCAGGTACACGGTTCCTGGCGTCCTAACGGCGAGCAACCTATTGTCTTTCCTTTGACCCGATTCTGATTTTGGAATAATTTTTATTGCGGCGGCCGCAGAGGCTCGTGATGATTTAAAAGCCTCCGGCAAATGGACTTAGAAGGAAACACATTAACCCCTTCACTGACGAGAAAGGCTGATTACTGATTGATTGATTGATTGTACATTGCTTAACGTCCCGACAGCAACAAGGCTTTCTCAGGACGTGCCTGCACTGCTTGTGAAAAAAAAAAAAAATAAACAGAACATTGAATGTATGTCGCCAGCCGGTCAGATACGTTAAATAAACCTAACACATGGGGCCTAAATAAAGCTAAGACCATTTAGCAACACACATCCAATATCAAGAGCTACAGGCAGTGCAGACAGTAGGGAGAGTTTTAAAAAGGCAAATACAGGTGAATGGACAAAGGGTAGACAGAAACACATGCCCCAGAATAGAGAGAAAAACCCACCCTGTGGGGCTGACCAGGGTGACCCTGGGAACTAAAAAATACCTAACCCCACCCAAGTCCCCCAGGGCAAACCCGGGTGGGGGAGAAAGGCTGATTACGATTCAGCTGCAGATACACAGATCCTCATGAGCCCCGGCTAATAATTCAAGAAGATCTGTGCCTCTTACTGAGGCCACTTTGTATATGCATGGGTTTTTTTTTTTACGGTTGAGATCTTTGACGTTTGACGTTGAATTTATAATTTTTAAAAAATATGATCTGCATCCTCTGACCGGCAGTGGTGGGGATATTAACCCTTATCATTCGGAATACACCAGTGTGTGAAATAAGTTTGACTAAAATAGTTCAAGTGTAGTGCCAGAATAGCTTGGCGCCTCTAGGCGCCAAGCTATTCTGGCACCACCCTTGAACTAAAGCCATTGGTCTGTATCCTTATCTGTAAGTACTATAACGTAGCTTGCATATGGCAGTGTACAAATTTGAAGCTTTTAGCCTCAGTATGATATGGGTTAATATGCAGAGTATTTCATGACCTTTGTCAAATCTCACCTTGACGGGGTTGCCGATGAAGCCGCGTTTCTCTTCCTTGATCCTCAGCAGCTCAACTTTTCTCTGTGGGAAGAGGGAGAATATCATTAACAAAGAAATGAAAATATTATGAAGAGCAAAAGAAAGTGTTTCGATAATTCCAAAATTGTCGCATTTCTTTTGCTCGTCAGTATATAACGGCCCGAGAATCCGAGTGTGATGTGTGCTATCTTAAAGAAATGAACAATGAACAATGAACTTTTATTTTACAACGGTAAAGATTTGGTTACAAGACCAATTTTCAAACTTGCACGCAGGAAGACATATACGTCGCAAGAGTTGGATGGCTCACGATCTTTTAATGCTGCTACCCTTGATCAGTGTTCTTGAGTACTACCCATGAGCTTTATACTGGTGCTACCCTTATCCTGTGGTACAACCCGTGAGCTTCAAAACTACCGGTGAGCTATCGTGGCCGATCCGTTTCAATGTTAGCATCGGAAGCGAAACGGAAAAACAGTGACGATAGGGGAAGGAGTATAGACACGTAAAAGGTGGTCAATCCGTCAGTCCGTTTGTCTGCATCAAAGACGCTGTACATACTGAAACTCGCACGCACGAATGAATGCACCGTGCGCACACACACGCACACGCACACACACACACACGCACGCACGCACGCACGCACGCACGCACGCACACACAGACACACACACACACACACACACACACCAAGGTCCTCAGACCGACGTGGGCCCGCTTTGACCCGCGCAAGGCCGTGCGCGGGTCAAAGTATGCCGATGTCTGCCTTAGGGCCTCATGCTCGTCAGGAAGATCATTTAACACGTCTTAAAAACGCGAAAGTGGACGGTTCCAGAAGAAAACTAGCCAAGCGGAAAAAAACAGTAACTAACTAAATTTAAAATTTCTACGAGAACCGTACATCCGCGTACAACCGAGTTTTTTAGAACTGAACCCTATAAATTTTAAACGTTCATTGGTTGGGAGAACTTTAACTAAAAGTGTTCAGTATGGCTCTGGACTATCACCGAGTGTCTTAAAATGAAAAACGTTAACTCATTCAGCTCCGACACACCACAGCAAGACATGGAACGTGCATGATAGTTTAAGGGTGGTTCCAGAATAGCTTGGCGCCCATAGGCGCCAAGCTATTCTGGCACCACCCTTGAAATATCGTGCTCGATCTGTCTCTAGAATTGTAATATAGTCCTTCAGAGGGCAACTTCAAAATTTAGGGATTACGGTCCTGGCGCAGAATGCGTTAAACGATAAGGGCCTAGCGACGGTGTTTTGTCCACCAGCTTGGAACCATCCACTCGCGTTTGCATTCATACAGCGTGTTTAACTCATTCTACCCCAAGACCAAAATCCTTAAATGTTGCCGTTGTCCTCTGAAGACTGCATTGCAGTGCAGGACACAGATCGACCATGATAGTTCAAGGGTGATGCCAGAATAGCTTGGCGCCAATAGGCGCCAAGCTATTCTGGCATCACCCTTGGACTATCATGGTCGATCCATATCTTGCTGTGGTGCGTCTGGGGTAGAATGAGTTAATCAAAGTATTTCTATACGTCTCTTTTGGGTCCTATGATTAAAGATATTATGAGCCAGACACCACCCCTAATAAGCCTGTGTATTGTAAAGCTTGTCTGAGGTTTCACAAAACGTCATCGTGGATATGTAGAGAGTGATCTTGGCGAACCAGCATAACAGGTCTGACAAGATCGCAAAAAGTCATCGGGCCGTGGAAGGTCGCTGCTGGCACGCGCACTGTTTTGCGCGGGCCAGCTGCAACTGACGTTGCACCGAGCACCTTTTGCGCAATGGATAGTCATAGAGAGGTCATAAATACGGCAATATAATCCCGTTATGAATGGCGTTATTATGTTTGATGAACCGACTAGAGCGACTCATGGGCACAGTTCGGTGGTTTGTACCCAGTGCATTTGTAAAAGAAAGGACATCTCGCGAAGTTACAACACTAAAATTTCGTTGAAGGGAAACACACACGTCACTGTCTAACATGTGTGTAACTGTAAGACTGGTTTACATATATCAGACTAAATAAAACTCATTCGCGCGGTCTGACTCGCTGGTTATCAATATTGTAGGTGTAAATGCATTGTCCCTGTAATATAATATCTACGATTAAAAGCCACCGAATGTCACCCCATACTCATTATGCGGACTTGAGTTGGCTGATTTATGGACAAGAACTATACTGTGTATAGCAAGTTTGAGGCATGCGTGTAACTCCTCTATAAGGCACACTGTACACTTCGCCGTTTGAATACTGAATATTACAACTGAAGTTACACAGGTAGTCTCTCTCGATTTGCTACCGCTGATAGCGGTAGCGAATCGAGAGAAATAACCGGTGTGGTTACAAGTGCAATTATAATTGACAAGTATAGAATTATTAGTCTTCAGAATACACTTTACGGTCTGTCTGTCATTGATTTGGCATTACAAGTTTGAAACAAATTGGTCTGAATTTTACCTGAATTTACCTGAGTGGCCACTGAGCGCGGCCGACGGGGTAGGAAGTTTGAGAACTTATTTTAACCCCCTTAACTGTCTCTTTATCATGGCGGTTCTTGAACTGGTTGACAGTTTCAGCTTCGACAATTGATTGTTTCAGAGCATTCCATGGGTTCACAACTCTTTGGGAAAAAAAGTTTTTTCTAAGATTCAGTCTGGACCTCCCTTTGAACAGTTTGCTGCTGTGATCTCTATGGTAAAATGATGACTGGCATGAAGTAAAAAATATGTCCGCAGAAACTTTTTCAAGTCCCTTTATGATCTTGAAAGTCTCGATGAGATCTCCCCTGTCTCTCCTTTCTTCCAATTTCTGCAAATTGCAAAAGGCCAGTCTCTCCTCATACGGCAGGTGACCAATCCCTGTAATCGATCTTGTAGCTCTCCTCTGCACCTTTTCCAACTCTGCGATGTCTTTTTTGAGGTATGGTCGCCATGCTTGGATACAGTACTCTAAATGTGGTCGTACAATTGTTTTGTAGAGTGGGACAATAACTTCTCTAGCTCTGGCTGTAACTGTTCGCATGATCTGCCCCACTGCTCTGTTGGCTCGTTTTGATGCCACGCAGCACTGGCGACTGACCGACAGTGACCTGTGCATGATGACGCCTAGGTCCCTTTCTTCCTCCACTGCTCCAAGTTCTTGTCCTCCCAGCGTGTAAACCTGACAAGTGTTTTTACGGCCAGCATGCAGTCTTGCACTTGTCCACGTTATACTGCATCAGCCACCTCTCTGACCATCTTTCTGCTACCTTAAGGTCATGCTGTAGTTTGTCGCTCCCCGCTGGGTCGGAGACGTCGCCGTAGATCTTAGTGTCATCAGCAAACTTTAGAACGCTGGTCAGCATATCGTCCTCCAAGTCATTAATGAACACCAGGAACAAGGTCGGCCCCAAAATGGATCCTTGTGGAACTCCGCTCGTCACATCTACCCATGGAGAAGCTTGTCCGTTGACCACAACTCTCTGCTTCCTGCCACGTAGCCATTCTTCCATCCACTGCAGCACTTTTCCGTCTACACCGTGTGCTTTCAGCTTGTCCATAAGCCGTTTGTGAGGGACCTTGTCGAACGCCTTGGCATAGTCAAGGTAGATGACGTCTACATCTTTCCCTTCGTCCAGCATGCGTGTCATGTCCTCCAGGAAGACGAGCAGGTTTGTCAGGCAGGACTTTCCTTTTGAGAAACCATGTTGGCTGCCTCGGATCAGCTGATGCCTCTCAAGGTGATTGTTCAGAAAATCCCGCACAACACTTTCAAAGACTTTCCCAACCTGAGATGTCAGCGATACCGGCCTGTAGTTTCCTGCTATACATTCTGCACCCTTTTTGAATATCGGCACAACATTTGCCTCTTTCCACCCCACTGGCGCCTCTCCGGTGTCCAAGGAAGCCTGAAAGATCAGTGACAGGGGATATGCTACGGATTCTGCTGCTCCCACCAGTACGGCTGGAGAAATTTCGTCAACCCCTGGCGCCTTGCTAGCGTTCAGGTTTTGCAACTTCTTGAGGACTATGTCCTCTGTAAAGATCACATGTACCAGTCTTTCCTCTGGTAAGCCCGTAAACTTACATTGGGGTTCCGGTCTGTCACCATTGCCCTCCACCGTGAAAACTGATGCAAAGAATTTGTTCAAGATGTCCGCTTGTTCCTCATCATCAGTGTGCAGCTCCCTGTCGCTATCTTCCAGAGGACCAACCTTGACCTTGCAGCGCAGCCTGTCTCTTGCGTAGGCGTAAAAAGACTTTGCATCCTTCTTGATGTTTTGTGCCAGCTTTTCTTCAAACTTCAATTTACTATCTCTGATGAGTTTTGTACTGCCATTCTGCCACTGTTTATATACAAGAAAGTCTTCTTGCCTACCACTCTGCCTGTATTTTTTCCATTTCTTTCTCTTCTTCTTGACACTTTTGAGTGCCTCTCTGTTCATCCACTTGGGCTTCCTAGTGCACCTCGTTTTCTTCAACGGTACGAAACTTCTCACCACCTTCTGCAGCATTTGATGAAACAAGTCCCACTGTTGACTGCAGCTCTTCCCTTCAAATTCATTGTCCCAATTCACCTTATCTAACTTCTCTCTGAGCACTTTCCAGTTTGCCTTTCTGAAATCCCTTATCTCTTTTCTCCTGTCGCTGTTACTGTCTCTAGGCTCGGAAAAGGCCACTTTGAAGTCTGTATACAGTTTAATCAAAATGAATGTCTTCTACGTATAAAACGTGGTCTCATATTGTGTTGAAACTGATAGCCTTAAATGCAAAACAAGTTACTAAGCGCTTTATTCATTGGTTCATTGCATTCATATCACATGTATTGTCATATCACGTGTCTTTGTATAATAAAAATTATTTTTAATTTAAAAAAAAGGAAGTGTGACTTTTTTAAAGATACTTCTATTGTGTGGTTAATTTTCATTTCAAGCAAAAATCCCGCTTCATAGTCTAACGTAAGTTGTTGACAGGTTGCCTAGCCTAATATAAACGTAAAACCAAATAAATACTGATTAACATTACAAAACACTTGTCTGCCTGTCACTACAATTGTGTCAACCCTTTCCCTGTTGGTAGTGCTTTTTGTCGCGATGATTCCTGCAAGAATCATCGCGAAAAAAGCGCTACCGACAGCCAAAGTGAAGGGTTAAATACATCACACACATCCATCCTTGTGAGCAAAATTTAGGTCCTCGGGCAGATGTCGGTTGTAGTTGGCCGGCGCACATGTGTACGTGGGCGAACTGCGTTTCGGTTTCAGTTTCAATTTATTTCATTTCGAACCCACTGTGGTGGCATGAGATTAATTTCACAAGTTAGTATACACACGTGCTCAGGAACTATGGTACAAAAAAACTCGGTGTTATATTAATAAATTCTA
Source organism: Semisulcospira habei (assembly GCA_036245525.1). Lineage (NCBI taxonomy): Eukaryota > Metazoa > Mollusca > Gastropoda > Semisulcospiridae > Semisulcospira > Semisulcospira habei. The sequence goes on from BTPG01000004.1 coordinate 153,054,799, forward strand.
CATACTACGCACACACGTCATTGGTTTTTTCAACAAACCATTGGTATGTTAGTTATTTGGGTTTCACGCCGAGCAGGCGACTAAGGCCATCTCACGGCTCCATTGGTATGTGGTCGACATCGGTCCGAGAACCTTTTGCTTATTCGGGGATCATACTGTCAACGCTGAGGCCAAGCTAACATCGCAGGCTCTGGACTATGACTCGTCTTACCGGTTCTTCGTCAAGCACATGTTAAATACAACGTTCTATTGAAAACGTTTCTCGTATATGGTTGGTTAGTTGGGGCACCGGAGTGATAATGGACAGCCACACCCTAGTGGGTCAAATGGTTGTTGTGATGCGTCTAGTGTGGTAGTGTAGCGTCTGTGCTTGTCGCTCTCGCTTTCAGCTCCCACCGCTGGCTAGCAGTTCTGCAAAAAGGGAGCAGAGCATGTCTCTCCCTGCCAGTACACAGCCTCTCCAACAACAAGCCTCATGTAGTGCCTCCTTGTGGCGACTCACGGTAACCGAGCACCTTACGAACTCGGGCTGAACTACAGAGGACTCGGAGGAGGTCTGGCCCCCAGACATGCGGCATGCAGGCCCATCGATGCGTGGACAAGCCCTGATGTCCATGAACCAGATCCCCAGCTATTGTTAAATAGCCCCACTGCCTTGTGGGTGCCTTGGGAGAGGCAAAGGCTAGGGGAGTAAACCCTATACAAATCCGGGCAGGGATGCTCGATAGCCTTGGTTGGCAGATCTCCTTCGAGAAGGAAAACTCCGAGGAAAAATCTGAGTAGATAATAATAATAATAGGAACATTAAATAGGCGCTTTATCCCAATTGAAAATTGGCTCAAAGCGCCGCCGCGAACTGAACCCAACAAGCACGCTCACGTGAATCACGCGCATTCACTCACACACTGTACATAAACACAGAACATTCACGTGGTGCTAAGGGCAAGCTCAAGCGAGCTACTGTAGTTTTTGGAAATTCAAAATCGTTTGTATTTGAAATTTGATTAAGTGGGCTGAAACTGATACCAAAGTGGATGGGACTTATAAGCCTTGGTCGGCAACCCATCTAGGAGAATAATAATAATTAAAAAAAAAACATCCTGTGCTCCCAGGAAAGACCTTTTGACAAGGAGTTAAGGGTGAGGTAACCCCGACAGAAACCCCGAGTGCTGAAGACGGAGGTACTGGGCTGCACAGCGCACTCTAATAAACCACAGTACCACGCATATACAGCCAGATGACACTTGGGAGATGGATTCAATAGAAATGGTGCTCGCCCTGTGGAGTCTCACCAGGCAGGTGCAGTACCGGGCTCTGCGCCTCTTCGGAGCCCACCCCCAGCGACTGGAGGACCTTCCCGACTGTTTCGAGGAGCCAGGGGACGGGGAAGTAGAGCGACTGGCTAGCGAAAAAACAAGACCAGAGACAAAGAAAAACCCATTGTGAACATCATGCACTGGAATGCAGAAGGGGTTACCAACAAGAAAACAAAACTAGAGCACTTTCTGCATGAAAACAGCATAAACATTGAGACACACCTGCAAGAAGGGAAACCCTTCAAGGTCAGAGGATATCAGGTCTTCCAAAGTGATCGCCAAGGGAGGAAGAAAGGGGGAGTTATGACCCTAGTTAGAAACAACCTGAATGCCAGCGAAACCAGGAGATTCATGGAAGAGGCGGAATACATCCAGGTCAAGGTAACCACCAGTGACAGCACCCTTGACCTGGTCAACTACTACTGCCCTAATGATAAGCTGCTGTCTCTCGACAGTATCCAGGTCCCGGACAGTCGATTCCTCATCACTGGTGAATTCAACAGCCAGTCCCAAAGTTGGGGATATGACACACTTGACAAGAGAGAAGAAGACATCGAGGAGTGGCAAGATGAAAACCACCTGATACTTGCCGATGACCCTGAGGACCAACCTACCTTCTACTCTCGCCGCTGGCACACGACCACTACACCCGACCTGGCGCTTTGCACTGAAGATGTTCATAAGCGCCTCAGCAGAACAGTAGGATCACAGTTAGGAGGAAGTGACCACCGCCCTGTCCTCCTCTCCCTAAAAGGAAGCACAGCAGCTAGCTCGCCACACCAGCCAAGATGGCACTACTGAAAGGCAGACTGGCGCTTGTTCAGTATCCGTACAAATGAGCTAATGCAAGACCTCGCTGTGTCTGGAAGAAACATCAACAATGTGGTCAGCGATTTTAACGACATTATCAGTAAGGCAGCCAAGGAAACCATACCTCGAGGGGTCCGGAAAAACTACACCCCATACTGGACTGGAGATCTTCAGAAAGCACATGACAACCTCACTAGGGCCAGTGAAGTCACTGAAAACAACCCCAACCAAGAAAACAACATCAAGCTACAACACAGTATCTGAAGATGAAGTTGGAGTGCACAAGAAAAGTTGGAGAGAGAAGACTGCAAGACTGAACATGGAGAGGGACACCACCAAGTTGTGAAGACTGACCAAGGTGTTGAACGATGAGGGCACCAGGGAACAGAAGATCACCCTGGAAGAAGAAGGGAAAGCACTGACTGGTAGGAAAGCTGCAAACATGTTCGCACAGATCTATGCAAAAGAAAGTAACATCACTGTCCCACGAATGCTTGAGAAAGAATCAGACAGGAAGAAAGAGAGAGAACAAGAGATGTAAACATCCATGATGCAATGAAGAAGGACATCACCCTTCCAAAACTGAAGATGGCCATCAAACAGCTGAAGAAGAGAAAATCTCCAGGTCCAGACAGCATCTCAAATGAGATGTTACAGCACCTTGGCAACACTGCCTTAATAAAGCTACCGGACATCTTTAACCACAGCTGGAGAGGAGGAGAGGTACCCTAGTGCTGGAAGGAAGCCAGGATGATAGCAATTTTGAAGAAAGGGAAGAATAAGTCCAAAGCCCTGACTTATCGTCCCATCAGCCTGACAAGTTGTGTGTGCAACACCATGGAGCGCATCATCAACAAACGCCTGCAGTGGTACCTGGACTCCGAGAGCATTATCGTGCCAGAGGAAGTTGGCTTCAGAAGCTACAAGAGTACAGAAGACCAGACAACACACCTTGCACAGGTCATAGAAGATGTCTTTCAAGATCAGAAGGTGATATTAGCTGCCTTCATTGGCCTACAGAAGGCTTTCAACAAGGTGTGGAAGGATGGTCTCCTTGTGAAACTCCTTCGCAGTGGCATCCAAGGGAACATGTACCAGTGGACCAAGTCATACCTGCACAATCGCAGAGCCCGTGTGACAGTGAATGGGTACTGTGGCCAAAAAGTACTGCTGCGTCAGAGGGTGCCACAAGGGGGAGTCCTGTCACCGACCCTGTTCATACTCTTTATCAACGACCTTGTGCCAGAGCTACCAAAAGGAGTCCACGCAGCCCTGTACGCAGATGACCTGATACTCTGGTGCACAGAAGAGTATGCAACAACCGCTACATACAGGATGCAGCTAGCCCTGGACAGGCTGACAGGCTGGACCAACAACTGGTGTGTGACCAGCAACACAGAAAAATCATCAGCCACACTCTTCTCTCTCTCCAACAAAGCAAAGGCTGGCAACCTAACACTGTGCAACACCCCGCTGCGGTATGAAGACCAACAGACATACCTGGGAGTCACCCTTGACAAGAGGCTGACGTGGAAGCCGCACATCTGGAACGCAGAAGCGAAAGCTAGAAGAAAGCTGAACATCACGAGGAAGCTGGCTGGATCACAATGGGGAGCCAATGAAAAGACCCTCAAAAATATATATCAAGGCACAGTGAGACCACACCTTGAGTACGGATCCAATGCATGGTTGACGGCAGCCCAGTCACACCAGCAGACCATTGACAGCGTTCAGAACCAGGCACTGCGTATCAGCACCGGCGCAATGAGATCCACACAGTTGAAAAGATGGAAGAGACAACAGGCATCCCACCCCTGCGCATGAGAAGAGATTGCAAAGCCTTGATACAGTCCACAAAGGTCAAGTCTTCCAAACACCATCCTACAAACGCCAGGATGAAACAGCCAACCTCAGGGAGACTGAAAAGATCAAGCTTTGTGAAGGAGACGAGAGCTCTGCAGAGAAAACTCTAGGCAAAGCTCCCTGTGCAGGTAGAGGCTCTGAATTCTGCTATCGACCTTCCACCCTGGGAAGGTAAGTCAGAAAACACCACCATCTCTTCCACGGTACCCTACATCACCACCAAAGATGAGCACAGCACTGTGAGCAAGAAAGCCCTGACACTGGCCATGCTCGAAGAAAAGTATCCTCAGAAAGCATGGATACGGGCACACATCGATGGATCAGCCACAGATGCAGTTCAGAATGGAGGGGCTGGGGTGTACATTCAATACCCAAACGGAAAATGGCAGGCAGAGCGAGCGAGTATAGATTGCTTTACGTCCCGCAAGCGACAAAGACCTTCTCAGGACGTGCCTGCGCTAAATGAAGAAAAGAACTGCAAAAAGCGCAGACAGGAGAGAGAATTTCAAAAGAAAAATACAGATGAATGGACCAGAAAGACAGAAATACAAACCCCCAAAAGAGTAAAACCCACCTTGCAGGGGTTAGACAAGGTGACCCTAGGAACTAAAAAGTAGACAACCCCACCAAGGTCCCCTAGGGCAGACCCGGTGGGGGGGGGGGGGGGGGGAATGGCAGGCAGAGACAGTACCAACAGGCATTCACTGCACAAATTACAGAGCTGAGGTGAAAGCCCTGGTCCGCGCTGCAAACACCCTTAGTGGCACTGCAGACCCTGATGCCCAGATTGTCTTCCTGACTGATGCCATGTCTGTCCTTGAGGCAGCAACAGCAAGCAAACTGCCACGTCTACAAGAGGCACTGCAAAACATCAAGTGCACCAGACTGGTGCTGCAGTGGATCCCTTCACACCGTGTGGCATCTACGGCAATGAAGAAGCTGACAGAATGGCAAAAATGGGCGCAGAGGAAGAACAAGATGAAAATGGAGTCAGCTTTACAGAGATGAAGACCAGCATTAAGTCTGTGTACAGACCACCACAACGGCCCCTAGACAGTTATCATCCGCTGTCCATACAAGAGCAGGTGACCATCTTCCGTCTGAGGACCAGGCACAACCGACTCATTTTCCACCTGTACAGACGCTTCCACCTCGTGCCACCTCTCCTGTGCCCTTGTGGAGATACAGAGCAGACCACAGAGCACATCCTCCAGGACTGTGGGAGCCACCAGCTGCTGATGGAGGAGATATGGCCGAAGCCCGCCACTCTACAAGAGAAACTGTTCGGGCCTGTGGAGGCGCTACAGAAGACCACAGATTTCATTTTGAGAGTCAAACTCCAAGTGTGACGGCGTTCGAGAAGAAGAAGAAAGAAGCCATACCTTATTTATTACTACCAACCAATCTATCTAAACACTGGTAAACATTTCGAGCTTTCTACATTTGTGATTCACAAATTAACTACATTTTACGAACGTATGCGCTTCACACACGTAGGGATTTCCAAAGTCGTTTGCGGCCACACCCTGTGTGACCACTTGCCCGAGTGGTCGGTGTCTCGTAAACACGGACGTGACGCGGCGCGGATGTAGTTGATGATTGGCCGCAATGCGCTTGAGACTGACACGCCCCAGTGTGACAGTGTGACGAGCAACTCCTTTGCAATAGTGTTGCACGCGAGAAAATCGCTACGTGTGTGTTTGAACGTTTTAAAACCTCTTTACACAATAAACGCCTCGTTCGGCATTACAGTACAATTAGAGCAAGGCGGCGAGCGCCCTGTACGCTAAAAGTCATCGGGTCGATGTCGGTGGAAGTGGGCCCGCGCCGCGCCCGGGCCACAGCGGCTGATATCGGCTCGACGGCCTCGTGCTAACTGGGCAATCACCTAAAGTGCTCTCTATTTCGAGAACAGTACTTTGTAAAAGTAATGACAAAAATATAATTTATACAAAAAAATTGGAAGGAAGGGATCGAAGGGGCATCTCTAGAAGCATCAGGCAGCCTCAGTTATAAATACATTGTGTAATATACAATCGTGTGCTGGTCGTGGACTTTACAGCTCTGCGGCTGTTCGGTCCAAAACCACAGACTGGCTCACACCTGCGGTATGTTTTCTTGTTTGATTTTGTTTTGTTTTTAATTTAATTTAATTATAGCTTCTGTAGTAGTAGCAGCAGTCGTCGTAATAAATAATAATAATAAGTTGATGATGACTTCAAGGCAAATAACTGACTACATATAAACTTATTCAAGGCGCCCCGCAAGGCATATAGCGTTGCCGGTGGTAACGCTATACGACACTTCTGCAGATATTTATGCCGGGCGCCTTGAATGAGTGAGCCTAGCTGTCACAGCAACCAAAATGGATGTACGACCACCATCCATCTGTACCATGTAAATCATGATATTTATGTCGGGCGCCTTGAATGAGTGAGCCTAGCTGTCACAGCAACCAAAACGGATGTACGACCACCATCCATCTGTACCATGTAAATCATGATTAGTTACCGGATACCGACCTCGTATATAATATATTGGGGTTGCTTGAAATTGTGCGGCCAGCCATACAAATCATGCGCTGAACCGTTTTGGTGTACGGTCACTTCCCATTCTAAACGGATGACGAAAGCACACAAGGTCTCGACTACGTGCTAGCCTAGCAAAACCCAGTACACATACCAAGGCAAATCAACTCAGCGCTAGACAAACAACCCTGATAGCATACAAGGAAGGGGCCAAGGGATCTAACAAGTTTGTCAAGCGGTGAGTAGATGCCCTTGGTTTGTATACTGTATAACTAGCAGCGCTTGCGTCACCTTTTCAGGGGCGGATCTGGGGGGGGCGGCGGAGGGGGGATGCGGTGGGGGGGGGGGGGGGGGCGGAGGTGGAATGGGGGGGGGGGGGTGGCGGGAAGAGGGCCAAACATTCTTTAAACTGCTGTGTAAAACTCTCTTTTGGAGTTTCAAACCCTCCTCCCCCGGCCCCCCCTCCCCCCCCCCCCCCGCCACCCAACTGCTTTTCGATATTTCAGGTGTTGAGAAGATACAAGAGGTTCTCAGACACGCTTGGCGTGCCTACCTGCTCTCCTCGATTTTTCGGCCACTGGGAAGCAAGGTCTGGCGTCGGGATCCCTTTTGTGTCAGGCTCAGTGAAGGTAGAAAATAAAACGTTGGACCCCCACCTCCCCCCCCCACCCCCATTCGGGAGTTAACTGATCCGCCTCTGCTTTGGTTTGTGATTAATTAAACACACTTTCTAACTCACAACTCGAATACAGTACCTTCCATTTGTAAAAATAACGAGGTGCGTGGTAGGCAGTCTGGTAAGGAGGACAAATGAAAGGAAGAAAACAAAAGAAAATAAATGATAGTCTGTGAGAAGCATCAGTGTGCAGTTTTCAACGTGATTTTTGAGGTCTTCGGCCGTAAGGCTCAGAGCAGCACACAAATCAACAAGAACTGAAGAAGAGAGAAAGAGCCAGAGTAAAAAAAAAAAAAAAAAAAACAGACCACAATCAACGGAAGTGAAATATTAACCCTTTGGCTGTCGGTAGCGACTTTCGTCGCGATGATTCTTGAAAGGAATCATCGCGACGGAAGTCGCTACCGACAGCTGAAGGGTTACAGCCGCGTTGATGACATACAATGTTTATAGGGCTTCTTCGGTTGAACTCTTGCGCGTGCACTGAACTTGTACCAAGCGCGCACACTGGTTGCAGCGCCGGATCAATCAGTTTTCAAGGGGGGGGGGTGCTCAACTTGTATTTTTTCTAGTGCCAGGGTCTAGTATATATCAATACACCACAACCGAAACTGTTCTTCTGACGTTTTTGAAAAGTTCTAACTGGTGTTACGTACGGCACTGAAACACAAGCGTTACAACTCAATTTTAAGTACACTTATTTATAGTTTTGATGCCAGCCGACGGTGGGTGCTGTAGTTCCAAAGCACCCCCCTGGATCCGGCCCTGGATTGTCTCCCTCGATTCGGTGCGCTGAGCACAGCGAATCGAGGGAGACAACCAGTGTGCCGCGCGCGCGAGGGTTCATTTGAAGAAACCGTAATACTGTATTACATCAACGCGCACGTGAAGAGCGCCTCTGTGCAAAATGACGTCATCGCATCAACGCTGAAAATAGCACCGGTGCTTTCAACTGCACTTCGAGGAGTTCATTGACAGATACATATATTGATTCTCTCTCTCCTTTACCGAACAAAAGACCAGCAATATAGCTCTATAAAAAGTCGTGCTGACACTAGGCTAACACACAAAAGGGTGGACTTTGCCTCTGTCACGACTTTTACCGCAAAGTTCAACGGCAGTGCCAGCTTTTAAAAATTTTATTCCGTCAGCTTTTGTCTTCTAAAGTGCTGTAGATGGATGGTAAGTGAAAGCTGAATGTAGTGCTTGATTATTTTTTTCATGTGGAAACTTCATTTGTTTTATGTGAAAACTTAACATGAGCCAAGCCAAGCTAAGGCATAAATACAGGGTACAGAGTCAACACCTTCACCGCGGGGATTCAGTTGAACTGACGTACACTACTCGAAAGAGACAGAACCTTATGAGCCCCTGCAGTTGCGAGGCTCACGAGGATCTGGTCCTCTTGCTGGTCAAATGTGTTTAGTGCATGTCTGTCAAGCGGCCACCAAGATATACATCTACGGTGGAAATTTAATTCCTTGCCACTGGCACTACTGGCAGTGAAGGAGTTAACGCGTTTTAAAAATATGCATTAGCATTAACTTCAGACAATACAAAGGCAAATAAACATAAGAGTAATATTTCTGTCCTTCACGTGTATAGCTATGAAATAACACAACCACGCATTTTTCAAAACACTGTTCAGTATGAGGTTTCGTACATCGCATAGTCATGATAGTGTACGAGCAATCGAACGAAAACATACTGACGAGTAAAATAAATGCACCGAATCGTAAAAAAATGTTACAATGACGAGCAAATGAAATGCGATATCATTCGAGTCATCGGAAACAGTCGCGTTTCCGATGACTTAATGATGAAGCATTTCTGTTGCTCGTCCGAGTATGCTTATTCAAACAGCACATTTTTGTCTCACTAGGCTGCGAAGGACGAACGAAATTCGATCGATTTATTTTTCAGATTCCCCTTGGTTGCACTCAATATCTCACCTCATTTTTTTTACCGGTGTAACACGTCAAATGACCCCTACGCCAGATTGACCCCGGGCCAATTTGGCGTAAGGGTCATTCTGGCGTGCATGTCAATCTGGCGCCGGAGTTCAAAGGCCATGACTGTAACCCCTTCGCTTCTTTTTTTTTCAATTAAAAGTTTAGTTTGCTAGACCTCGCCATTTGTGGGAATTCAGCGCGGCATAAAATACTCTCCTTCTTATTATTACTATTATTTTTCGACAATAATTAAAATAATGACTGAATAATAATAATAATAATAATAATAATTTGGAAAGAGTCAACCCCCTCCTTTCCTATCCCCATCCTCGAGGAATAAATCGTGTCTCCCATTGCTATATACAGCCTCAGTATTACCAGAGTATAGAGGCTACGCTTAGCGTAGCCTTATACTCCTTGGTATTACTCGCTCCAGTATACCGCGGTATCTGATAAAACGCGCGCAGGACCCTGGATCCCATTATGATGCCTGGTGATCAAAAAGACCTCGGAACAAAACATCAGCATTAACTGGCTACTGGCCCGCGCACAGTCTGTCCGAGGGTCTTTTGCTTACCTGGTATTCTTCTCTTCAATGGGAGACACAGGGGCGTACTATTTATTCTAGTCACTATGAAAAGTGGGTGGGAGGGGAGGGGGGGGGGAAATATATATATATATATATATATATATATATATATATATATATATATATATATATATATATATATATATATATATATATATATATATATATACTAATGGTCAAAACTTAAGGGCCACTTTTTATCGCAGACGCACCGACAACACCACACAAATAATGTAACAATACTTAGAGTCAGTACTTTGCTAATTTATTCAGTAACAATTTCATTTAAGTTTTGAGTAAATCAAGCCATTGTAACAACAGCAGTACGTTGGAATGTTCACCCGCCCCTCATTTGAAAAGACACACAAGACTGGTCCAGTCAGTATCGAGTGTACCCACCGTTTGCAGCCAAACATTCAATGCAGCGTTGACGCATGGAGTTCACCAGGGTTCGGAGAACATGTTGTGGGAACGCTTCCCACTCTTGATGCAGGAACTGAGTCAGCCTTGAGGTGGAGGTGCTTGCTGACTACACGTTGCCCCAGATCGTCCCAGAGGTGCTCGACGGGAGCCAGATCAAGTGAACGAGCTGGCCACTCCATCCTCATGATGCCCCGTTGCTCAAGGTACTCATCCACCACACGGGCGCGATGTCGTCCTGCAGAACAGCATTGTCGCTTATGGCTTGGAGAGCTGGCTAGATGAGGGGCTGCACAATCTCGTCCCGATAGCGCAGTCCAGTCAGGGTGCCTCGGATGACGTGGAGGGGGGTCCTCAGTGCCTTCCCTGCTGAAGCCTGCCCAGACCATGACTGAGCCTCCTCCGTAGCGATCCACCTCTTGGACGTAACCATCCGTGAATCGCTCGCCTTGGCGTCTCCAGACTCTCACCCTGCCGTCGTTGAAGGACACAGTGAACCGTGACTCATCAGTAAACAGAACCTGAGTCCACTGGAGTCAGTTCAACCTCACATGTTGACGACACCAGGGAACCCGGGCTCTGCGATGAGCTCAAGTGAGGGGTATTCTCACTGCTGCTCTGCATGAAGCCAGGCCAATTTCGCGCAGACGTCGGCAGACTGTGCTTCTGCTGACGTTAACGTTTGCAGCTTGCATCAGTTGACGTCGCAGAGTGGTTGACGTGACAGTTCGGTCGCTCAGAGCCGCCACATAGAGGTATCTGTCCTCCCTTCTGCTGGTGCAGCGCGGGCGTCCTGAGCAGGATCGTCGTTTTGCCCTTCCAGTTTCTTAAAATCGTGCCTGCAGCCCCTGGATCACTGAATGGGATACCCGAAGACGTCTCCCAACTTCTCGTCCGGAAATTCCATCCTGCAGCCATGCTAGCGCCCGGCCTTGATCTACTGGCGTTAAAGGCTTTGTCGTGGTGGCATGGTTAGGAAAGTGACAATTATGCCCCTACTAATAAATACCGGTATTTGTAGCGAAACAGAAGTGCTCAGTGTTCACAACTGACCCCTTTAGCACGTGCATCAGGACTTTACCGAGTTTTTTCATCTGCCTGTTTTTGGTACCATTGCCAATATCTCACAGCTGTTCACAAAAACTGACGATGTTTACGTGCATTTGACACATTTGTGGAAAATTGATGAATTGTCGTCTGTTGTTCCCTGTACAGTGGACTGTCTAAGCTCAACATTTAACCCGTTTGGGTCGAAAGAACGTTGTATTTTATTAGCGTACTTGCGATGATAAACAATGACACAAAAAAGTGGGCTGGCCCTTAAGTTTGACCATTAGTATATATAACACGGGCCATATGCAGAATGCAAATCGACATCATTCTGAAATCGGAGGTAGGTCAAAACTGCAGGTGTCTGACAAAAATTGTGGTTTAAAAACCCGGACAAGTTTTTCCTTTTCCTTTTTCTTTCCTTAGTAGTTTCATCTAGGCCTACTGCTGTTGTATGACTCGTAAAAGCATGTCGAGATCATAGACCTATGGGAACACAGACCTGTGGGAACATAGCCCTTTGGGAACATGCGTGTGGAAACTTAGAGCTGACCCCGATACGTGGTCTCACACATTGTCATCTTGAAAGAAATTATCGCTATTTTCGAAGTTTTTCGCAAAGTCCGCAAACAGATTTTGGTATATGAGGTTTAGTCGTAGAATACCCATTGTTCATATTTCTGTCTAAAACAATCAGCGGTTCCACACTAGTAAAAGTCACATACACCCCAGTCCCTTGTTTTCTTCTTGACACTACAAACAGCGCTGCCATTTTGCCGCAAGGCAAAAAAAAGCGGATCTAATTCAGTTCGGCCGCTTGTTTAGGTCTCCTGCCTCAGCCCGATCGCATGCAGCACTGAAGATATCGAAGCCGCGGGGTTTCTCTTGAACACATCAGGTATCTGCTTATACGTACATTCTTCCTCGTTTACTTGTATGGTCACTGAGCATTTTCTCCCTAGGGGTTGACACTCATTCTTCTAGCCATTTTGATCAGCCCGGCGCGTAAAACTGTGTTACAAAGCTGACGACCCGCCTGATTTCGGTGCCAAGAGGTGACAGTTGTACTTCGTGAAATTTTGTCGCGAAATGACGGCTCACTTTGCGAGACTGATACGCGCATGTAAACTGAAGTCACCGACCAAAAATGACCGCCATATATCGCCATGCAAGACGTACTAGACGTTCCAAAATGTGTGCTGGTCTGTGGTTTGGACCTTACGGCTGGAAGCCGTAAGGTCCAAATTCACAGGCGAGCATAGCTAATGTACTCACGTAGCGTTGTTCTTCTGTTGGTGTACGCATTCTTGAGGATCCCCTACTTCTAGCCAGCGGTGGTACCCCCGTCTTGGGCCGAGGTGGTCTCTGGTTCCCCTCCTGTCACAAAAGTTACACACAAATCATTTGCAGCATTACGTCATCAGTCAAGTACGTCATTTGTAAATTACACTATCATACACACGTGCAAGAGATAAACACACAAATGTGTCAAAGCAGTCATACAGTCTGAAGTACGTAATCATATGATATTTGTAAAGTCACCCATGACCTCAGAACGGCCACTACTGTTTCACGGTGTGAATGAAATGTGAGATTATCAAGTTTTCTCGTCGTGATTAGAAAAGTTTAATCAGTGTACACTATGTGTGATTCTGTATGCAAAATTCATCTCAGTACAGCACGTATGTAATTACATATCTCACAGGCTGTCCGGCGATTGTTTGCACATTTATTATTATTATTATTATTATCATTAGTATCATCATTATTATTATACTATCATCATCATCATCATCATCATCATATGGAATAGACACATTTAGAAAAGAACTTATATAAAGAGTTTGCCGCACGCCGGCCACAGCGTCAGATGGTATGAATCTCTCTCTCTCTCTCTCTCTCTCTCTCTCTCTCTCTCTCTCTCTCTCTCTCTCTCTCTCTCTCTCTCTCTCTCTCTCTCTCTCTCTCTCTCTCTCTCTCTCTCTCTCTCTCTCTCTGTCTGTGACATGATTGAAAACCGGTCTTCTTTGTACCTAATCATTTATCCTTGAGAAAATAAAGTTTCATTTCATTTCTCTCTCTACGGCCGTACGGTGCGAAATCGCAGACGTGCACGCATATTCATGTGTACACATACTGACACCTACAGGCTTAGATTTTCCGCAGCATGGTGTCCTTTCCGCCATTCTTCAAACTCGCACACACACCAGGCAAGTAAGTCAAGGGTCATCAAAGCTCTGTATAGCAAAAGGCACATCAGCAGACTGCATACAAGCGGCTTGCTAATCCGATCCACTCCGCAGCTGATGGCAGCCTCCGAACTGTTCAATACTACGGTAGACCTTATACGCCGGCAGCGCTAACAATACCTGGCAGACACGACAAATGTACTGGCGCAAACCCCCGAGCTGTTCCTTAGACAGAGGAACATAGACCAAAGGAACGCTGATTCGACACGTATAGGTTCTCATGAACCCTTACAAAGAAGAGGCATATATTCTCATGAACTTCTGGGCAAGTCACAGTGACAGTGATGATAATTCCAAGCAGCTATGATAGCAGACGGCTCAACTACGATGACCGCCACAATTCGTCAGAAATAAACTATGCTGAGTGGCGCATTCTTCTAACGGGAGGAGACGGAACCAGCTTCCGTGTACATGAGATGCATCTTGTGCTGAGTGCCCTGATTCTGTCCACACATACACACGCGCGCACACACACGTGCGCGCGCGCGTGCACGCTCGCACTTACGTACAGCGAGACAGAGCAAGAGAGAGAGAGAGAGAGAGAGAGAGGGAGAGAAATGAAATCAAATCAAATCAAACTTTATTTGCCAAGGATAAAGGACCTTTTTTCAATCACGTCTTTGCTAACATACAATGCTCTTTCTCTCCCGTATGCGCATCACTAACGGTTCAGGTAAGGTGTCAAATGAAAGGTGAGATTTGACACTGAGTCGAGCTATTTCACGCGACCGAAATTGTCAGCAGTTTTGAGATCCCAATGCGCAAAAGCCCATCTGGCCGAGTTGACCGCCGTTCGCCCGCGCACAGCCGTGCGCAGGCCAACGCCAGCAGATGTCGGCCCGATGCCTTTTGCGCATTGGGATTGGACCGTTGAGCGAGGTAACCTACCACACAAGCCCCTGACAACGGCTCCGTCGGAACTCGTGCGGTAGCACCGGAACTACGTCGCCCTGTGATCACACAAAGAATGAATCTTTTCAGGCGCGGATCAGTGACCGGACGAGGGGTTCGGTTTCCGACTTCTGTTTGGCAGCATTTTACCTTAGACATGGAGTGTCAAGAGAAGATATCGTGCTCTTCCAATGTGGGAAAAATCAAACAATGGGGATGAAATGCTGAGGGGTCGGAGACTAACCGTACCCTGTTTGTACAAAGCATGATCAACTTTTGTCCTCTGAGGGGTCGGAGACTAACCGTACCCTGTTTGTACAAAGCATGATCAACTTTTGTTATTTTGAATACTTTATCTAACTTGACTTTTTTTACTCACTAAAACTGAAAGACTAAAGGCACCACGCTATTCTAGCACTACCCTTGAACTATCCTCGTTCCGCTCGTGTTGCAGTGTATCTGACGCATCCCATTTTGATACAGAGGCACACGTAGCGCATCCAGTAATTTACAAATTAGCACTCGTGTGTGATGGCGTTAGACATTACCTTCAGAATCATTGCCTCACTTCTGGAAGCACCCTGACCACGTGATTAAATGAAAACTGTCGCAAGCGGCAGGAGAATACAGAGACGGATTTGACGCCGGTTAGGAACAGGAGGCTTTCAATACCTCCCCCCCCCCCCGCCCCCCTCCCCACACGCCCCCCCCCCCCCACTCCTCCCCCGGAAAAGAGTTATATAAAAGATGAAAGGTAATAAGTACATTTCAGTCTCTTTATCGGAATACCTGCGGGCCGTAAAGTAAGACCGCGGTACTGGAGTTCGAGGGTGGTGCTAAACTTAACCCATTTAGCCTCAATGCACTACAGCAGGAGATGCATCGACCATGATAATTCAAGGGCAGTGCCATATTTGCTTGGCGCCAAGCTAATCTGGCACTAACCTTGAATTATCATGGTCGATCAATCTCCTGCAACTGGTACGTAGTCGTTTTAGGTGACACCTCTCAAATTTGGGAAATGAGGTTTTGGGGTTACATGGGTTAATTACATAGGGTCGTGAAGAAAAAATACACAGTAAGCAGAAGTCCTATGGTCGATTCCAGCCCTAACTGGCTCGCGCAAAGCCGTGCGCGGGCTAGCTAAAGCTGGAGTGGGCAGAGGACAATTTGCTTTTTTGGGTATCTACTTGAGAACCACAAACATGGCTGCATGATATCCGAGTGCCCGATATACTGAGGCTGATCTGTAATAAAACTTCGCTACATACCTGCCAAAATTTGTTAGGGCCAAATGATGTGACAGCAGAATGATAACCCCATCTTTGCCAATGAAACACGAACAAGACCCAACCGCAAGAGACAGATCCTCATGAGCAATTGCGGGAGCTCATGAGGATCTATGCTTCTTGCTCACACCAATTTGTATTCATTTTCTTTGGACGGCTGAGGTTCTTTGGCATAAAATTAAGATTTCAAAGACACAATCAATGTCCACTGGCAGGACAGGGTTTAAGTTAATGTACAGGTGATGGAATGGCGTGAAATTATTACCCGTCTGCGGAAATGTGATCTAGCCATAATCTGGCACCACCCTCGAGTTATCATGATCGCTCCCTCTCCTCTTGTAATGAGTCAGATCTCCCCCCCCCCCCCACCCCCCACCCCCCCCCCCCCACCAAATGTTTAAAGTGATGTACTGGTAATGGAATGGCGTGAAATCAAAACCGTACTGCCGATGTGTGATTGAGCCACAATGACCATTACCGGACAAAAATGTATCTCTAAATGGGCCCATCGGGACGCCATAGCCATTTTCGCTTCCAGTACCAGCACCAGCATCAGCACTGGGAGATTAGCACATAACACGCTCTTAAAGGATGTGGATCGACTTTGATAGTTCAAGGGTGGCGTCAGAATAGCTTGGCGCCTCTGGGCGCCAAGCTATTCTGACACCAGCCTTGGGCTATCATGGTTGATCTGTCCCAAGAACTGTGTCGTAGACCTCAAAAGATATCTCCGAAATGTTAAAATGTTATTCCTATCCTCAAGGGTTAACTTATTCGAGACGTGGCTCTACTCGGAGGCGGCACGTCTCGAATGAGTTAATGGGTTAATCAATCGTGCTAGCTGAAGGCCAGTGCTTGATTAGCTTGGCGCCTGGACAGATCGATCATGACAACTGAACTGTAGTGCACGACTAACTTGGTGCCTGGATAGATCGAAAGTGATGGATAAACAGTAATTCAGTAAACAGTAAACAATAATAAACAGATATTCAGGCATCTCTCTACCCTGATAGCCTGTCCAGTCGCCGAGATGATCAGGCCTTACTCTTGGGCTTCACTTTCCGCGACCTGAATGCACGTTATGCTTGGCCAATTATTTCCAAATAATGATCTATTATACAGCTTTCCGCGGAAGTGAAAGTGTTGTCATTCTTTAAAGTGATCTTCTTCATGGCGGGCTTTGGTTGCTAACATTCGCCGATACAACGGGTTATCTATGTTGTCTTGCCTCAACTAAGACTTTCTATCCTTCTTTTTCAGAATCCATGTGAATAGGCACACGTACCAGAGGTTTCCCGCTGCTTCAGTTATGAGGAAAGAAGAAAAGAATGAGAAAAGTCTTTTACTTTAAGACATTGGACGTTTATGATTTTGTCCATCGTTATTAAAAGACATACTAAGAACAGTTATAAAGGAGATATTGCGAGCTATTAACCGTTTGATTACTGCCTAGAGTAGGTCGCATTTAAACACAATTCAAAGGTGCTTGCACCCACTTAACAAAAGTGGGTGAAGGCATTAAACTGTAAAGAAAAGAAGTGCTTTTCTAAAATTGCGGCCTGGAAGGTCATTACATTTTGTCTGGTAATTTGAACAAATCAGAAATCGAATTAAAGGTACAAGCTCCAAGTTATAGCTTAAACTCAACTGTTGACACAAAATTGTCCACAATACACACACGCACGAACGCACACACACACACACACACACACACACACCACACACACACACACACACACACACACACACACACACACACACACACACATCAGTTAAAAGCCCGCGGAGATGTACTGACAATTACAGCTCAGGTGTAGTGGCTCGATATTAAACTCTACTGGAATATGCTTCTACCCATCGTGTAATACAGCCGCAGTTGTGTGTACGCGATTCGTCGTCTGGGGGTATTCGATGAGAATTTTGTGCCTGTAAAACTACGGGCACTGAAACAGACCTGTCACAATAACCTAAGAATTTGAAATATCTATCATTATTAACCCCTTAACTGTCGGGGCGAGGCGAACGCTACCCAGCTGCAAGAGACATAAACCCTCATGGGCCCCCACAGTTGCGGGGGCTCGAGTCATGGGGATTTATGACTCTTATTGGTCGCATGTTCTTTATGCATACTTGTGTGCCATTTGCATGTGTCGCAAATGTCGCTCAGTGTGTAGTCGTTTAACCCATTCAGCCCTGACGCACTACAGCAGGAGAGGGGTCAACCATGATAATCCAAGGGCAGTGCCAGATTAGCTTGGCGCCTATCGGCGCCAAGCTAATCTGGCAATGCCCTTGAATTTATCATGGTCGATCCATGTCCTGTAACAGGTGCATAGTCGTTAGATGACGCCTCCAAAATTTGGGAAATACGTGCGTCAGGCTGAATGAGTTAAGACGTGGAATTCGTGATCACTGGCAAGGAAGAGGTTAAAGACAACAAAAGTAGTCCGTTTTTCATTCATTCACTCATTTATTTGTTTTTAGCCCAGCACATTAATAACCTATTAGGACTTCTAGCCTGCGCACGAATCGGTAAAGCCAGAGCAGCCTTTCTCCAGTTGAAAAAAGTGTGGAGTTCCAGAGAGCTGTCACAACACACCAAAGTCCGGATTTTCAACTCCAACGTAAAAGCAGTTCTCCTATATGGAGCAGAGACTTGGAGATTGACAAAAACCACAGTCAACAGAGTACAGACCTTCATGAACAGTTGCCTTAGAAGAATTTTGAAAATCCACTGGCCAGAGAAGATCAGCAACATCAGACTCTGGGAGAGAACAGAGCAGATAACAGCAGAGAATGAAATTGGGCGAAGAAGATGGGGATGGATTGGTCACAGTATGAGAAAGCCAGCTTCCAGTATCACTAGGCAGGCATTGTCATTGAACCCCCAGGGAAAGAGGAAAAGAGGTAGGCCGAGAAACACCTGGCGTCGAGACCTCCAAGCAGACATCAAGAGACTGGGAACCACCTGGAGTAAAATCGAAGGAGAAGCACAGGACAGGAGTCGCTGGAGGTCTCTCGTCGACGGCCTATACCCGGGGAGGGGTGACAAGCGTACGTAAGTAAGTAAGTAAGTAACTTCTAGCCTGCAAGTGTGCTGGTCTGTGATTTTGGACCTTACAGCTACCAGGCCGTAAGGTACAAAATCACAGACCAGCATACAACCATACTCTTGCTTCCTTTTTATTTCATATTTATACATGTGTGCTCCCTAATCCGGGGGAGGTCCTGGAAATGTCAAACCACGATTGAAGCATAATGATTCCTGCCTTCAAGACCGATGGACCCATAAATGAACTGAAAAATGGTTTGACGTCATTTCAAATATCCCTTTGCCTTTCAAGACCAACACGGCTGATAACTCAAAATCACTAACAGCAATCTTCAACCCTTTGGCCCTGCAGGATTCATCGCGACAAATGTGCTACCCACAGCCAATGGGTTAACTAAACGAGAAGAAAAAGTGCATAGCTGCATGCACACGGAACGTAAATGTCAAGAAAATGAGATGAACCATTGGTCCATAACGCTGTACTCAAGGGCAGTGCTGGGTTAGCATGGGCGTTTTGGCGCCCCTACAGGCGCCAAGCTAATAGGGCTCTACCCATGAATTTTCGTGGTCATTCCATCTCCTGCAAATGGCAATGGAAGTGAAGGATGCTTAAGTTCGGTCAGCGACCGGACCTGATTTCCTGCATTCTGAAACTCCATGTAAGTATAAAAAAAACTAATGAGTTTGCTAGATGGGTGTTCGGGCAGTAAATGTGTGCTGGTCTGTGATTTTGGACCTTACTACCACAAGCGTGTGCTGGTCTGTCCAACGTCACAGACCAGCACACTCAAATACTGGTAGCGCAAATGATACTTGTTACAGTGACTTTTTTTTTTTAAATCAGAGGTTTGAATGCCTAACCCTAACCCTAAACCCAGCGTCAACGTCTGTTAAAAGTAATAAGTTTCTAACATTACTTGTTCGAGTAGACAATATTTAAAGACACTTGTCACTGGGAAAATGTGAACACCACCCAAGCGCGCGAGGCTAAGTACCTCACAAGCCCCGCCGTTGCGGAGCACTTGGTGTTCATTGTATCTTGCTGATCACATTTATACCCGTGTTCCTCGAAAAATGCTAAGTAATGAATGTATTTGTAAATGCGTTGGAAGAGTTGACTAAACAGCAGGGGGTGGGGGGGGGGGGGGGGCGGCGGGGGGAGAAGAGAGGGGTATAATATCCCTTGTGTGTGATTGTGTTCTCCAGTATGTAATGACAGTCAACAACCTTAAAAAGAGACTACTAATGATCAGGGTATTGTGCTGGAGACCGTGCTTTAGACTCAGACGGTGAAAGTCCCTATATTCATGCGTAAATTTACCTAACACGTACCGTTTATGTGTGTACACGTACATACACGTACACTTCTACTTAAATGAGATTCTCAGCATTTTATTTGAATAAAAGTGTGCTTGTGGCGTATTCCCCCAGTAGGGGTATATCCTGGGTGTGCACCCGCAAACGTCAGGGGAAGTGAATGTTCCTGGCGTAAACTACCAACTGTGAATTTACTGAGAATGAACTATAAGCATGTCTAAGCAGGCATAAATCAATCCAGTGTGTCGTGCGGCTTCTATTCAAACAGATTTTTTTTTTTTAAAGCTGGATGAGTTTTATCCTCGGTGCATACACTTCTTTCTCATGAGCAGAATCATTGAAGGAAAAAATCTACACAGGATGGACTCACGCCTGGGTAGATCGGGTAGACTGATTAAAACTTAAGCATAAATGTGCCGAAGCTGACCCCATCAAGGTTAATTAGGGTCTCCTGTGATACATGAGTAATAAGCCTAATGGACGGTACATCCATGCAGGTAATGTTCACAAGGCGCGTGTTAGCAAACGATCATCGGGCCGACATCGGCCGCAGTTGGCCCGCGCACAGCTGTGCGTGGGCCAGCTGGTCCAACGTCGGCCCGAGAACCTTTAGCACACTTGGGTGTGGCTAAGACGGGTTTATGTATGTATGCATACACGTGTATTACAATTTCAGAGTCTGCTGAATGGAAGAAATGAATCGGATCGCGACAGCTCAAAGGATGTGCCCATGGTGACGTAGTTTAGTGGGTAAGACACTGCGCTGGCAGTCGTAAGATCCCGAATTCGAATCCCCTGGTGGGCAGGAGTGGGGTGTGGACATTTCCTCATCCCCATCAAGTCAAAGTTAGGTACAGACTCGGTTTACGGTGCCTGTCTCGCCTTCGTGTGCACAGCACGCATAATCATCAAGTGCGCACGTTAAAAATCCCATTACCAATATTCGAAACGAGTAGGCCCGTTAGGGCTGGTGGAATAGAAACAGAAATATTTCACATGCACTGAAGTTAATAGCAGGGTGTAGGTATGCTCATAAAGTAGCGCTTAGTAGCAGCAGGCTTTCAAAGCTTCAGCATCCATCCCTGCGGCGCCCTGAGCAATTTGAAATAGATGGATATGTGCGCCTCGGAGATACCATACTATACCATACCATACCATATACAGACGTGGATCGATTATGCCCGATGGAATCACCGAGAGGGACAGGCCGCCCATGATATCTGAAAGGTAGGGACTAATTGACTTGGAGCGCAGTGAGTTATTCCCTCCTCAGCCACAGTGGCTCATAAGAATCTATGCCTTTTGCTGAGGCGTGGTTGACTCTGAATGATCCGTCTGCAATAAGCATAGATTTTCCTGAGTTGCAGGGGCTCATGAAAATCTATGCTACAGTTTTATTCAAAGTGTACTCACCTTCTCGTGTGTCTGTTGGTTTGGGAACATGAGCCTAAAAGATAAGACTAAGCGCATTATCAACATCAGTAGCAAAATAACTGGTTTTCAGCAACCCTGCCTTTCTTCTTTGTATGAGAAGCAGGTGCTTAACAAAGCCCTCCAGATTGTATCTGATGATACTCATATTTTATCCGAAGAATATGCCTTGTTACCTTTATCCAGGAGATACGGAACTGTGACGTGCAAAACAAATCGCATTAGTATTTCTTTCGTGCCATCATTTATCCGTCTCCTAAATGATGCCAGGGCATAGGCCTATAGTCATGGCATCATTTGAAAGACGGTCAAAATGTCAGTCTCAGGTCTATGAATTTGCAATGTCATGTGATACGCAAGTGTGTGTGTGTGTGTGTGTGTGTGTGTGTGTGTGTGTGTGTGTGTGTGTGTGTGTGTGTGTGTGTGTGTGTGTGTGCGTGTGTGTGCGTGTGTGTGGGTGGGGGGGGGGGTGTTTGCGTGTGTGCGTGCGTGTGTTGTGCGCGTGGTATATGGTGTCGTCTCAGTTTTTAAGAACGTTTTCTTTCTAGGTGGCTATTAACATTACAGATGGTTGTGATGTTATAAACGTGCACATACTGTAATCGGTCGGTATGTTCTAGTCAGGGTCAAATGCATTTATTTATTTTATGTTTACATTTGTTGTTTTTTACAACTGTTTTACAAAATGATTCCGCTGCAAACAAATTTCCCATCTTGGGACAATAAAGGTATTCGTATTCGTTTACCAACGAATTCATGTATGACATTGTACTTACCAGTCCCAAGTAGATTCCAGTCATATTGCGAGGCTGACTTTGGCTGGGCATGCTGGCTGAAGCGTAGGGCATGTTTCTCGTCATTGGAGTAGGTCCAAACACTTGCACGTTCATCTTGTCAGTACTACGGTCAACCCGTACACTGTACGCTCACAACACTCGACAAAAAATAAATGTCACTCAGGGTAACGCTGTACGGATCATACACTCAAGTTTGGTAAATTCCACTACACCGGCGCCAGGTCACACACCGTGGCGTACACTTCACTCAGAAATTTCATTCCATCAACAGGTTGTCTTGCTACGGTGACACATTCAGAAATGTCGGTGTCACGCTGAACTGATGATGTCGTACACTGTACACCTCGTCACAGTAAATTCCACATCAGGGCGTACGCTGTACGTAACATTCACAGACTTGAAATTACACTGTCCCGGCACCGTGTGTTACACACTACCGTGACTGTAGTCCAATGCATGTCACTTTGTGGATGCGCTACCAGCATGCTTTAGCACCTGCAAAATTATCAGCATAGTCGTAATCATTATCACTGATTTGTCGTCATCACTACTCATCATTATCGTCAGTCGTCATCGGTAATGTTACTGGTAGTCGTCAGGCTTTGTTTGCAATGAACGACTACAGTCCAGTGCGTAAAGGGCCATCGGGCCGTGGTTGGACCGTGCACGGGCCAACGGCGGCCGACGGCGACCCGACGGCAAATGACCAGTTTGCTCCATAAGCATTGACAACACTCTAAACATCTCCACGAGGCATAGATCCTCATGAGCTCTCCTGGTTCGTGAGAATCTATGCCTCTCGGAGGTGTTTGGAGTGTTGTCTTTGCTTATGGCCGTGATATTGCTCTTGTTCGCTGTTGGGGAGTCGTTTGTTTCAAACAAACCTCACTAGTGCGCTAAAATGGCAACGCCGCATCAACGCAGACTGAAGTTGGTAAAGCCGTATGCGCGTACTGGTCTGTGAGTCTGGATCTTACAGTTGGCGCCGTGCGGTCCAGAGTAACTCAAAGATCAGCACACAATATGTTCAATCACCCATCCCTAAAACCCAACCCAGCCCAACCCACCAACAATAATCGACACATGCCTAAGAAATAATAATAATAATAATAACGGTATTTATAATGCGCTATATATATATATATATATATGGTATTTATATATATAGATCTATTATATATATAGGTCTATTATATATAGGTCTATATATATAGGTCTATATATATATCCAGTGGTACCGAATTTGTCAAAAGCTTTGCTTTCTGATCTGTCAATCGCTTTACGGTACTGGCTTTTCCGGCTATGACCATTCGGCAAAAAACTATCGGGCCGTTGTTAGCTGCAGTGGGCCTGTACACTGTCGTCGGCGCGGGCCCCTTGCGGCCGACGTCGGCCCGAGAACCTCTGCGTACTGGGTATAGTCAGTCTGCGTAACTAATCCGATATAAGGCAAACTGGACATTGAAGAGTTTTAAGAATGCGTACGCTTGAATAAGGCACATAACTCATTCTACCCCAGACACACCAAGCAAGATAAGGATCGACCATGATAGTTCAAGGGTGATGCCAGAATAGCTTGGCGCCTATGGGCGCCAAGCTATTCTGGCATCACCCTTGAACTATCATGGTCGATCTGTGTCATGCACTGCAATACACTCTTCAGAGGACAACGGCAAAATTTAAGGATTTCGGTGTTGGGGTAGAATGAGTTAACTTAGTGCCAGCTTATTATGTTATCAGTATATGTGCGGTATACCGGGTAATGGTAAACTACATAGCATGCATTAGACGACCTTTACTGCGTCAGTGAGCTAAACGTAGCTCCAGCAGCCATTCAAAGGCGTAGGAACCGGATGATAGAGAGGACAGTATCCATGATACCCAACCCCCGCCTCCCCCCCCCCCCCACCCTTCCCCCGCCCCAACCCACCCACCCACCCATCACCCCCAATCTTTTGGGAGAGAAAAATGTTTTTGGAGAAATAAAAATGGAGAAAAATCATAAGATCCTACTTTGTTTCATTTATCGTCTGAAGAAAAAAGATTTTAATTTCTGGAGGTTGGACTGTCGCTCGACATCACACCCCCCCCCCCACTCCCCGCCCGCTACCCCCCCCCCCTCCCTCCCCGCCCGTTACCCCCCCCCTTCCCTCCCCCCCCCTTACTTCCCTTCCCCTTCTCCCATTTTGGTTCATTGGAAAGTAACAAGTTGGGCTTGCTGCTTCCAATCCCACCATTAAAAATGTCTTCCTGCGCCGCTGCCATTTTTGTACGGCAGTTGCTCAGTACTAAACTCAGTGTACGGGTGAAATCATAGTTTGCGAGACATATTTTTGCTTGCCAAACAGCACATGGCTGCTCAATACACAGCTATCTATTGACAAAAATCTCTTCACCTGGTCATTCTGATTGACGGGGCCGACCCAGACAATATGGTCTTTTGCACATGAAAACCTCCGATAACATTGAACTGTCGGTCAGCGCCGAAGCCATAAGAGACGACGCTACGTGGAAATCACACAAATTGGCTGTGGAACTGAAAGGTTGGTGAATGTCAAATGTGTCCCCCGGTAAGCCCGAGCTTTCCCGCGACAAGCGAAATCGATCAGTGATTGATTAAACGTCCCATGTGAGCATATACAGCGTATGATCAACCGGTACCGCTGCGTTGTTATTAGCCGACCACACTGCATGGATTTGATAACGCGTGAACCTGTTACTGTGGCTGTGCTGATCTGTGATTTTGGACCTTACGGCTTTCAGCCGTAAGGTCCACAATCACAGGCCAGCTTACTGTTTTCCTGAGTGTGTTTGCAAAGACATCGAACTCACTGATAATCAGTTTATGGTGTTTGGCATACGGTGTTTGGCATAGCCATAATAAGTGGGCAGTTCCCAATCTCAAGGTGTTACTCTAATAATGTCATTCGCAACGATAGGAGTTAAGACTGCGTACCAGACGGATCGTTTGTGATAGACCTAGGGTACGTTCAGGTGCCGAGCTAAACTGGAATTACCCTCGGACTATCCTATTTGGTCCATCTCCTGTTGTTGTATCGAAAGTGTTTTTGTCATTGTGTAAATCAATAAAGGCAAAATTTGCTTGGTCAGCAGCTGAGTTGTGAAATGGAATGCCGCGTAATATTATTTGCCTTTACTCATTTGTGTCAGTATGTGTTGTGCTCATGCGTCTGGGGGAAAACGACAGGCTTCTTCTATACCATGTGTCTGTTGAAAGGTCAACGTGGCACAGTTGCAGTAAGCCTGAATTGATTAGTGTTCAGGTTGTACTCCGTAAACAATAGCTATCCCTGTCCCCAATATCCCTTGCACCGCCTGCGATCCCTCTTGTTTCGCGGACGTTAAACCCCAACATTCTATTTCATCGTACAAATCCTAGTATTGTCAAGGCTGTGTATTTCGTCAAGTCGACTAATTTGTTATCGTACTGAGGCATTTCCTCGATCCTTCTCCGCATGGCCTCTTGAGCTTATGTCAATTGCTGTTGTGTCACGTTTGGTCGGTTGACAGACTTAAACTGACACAAACAAACCATTTTACTGAAAGCCTAATTCTTGTTATTGCTTTTCGCACAAAACTTACAATAGTTTATTTTACTAAAGCCTTAACACCTTCACTGCCGAGAAAAAATGATCATGAATCAACTGCAAGGGACATAGATCCTCATGAGCCCCCGCGACTGCGGGGGCTCATGAGGATCTATGTCTCTTGCTGAGACCAATTTGTATCCATGCTTCTTGGACGGGTTGGGCGTTTGGTCGCTAAATGAACATAGATGCTGAAACAACGTGTGTACGGTGACAGGGAAGGGGCTAATTCTAATCCGTCATCGACAGTACCTTAAAAACACAGACTTAACTACTGTCATTCGATGTGGCAAATGATCATAGCAATACTGAATACAACCGGACAGTAAAAGATCACACCTTGGCGGTCGTCCGACTTAAGCGACCGACCGCCTATACATATTTTGCTGTTTGTAGCCGCATGCTACGAGTATGAAATAGACCATCATGTAGTCGTCTAATCAGAATAACTCCAAGATTCGCCGTGCAGTACTGCACGAACAAGGTTTGTGTGACACACGAGTCCAGTCAGAGTTTTAGGATCATATAACTTGAGTGCAGTACACACTTCACAAGGTGATATGGCCCACGTCGGTCCGCCACAGCCCGAAGGCCTATCGCTCTGGGCATTTGGCTAAGCCATGTCAGTAACGGCAAGTCGCAAGAACTCTATGATAGGCCTACTTCGCTGAATGAGATGTCGTTTCAGTGCTCACACACTAAGTTCCAGAAAAGTTTTACTTGAAGCCGGTACACACAAACTGTTAACATGTATCAGACCTGGAAACTGATTGAAAAGGATTAAAATCCGACTTTACCTGGTTGGCGTGTAGCACTAGCAACGAAATCCACTGTAATCCACAATGCGACCGTCGCTTTGCCCTGTCAAGCCATAACACCCATGATTGTGTGTGTTGCCTTTCAAATGGGCACACACAATTCCTTAGTTGCCCTTTCCTCCTGCAATAGACATAGACTCTCATGAGCCCCTGCGTTGGCAGGGGCACGTGATAATCTATTCCTCTTGCAGATCGAAATTTCTTATATCTGTCTCTGTTCTTCCTATGAGGAAGGCAAAGGTGTGTTGACAAGTGAGGTACTGAACATTACCTTCCCGAAGGTAGACGGAGAGGCACGAAGCTGCCGAACTTGCCCCCGAAGATGACGTCATGTAGCAACCCGTCTTGCTAGGGACGCTATCGCGAAACCGCGTGTCAAAAGAGAAGTCTCCCACGGTGCCGGTTTACTTAGTGTGTACAAATGTGCGATTAGTAGGCGGAATTAAAGGGACGGTGGGGGTGGGAGGCACAGAATGGGGTAGTTAGAGAAAAAGAGAAGAGGTAGCAGGGTTGGGGGGAGGGGGAACACATTCTAAAGAAGTGAGAAGAATACACAATGCAAAATAACAAACAATGAATGAAACACATCAGAAGAACAAGGATAAAGCCGTTTAACCCATTTAGCCCCAACACCCTATAGCAAGTGATAGATCGACCATGATTAATTCAAGGGTAGTGCCAGATTAGCTTGGCACCATAAGGTGCCAAGCTAATCTGGCACTACCTTTGAATTATGTGAATTAACAATCAGCTGGTACATACAATGTTGGGAAATGTGGCCGTGGGGTTAAATGGGTTAAAGTATTTCTCCTTGTTCTTCTACGGAGTGTTTATTTTTTGTCGGTTATTTCCTTGCATTTCACACATTTGGCAGTCACTTTTTGTCGTTTTTGTCTTGGGGTCTGGATTTCATTTCTTGGGAGCTAAGTAGCTCAGCTGGTACTGTGTTGATTCTTGTCTGAAATGTTTGCGAGTTCAAACCCAGCTGGGGTCAAAATTTGTTTAAACAAATATCCATACCCTGTCTTCGACTTCACCTTCGTGGTGGAAATAAACCTACATTAAGCCCTAAATGTTTTACATTTCTGGAGCTCACTTTACATTACAAAAAGACTGACATAACGAATGCACAATACATGCGCACACACACATATTGAAAGGATTCGCCTAAACGTTAAATACATACAAACAACATTTTGTGTCAAACATCTGCATTCCTTGTTTTATTAATTCTGGAAACTGCAGCTCAAAAGCTGCATAGTATATTTTATGACATTTCAACTGCATGCGACAAAAACGAGTAAAATTAACTCCTTTGTGCATGTAGTCACTGGTTCACCGTACACTGCAGTAGCTGAATGCACAAGGCAGTTAGTATAAAATAAAGCATCCATCCTTGACTAAAGTAAAATGAAATGAAAAATCAAATGGTCATTTCAAAATTTAATATGCAATAATCTCCATGACCGACATTTTGTGCAACTGCAGGCTTGATTAACCCTTATCATTTGGAATACACCAGTGTGTGAAATAAGTTTGACGAAAATAGTTCAAGGGCAGTGCCAGAATAGTTTGGCGCCTCTAGGCGCCAAGCTATTCTGGCGCCACCCTTGAACTAAAGCCATTGGTGTATATTCTTATCTGTAAGTACTGTAATGCAGCCTGCATATGGCAGTGCACAAAATTTGAAGCTTTTAGCCTCAGTATGATATGGATTAAAACAAAATAAAGCTTGTAACTGTACCATTTACCGTACTGGTGGCTGCACTCACAAGGGGGTTTATTCCTTCATTGGTGAGAAAAGGTGAACACGAGTCAACTGCAAGAGGCATAGATCCTCATGAGCCCACGCAAATGCGTGGGCTCAAGAGGATCTATGACTCTTGCTAACACTATTTTAAATCCATGTTTCTTGACAGGCTGGGACTCGCTGTTAAAAAATTAACAAAGCTTTCAGAAACACATTGTTTTTTCTGTTCTACGTTTGTTTCCATGTCACCTGAGGAAGGATCTTTGATCCGAAACGTTGTTATTTGTTTCTATTTTAAAGGGTTTTCTACCACTATCTTCTGTTTTTCTTTCACGTGAAACCCTAGCGGCAACAGTTTTACTACATTTCAGAAACACAGTCTGCAACTACTCGCAGTGACAAGGTTAAGTGTTATAAACTCAAATACACATTTCAGGAATGAATACGCAAGAATCTCAGTTTCTGTTCATTCATTCGATCTGCTGTACATTCTCTCTACCAGCAGCGACTGCAGAAAACACACTTTGGAAAGACGAGCGCACAAAAATGTACCTTATAACCTTCTAGCAGGCACTGGTACTGTAACAGGACATGCTGACAGCATGGCATGCACAATATGGTTAAAGCTGAGGTTTAGTCTTTTTTGTCCATCCCACACGTCTTGGACCCAGATAGGGCTATACATTGTCGCTAAGTCAGTCAAACCGCTCACTAACTGAGTTGGCAGAGTTTGAACTCTGTCAGTTCTAGGCCTATATAAGGCAAGCAGAGTCACATCGGCCAGAGCACACAGAACATGAGATACAATGAAGCCACATGTGAACCCTTATCAGCCTTATGTAGGCCTACCACACAAACTTATTCTGTAGCAAATGATACTGACAAATAATTGGTAGACACATATGACAGCCAGACTCCATGTGCACCTGTGGAATAGGGCTGTGACAACTGCTGTTAGGGAATACAGTTGCAGGCAGAGTGGCTTTCAAATGTTCCGGCTGGTTATTTCTGCTACAGGAGCAGTTCCTGTGTACACCTAGGTAAAGCTGCCCGATATGAGTTCCTATGTGACTTCTGTGTATCTCATGCGGTTTCCATGGTGTGCACTCCGACTGGACACCAAAGCTGCTGTGTGCCTTCTAAGGGCCCTTGGTTGATGGTCTGCAAATTCAGTTTGTGAGTTCAGGGCCCTAGCTGGGTATTTTAAAAACATGTGCAGGACGAAACAAAAGACTGAATCTCAGCTTTAAGAAACTGTTTTGTGCTTGTCCTTCCAAACCTTGTTTGTTTGTTGGTAATTTAGAGTGAGTCTACCATCTGTATTGAAACAAACACACTACAAATTACAACAGAGAAAATACATAAAATAATTGTTTGCTTGTTTGTCAGTGTTTGTGCATTTGTGTCTGTTTGTTTGTTTGTGTGTGTGTGTGTGTGTGTGTGTGTGTGTGTGTGTGTTTGGGTGTATTTATTTGGGTGTGTTCGTTCATTTGTACATTCATTCGTCATTTGTTCAAGTTTTCCTTAATGTCCACTCCATGACTCCCTCACTCTGTGGAAGCGTGTGAAAACTCCAACGGCAAGAGACACAGATTCTCATGAGTCCCTGCAGATGCAGATACAGGGGCTCAGAAGAATCTGTGCTTCTTGCAAATGAATTTCCTAGCATGAAAACTGAAAACATATGGCTGCAGGGGCTCACAAGAATCTTTGCCTCTTGCGGAAAAACTAAACGGTAACAGACGAGGACCCTCAAAGGTTAGTGTCAGAATACAGCATACACCATACTTCACAGTCATCATGTTCCTTTATTCATTAATCCTTGCTTCTTACACACTTGACAGTCACCTTTTTGGTCTGGATTTTACTCTGAATAACTTCACACTATCTCAATAATTTCACAAATGAAAAGAAAAATTTGGCATCCATTTCACAACACTGCTAACGAAACTTCTCTCACCCCAACAGTGAAATTTCACAAATATGTGAGGTGTCCACTGTACTGACTATCACACACATGCTGCATGAGATGGATAGACCACGAGAGTTCAAAGGTAGTGCCAGATTAGCTTGACACCCATCTGGGGCGCCAAGCTAATCTTACACGTTCCCGTGAACTATCATGACCCATCCATCTCATGCTGTAATGTCAAGGGCACAGGCCTGCAGTGTAATCTTAAAAATAACCCCCTGGTGCTTCACAAAACCTCAGAAATCCACCAACTGTCAGGAGCATAGGCTGGGGTTAGAGAGTTGCATTTCCATGATGTGTCTCAACGAACAGTTTGTTTACCGCTTCTGTTCACTGTCTTTTGGTATTGACCTTTACCGGATCATGCTTGGACTACACACAAACGATGATGTGGGTCCTACAGGACATTTTTCAAAGAGCGATTTAAAAGAAAAAAGAAAAAATTTGGGTGAGATGCAATTCTCTGATCTTTGCTTCTTTACAAACTGTATGGGTCTTGTAGGACTAACATCATCCAGACAGGAATATTCACCTTACTCACTCCTACTCACTCTTTAAAAAGTATGGGTCCTGCACAACCCACACCATCAGCATGTTTATTTGTTTTTGTTTTTTTTCATCAATTATTAACATATTTTGGCAAAATGCAGTCTTTTATGAGCTTTTTTGAGCTTAGAGCATTTTTTTTTTTTTAATTTCACTGAAATATTTCCAGTAGTTAATGAAATATTTGCAATTAAACACCCTTCTGCGTCCTCTAGGACCCAGGAAGCACGGTGAAGATTAAAGAACACTTTGATAGTGAACAGACAAAATTAATCCTGTACACTGATGCAATCATAAAAATACTTTTCTCTACCTCAGCCTGTGGTCAGAACCCAGTGAGCAAAAGGTCATCAGGCAAATGTTGGCCACAGCTGGCCTACCAGCTGCGGCCAACATTTTGTGCTTATTGGCAACGTTCCCAAGCCTGACAATATGCGACTGCACAGCAGCCCATCCACAACCATCAACTCATCGACTGCTATGCACCAGCTGATAAAACAATGACTGGGGGTTCTGCAAAAGCTCGCTGGGTGGGGCCAGCTCTGCTACAGCACCATCTTTCATGACAAGCACTCGATGCGAGTCAAGCACTGTGTTAATTCGATGAGCGATGGTGAGCACAGTGCTGGAGGCAAACTCGTGTCGGATGGTCGTCTGAACATGAGCGTCCGTCTCATGGTCCACGCTAGCAGTGGCTTCATCGATGCACAGCACCTGAAGTAGCAAAAGAAAAACCATGTCAATGCATTAAATGATAACTTTTCATGCAAATACCATAAACGAAAGTAGCAGCCAGTAAAAGATACTCGTTAGAATTGAAAAAGACTGGCGCTGGAAGCTGAGATACCAACAATATTTAAAGAACACCAAATTTACAATGAATCTGCGATGTAAACTTCCACTGATATCCCCCACACTCATGGCTATTTTATTTTCTGAGCCATAGGAGGTCATGCGAATCTTTATTTCTTGCTGAACATCAGATGCAGCTATTGCTCAGCTTAATCCAGACCAGAAGTGACTGCCACGCCTGTAAAATGCAAAGAAATACAAAGAAAAAACACAACTGATTAAATTTTCACATTATTATTTCCTAAAAGAAACATAAGTAAAGCACTGTGTACATGTTTGCATGCCCATTTTGAAAAAGGTAATAAGCTGTGTTGCAATGGTCTTTTTTAAGTGTGTTTCTTTCTTTCTTGGGATTTTCTGCCATTCAGCTTGCTTGATGATGTTAGACCTTGATGAATGGAAGATTTAAGAGAGATTTGGGTGAAACATGTATCAGGACCTTTCCATGCACAGAGCTTAATTGAACAAACTGAACTGAGCAGAAGCATACAATCGTCACCCTAGCTTTAGTCCGCGGGGGTCTTGCTAGACAGGTCAACTTGCAAGAGGCATAGATTCCCCTTGGTATGCATACAACTTGCAAGAGGCATAGATTCCCCTTGGTATGCATACAACTTGCAGGAGGCATAGATTCCCCTTGGTATGCATACAACTTGCAGGAGGCATAGATTCCCCTTGGTATGCATACAACTTGCAAGCGGCATAGATTCCCCTTGGTATGCATACAACTTGCAGGAGGCATAGATTCCCCTTGGTATGCATACAACTTGCAAGCGGCATAGATTCCCCTTGGTATGCATACAACTTGCAGGAGGCATAGATTCCCCTTGGTATGCATACAACTTGCAAGCGGCATAGATTCCCCTTGGTATGCATACAACTTGCAGGAGGCATAGATTCCCCTTGGTATGCATACAACTTGCAGGAGGCATAGATTCCCCTTGGTATGCATACAACTTGCAGGAGGCATAGATTCCCCTTGGTATGCATACAACTTGCAGGAGGCATAGATTCCCCTTGGTATGCATACAACTTGCAGGAGGCATAGATTCCCCTTGGTATGCATACAACTTGCAGGAGGCATAGATTCCCCTTGGTATGCATACAACTTGCAGGAGGCATAGATTCCCCTTGGTATGCATACAACTTGCAGGAGGCATAGATTCCCCTTGGTATGCATACAACTTGCAGGAGGCATAGATTCCCCTTGGTATGCATACAACTTGCAGGAGGCATAGATTCCCCTTGGTATGCATACAACTTGCAAGCGGCATAGATTCCCCTTGGTATGCATACAACTTGCAGGAGGCATAGATTCCCCTTGGTATGCATACAACTTGCAGGAGGCATAGATTCCCCTTGGTATGCATACAACTTGCAAGCGGCATAGATTCCCCTTGGTATGCATACAACTTGCAGGAGGCATAGATTCCCCTTGGTATGCATACAACTTGCAAGCGGCATAGATTCCCCTTGGTATGCATACAACTTGCAGGAGGCATAGATTCCCCTTGGTATGCATACAACTTGCAGGAGGCATAGATTCCCCTTGGTATGCATACAACTTGCAGGAGGCATAGATTCCCCTTGGTATGCATACAACTTGCAGGAGGCATAGATTCCCCTTGGTATGCATACAACTTGCAGGAGGCATAGATTCACAAGTGCCCCTAAAGCTGCATGGGCTCATGTGAAGCTATGTCTCTTGCTGCGAAAAATCAGCTACAGCTATTCATTAAATAACATAAACTGTCACCTTGGCTTTAGTCAGCAGAGCTCTAGCCAGACAGATCAGCTGTCTCTGCCCCACAGAGAAGTGTCGTCCTCTCTCACCCACATCCATGTCTAGCCCCCCGAGCCGTTCCACCACCGTATCAAGGTGACACCGCCTCAGCACTGCCCACAGGTCGAGGTCAGAGTGGCGGATGGTGGGGTCAAGATTGAATCGCACTGACCCGCTGAACAGGAATGGGTCCTGTGGGATGATGGCAAAGTGGGACCTGCAACAAAAGGAAGAGAATTAATGGCATGGTAAATTTTCACACAGAACACAAACCAGCACTGCACAAACACCTACAGGCGCCAAGTTATTCTGACACCACTCTTGAGCTGTCATGGTCGATTCACATCCTGTCTGAGCAGGTCAGGGCTTTATAGGTTAACTGCAATGACGCCTAATCATTTGATGAAGTTTTTCTGTTTACTCAGGAACATTACTCGTTTCTGTCGTGACTGTCTAGATATTTTGCTTTTCTGAGGAAACAGGAAACATGGTCAGAATAATTATATGACAGCCTGGTAGAGTGAACAACCAACCTGATGTCTTTAAGGTCGAGAAGCTTAAGGTTCATCCCATCCACCATTATCTCCCCATCGTAAATCTCCACCAGACGAAACAGCGTCAGGAAAAGGCTGGACTTGCCCGACCCAGTCCTTCCCACAATGCCTAGCTTTTCTCCGGCGTGAGTCTCGAAGGTCACGCCATTTAAAGCATCGGGAAGGCCCTGTCGATAGCGCATGTGGACACGGTGGTAACGTACTACACCATCTCGCGGCCAGTTGGAGGGAGGCTGTAAAGATAGTGGGGGCATCTGTCTTGTAAGCAAAATATCACGGGGCCAACATCGGATGCAGCTGGTAAATGCACGGCTGTGCATATGCCAAATACAGCTAACATCAGCCCTAGGATTTGTCACTTACCAACGTCGGCATGTCAGTCTAATGTCATTTACCTGCCACTATACAATGAACCATCATCTTAACCCATTTAACTTCACAGATGCATTTTCCAGATTTTGAGGTTTCACCAAACAACTATGTACCAGTCGCAGGAGATGGATCAGCCAAGTTAATCAGGCACTGCCCTTAGATTTTCATGGTCAATCCATCTCCTGCTGTCGTGCATTGTAGCTAAATGGGTTAACTTTCTAATGATATGTAACTGGCTTGCCTCAGCAGCAGACCCTATAAAAAGAGTTAGTTAGTTTATTGGGGTTTAACGCCGAGCAGGCGACTAAGGCCATCTCACGGGGGCCCTTTAAAAAGAGTCTTTTGAGGGCTTGCTGGTTCCAAACAGCAGCACTCTACCTCCCAACACCCCCCCCCCCCCCCAAACACACACACATACAAATTACCCCTACCCATACCCAAAAATCCTAACATTCACATATTAATCATGTCTTGTTGGTGTGACTTTTGCACATAATCACTTACAATTATATTTAACTTATTTTAACATTCTACATAGAGGCCAGGCAAACTTACAAAGAGCATGCCATCCCAGCGCTCGGAGGCAATGTTGGTAATGTAGTGGTGGGCACGCTCCACGCTAACCAGCTGTTTTTCAGTCTCTGTGAAAAACATCACCACGCCCCCTAGAAGGTTAGTAACTGACAGGGAGTAGGTGATGGCCAATCCCACTAGCCCTGTGCACAAACAAACAATTATAAGGTTTCCCTTCACACTGCCAGTGGTCATAGATTGTGTTTCTGCAATCTTCGTTAATTGAATGTCCAAAGTGGTGTCAGCAAGAGGCACAGATCCTCATGAGCCCCCGCAACTGCAGGAGCTCATCAGGATCTATGTCCCTTGCAGTTGGATTGAGTTCACTTTTGCTTGGCAGGCAAGGGGTTAAAGTCTGGTTTGCTTAAACTTTCCCTTATGAAAATAAACTTCCCCACACATAGAAATATCAGCATACCAGCTTTTAAACGGGAAGACATCGCAGAACACCATCTTAGCAACAAAACTTTTCTTACGAAAGCTGATGCTGCTATTTTGAGCATCTGGACTGGTCATCAGATGCTTTCTGAACATTTAGAAATGGTGTTTTGTGACCACTAACATGCCTTGCCCTGGTCCTAATGATTTGTTAACTCCTTCACTGCCAGCGCATGCATAATGTGTTTCAGGAATGTTTATTGAACGTCAAAACACCCAAGCTGTCAAAGGAACATGGATACAATGTGGTGTCAGCAATAGGCATAGATCTACATGGGCAGCCGTAACTGTGGGGGCTCATGGGGATTGCAGTTGGATTGCAGTTTGTTTGTTTTTTTGCAATGCAGGCTCGCTAAAGTAAAAATGAATTTTTTTCTAAAATGTATTTTTTCGAAAAATACTTACCAATGACATGACTGATAGGAAACATACAATTAGCTACACAATTTCATCCAAAATTCCGTTGTACCTACATGACAAGGGAGGCGACCGTAGGGCGCCGTAACCCGGTACCCTGAGTAGCCTCCCGTCCCTCCCTATGCCTAGTGGTGTCACACCAGTCTGTTCGCTTAGCTGACTAGCGGCAAGCGGGGCAGGTGGGAGGGTCCTCTGAGTAATGTCATCGGTAAGTATTTTTCGAAAAAATACATTTTAGAGAAAAATTCATTTGTTTCCTCAAAAACATTACCGATGACATTACTGATAGGAAAAATAGCGAAGAGGAGGTGGGTGCCGCGTAGAGCGCCCTTATCCCCTGTATACTGTTAACGTGATCCGCCCTCCCCGGGGCAACCTCCCGACAATTTCAGCTAAGGATTACCAAAGGCACCAAAGGCGCCGGGAGGGAGTGTTGCGCCGCGGCAATGTCCCCCACCAGGGCCAGGTTCTCCCGCTGGCCCGAGAGATCCCTGAGGTAGAACCGGGCGAAGGTCAATTCCGCTCGCCAGCCCACAGCCGCCATAATGTCTTTGACAGCGCAGTTGCGGTCGAAGGCAAAGGTTGTGGCCATGGTTCTAACCTCGTGCGCCTTGATCTTCAGCCACTTAGCACCGTCAGGGGAGAGGTCCTGGTAGGCGGAGCGTATAACCCAGCGGAGCCAGGAAGATATCGTGTGGGCCGAGATGTCAGTTCTACCTGGGGACAAAGGCAGAAAGAGGTGGGAGCGTCCTCTGCGGAGAGGCTTGGTTCGGCGCAGGTACACCCGTAAGGCCCTCCCCGGGTCCTGCTGTCTGGTCTCCCGGGTCAGGTTTATGTCCTGCAGGGGCTGAATGGTGGTCACCTGGGGTGCAGCCAGTGGGGACCGGGTCTTGGCCAGGAAGGCCTGGTCGGTCAGTAGCTGCACAGAGCCATACGTTCTGAACTGCAGGCAGGCGGGGCATGCTGAGAGCGCGTGCAGTTCGCTCACCCTGGAAGCCGTGGCGAGGGCCAGGAGAAAGCAGGTCTTTCGGATCACGTCGGCCAACCGCACCAAGAGGAGCAGTTCAAAGCAGTCCGAGTTGAGCCACGTCAGCACCCAGGGTAGGTCCCATCGCGGAATCAGCGAGCGGGGAGCAGGCCACTGGAGATTGAAGTGGGCCACAAGGTCGGCGAGGTCTTTGGATGCACCGGGGTCTGGGCGGCCCAAAAGGCGGTACGTGTCAGCGATCAATGTGAGGTAGCCCCTGCTCGGCGAAGAGCCAGAGGAAGAACTCAGCTAGCTGTGGGACCATCAGATCCGTGGGGGAGAGACGCCGGTCGTTGCACCAGGACCACAGACTCGCCACTTTACGTCATAGACTCGTCGGGTCAAGGGTCTGCGGGCTGCTGCGATAGCTTCCACTGCTGCACTTGAGAAGCCTCTAGCAGCGAGGGCGCGCCGTACAATCTCCAAGCGAGGAGGAGGAGCTGCTCGGGGCATGGATGGTACAGCAGGGGAGCCGCGGAGGGGGGGGGGGGGGGGGTCCGTGGAGAGGTTCAGGTCAGTGGTCCAAGACTTGGTCCAGCAGAATGGGGCCACCAATAACAGGATCGAGCTGCAACCCTTGAGTTGAGCAGGACCTTGGGGACGAGCACCGTGGGTGGGTAAGCGTAAGCATACGCGATGAGGCCTTCCCAGGAGATGGAGAATGCATGGACTGCCCAGGCGAGGGGGTCCAAAATGGGGGAGACAAAGAGGGGCAGCTGGCGATTCCACCTCGTCGCGAAGAGGTCGATCATGGGCATCTCCCATTCTGCACAGATCATCTCGGTGTGGAGAAGCTGGCCGCGCCACGAGAGGGAGTCGGCAAGGACATTCAGGTGACCCGGGATGTGTTTCGCTCGGAGAGAGATGCCGCGATCTTCGCACCACCAGAGAACCTGGTAGAGGAGGATGCAAAGGGAGGGGGAGCGCATCCCACCCCGCTTCTGGATGTAGGAGACCACGGTGGAGTTGTTGGAGAGGACGAGGAGCTCCTGGTGTCGGAGGCGCATCTCCCACGTGATGAGGGCTCGCCAAACCGCTTCCAGCTCTAACCAGTTGATGTGCCTGTCCACAAGGTCCGGAGGCCATCTGCCAGAGGCTGTGGAGAACATCGGCAGAGGCTTGCGTCGACGCAGAGAGACAACTGGGGGTGCGGCGAGTAGAGGGGAACTCCTGTCATGAGCCAGGCGGGATCCGCCCAGTGGAGGAGATGTGGACGGAGCATCGGAAGCCCCGGTACCCGAGACTCGAGGTCGCCAGCCGAGGGTCGCCGGTGGAGAAGCAGGTGCAGCTGAAGCAGGGGCGGAAACCGCTTCCTCTTGAGACACCTGCTGTGCTAAGTTCGCCAACCTGTATCCGAGGCTCCGGAAGTCTCACTTCGTTGAGGTCGGTCCGAAATTCCATGCCCAGGTGTACGAAGCAGCGGGAAGGCACGAGGTCCGACTTGCCCACGTTGACCAGGAAGCTGAGCCGGTCAAGTGGATCTAGCAGAGCATCTCGGTCCTTTTCCAAGGAGGCCTCCAACTGGTTCCGCAAGAGAAGATCGTTGAGGTAGTTCGAAGTGGGGCTAGAGGACGCCCATCTGGCCCTGGCAACGACGGCGTCCATGATGCGGGTGAACACCCAGGGGCTGAGGTTGAGGCCGAAGGGCAGCGCCCAGAACTGGTAAACGCCGCCGCCGAAGGCGAAGCGGAGGTAGCAGTGAGAGGCGGGGTGCATGGGGACGTGCAGATATGCGTCCGATAAGTCTAGGCTGACAGCGAAGTCCATAGGCTGAACTGCGGCCCTCAGGGCTCTGGCTGTATCCATGCGGAAGGTCGGCGTGACAATGCACTTTTTCAGGGCCGATAGGTCAATGACGGGGCGCCACTTGCTGCTGGGCTTGGGGACCATGAAGAGTCAGCTGTAGAAGACTGGGGAATAGTGACGCGTTACCACCTTGCCGCAGAGGGTGTCGGCTCTGAGTTGATCCGTCAGGACCGCTGTCCAAAGGGGGGAGCGCCGCAAAGGGGGAGGTGCACTAAAGGAGATCAGGAGGCCCTCGGAGATGGTGGAGAGGATCCAGGGGTCGTCTGGGAGCAGCGATCGCCAGGCAACGCTGCAGAGTGCGAGCCTCCTGCCAACCGGAGACCCCGGAGCAGTCAGCGGGGGCCGGAGAGAGAGGCAGGCAGTGGGCCCTGCCCTGCCTGGGGCGACTAGCAGGCTTGGGCCAGGCAGTGGCAGGGACCGGAGTGGAGTGGGGGCGCCCAAAGGTGGGGGCACGCGGGCGAGGACGGCCGTGTCCGGAGAAAGGCCGAACAGTGGGTCTGACGGTCCGCAGGGCGCGACCCACGGCCTTGCGGGCTGCTTGAAAGCGGGCGGGGGCAGTGCGGCTTGGCCAGAGGTCCTTGTTTGCGTCCTTCACTGTCTGCCAAGTAGGGCCGAAGTGGAGTGCGCCGCCAAGTGGGGCCTGTCGGAGCTGTTTCTTTATCTCGAGGGGGGGGGGGGGGGGGGGGGGGGAGAGCGGGAGCGCGGTGAGGTAGGGGTGCTGTCCTTCTCAAGGAGAGCTGAGACCGAGTCCTCCGGTAACAGGCTGAGAGCGTCGTCGTTGTTGGTGCGCACCGGCGGGCGATGGGGGGATCGGGCGGCGAGGGGGGCGCCCGGACGAGGAGACGGGATCTCACAGAGTGCCCGGAGGGAGCCGGGGAGGTGGAGGCCTCGCTAGCGTCGTCACGCTGTCCGGAAGTGGAGCGGGGGGGTGACCATCTCACCAGCGAGCTGCGCTGAGCGGGAAGAACCGAGACAGCTGACGAAGATTCCCTCGAAGCTGAATATGAAGAGGTCGCGCTCCGAGGCGAAGACCGGCGGTCACGAGGGGAGCGACTGCACCGCCGGGAACGAAGTCGGGAGGATGAGCGCCAGCGGGGGTGGGGTGTCGGGAGCGGAGCCACGGGGCAAATGTCTGGGGCTAGAGACACGCTGGGGCGAGCGAGGAGCCGGTCCCGGCCTCAAGGAGGGTGCAGTGGTCGGCCGAATGCCAGGAGTAGAATCTGGCCAGGAGGCGCGCCGGCGGTCATCCGAATCCCGAGAAGCTGTCTACGGGAGGAGAGGACGGCCCCGTGGATGGGTGCGTGGTCTCGTAGCGTCATCCCTCCTAGTAGCCGTGTCTGAGCCTGAGGGAGCACGGGCCGAGTGGCGGAGCGAGCGAGCGAGCACACTGAGGGCCAGGGTAGGGGGAGTGCCGGGGGGTCTTGTCACCGGCCCTGGCATGGGATGAACACTGTCGGCGCTGGCCTGGGTCGTAGTGGTAGGCGGACCGACATCCAAAAGCCGCGTCTGAGCCCGAGTTCTCTCGGGCCGAGTGACGGCACGAGCGAGCTCGCACTTGGTTAGGCTTGGGGGCAGCAGTCGTGTCCACGGGCTTGTCGGGCTGACGTTCAGTAACTGCGTCTGAGCCCGAGAGAACTCGGGCCGAGTGGCGGGGCAAGCCAGCTCACGCTTGGTTGGACTTGGGGGCAGCAGTCTCGTGCGCGGGCTTGTCGGGCCGACTTCTAGTAACCGCGTCTGAGCCCAAGAGAACTTGGGCCGAGTGGCGGGGCGAGTGAGCTTGCACTTGGTTAGGCTTGGGGGCCGCAGTCCCCTCCGCAGGCTTGTCTGGCTGACTTCCAGTAACCGCGTCTGAGCCCGAGAAAACTCGGGCCGAGTGGCGGGGCGAGCGAACACGCTGTGGGTCAATCTCGGAGGAGTGCCTCGTCCCATATGCGGTGGCGGCCCGGGGTGCTGCACGGGTGGCGGGTCTCGGGCCAGCGTGGGACGTTCGTGTTGATAGAACCCACAAAGCTGAAACCATTGCTCTTGAAGGTGTGGCCAGAGGCACAGCCGGAACAGGGGAGGCATACTGCATGCGTGTCACTCGGCCATTGAAAGTCCCCACAGCGCGTGCAGGTTCGCACCTGGTAACTGCAACACATAGGAAGTTGAAAGCAGACCGAGCGTGGGCCCCGAGGCCACGCAACGACGAGTGCACGCGCGACTAAAGGCGAACTTCGGAACACTAACAATTCCACGGTCAGTGCCATCACTCGGCACACCGAGCCCCAGTTGAGGGCAACAACTGAGGCCTTACTTTGCCATGGCGGGGAGGCCGGCTAGGAACCTGTGACGAAGGCCAAGGTGGGAGCAGCTCCTCTCTCTCCTCCCAGCCAAGGAAGACCCCAAATCCAATGGAAGTACCACAAAATCCAATGGAAGTACCACAAAATCCAATGGCAGCACCATCCCACACACATAAGTCCTTCCCACGAAAGTAATCCAAGGCAGACACGGAACACAACGGTAAAGTCCAATCCAAGGTACGACTGGTTACACCGTACACAGCTAAAACGGGCAGTAAGCAGAGCTCACAACCATATTCTGTGAGTTAAGTGAACAGACTGGCGTGACACCACTGGGCACGTGACCAGATAGGGAGGGACGGGAGGCTACTCAGGGTACCAGGTTATGGCGCCCTTAGGTCGCCTCCCTTGTCATGTAGGTACACAACGGAATTTTGGCTGAAATTGTGTAGCTAAGTGTACGTTTCCTATCAGTAATATCATCGGTAATGTTTTTGAGGAAACAATTGCCAAATCATTCAACAGATTTTTTTTGTTCCCTCAGGAAATCAACTTTAACCCATTTAACCCTAAGGCTGCATTTCCCAACTTTTAAAGGTGTCACTTCACAACTATGTACCAGCTCCAGGAGATGGATCAATAATGATAATTCAAGGGCAGTGTCAGATTAGCTTGGTACCTGATAGTGCCAAGCTAATGTTGCTTACTTACGCCTATCACCCTTCCCAGGGTATATGCCGTCGACGAGAGACCTCCAGCGACTCCTGTCCTGTGCTCCTCCTTTGATTTTACTCCAGGTGGTTCCCCGTCTTTTGATGTCTGCTTGAAGGTCTCCATGCCAGGTGTTTCTCAGCCTGCATCTTTTCCTCTTTCCCTGGGGGTTCCATGACAATGCCTGCCTAGTGAAACTGGAAACTGGCTTTCTCAGACTGTGACCAATCCATCCCCATCTTCTTCACCCAATTTCTTTCTCTGCTGTTATCTGCTGTGTTCTCACCCAGAGTCTGATGTTGCTGATCTTCTCTGGCCAGTCCATTTTAAAGATTCTTCTAAGACAACTGTTTATGAAGGTCTGTATTCTGTTGACTGTGTTTTTTGTCAACCTCCAAGTCTCTGCTCCATATAGGAGAACTGCTTTTACGTTTGAGTTGAAAATCCGGACTTTGGTGTTTTGTGACAGCTCTCTGGAACTCCACACTTTTTTTAACTGGAGAAAAGCTGCTCTTGCTTTACTGATTCATGCTCTGACGTCTGCATCAGTGCCGCCCTTTTTGTCGATGATGCTCCTGAGATAGGTGAAGGACTCCACCTCCTCCAACCAAGCAAGACTGGTTCTTCCCTGGTTGCATTCAGCCTCATTGTCTTCGTTTTCTGCTTGTGGATGGTGAGGCCCACTTGGGAAGAGATGTCAGCAAGCCTCATGGTCTTGTCCTGCATTTGTTGACGAGTGTGGGTCAGTAAAGCCAAGTCGTCTGCAAAATCGAGGTCGTCAAGTTGTGTCCACGGTGTCCACTGTATTCCGCTTCTTCTCTGCTCAGTGGTCCTCTTCATGACCCAGTACATGGCCAGTAGGAAGAGGAACGGAGACAGCAAACACCCGTGCCTGACGCTGGTTCTGACCTGGAGCTCCCTGGTGAACTGCCCTTCGTGGATCACGCGACATGTCATGCCATCGTTGCTACTCTTGATCAGGCAGACGAGCTTTGTGAGTACACCGTAGTGTCGTAGGAGTTTCCACAAAGTCCCTCGGTCCACACTGTCAAATGCTTTCTTGTAATCCACAAATTTGACGTACAGCGGGGAGTTCCACTCCAGAGAATGTTCCACGATGATGTGGAGATTGGCGATCTGGTTTGTACATGTTTTTCCTGAATCCTGCTTGCTGGTCTCTCAGCTGGGGTTTGACGAAGCTCTTCATTCTCTCCGGGATGGTCCTGTTGAAGACCTTTCCTGGTACTGACAGCAACGTGATTCCTCTGTAGTTGGAACACTTACTGAGGTCGCCTTTCTTGGGAAGCTTGGGAACCCCTCCTTCCAGT
Source organism: Semisulcospira habei (assembly GCA_036245525.1). Classification (NCBI taxonomy): domain Eukaryota; kingdom Metazoa; phylum Mollusca; class Gastropoda; family Semisulcospiridae; genus Semisulcospira; species Semisulcospira habei. Next base: position 153,097,869 of record BTPG01000004.1, read on the forward strand.
CAGCCAGCATCACCTCTTCCTCCCAGATCTTTCCAAACAGTGGGTACAGCAGCTCTACTGTTGTCTCTAGATCTGCTTTCCGAGCCTCCGCTCCCTGCTGCTTTGCCGTTCTTCAAAAATGCCACTGCCCTTCTGATCTCTTTCCAGCTGGGTCTGTCACTGCTGATGGATAGATCAGTCTCTGCTGGCTGGATGTCTGGGGGGTCGGGTGGGGTGGGTCTGTTCAGTAACTCTTCAAAATACTCGACCCATCTGTCGAGATGGTCTGCTCTGTCCGCAATAGGCTTGCCTTCTTTGTCTTTTACTGGTCTTTCAGTATGGCCATACTTGCCCGACAATCTTCTGGTAATGTCATAGAGCTGTTTCATGTTGCTGCTGCCTGCTGCCTTTTCTGCCTCTGCTGCCAGGTTGTCTATGTAGGCCCTCTTGTCTGCCCTGATACTCCTCTTCACCTGGTGGTTGGCTTCCGAGTATTCCTCCTGTGCCCTTGCTTTAGCTGCTCTCGTGCGACTGTTGTTGACAACTGATTTCTTCTGCTTCCTCACTTCTATCTTCTTCAAGATCTGTGCCGACAGCCATTCCTTGTGATGGTGTTTCCTGAACCCTACAGTGTCTTTGCAGGTTGAGTTCAGCGCCTCTCTAACTGCCTTCCACTGCTGCTCTGTGGTGGCCGCCTCCTCTTCATTTACTAGCTCCTGTAGCGCTTGAAACCTGTTGGACAGCACCAGTTTGAACTATTCTCTCACACCAGTCTCTCTCAGGAGGCCTACATTATAGCGCTGTCTTCTTGTTGTCTCTGTGTGGCTTTTCTTTAACTTGAGCTTTATTCTTAAGGTAAGCAGATGGTGGTCTGAGGCGACATCCGCTCCCCTCCTCAAACATCTTGAAGAGATCTTCTAAATTTCTTGCTAATGCACTATGTCTATTTGGTTCTCTGTAGTATGGTCGGGTGAGACCCAAGTTGCTTAGTGTATTCTTCTGTGTGGGAAGATGCTGCCTCCAATGACAAGTCTGTTTAGAGCACAAAAGTCTACGAACCTCTCCCCATTCTCATTCAACTCCTCTAGTCCAAATCTCCCCATCACCTCTTCGTATCCGGTGTTGTCCTCCCCTATTTTGGCATTAAAATCGCCCATGACAATGGTGATGTCTCGCGCCACACATTTGTCTACAGCACTCTGGAGTCGGTCATAGAACTCTTGTTTCTCTTCCTCGTCACTGTCATTAGTGGGCGCATAACACTGGATGACGTTGAGCTTTATCTTTTCCTGGTTCTAAAGGCTGCTGTGATATTTCTTGGCCCCAGAGGTTCCCAGCCCATCAGCGCTCTCTGTGCCACTGGTGACAGCATGAATGCTACACCTTCTGTATGGGGGGCATTCTCCTCTTTATGTCCGGAATACAGAATCATCTCCCTACTTGTCATCCTTTTCTGACCAGACTGTGCCCATCTGGCTTCACTGATACCTACCAGGGCAAGGTTGTACTTTTGCATTTCCGCTGCTATCTGGACGGCCTTCCCGCTCTGGTACATGGTCTTTACATTCCATGTGCCCATGATTGTGTCCCTGGATAGAGAGAGGCGGCTCGGTCTTGTGGCTTCTGAAGACTTCCGGCTTTCACCACATGACGTCATAAATCTTCTGGTAGAAGAACCTTCCTCCTCCAGGAAAGGAATTGCTGTTGGTCTATTCGTCAGCGTTTCTGAAGCTAATTCCTTATTTGCTGGGTGGGGAAGCTACCCCCACGCCCAACCCCCTTACTAGGAGGACCAGCGGTTTTCTGTGGGGGTCTCCTTCCCTAAGACCATGTTGGTTCACGGCACCTTATTTCATTTGGTGCACCCCTCTCACGAGGGACCCCCTATCCACCACCCAGGGGACGCACCTCAACGCCATATGGTCCCAGCACAAGGAAGCTAATGTTGCACTACCCTTGAATTATCATGATCGATCCATCTCCTGCTGCAGGACGTCAGGGCTAAATGTGTTAACAGTTTGCCTTCTGGTCTAAATACTTTGGTTTTCACAAGGATACGGTGCACTGGACAAGAACGACAAACCTGGGTCGACCCCTTGAAAGTGGTGCTGTATGACAGCAATGAAAGCAATGGATCCCACAATGGCTACACCCAGCATCCGCAATCGGAGATCCAACCACCGTGATGCTGCTTGAGTCGAGAACTGAGCACGCTGGTTAGCCGTCAGCCGATCCATGTTTTCTTGTCGAAATCTGTGTCAAAGGGCAAAGAAAACTGTACCAATAAGATGAACAGCATATTTACCACACTGAATACAGCAAATCAATCTATCTCAACCCACTCAGACAATGTGATACTGACTGACCAAATGCCAAATTGTCCTCTAAGGAAAATTAATGCACCAGTTCAGAAGATCGACTATGACAGTTCAAGAGCTGTGCCAGAATAGCTTGGTGCCTCTAGGCACCAAGTTTTTCCGGCACAACTCTTCCACCATTATGGTCAATTTCTCCTGAACTGTAGTTTTTAGAGTGCAACTCCCGAAGTCGGTGATTTTGGCTGTAGGGCTTAATGTTTTAACTTGAAAGTAAATCAGTTTCAAATCAATATACAGCTCTGGCTTAATATATCGTGGTTGCTGGGGTCCACAAAATGGGACCGCGATATATCCATCCACAATATACTGAGTTTGGTGAGGGGGGGGGGGGGGGAAGGAGGAAAGGGGGGGGGGGGGGTGTCATAAGTCAGAAGGGAGAAACAAAAAGGGAACCTACTAACGTATGCCACGTGGCAGTTGTGAGCCTTTGGGGTTGGGGTTGACTGGAGGACTTCCAACCTGCCCATTCTAATTAATGGTCCTTTCACTTCCGAGGTCAAACATATTCACTACAGTCTTCAAAACACTGCATGCTCATTCGAGCATATATATTGACCATGACAGCTCAAGGGTAGCAGTGACTGATCAGCATGGCAACTTTTCAAGCTAAAAACAAATAGTAGTGGGGAATTCTTACAGCGCCTCCCCTGGGATCACCCTAGTCTAGGGCCTCTTGGCCTTCGTGAGGAACCCTCATGTGTAATCCCTCCGGATTAGCATAGCATCTCTCTATCCCAAGACCCCCCATGCGTGGTCCCTGGCCACATCCTCTCCGAGGTGATCCCAAAAACTGGGCCGCACAAGCCCCCAGGCTAAACATGGCGAATCTAGAGGAGAGAACCTCAAAAATAAATCATCCGGCTGTGGAAAGGCTAGACCGTATTCTTCCTGTAGAGGAGGTCCTTGAGGGTTCAGTGTCAGTCTAGTCTCACCTGCCACACTAAGCATCTTAACCGCTGAAGTGGAGTGTGACAACAGACTTTCATTTCATATCGATTCTGCACTTACACTAGTTACAGCCATGATCATTTGCTTGTGTGGTCTTAATCTGGAGGAGGTAATTTGGAGTTTAGCGTGTAGCAAGGTGTACATGCAGTAAGGGGGAGAGGTGTCAGGTGGGATTTTGGGCTGGTGACAAAAATATATCGCGGTTCACTTGCGTCCGCGGTCAGTCCAATTTTTTTTCGAGATCCAAGGTCCCTCCAGCGATACATCCAGGATCGCGATGTAACGATTCGTGATATATCGAGTCAGAGCTGTATTAAATTATCATTTTAGATGTGAAATAATGAGACCACTAGAAAGAAAAGCGAATTTACAGAGACAAAATCTGAACATAGATGCTGCATGGTCTGTGCCCCAATGCCTCCCCCGCCATTTTGTTTTAAAATTCATTTTTCTCTAAAAGGTATTTTTTCGAAAAATACTTACCGATGACATGACTTTATGGAAATGTCTACTTCTAGCTCAATTTTAGCCTACTTACCCGTTGTGTGTCCACACAACCCGGGAGGCACTCGGGGAACCCCCCTAGAGGGGCCGAGAGTTGTCTCCCGTTTCCCGCCTTACCAGCTCCGGTCACGAGACTGGCCAGTTTTTTGTGATACTTCGCTCGAAAGCGGCAAGCGGGGCAGGAGGGAGGGTCCTCCGAGTCATGTCATCGGTAAGTATTTTTCGAAAAAATACCTTTTAGAGAAAAATGAATTTGTTTCCTCAAAAACATTACCGATGACATGACTTTATGGAAGAATTGCGATGAGGAGGAGGGTGCCGCGCAACTCTTAATGGTAACAGCGCCGTCCTCCCAGTCGCAACCTCCCGACAATTTTAGCGAAGTGCATACCTACGGCGCCAGTGGCGCCGGGAGGGAGTGTTGCGCCGCGGCGATGTCCCCCACTAGTGCGAGATTCTCTCTTTGGCCTGCCAGGTCCCTGAGGTAGAAGCGGGCGAATACAGATTCAGTCTGCCAGCCCACGGCTGCCACGATGTCCTTGACAGCGCAGTTTCGGTCAAATGCGAGGCTCGTGGCCATGGCTCGTACCTCATGTGCGCGAATGTGCAGCCTCTTCGCTCCCTGCGGGGAGATATCTTGATACGCGGAGCGTATAACCCAGCGGAGCCAGGACGAGATCGTCTGGGCTGTTATGTCATTCCTGCTGGGTCTCAGGGGTAGGAAGAGGCGCGAACGCCCTCTGCGGAAGGCTTTAGATCGTCGCAGATAAACTCTAAGGGCGCGCACGGGATCCTGTTGCCTGGTCTCCGGAGACAGAGGGTTGGTTCTTAGCGGCCGTAAGGTGATAACCTGAGGTGCCGTCAGAGGAGACCTGTTCTTGGCCAGGAAGGCAGGGTCAGTGAGGAGTTGAACAGACCCGTCCGCTCGGAACTGTAGGCAGGTAGGCCGCGCCGAGAGTGCGTGTAGCTCACTCACCCGAGAGGCGGTAGCAAGGGCCAGCAGGAAGCACGTCTTTCGTGTCACATCTGCGAAACGGGCCAAAGGTAAGGGTTCAAATCTGTCAGAATTTAACCACGTTAGCACCCAGGGCAGGTCCCAGCGGGGAAGGAGTGAGCGGTGTGTTGGGCGCTGGATGCCGAAGTGACCCATAAGGTCGGCTAAGTCTTTGCAGGCGCCCGGGTCTGGGTGTCCAAGGTGTCGATAAGTGTCAGCGATCATGGACAGGTAACCCCTCACGGTGATGGGGGCCAGGCCTAAGTCTCGAAAGAGCCAGAGGAAGAAGTCCGCCAGCTGAGGATTAGTCAGTTCCGTGGGTGACAGGCCGTGCTCAGAGCCCCAGGAACACAGGACTCGCCACTTTCCCTCGTAGACTCGGATGGTGGAAGGTCTGCGGGCCGAAGCGATCGCCTCCACTGCTGCACCCGAGTAGCCTCTAGCTCCGAGGGCTTGCCGCACAACCTCCAGGCGTGAAGGAGGAGCCGCTCCGGGCAGGGGTGGAACAGCGGCTGACGCGGTTGCTTGAGCATGGTGCGTGGGGCAGGAAGCAGCAGGGGCGGGTCCGTGGCGAGGCTGAGAAGGTCGGTGGTCCAGGAGCGGTTCCAGGCGAACGGCGCAACTAACAGCAGGACCGCCGAGCATCCCCGAAGCTTGAGAAGGACTTTGGGTATGAGAACCGTCGGGGGGAAGGCGTAAGCCACCAGGCCGTCCCAGGGAATGGAGAGTGCATCGACAGCCCAGGCAAGTGGATCGGGAATCGGGGAGACGAAGAGCGGCAGCTGATGGTTCCACCTTGTGGCGAACAAGTCGACCTGGGGAGTCTCCCACCGGGCACAGATCATCCGAAAGATGTCCTGCCGAAGGGTCCATTCCGTGTGCAGGAGCTGGCCGCGGCGAGACAGCGAGTCGGCTAAGACATTCAGGTGTCCGGGGATGTGTCGGGCTCGAATGGTAATACCCCGGTCCTCGCACCAACGCATCATCCGGTAGAGGAGCATACAAAGGTCGGGAGAGCGAGTGCCACCTTGTTTCTGGATGTAAGCCACCACAGTCGTGTTGTCCGAGAGGACGAGTAGCTCCTGGTGTCTGAGGAGATCCTCCCAGAACTGCAGGGCTTGCCACACCGCCTGCATCTCCAGCCAGTTGATGTGAGTGTGCACTAAGTCCGCGGGCCAGGGCCCCGAAGTCGAGAGGAACCGAGGAAGGAGATGAGCGCCCCACCCAGTGAGGCTGGCGTCGACACAAAGCGAGGTCTGGGGAGGAGGGGCGGCCAGGGGAACTCCCGACGCTAGCCAAGAGTGGTCGGTCCACCGACGAAGATGAGGCAGCAGCATCTGGGGCACCGGAACCAACGTCGTTAAGTCGCCTGACGACGGGCGCCAATGGAGTAGGAGATGCAGCTGGATCGGCCGGGAGTAGAGACGACCTAGGGGGATAAGGTCCGCTGCAGCGTTCAGCAGGCCCAAAAGCTGGAGCCAGACTCTGGCGGGGGCCACGTCCTGTCGTGCTAACTGACCGGCTAGGTCCGCAATCTTCTGGATCCGAGGGGCTGGGAGGCGCACCGTGTTGAGGTCGGTCGCAAATTCCATGCCCAGGTGCACGAAGCGGCGGGACGGAGAGAGATCCGACTTGCCGTCGTTCACTAGGAAGCCCAAGTGTGCCAGAAGCCGTAGCAGCGCATCCCTGTCCGACGCGAGCGAGGTCTCTGACTGGTTGCGTAGGAGGAGGTCGTCTAGGTAATTGGACGTCGGACTGGAGGAGGACTGTCGGGCCGTGGCGACTACGGCGTCCATCAGCCGGGTGAACACCCAGGGGCTGAGGTTGAGACCGAACGGGAGCGCGCGAAACTGGTATACCACACCGTCGATCGCAAAGCGGAGGAACTTCCTGGAGGCCTGGTGCATCGGGACATGCAGGTACGCATCTGAAAGGTCCAGGCTGACTGCGAAGTCCAGAGGCTGGACCGAGGCTCTCAGGGCTCGAGCAGTCTCCATCCGGAAGGAGGGGGCCGTAATGTACTTGTTCAGGGCCGAGAGATCGATCACCGGTCGCCATCTCCCTCCAAGCTTCGGAACGACGAACAAGCGGCTGTAGAAGGCTGGGGAGTAGGGGACGCGTACCACCTCCGTGGCGGCTTTCCTCAGGAGGGAGGAGACCTCTCCCCGAAGAGCGGAGGCCTTCAACGGATCGCTGGGGATCTCGGTCCAAAGGAGGGAGCGACGCAAAGGAGGCGGGCTGCGAAAGGCGATCCGGAGGCCGGCCGAGACGGTGTCGCAAATCCAGGGGTCGTCGGGAAAGAGTGTGAGCCAATTTCCGCTGAAAAAGGCTAGCCTCCCACCGACCGGAGACCCCGAAGTGGTCGGTGGGGGCAAGGCTGGGGGGCAGTCAGGTAGCCCGCCCGCGACCCGGTCGCCGGGCGGGACGGGGCCAGGCGGGGACACGGGCCCTGGAGGGTCTAGGACGGCCAAAGGCGGGGGCCTGCTCAGGGGCCGAAGCAGGGGCTGACGCAGCAGCGGGTCTAACCGACCGCGAGGCGCGACCCCTAGCCTGGCGGGAGGACGGAAAGCGGCGGGGAGGAGGAGCACTCACAGGCCAGCGGTCGGGGTTGGAGGCTCGAACGGATGACCAGGTGTCGCCGAAAAGCAGGGGGCCACCCAGCGGAGCACGACGAAGCTGCGCACGCAGGTCAGGTGGTATCCCTCGGCAGGCAAGCAGAAGGGCGTCTCGACGCATCAGGTCACAGTTTGCGGAGGCAGCCATAGCGTTAACGGACGAGTGGTAGGCGGCTCGGTTGGCGACTTCCGCTAAGACGAGTAAATCCCCAAGGAGAGGCGTGATAGAAGGATGCCAAGCGTCTTCCACACGACGAACCAGGGCTTGAGTGAGCAGCTCCAGGAACCCAGCGCAGGCTAAGGTGTTCCGCACCAGAGACGCAGTCAAATCCAGGCCACGAGGGAAAGAACGGCGAAGGAGGGCGGAGCCGCCAGCTTGCGACACGGCCGGGGGGTCGATCGCAGGAAGAGGGATGGAGAAAGCCTGGGAATGACCGGCATACCAATCCCGACGGAAGGCGATGTCCAGGCCAGCCGGCCAGCGACGATCGGAGAAGAACACCGGCTCTCGAGACGCTGGAAGTTGCAGGTGCGCTGAGAAGACATCTCGCAGCTCCTTAAATCCAGGCGGCTGGGGAAGCGACTTGAACCTCTTCACCTGACGCTCGGCATCCACAAAGGCCGAGACCTTCCTCTTCAGGGGGGGAGAGGCTGGGCAGGAGTCCGCTGGCAGAGTGGCCGCGATGATCCTGGCGGCTTCATCCAAGGCTAGGAGGGTCTCCGCCCGGGACGACGACGGAAGGGTCGAGGGGACATCATCACCGACGTCGGAGGGCGAAAGGGAGCGAGCATCCTCCTCCAACAGGGCTGAGACGGAGTCTTCGGGCAGCAAGCTGAGGGCTTCTTCGTCCAGGGGGTGGCGAGAAGGCGGGTGAGGCACCAAGGAAGGTCGAAGCTTGGGCGGGGGCGCATCTCGAACCTCACGGGAAGCCCGGGCATGAGCCGGCAGCGACGACGGAGGCGGGGATCGCCGAGGCGAACGCGGGAAGGAGCGAGGAGGGGTCCTGTCCGGTGCGCGGGAACGACGTCTGGGTGAAGTACGGCGGACAACCGAAGAGGAGTGCCGATCACGGGAAGAAGGTCGACGATGGCGGTGACGCGGCGAACGCATCGAACGGTGCGAAGGCGAGCGCGACCAAGCGCGCGACGAGGAGAGGCGGGGGGAGCGGCGACGCTCCCGGCGGGGGGAACGATCTTTCCGGCGGCGCTCGCGGGGCGAGCGTGAGTGTCTAGCACTGACGGTGGAACGGGAAAGGTCGGGGGCGCGACTGTGTCGCGTAGGTTGAGGCTGACGTCTCTCCTGGCCGGACTCAGTGAGAAGGGCTCTATGCCGGTGTACAGATCCTCCGGAAGGATCAGCGGGCTTATCGTGGAGAGAGAGAGGAGCAAGGCCAGTCAACGTGGGACGGCTCGTGGCGAACTGCTGCAGGCCGGGCTCAGTGAGGCGGGCGCTTTGCCGGCAAACAGACCCTCCGGAAGGGTCAGCGGGCGTGGCAGCAGTGGCAGTCCTCTGGTCAGCGAACAACGCAGGGTCCCGACGATCAATCCGTTCCGAGAGGCCGAGGCGAGGAAGAGCGGTCGTTACCACAGGGGCGACGTCAACAGGAGTGGGACGAGAGATAGCAGACGGAGGTCGCTCTCGCCGGTAAAAACTCCAGAGGTCAGACCAACGGATCTCCGGCCAGGTCGCACAGACATCGCAGAGATGGTCCGAGGCGCAGCCCGAGCAGGGGAGGCAGACCGCATGGTCGTCCGTCGGCCACTTGAAGTCGCCGCATTGAGCGCAGGTAAGCATTTGGTTCCTGCAACAGACAAAGAGCACAAGGTCGCAAAGGCGGACAAGGGAGCCTAGCCCCACACCAAGGTACTCCAAGCGCCGTGACCACCAGCGCGTAAATAGTGGCTACAGTCTCCCAGAGCTAAAGGGCCTTTAAGGTAGACGAACGGAGTGTGGGTGCCCGAAGGCCCTACGAGAACAGAAGCCCTAGTCTACAAGGCAATGTCTTCTCGTAACAGTGGAATACCAAAGGAGAGAAGGCGACGTCCCTCGAGGAGACTCGTAAAAAAGGTCGTGCAAGGCGCCGAAGCGTAAGCTCAACAACTGGCGCCCACGTAGTAGCAAAGCCGAAAGGAAAGCCCAACGGTAGCCGGCTCTCGGCCCGAGGGCCGGCTATGGGAAAACTACCACTACCTTACCTCCGAGACGAATCGGGAACAGGGGGAAGGGTAGTCATACACCTCCACAGCCTAGAGGAGAGCAGCAGAACGACGCCAGCAGAGGCAGGGCACAAGAAGGCAGGACAGCGCTAAGAGGCGCAGAGCACACGAAGAGGCAACGAGCGTAGGCAAGAGAAGGACCGGTCGAAGCGGCGCGAGAGCAAGGCCAGACACGTCTTCTCTGTACGAGCGAAGTAGCAAAACTGGCCAGTCTCGTGACCGGAGCTGGTAAGGCGGGAAACGGGAGACAACTCTCGGCCCCTCTAGGGGGGTTCCCCGAGTGCCTCCCGGGTTGTGTGGACACACAACGGGTAAGTAGGCTAAAATTGAGCTAGAAGTAGACATTTCCATAAAGTCATGTCATCGGTAATGTTTTTGAGGAAACAAATAATATGGCGTACATGTCTGTCTGTCTGAAAGCCCGAATGGTGGCCAGACCCATGATGGACTCTGAGAAGTGAGCGTAGAGTGGAGACAAGGACACACTGGACAAACGTTTCAGCTCTCGCGACGTGTGGCGGTAGTAGTGCTGCACTTTGTAGTAGATGAGCCCCAGCGGAATCAGACACAATGTGAACCACGGTAGTCCATAGCACGTGATCACCAGCACACCTAAAATGCCAAATATCTGGGCCAGGAATATGTTCAGTTGGAATGGCAAGGAGTCATCTATAGCGTAGAGGTCAGACGAAAATCGGTTGATAATGCGGCCCAGAGGAGTTGTGTCAAAAAATGACACTGGAGCCTGCAAAAAAACAAAAACAGCATATCTGATGAACTGACAAAATATGGGTCAGTTTAAGTGTACATATACTGTGAAACCAGGGAGCCATATAAAGTCAGACCAATTTTTTTGTTTTTTGTTAACCCTTTGCGTGTCACTAGCAGTTTTAGTCGTGAGATTCCAACAGGAATCATTGTGACTAAAACTGCTACCGACACACAAAGGGTTAACATGGTGTGGAATTGATACAGAAAAAAACAACTGAAAAGCAAAATGTTCTCTAGTCTTGATGGCCCTTAGATGGTCTACTCACAGCTGTGCAAAGGCCAATTAAGGTTGATGTCAGCTAAATTAATATTATTAACCGTGTATCCATGCAATTGGGAGCCAAGAGACTGCGTTATATCTGATTTTGCAATATCCTGGTGCATGTACAAATGAGACTGACCTGTACTTGACAGAAAAGTGTTTGGACAATAGAAAAAACAGGCATAGAAAGTGTGGGACAAAAAAGTTAATAAAACTCTTGAGTGATTCAACCGTGACACACTGCAACAGGAGGCAGATCAACCATGACAGTTCAAGGGTGGTGCCAGAACAGCTTGGCAGCTCTAGGCGCCAAGCTGTTCTGGGCCACCCTTAAACTATCATGGTCGAAATGAGACACATCAAACCATAATCATTCAAGCCTTCTAGGAGCCAAACTGTTATACAGAATATTAACCTTCAGAACTGAAGCCAGAAGCTGCCGGTGCACAACCCTAGCTGCACAAATGCCGCCATATGCAAACAGAAACGCTCGCAGAAGAGTAAATATAGAGTTGGCGCCCACCAAGCCACCGTAAACTGCCAAATAGAATGAAATGTTGTCCTCTGCTTCCGTTAAGTTGGACTGTGGAGTCAAGTTGCTTGCGGGTGTGAAGATACCATTTCCATATCGCATCAACAGCCTGCATACGATAAAGCATGCACAGGATCATCATTTGGATATTCCATTGCTCATTTGAGGTCAGACTTTATGTATACACGTAAACACAGCTGGCTTTACATATACATGTAAACACAGCAGGCGTATGAAACTAAGAAATCACCAAGGAAAATATGTTATTTCAAAGTTAACCCTTCCGCTGTCAACTGCGCATTTTGTTGAGGTACCACCTGATTCCTGCATGAAACACATTGACACTACCATCAGCCAAATACTCTGGAACCCATATAGTTGGTCAATAACAGTCAGGCCAGTTTCATCCTTTTAGCCCTGATAAGACACACTGCAAAATAGTAGAACATGTTTGAGCATCCACCTTCCTTCAGTGGTCTTAAAAGACTATATCCTCTCTCCAAAAAATTCAGAGAGGCAAAAAGTGTCACCTGTTTTTGAAGGCCCACTACCACCGTAAGTGTTCAAAGATACTCTTCTGTAACAGAAGGATAGGAAATGCTACACACAGGTCTGGTTATGGTTCATATAGACAAAGGACAATCCAGTTCAGCACACGTCGTCTTTATATCAAGAGTAACCTGACAATGACTTCCACTCCATTCTAGAAATACGCTCTCAGTGTGAGAAACAGCTAAAAATAGATTGACACACAAACGGCTGTGCAGAATAAATAAGTGAGATGATGAGTGTGCTTTTGCTGCTTGTCCAAACTGCTGTTAAAGCTCATTAGGTGTGTTGACAAGGCATAACAAACACAAATGGTGCTGAAATGTGTCTTCAGATTTATGCGTAATGCTGCAGCCGCCTAAATGATAGTCTTTAATCCTTTGTGTGTCAGTAGTGGTTTTAGTTGCAATGACTCCTGTAGGAATCTTCGTGACTAAAACCGCTACAACACTTAAAGGGTTAACTCTTTGCCTAGTAATTAACTTTTCTGTATTATGTCCTCTGCCACCAATAATTCTGTTAACCCATATCATACTGAGGCTAAAAGCTTCAAATTTGTACACTGCCATGTGCAAGCTACATTATAGTACTTACAGATAAGGATACAGACCAATGGCTTTAGTTCAAGGGTGGTGCCAGAATAGCTTGACGCACTACCCTTGAACTGTTTTAGTCCAACTTATTTCACACACTGGTATATTCCGAATGATAAGGGTTTAGAGTTCATTTCTGGATCTGGTGCGCATGCCAAGTAACGGATTGTAATAACATATTCTGCACTAAAAATGAATTTTTCTCTAAAATGTATTTTTTCGAAAAATACTTACCGATGCCATTACTACAAGGAACATCTACTTAGCTTACTTAATTTTAGCCAAAAACTTACGATGTGTACCTGTAGGGCCAAGGGAGGCAACCTAGGGGCACCGTGACCCAGTACCCTGAGTAGCCTCCCGTCCCACCCCATACGGGTAACTGCCCTGTGCAGACACGCCAGTTTATTCGCTTAGCTGACTAGCAGCAAGCAGGGCAGGTGGGAGGGCCGTCTGAGTAATGGCATAGGTCAGTATTTTTCGAAAAAATACATTTTAGAGAAAAATTCATTTGTTTCCTCAAAAACATTACCGATGCCATTACTACAAGGAAGAATAGCGAAAAGGAGGTGGGTGCCGCGGAAAAACCCGTGACCTGACCAAGCTAGCTAGACCCGCCCTGCCTGGAGCAAACTCCCGATAATTTTAGTTAAGAGTTACCAACGGCAATGAGGGTGCCGGGAGAGAGTGTTGCGCCGCGGCGATGTCCCCCACCAGGGCCAGGTTGTCTCGCTGGCCAGCCAGGTTTCAGAGGTAGAATCGGGTGAAGGTCGACTTTGTGTGCCAGCCCACAGCTGCCACAATGTCTCTGACGGCACAGTTGTGGTCGAAGGCGATGCTTGCAGCGTCGGCTCTGACCTCGTGCACCCTGATGTGTGTCGCTTGGCAGCATCGGGGCAGAGGTCCTGGTAGGCGGAGCGTATCACCCATCGGAGCCAGGATGGAATCGTCTGGGCTGGGATGTCAGATCTACCTCACGGCTGTTTCAGTTTGGCCACTTAGTTTGTTCCAGGCGAGCCGAGAAACTGGGTCACAAGTCGTGCGCGCGCGCTGCCTCAGCCAGTCTCAGCTGTCGGGCTAGCTGATAAGCGGGCTTCCCGCTAGGCGCAGTACAGCAGGGAAAATGACTACCTTTTGTTTTTCATGACTTTCTTATTTACCGTTCAAGTGTGTGATGCAAAACTTTGTTTGTTTAAAAGCGGACATTCTGCCCGACACACTGACACCAAACACACTATAGTTGTGACAAACCAGTAGCCAGCAGGATAAGGTGGAAAGAAAGAGAAAAAAGCCGATTTCACTCTCTGTGTAGTGTTTTTTCACAAAATAGATGAAGTTCCAATATCAATAACACAAATACGATACAAACTACATCAAAACGGACTTGCACGTGCTAGAAGTAACATGCCTAGAGTAAGTATGACTTACCAGATCAGAGATACCGTGAAAGGGGCCGGAGAGCGGAGGGTGATAATGAGGTCACTGTTAGTGCCAGTATTCTCACAGGCACATAGCAGTAGCACCGATCTGTCAACACTGGACACACAGTTCTTTGGCACTACTTTCAGTTTCACTGCAACACCCTACAGCAGGAGATGGATCGACCATGGTATTTCAAGGGTAGTGCCAGATTAGCTTGTGACATCAAGCACAAAGCTAATCTGGCACTACCCTTGAATTATCATGGTCAATCTATCTACTACAACTGTTACTCAGTCGTTCAGTAGATGACACCTCCAAAATTTGGGAAATGCAGCCGTGGTATTAAATGGGTTAAAGAAAACTGTTGTGTGGTAAACAAGATGATCTCACTCTTGGGTAGTTTCTCAGGACGAAAATGTTTAATCTGGAAAAGTCTGCTTTGAACGTGAACGGACCACAGCAGAATAAAAAAAATTCAATACACCTATGCACATCAGTCTGCTTGGCACACCAAAACCTCCTCCGACAGCAACTGCGACCAACTTTGTGATTTGGAAATAAAAGATTAGCTTAATTGTCTGACAGAAAGTGGTAAAAATTCGATGGTGTGATATTTAAAGAAAACACACACACACACTGCCGCGTGTAGTGTGTGTAACGACAGCATAACAATCACCTGCTTCCAATCCATTTGCTCATTTCGTTTCTTCACAGGTGGCATGACTGAGTACAGCACAGGTGACACTAGTGTCATGTGTTCTGTTCTGAGTAATTTGAGCTTCTCTGCTTCCGTTTGCAAGCCGTATGTGCTGCTCTTTGGAATGTTTGTTGTTGCATGCGTCTCTTCGCCTCCCTGCTCACTGTGTAGTGCCAGTCCAAAGCCCATTGTGCGATAAAGTCTGCACAGTGGCACTCAACTGAGTATGTGTTGTTTTGGGATTATCTTTAACGCCCTGTCCTCATGGAGATTTATCCCATATCACGTCTGTATCATTTGTTCATATTTACTGCATGATATGGCCTGCCTGTCATACCTTTTTCTTGACCTCCTTCCACATATTCGACACAGAGAATTGAGTCTAGATTCATGGACACTGACAGTATGTGAGGTGTCCTCCATTTTCACAATCTACACCATTTAATTTGATGCAAACTCTCACATAAACATACGTTACGAATAATAATAGATCCTATCGCTAGAAAGGGACTAAACAAAAAGTCACGTTCATTTAGCATGCACTCCAACGTCACACTGAAAAGCAGAAAACGCACAAGAGAGTATGACACATATTCCCGTGACTGACTGCCAGAATGTTTTTATCCCACTAAAAACTTTACAACAAGAATCTCTAGTTGTAGATGAAACTAATGCTAATAATAGCAAGGAATGCGGCATCTTGGATACCACTTGACTTCTGGCTATCGTCTGTCAGTGTTCTCATTAATTCATTCTCTGCTCCCACGGGCGGGGCCTCAGACCATTTAGTGTCAGTGGGCTGTGTGTCTGCAGTCTTGTTAACTATGTACAAAAATGTAATGTCTGACTAAGTGCTTTGCTATAGAACTAACCCATATACTGAGGCTACAAGCTTTAAATTTGTACACTGCCGGTCTGCAAGCCACATTATAGTACATACTTACAAATAAGGATATAGACCAATGGCTTTAGTTCAAGGGTAGTGCCAGAATAGCTTGGCACCTAGAGGTGCCAAGCTATTCTGGCACTACCCTTGAACTATTTTAGTCAAACTTATTTCACAGACTGGTGTATTCCGAATGATAAGGGCTAAGAAGAACATTATACAAAGACTTAATGAAGTACATGAAAGAAATGATAACATTGATCCGTGCTACGGACTGCTTCGTGCCTGTGTCTGAGAGTACTACTGGCACTAACAGTGACCTCATTATCACCCTCCGCTCTCCGGCCCCTTTCACGGTATCTCTGATCTGGTAAGTCATACTTACTCTAGGCATGTTACTTCTAGCACATGCAAGTCCGTTTTGATGTAGTTTGTAGCGTATTTATGTTATTGATGTTGGAACTTCATCTATTTTGTGAAGAAACACTACATAGAGAGTGAAATCTGTTTTTTTCTCTTTATTTCCACCTTATCCTGCTGGCTACTGGTTTGTCACAACTATAGTGTGTTTGGTGTCAGTGTGTCGGGCAGAATGTCCGCTTTTAAACAAACAAAGTTTTGCATCACACACTTGAACGGTAAATAAGAAAGTCATGAAAAACAAAAGGTAGTCATTTTCCCTGCTGTACTGCGCCTAGCGGGAAGCCCGCTTATCAGCTAGCCCGACAGCTGAGACTGGCTGAGGCAGCGCGCATGCACGACTTGTGACCCAGTTTCTCGGCTCGCCTGGAAAAAACTAAGTGGCCACTTCTAGCGCTGGGCCAAACAGCCGTGACCTGGGGACAGAGGAAGGAAAAAGGTGGGGGCGTCACCTGCGGAGCGGCTTGGTTCGGCGCAGGTACACGCGTAAGGCTCTCACCGGATCCCGTTGTCTGGCTTTCCAGTTCAGGCTTATCCCCTCCAGCGGCCGTACGGTGATCACCTGGGGGGCGGACAATGGGACTGCGTCTTGGCCAGGAAGGCCGGGTCTGTCGGTAGCTGCACAGAGCTGTCTGTCCTGAACTGCAGCAGGAGGGGTGCGCCGAAGGCACGTGCAGCTCACTCACTCTGGAGGCCGAGGCAAGGGCGAGAAGAAGCAGGTCTTCTGCGTTACATCGGCCACTAGGTCAGCGATGTCTTCGCACTTGCCGGGGTCCGAGCGGCCCAAGGGTCGGGACGTGTCGGCAATCAGGTGAGGTAGCCCCTGATGGTGATCGGCGCCAAGTGCTGCTCAGCGAAAGCCAGAGGAAGAACTCAGCCAGCTGGGGGGAAGTCAGATCGACAGGAGAGAGGTGTCGGTCATCGCACCAAGACTCCAGGATTCGCCACGTTCCTTCGTAGCCTTGAAGGGTCGAGGGTCAGAGGCCCACAGCGATAGCTTCCACTGCTGCACTCGAGAAGCAGCTAGCAGCGAGGGCATGCCCCATCATCTCCAGGCATGTAGTAGGAGTCGCTCGGAGCACGGAAGGTATAGTGGCCTGCTGTGATTGCCTGAGCATCGAGCGTGGTGTGGGGAGCCGCGGGGGGGGGGGGGGGGGGGGGGGGTCCAGTGGTGAGGTGCAGAAGGAGGGGAGCTGGGAGGCTCAGTGGTCCAAGACTTGGTCCAGCAGAACGGGCCACTAGCAATCGAAACGCTTTGCATCCCTAGAGCTTGCGCAGGACCTGGGGACCAGCACCATGAATATACGCGTTTAGACCTTCCCAGGAGATGGGGAGCGCATCTACTGCCCAGGCCAGGGGGGCCAGAATGGGTGAGACGAAGATGGGTAGCTGGCGGTTCCACCTCGTCGTGAAGAGGTCGACCAGAGGAGACTCCCACGCCGTACAGAACAACCGAATGGTGTCCGGACGTAGTGCCCAATCGGTGTCGAGAAGCTGTCTGGGCCGAGAGAGGGAGACAGTGAGGCCATACAGATGTCCCGGGACACGGCTCGCTCGGAGAGGGATGTCGCAATCTTTGCCCCACCGGAGGAGCTGGTAGAGAAGAAAGCAGAGGGTGGGGAAGCGAGGCCCGCCCTGCTTCTGGGTATAGGAGACCACAGCGGTGCTGACGGAGGACGAGCAGTTCCTGGCGTCCGAGAGTGGTTTCCCATACGAGGAGGGCTTGTCAACCCGCATGCAGCTCCAACCAGTTGATCAATAAGTCCATGATGTCCGTGGTCCAGGTGCCGGAACCTGGAGAACGTCGGCAGCAGGTGCACGTGCCAGCCGGCGCGGCTAGCGTTGACGCAGAGACAACTGTGGGGGCGGAGAGTAGAGAGGTACTCCGATCGCGAGTCATCGGAATCCGAACAATGGAGAAGGTGGGGGAGTGGCAACGGAAGCACTGGTAGTCGAGTCTCGATGTCACCAGCCAAGAGTCGCCAGTGAAGAAGTAGGGGCAGTTGAAGCGGACGAGAGTAGAGACGGCCACGAGGGAGTAGATCTGCTGCCGTACGCATCAGGCCCAGGAGCTGCAACCACACTCTGGCGGAGACAGACTCGTGTAGAAACACTAACCGAGGCCGGATTCGCCAACTTCCGTATCGGCGGTTCCGGTAGTCTCACCGGGTTAAGCTCGGTCTGGAACTCCATGCCCAGGTGAACGAAGCGGCAGGACGGGGTGAGGTCCGACCTGCCCACGTTGACCATGAAGCCAAGCCTGTCGAGAAGGTCCAGCAAGGCGTCTCGGTCCTTCTCCAAGGCGGCCACCGATTGGTTGTGCAGGGGCAGACCATCTAGGAATTCGAAGGTGGCTCGGGGACGTCCGTCTGGCCATGGTGACGATGCCGTCCATGAAGCGGGTGAAAGCTCAGGGGCTGAGGTAGAGGCCGAAAGGGAGAGCCCGAAACTGGTAGACCACGCCGCCGAAGGTGAAGCATTGAAAGGTGTCTGGAACGGGCACAAGCCGGAAGCGAGTGAAGGTCCAGGCCGACAGCGAAGTCTATGGGTTGCTCTGGGGGCCGAAGGGCTCTGGCGGTCTCCATGCGAAGGGTCGACGTGGAGATGAACCTGTTCAGTACCGTGAGGTCGAAGATTGGGTGCCACTTGCCTCCGAGCTTGGGAACCAGGAGGAGGCGGCTGTAGAAGGCAGGGGAATCATGACGCGTAACCACATCCGTGGCGTCCTTCTGCGACAGCGCAGCAACCTCACCTGCCTGAGCCAGTCCGAAGGGACAGAAGTCCGCACAGGGCTGCGACGCATGGGGCGGCTGTGGATGGAGGGTGGGCAGGGACATCTGGAGGCAGGGGCGGGCAGTCACGCCTGGAGGGCAGGCGAGAGGAGGGTCTAACAGTCCACAAGGCGAGACGCAGGGCCTTGCAGGCGGCTGAAACCGGGTGGAGACGAAAGGGGTGGGCCAGAGGTCCCTGTATGCATCCTTCACCATCTGCCAGGTATGATCGAAGCGTAGCAGTTCGCTGATAGAGGCCAGACGCAGCCATCTGCGTAGGTTTGGCGGCATCGGGCATGGTGTCAACGGAAGCGTGGTAAGCCACCCAGGCGGCCAGGGCTAAGGCAAGGACGTCTCCTAACAGCGGTGTGTAACAATGGGCGCCAGGCCTCCTCCACACGAGAGACGACAGCTTGCGTAACCATGTCGAGCAATCCTGCACAGGTGAGGGCGTTGCGGAAGAGGGACGCTGTCCAATCCAGACCGGGTGGGAAGCAACGCCGCGAAGCGCCAAGTCCATCTGCGCGTAGCTGCTGCGGGGGGGGGGGGGGGGGGGGGGGGGGGGGGGGGGGGCGGTAGTGAAGCTCTGCGAATGACCGGCGACCCAACTCTGTACAAAGGCGATAACCAAGACAGCCAGCCAACGGGCGTCGGAGAAGAAGAAGAAGAAGAACCCATCCGCGCCGGATCCCTGCAGTAGAAGATTGCAGAAGGCGTCGCGAAGTTCCCGGAACCATGGGGGTTCGGCAAGGACTTGAACCTCCCGGACGGATGAACAGCATCCACAAGGCCGAGAGAGTCCTCTTGGGGGGCAGGGAAGGGGCAGGCTCCTGGGGGAAGAGACGAAGCGACAAGCGTGCCGCCACAACCAGGGAGCAAAGATTCTCCGACCGAGTCGTCAGAGGGCCGTCAGCGACGAAGGAGCATCCGACGAGCGTGTGGGTGGGGAGGCCGAACGGCTAAGCAGCACTGAAGCAGAATCGTCCCGGAAAATGCTGAGAGCGTCATCATCCTCAGGAGGCCAGCGCTGAGGGTGCAAGGTGGCGGGCTCTGCCGCGACGAGGAGCGATCCGAGGAGAGCGACGGCGAGGGGGCGAGCGGGTGAGCGGGAATCCTCCGGGACCTGCGGGGAAGTCCGAGGCCGAGATGTTCAGGAAACAAGGAGCCCGAAGCATACCTGGTCGCTGGGCGGGGAGCGGGAACGACGGGGAGAGACCGAGGAGCAGGGTGGCCGACGACGCTGAGGGTCTGGAATCGTGGAGCCGCGGAACTGCTGGCAGGAGACCGCAGTCCGTGAAGAAATATGTCAACGTGGGCTCTGAACGCGCGAGCGGGCGTCCAAGGTCCAAGCTGTGTCCATCCTGGAGCATTCCAGGGGTCACCTGTCGTGGGCCGCAAGACGATGCCGAAGGTCTGGCGTCGGGATAGCCAATGGTTTACTTCCTTGTCTTTTCTTGTGATGCTTGTGTTCCGCAAGGCGGGGCAAGCTAGCTCGCTGTGGGCCAGGCTGGAGCGAGCTGGTGCGCAAGGGGGGAGTACGTCCCCCAACGTCAGGGCTTGGCAGCTGTTTGTTTTCCACAAAGGGGGGCGAGCGGACTCGCTGTGGACCAGACTCGAGCGAGTTGATGCGCAAGAGGGGATCCTTCCTGTGCTGTCCCCCAACGGCAGAGTGGGTGCTTTGTTGTCGGTCAGGGGCCGAGGCATGCGTGAGGCTGTGGGGTGGCGGTGGACGTTCACGCCGATAGCAGCTCCAGAGATGGGACCAGCTCCTCTACCCAGGGCGCAGACATACCAGGTGCAGCCAGAGGCACAACAGGAGCAGGAGAGGCACACGGCATGCGTATCACTCGGCCACCGAAAATCGGCACATCGGGTGCAGGTGCAGACTTGACAACTGCAACATCATAACATAACAAGCACCTATATAGCGCCCCAGTAGCCTTATGTACGGCTGACCGCCGGCATCAGTGGCTAATGATGCATTTGACAGTGCTTATAATAAGCCAGGGCCTCCCTACAGGGATGCTTGTTATCTCTTTCATATGTACAGGCTAAAAGAAGGACTACGATGCACCAGAAGTTGCGTGTTGTTTTTATTTATTGTGCTGAGCATGCTGCTAGCATGGAGCGGATGCGCATAACAAGTGGCATCATCATCATCAACAAGAAACGACCAGTCGTGGCTGCTGCACCACGCCACGAGTGCACCCACGCACGCAAAACTCCGATGAGTAAGCAAAAGAAAAATCACCACAGTGATGCCGCAGCCCAGCGCCAGAGGCGCGGGTCGCTGGCACACATCGAGACCTTACCTAGCCATCTCGCAGAGGCTGGGGGAAGGGAATAACCTGACATGCAGAAGTGGGAGCGCCACACCAAGGAACCAGGGGCCGCACACGTCAGGCAAGGGCGCAGAGTCCGCGACAGAAGTCCCAGAGGTCCGGAAAACACACAAACTTGTCCTATGGCACCCAGAGAAAAACCACAGAAGTAACAACAGTTTAAGCACCCGAGTGCAAAACACACCGCCGGGAACCGAGGCTCCAAGTCGCAGGCACAACTGGCACAGAACCCTACACAGCCATTGGGAAAACTGCAGAGGGCGAATGCACGTCTGCACTACACATCCTGCGCGCTTCCAGGGAGCACCAGAGAAGAAGAAGCACACAAGGAACAACAGTCCAATGGCGCCGGGCAAGGCTACGAGCACACAGCCGGAAACCAAGTCCCTCAGGGCGCAGGGAACACGGCGCACAACACCAGCTGAAATAAGCACACAAGTGGCAAAAGTCCAAGCCTCCGAGGCCAGCAAGAAATAACCAAGTCTCGTAGGTCGCAGGCACAACCGGTGCAGAACCATACACAGCCGTAGGCTCAACACCGCAGTAGGCTAACACGTCTTAACTCCGTAAGCTAAGAGAATAAACTGGCATGTCTGCACAGGGCAGTTACCCGTATGGGGTGGGATGGGAGGCTACTCGGGGTACTGGGTCACGGTACTCCTAGGTTGCCTCCCTTGGCCCAACAGGTACACATCGTAAGTTTTTGGCTAAAATTAAGTAAGCTAAGTAGATGTTCCTTGTAGTAATGGCATCGGTAATGTTTTTGAGGAAACAAATAGTCAAGCACACACACTGAAAGGGAACCTTGGCCGGGCAGATCTAGCTATCCAAGTGTACTATAGAAAGTTGTGTCGCGGCCACTGGTCACCAGCCCTAACCAAAAAGATACTGAAAAAAATGCTCTCTCATAAAGGTGGTTGCTCAGAACAGGTTATGCTGTATGCAACATCATCAATGATAAACAAGCCCTCACCGAGAATCCAACAAAAGGTGTAAAGCTTGGCTGTAGGTGGAGGGAGGCTGGATGGTGGAGTTGGGTTCACTGTGACTATGAGATATCCAGTAGGACAGCCACCAGTCACTCATGTTTCTAGAAGCTGCAAATACACACAGAAAATATAGAAATCCAGACTTTCCAATTTTAGATGATACATGATAGAAATGACATTCCTAACTCAGAATCCATGCTTAATCCTGGATTCTGAATCAGAATGTCATTTCTATCACACAGACACTAACAGCTACATCTCAATACAGGTTATTATTCCTAAATCAGATGTAGGCCAAACATTGCTAAAGCCCTTCACCTCACTTTTTGACATCAACTCTCTATCAGCCCCTCAAGGCGATAAGAATTAAAACCACTGGCAAAGCCTAACTAGTGATACAAATATAAACATCAATGCTACGTCTTTACAGATGCCTAGTGTATCTTTACATACAGCAATAAAATAAAATAAATTCTAATTTCTCTTATCTTACCAGACCTGCCTACCACCAATTTTTTTTTTATAGTATTTATAATCGCCAAAAATAGTATTCTTGGGGAAAAAAATAGTATTTTCATAAAATTGTAGCAGACTATTATCAAAACGTACAAACAATAGAAAAATCAATTTATACTGATAAACTATACCATTCCGTACAACAGGAAACATTTGCTTAAACATCCCGGACATGGAATCCACACAGGACAAAGGAAGATTTGAATCAACTATAAAACGAACCATGCTGATTTCCACACTAGTTGCTTGTTGACGCAAAATTTTGACTGCTTCATGGGACTGCTTAGAAAACACAGCCTGTAATTACAACTCGTTTCTGGGCATCTGCCAGTCTCTTATGGATATTAGTTGATAAATGCTTTTCAATGTCATTTCGACCATCATGAGCACATGAGAAGTCACAATGCATAGGTTGGTCCTTTCTTTGACATTCGCCAAAACGTCCAATATTTAGCATACTGTGGCAAAAAATACTGGTGCTTAGCTTTCTTTGAGCTAGAAAAATCCACTCTCCTCCCTACTTTGCTCTGACATTTTGTATTTTGAGACTTTATTGACCGACACAAACACCCCCCCCCCCACCCCCCAAAAAAAAAAAAAAAAAAAAAAAAAAAAAAAAATTTTTTTTTTTTTTTTTTTTTAGTAAAATCGTAAATTTTAGGCATTAATCGTATTTTGAAAAAAAAATCGTAAAAATACGCCCAAAAATCGTAGGGTAGGCAGGTCTGTCTTACTGTCATCTTCATCATCTGTTTTAAGAGTCACCTTGCATAAGAAGCAGTGACAGCAAGACAAGAGGAGACAGACATCTGCCGACAGCCCGCCAGTAGGCAGAGTATACGGCCAGCCGTACAACCCCCTTTTCCTTCTCCTCTTCCTCCATCATGCCTCCCGCCTCCTCCCTCGTGGCGACCTCCTCCCTACCCTCCTGGCCAGCTGACTGTTTGTTGTTGGCGTTGGAGTCCAGGTGAATGGAAGGTAGGACTTGGCTGGGTGGGCCTGCAGTAAAGTTTACTTCAGATGTAACAATTAATGTCAAGAAAATCCCATGAAAAAAGAAACGTGTAGAAAATATACTCAAGAAACAATATATCAAATTTTCGGGTTTTAAGTAGAGCATTGAGTACTTTTTGGTATGCCTATTTTGAAAATGGATGAAACAGACAATAGATAATTATAAACAAACAAGTGCACACAATTCAAACTATATATTTTCTTTAGTGAGATGCCAGTTCCATTTGCAAAGTGCCATAACAATCAGCTGCAATCTGCCCACACTGCTGTTGCACAGGGCCAATTGCAGCCAATGCTGGCCCAATTATATTTTGTGTATTGGGACGGGGACCAATATTTCTTGTTGTTTTATAATAAGTTTGTTATACGTGAAGAAGAGAAAAAGTGAAGTCAGGAATTCTGAAAAGTGTTCTCACATCAACTTTTGTTATATCTAACCATGTTAGAAGCAAAGATGCCAGCAGTGTTTAATGTCAATGAAGAACAATCACATAGGTTGTTGGTAGTTTTTCATGTCATGATGATTCCTGCAGGAATCATTTACACAAAAACCACTACCAACAGCCAAAGGGTTAATGTAATGAACAGTTTGCAAAACACTTCCAGCCCTTTGCCATCAGCAAAAGACACAGATTCTAATGAGCCCCTGCAGTCTCAAAGAATCTATCTCTTCCTGATCAAGACTGACTGCCTGTTTCTTAAACTGAATGTGAGTAACTGATTTGAGGTATACTCTAAGAATATCCAAATGCAGCATGTCTCGAATGTTAACCCATTCAGCTTTGACATGACATAAGGATATGGATTGACTATGCATCGACCAAGAAAGGAATATAAATCGATCAAGAAAGTTCAAGGCTAGCACCACCCTTGAACTATTATGGCTGATCTGCCTCCTGAACTGTGTGGTCTTATGAGGACAACGCCTAATTTGGGGAATTTTGACCTCGGGGCTTAACGTGTAAACAGTACTGGTGGCAGCATACAAAAGGAGGTTAATCCCTATACCGCTGAGAAAAACTGTACACCGCCCAACTGCATTAGGTATAGATCCTCATGAGCTCCCACAATCACAGGGCTTAAGAGGATCTATGCCACTTGCTGAAAGCACTTTGTATCCATGTTCTGTTGAAGTCTGGGCCTTTGTGTCCATGTTCTTTTGAAGTCTGGGCCTTTGTGTCCATGTTCTTTTGAAGTCTGGGCCTTTGTGTCCATGTTCCTCTGAAGGCCATGGGCTCTCGGATGGCGAATTAACCACAAACTCCAAAACGCAGACTGTGTCCACTGGCAGTGAAGGGGTTAACACTTTCAAGATGTGCTGCATTCGGATACACGCTTTTTTTCCGCCCAGATGAGCTAATATTGCTGGTCATCTTTCCTCTCAGCCCACTATCAATTTTCACTAATAATACCATCATCATGACCAGCAAGAGAGATAATATGTCTCTATACCTGCTTGCACAATTTTGCCATCCTCCATGAACAGAACAACATCAGCTTGTGCTAGAAATGGCACATTGTGGGTACAAAGTATGCGTGTTTTGCTGCTCAACAATCCCATGATGCAGTGCTGCATGAGGTGCTGTGCCACATGGACATCCACAGCAGCCAGAGGGTCGTCAAGCAAGTACACGTCTTTATCCTGGAGCGAAATACAAAGATGGGAAAGAAAAACAAAAAATGAAGTACAATCAAACCTGCCTTAGCAGCTAAGTTTATGTCACAGTCAAACTGGTCACAGTGCCCACTGATATTATTTTACTCCCATGCAATTTAACTCTGCAAAGACCCTTCACATAACAATCATTCCGCTTTACACTGTGGCCAGCTGTTATCATTTCCCACTGCTACCTGTCCCTCCCTATCTATGTCTGTCCCTCCCTATCTATGTCTCTTGCTGACAACACTTTATATACATGTTCCTGGGCAACTGACGTTCTTTGACACAGAATTAACAAAGATTTCAGAAACACACTCCACGACTGGTCACAGGTGGTGAAAGGGTCAACAATTAAAAATGTTAATGCGACAGTTACCTGGTACACAGCTCTCGCAAGGGCCAGTCGGGCCTTCTGACCTCCACTCAAGGTCACACCATTCTCTCCCACTTCCGTCAGGTCCCCAGCCGGCAGAATCTATGAGACAATTAACATATTGAGCCCAAAGGTCCAGATGTAAATATTAAAGCTGAAACAACAAAATTCCAACCAAAAGGTGATTGTGAAGCGCCTAAATGCTGAAATAACTGATAAAAAAATGGACAACTCTTCCAAAGTCAGTTTCCTTTTTTGTTATTTATTTCTGTGCAGTTCAGGAAACAGACTGACCTAGCTAGACAGTTCAAAGGTGGTGCAAGAAATAGGTTCATACCTATAGAGACACCATCCCCAAAACTATCACAATCAATATCTTATCCCTTTGTCAGTAATAAGCACTTTTTGTAATGATGATTCCAACAAGAATCATCACAAGATGTGCTACAGACAGCCAAAGGGTTATTATGAAGGCTAAATTGGTTATGTGCATGAACACAAATGATTAACTCTTTCACGGCCAGCCACATCCAGATGCGGTTGGCAGCAATTGAGTTAAATGTCTCTTAGGCTCACAGCTAATCAGACACTATCCTTGAGATATCAGGCACTATCCCTGGGCTTCAATGTTCAGTCTGTCTCCTTTACAAGATTAGCTGGCTAAATGAGAAGCCAGCATGCTGTGCATCCGGATGCGGTTGGCCGCAATTGAGTTAAACCTCTCTTAGGCTCACAGCTAATCAGACACTGTCCTTGAGATATCAGGCACTATCCCTGGGCTTTAATGTTCAGACTGTCTCCTTCACAAGATTAGCTGGCTAAATGAGAAGCCAGCATGCATTTCAATGATTTACCTCCTGGAAATGGTACATACTTGTTTACTGACACCTCTAAAATATGGAAAAGGTGGCCGTTGGATTAAATGGGTTAACCATCTAAACTTGTCATGAGAAGTGGTACTACTGGTCTGATCAAAGTATTTTCAAGTTTCTGGTCTGTGAGTTTGGACCTTGTTTAGGCATACAGTCAAAAACTAAACAATCACAGAACAGCACTACATAGCTGGCAGTACAGAAAAATTAATTTTTCTCTATAATGTATTTTTTCGAAAAATACTTACCGATGACATTACTGTTAGGAATTGTGTCTAAGCTAGACTAATTTTAGCCAAAAATTGTTGTGTACGTACATGGTAGAGGAGGTAACAAGGGGCGCTATAGCCTAGGCCGTGACCCAAGTAGCCTCCCTTACATCCCCATCGGGGCACACGCCCACCGGATGCTTGCCAGTCTGTTTCTGAGTGGACCAGCGGCAAGCGGGGCAGGTGGGAGGGTCATCCAAGTAATGTCATCGGTAAGTATTTTTTTTTTTAAATACATTTTAGAGAAAAATTTGTTTCCTCAAAACACATTACCGATGACATTACTGTTAGAAAGAATAACGAAGAGGCGGTGGGTGCCGCTATAATGCCCCTAACCCCTAATTACTTGGCAATGAGACCCGCCCTCCCAAAGCAAACTCCCGATAATTTTAGCGAAGATTACCTACGGCGCCTTGGGCACCGGGAGGGAGTGTTGCGCCGCCGTGATGTCTCCCACCAGCGAAAGGTTCTGGCGCTGGCTGGAGAGGTCCCTCAGGTAGAATCGGGCTAAGGTCGACTGTGCTCGCCATCCCACGGCCGCCACAATGTCTTTGACCGCGCAGTTGTGGTCGAATGCTAGGCTAGCGGCCATGGCTCTGACCTCGTGTGCCCTGATGTTCATTCGTTTGGCTGCATCAGGGGAGAGATCTTGGTAGGTGGAGCTTATCACCCATCGGAGCGAGGAGGATATCGTCTGAGCCGAGATGTCATTTCTACCTGAGGACAGAGGGAGGAAAAGGCGGGTGTATCCCTTGCGTAGCGGCTTGGTCCAGCGCAGGTAAACGCGTAAAGCCCTCACCGGGTCCTGTTGTCTGGACTCTCGGGAAGAGCCTGGATCTCGTAAAAGTGGAATGGTGACCATTTTGAGGGGCAGCCAAAGGAGATCGGGTCTTGGCGAGAAACGTCAGATTGGGAAGCAATGAACAATGAACAATGAACAATGAACCTTTATTTTCCAACGGTAGAAGTTATTGGTAACAGGACCAGTTTTCAAACTTGCCGTTGCAGTTGAACAGAGCGTCCGTCTAGAACTGCAAGTATGAGGGACGTGCTGAAAAGGCGTGCAGCTCGCTGACCCTGGAAGCAGAGGCGAGGGCCAGTAGGAAGCAAGTCTTCCGCGTCACGTCCGACAACCGCGCCAGCTGGATTGGTTCGAAGCAGGCAGAGTTGAGCCAGTTAAGCATCCAGGGCAGGTCCCATCGTGGCATAAGCGAGCGAAGGGTTGGACGTTGTAGACTAAAAGAGGTCATAAGATCGGCGAGGTCTTTGCAGTGACCAGGGTCGGGTCATCCCAAGTGCCGGTACGTGTCAGCGATCATGGCCAGGTAGCCCCGAGTAGTGATTGGCGCCAAATGCTGGTTGGTGAATAGCCAGAGTAAGGACTCCGCCGGCTGGGGAACCGTCAAATCCGTGGGGTAGAGGCGCTTGTCGTCACACCAGTTGCACTGGACTCGCCACTTCCCTTTGTACACACGTCTGGTCGAGGATCTGCGAGCTGTAGCGATAGCTTCCACTGCTGCACTTGAGAAGCCTCTAGTGGCGAGGGCTTGCCGTGCAATCTCCAGGTGTGGAGGAGGAGCCGTTCCAGGCATTGGTGGAACAGCGCCTGCCGTGGTTGCTTGAGCGTGGGTTGGGAAGCCGCAGCGGGGGAGCCGTGGCGAGGTTCAGGATGTCGGTGGTCCACGACTTGGTCCAGCAGAAAGGGGCCACCAGGAACATGACCGCGTTGAACCCTCTGAGCTTGAGTAGGACTTTGGGGACCAGCACCGTCGGTGGGTAGGCGTAAGTGACCATTCCGTCCCATGGGATGGAGAGAGCGTCGACTGCCCAAGCAAGTAGGTCTGGAAACGGGGGGACGAAGAGAGAAAGCTGGTGATTCCATCTCGTTGCGAAAAGGTCGATCATGGGGGACTCCCAGAGAGCGCCGATCATCCAAAAGATGTCTGGGCGGAGCATCCACTAGGTGTGAAGAAATTTGGCTGCGTCGCGAGAGGGAGTCGGCTAGAACATTCAGATGTCCCGGGATGTGCCGCACGCAGAGAGTGATGCCTCGATCTTCGCACCAATAGAGCAACTGGTAGAGGAAAATGCAGAGGGAGGGAGAGCGCGTCCCGCCCTGCTTCTGGATGTATGCGACGACTGTGGAGTTGTCGGAGAGGACTAGCAGCTCCTGATGTCGCAGCAGTGTTTCCCACGCCAGCAAGGCTTGCCAGACCGCCTTCAGTTCTAACCATTTGATGTGTTGGGCCACCAGGACCGGAGGCCAAAGGCCAAAGGCTGTGGAAAACGACGGTAGCATGTGAGCGCCCCAACCGGAGAGACTCGCGTCGACGCAGAGGGACAGTCGGGGGGGAGGCGAGTAGAGGGGAACGCCCATCGCGAGCCAGCCTGGATCCGCCAGCGAAGCAGGTGAGGAAGGAGCATCGGCAGTATCGGGACCGGAACCTCGAGGTCGTCCTTCGAGGGTCGCCAGTGAAGAAGCAGGTGCAGCTGCAGCGGGCGTGTGTAGAGACATCCTAGGGGAAGCAGATCTGCCGCCACACTCATCAGCCCCAGAAGCTGAAGCCACCGTCTGGCAGAAATCGCCGTCTCTAGAGACACCTGTTGCGCTAAGGTAGCCAACTTCTGTGAATCCATTGTTCCGGCAGCCGGACGTCATTGAGGTCGGTGCAGAACTCCATGCCTAGGTGAACAAAGCGGTGCGACGCGTGAGGTCGGACTTGCCACCGTTGACTAGGAAGCCGAGCCTGTCGAGTAGATGAAGAAGCGCATCTCGGTCTTCCTTCAAGGCGGCCTCAGACTGGTTCCGCAGAAGAAGATCGTCCAGGTAGTTCGACGTGGGGCTCGAAGACGCCCACCTGGCTCTGGCCACCACGGCATCCATGATGAGGGTGAACACCCAAGGGCTGAGGTTGAGTCCGAAAGGCAGCGTGCGAAACTGGTAGATCACACCATCGAAGGCAAAGCGTAGGTAACGTCTGGCGGGGGGGTGCATGGGGACGTGTAGATACGCATCAGACAGGTCTAAGCTGACAGCAAAGTCCATGGGTTGCACTGCAGCACGAAGGGCTCAGGCGGTCTCCATGCAAAAGGACGGCACGATAATGAACTTGTTTAACACAGAGAGGTCGATGATGGGGCGCCACTTGCCGCCCAGCTTGGGCACCATGAAGAGCCGGCTGTAGAACGCTGGGGAGTCGGGTCGAGCCACGACCTCCGTGGTAGCCTTCCGGAGCAACGCGGCTACCTCGCTGCGCAGGGTGTCTGCTCTGAGTTGGTCCGTCGGTACCGAGGCCCACACAGACGAACGGCGCAGGGGGGCGGAGACCAAAAGGAGATCTGAAGTCCCTCTGAGATGGTCGATAGAATCCACGGGTCGTCTGGTAGCAGCAATCGCCATACGTCGTTGCGAAGCGCAAGCCTCCCGCCGACAGGAGACCTGGAAGCGGTCGGCGGGGGCGTAAGAGAGAGACAGTCCGTGGGCCTTGCCTCACCTGGGGTGACGGGCAGGCTTGGGCCAGGTCCGGGCGGGGGCAGGGATGGAGTCGTGGAGTGTGAGGGGGTGACGAAATGCTGGGGCATGGGGGAGGGGGGGGGGCAAGCGGAGGGTCTAGCGGACCGCAGGGCGCGACCCACGGCCTTGTGGGCTGCCTGAAAGCTGGCTAGGGTAGCGCGGCTGGACCAGGAGTCTTTGTTAGCATCCTTGACTGCGAGCCAAGTGGGGCCGAACAGGAGGTCTCCACCGAGCAGCGCCTGCCGAAGCTGGAGCTTCAAGTCGTTAGGGAGAGGGCAGGTGCGGAGGAGGGCATCCCGACGCAGCAAGTCACAGTTGGCGGCCGCTGCCATGGCGTTGACAGAGGTGTGGTATGCGGCACGGTTACCCGAGACCGCCAAGGCTAGTACGTCTCCCAACAGCAGTGAGATCGATGGGTGCCAAGCATCCTTGACGCGACGAACAATGGCTTGGGTTAAAAGGTCCAAGAATCCCGCTGAGGCCAGGGCATTGCAGATGAGAGCTGCCGTCTGCTCCACGCCGGGGAGGAGAACCCGTAACTGAGGCGTACCTGCCAAGGACACCGCCGGGGGGTCCGCCTTAGGAAGGGGACAAGCAAAGTTCTGTGAGTGACCAGCATACCAGCTCTGATGGAAGGAGATGTCCAAGTTTGCCGGCCACCTAGCATCCGAGAAGAATCCCACGTTACCGAAGGAGCCCTGCAGGAGATGATCGGAGAACGCGTCGCGCAGGTCTCAGAATCCAGGAGGCTGGGGGGAGAGACTTGAAATGCTTGGTCTGGCGCTTCGCTTTTCTCTTGAGTGGGGGGAAGGTGGGCAGTCTTTTGCGGGGAGACAATCGGCGATGAGACATGCCACCTCGTCCAGGGCCCGGAGAGTCTCCAACCTGTGGCCCAAGGAAGACGGCTGCAAATCAACGTCATCGGGGGAGCGTGAGCGTCCGGATGGAGCGGGGCTGTCATCTCGGAGGAGTGCTGACACCGAGTCTTCCGGGGCCAAGCTGAGGGCGTCATCCTCTACATGCGCGGGGAGGCCGTGTTGGCGCCATTCTGCTCCACGTCAGTGAGGAATCTCGCTAGCGTCCCACCTAGCGGTCATCGTCCTGGAAGGAGTCCTTACGCGGGAGCGGTGCCACGAAGGTAGAACCGCCGATGAGTCCCGCGAAGACTTCCACGACGAGACTGTACAGTGCTGTACCGCTGTGCTGTACCGACTGGCTGTCACGCTGGGAGCAGCTGCGACGGGGGAAACGGGATCGCCTGGTGCGGGAGAGACGCCGAGGCGGGTGTCAAAGCGGGGACGCCGAACGTCCAGATCGTCGGGACATGAAACGCCGTTCCATGCGAGGAGACAGTAACGTCTTTGAAGGATGCGCCGTGGCAGGACGAACAGCGGGGGCCAGATTATACCTGGAGGTCGCTCGAGAATGTCGGCATGCATCCGAGGGGCAGGAAGCAGTCCGTCGGTGAGTCGACCTGTCCCTTAAGCGCGAGCATCGTCGAGCTATGTGGGTCCGCTCAGTTCGTCCAACCGTGAAAGTCCTGTCTGCACCGGAGGGTAGACAGGGTGTGTCTACTCGTCGTGGTCCCATCTCATCCCGAAATACCACTAGGCGGGTCTCTGGCAGTCACCGATGCTGGAGTTCATTCTCGGGCTGGTGTCGGCCGTTCACGCATCAGTCTATCCCGTGCCGCTCGAGGCTCCACAACTGGTGAAATACCACTAAGCGGGTCTGTGGCAGTCACCGATGCTGGAGCTCGCTCTCAGACTGGTGTTGGCCGGTCACGGCAGTAGAAACTCCACAGCTGGGACCACCGCTCTTCCAGCCAGGGGGCACAGACCAGGCACGAATGATTGGAGGCACAGCCGGAGCAGGGTAGGCAGACGGCATGCTCGTCACTAGACCACTGAAACTGCCCACATTGCATGCAGGTGCGGACTTGCATACTGCAACACATAGTGCACAATGAAAGGCGAGCGAGCGTGACCCCCGCGGGTCTGCAACGCATATCCGCGTACAAAATGAAACGAAGCCAAGTGCACGGCGTATGCCAACGCCCAGCGCTCTTCCCCTTACCTTGAGCGCCGGCCGCGGACAATAACCGAGGTTTTACCTTGCCATAATGGAGAAGTCGACGAACCAACAAGGTGTGAAGACCAACCACGTCACCTCGGCGAAGCCCAGCAACAACAGCCGGAGGAGCATCCAGTCGGTCGCCGGCTAGTCCAAGTCCGCAGTCCGTGGCAGCAGCTCACGAAGTCGCCGCTGGCTCGTCCGGTGAAGCAGAACACGAACACCGACGAGGAAAATCCACAGGCAAAGCGTCCCAGCTTAGCACAAAGCACACAGAGGCTAGCACCACCAAAGCGGAAGGTTCAGGACACACGACGACCGGTACACACCATACACAGCCGCAAGCCGCGGACCGTGACCGCAGCTCACCAAGTCGCCACTAGGCTCTTCAGGACTCAGAAAATCCACGGCAACTGACAAGGAAAGCCACAGTTTAAGCGTCCAAACGTAGCAAAGGCACACAGCGGCTAGCACTTCCAAGACTTGGAAATTCCAAGACACACGACGAGCACCAAACACAGTCGAAGGAGAGAAATCCACGTACACAACCATTCACTGTCTAGCGAAGAAACAGACTGGCGAGCATCCGGTGGGTGCGTGCCCGGATGGGGATGGAAGGGAGGCTACTCGGGTCACAGCCTAGGCTATAGCACCCCTTTTTTACCTCCCCTACCATGTACGTACACAACAATTTTTGGCTAAAATTAGTTTAGCTTAGACATGATTCCTAACAGTAATGTCATCGGTAATGTGTTTTGAGGAATCAAAGAACAATGTGCACCTTCAAGTCTTCATTCAGTGCACATGCCCACACCACAGCCTCATACTGCGAGGGGTTGTACACTCGATGGAACAGAATGTTGTCACGCACAGTCGCATTCTGAATCCATGCCTCTTGTGCCACTAGAGCAAATCCGTCATTCAGGCCTGAGACCGACACGTTTCCACCCACTCGCCCCATTTCGGCCAGCAAAGCATTGAGGAGCGAGCTTTTGCCACTTCCCACACGCCCAATGACGCCAACAAGCTGGCCCTGACAGAAAACACACACAGTCAGTCAGACCCGGTAAATCCAGTATACCACCTCCTCCCCCCACCCCCACCCCCAATAATAAGACCATTCCATTATTAACTCATTAAGCTCTGAGGTTGACATTCACCAACTGCACACATGAGGACTATACAGACTACCCCAGAAAAAAAAAAGAAAACTACAGTTCACAGTATAGATCGACCATGTTTGTTCAAGAGGTGGGGCATTGATCAATCATGAACGTTCAAGAGTAGCACCAGATTAGCCTGGTGCCTCAGAAGGCACCATCGAACAATAATAGTCAATCCACCTCTCACTCTAGTGTCTTCACCATTTAGCTGTTGGTAGAGCTTTTTGTCACAATGATTCCTACAAAAATCATGACAAAACAAAGCACAGCTGACAGCCAAAGGGTTAAATGACCTGAGCTTAACTTGCCAGCAATCATTACCTGCATGATATTGATATTGATGTCGGTCAACTCAAGTGTTCCTGGGAGTTGAGAGTCTCCCATTTCTGTCACTGGCCTTGTGGATTCAGGACATGTCAGCAACTTTTTCCAGGAAAATGTTCCATCTTTGATATGAATCACTGTTCTGTCCTCTACACCTGAAAGAAAGCGCAGTCATGTGTAACAAAGTCAACTTTGCTGATTATGCGGTTGGACAACAGTTAGTTGTAACAAGCCATTTTCAGGGGTCGCTTAAATAACAAACTTGTGACCTACAAATCTGGGACCCCAGCATCTTGCTACATCTTAAGTTTGCTGTAGTTTGAAACATGAATTTTTCCTCTAAAATGTATTTTTTACAAAAATACTTACCGATGACATGACTCTATGGAAGTGTCTACTACTTACTCAATTTTAGCCTAAGAACCTGTCGTGCTACGACACAACCCGGGAGGCACTCGGGGAACCCCTAGAGGGGCCGAGAGTTGTCTCCCGTTACTGCCCATCCGGTTCCGAGTCACGAGGTGACCAACCAGTCGGAATACTTAGCTCACCAGCAGCAAGCGGGGCAGGCGGGAGGGTCGTCCGAGTCATGTCATCGGTAAGTATTTTTCGAAAAATTACATTTTAGAGGAAAAATTCATTTGTTTCCTCAAAATACATTACTGATGACATGAGTATATGGAAGAATTGCGATAAGGAGGAGGGTGCCGCGCCCAAACACCGCCGCAGATGGGTTAAGTTAGAGCCATCCTCCCCGCCGCAAACTCCCGACAATTTTAGCTAAGTGTGTACCTACAGCAACTGTGGCGCCGGGAGAGAGTGTTGCGCTGCAGTGATGTGTCCCATCAGTGTGAGATTGTCTCGCTGGCCTGCCCGATCACGGAGGTATAAGCGGCCGAAGGCTGATCCTGCCTGCCAGCCCACAGCCACCCCGATATCCTTGACAGTGCCGCTCCGGTCGAAAGCGACGCTCGTGGCCGTGGCTCGTACCTCATGTGCGTGTATCTTCAGCCTCTTTGCTCCCTCCGGGGAGAGGTCCCGTTAGGCCCAGCGTAGTAGTAGTAAGTAGTAAGACCCAGCGTAGCCAGGAAGATAACGTCTGGGCTGTATGCAGTACTGCTGGGGTTCAACAGCAGAAAGAGGAGTGAGCATCCCCTCCGGACGGCTTTGGGTCAGCGTCGGCAAACGCGTATGGTGCGCACAGAAACTTGTTGCCTGGTCTCCCGGGGGAAGGTCATATCTCTCAGCGGCTGGAAGGTGAACAACCATGGCGCGGCCAGAGGAGACCTAGTCTGGGCAAGGCAGACAGGGTCCGTGAGTAGCTGCACGGAACCATCCGTTCTGAACTGCAGGCAGGTAGGGCGCGCTGACAGCACGTGTAGCTCGCTTACTCAGGCCGCCGTGGCAAGGGCCAACAGGAAGCATGTCTTACGAGTCACCATCGCGAAGCGGGCCAAGAGCAGCGGTTCACATCTGGCAGCGTGAAACCACGTCAGTCCCCCGGCAAGGTCCCAGCAAGGAAGAACAAGCGGGGCACTGTACGTTGCAGGCCGAAGTGTGTCCTAAGGTCGGCGATGTCTTTGCAGGCGCCGGGGTCCGGGTGGCTGAGCTGCCGGTAGGTGTCGGCAAACAAGGACAGGTACCCACTGATGGTGATAGGGGCTAACCCTTGGTCTCCGAAGAGCCAGAGGAAGAAGTCCGCGAGCTGGGGATTTCTTCAGTTCGGTGGGGAGAGGCACTGGTCAACGCACCAGGAGCACAGTACTCGCCATCTTCCCTTGTAGACAGGTCTGGTCGAGGGTCTGCGGGCTGTAGCGAACGCCTCCACTGCTACACTCGAGAAGCCTCTGGCGGTGAAGGCTTGCCGCACAAACTCCAGGTGTGAAGGAGGGTTCCAGGCACAGGTGGAACAGCGGCTGGGGGGGGGGGGGGGGCTGCTGAGCAACGTGCTCAGCGTGGGTAGCAGCAGGGGGGGTCCCGTGGCGAGGCTGGAAGGAGAGCGTGTCGACTGCCCAGGCAAGGGGGTCTGGAATGGGGGGGACGAAGAGGTGAAGCTGGTGAATCCACCTCGTGGCAAATAGGTCGATCTTAGGCGTCTCCCAGTGAGCTCAGATCATCTGAACGATGTCCCTGTGTAGCGTCCACTCTGTGCGTAGCAGCGGCCGCACCGGGAGAGAGCGTCAGTCAAGACGGTCAGGAGGCAGGGGATGTGTCGAGCTCGGTGGGAAGCTGCGGTCCTCGCACCAGCGCATCAGACGGTAGTGGAGCATGCACCAGTCGGGTGAGCGCGTACCCCCATGCTTCCAAATGTAGGAACCACCATCGCGTTGTCCGAGAGGATGCGCCGCTCCTGGCGCCGGAGGTGTGCTTAACACACGATGAGGGCATGCCAGGCGGCTGGCAGCTCCAACCACTTGACGTGTCTGTCCGCCAGCTCTGGAGGCCAGGGCCGGGCGTCGTGAAGAACTGCGGTAGCAGGTGAGGCCCCCACCCGGAGAGACTAGCATCGATGCAAGGGAAGCTGGGGGGGGGGAGGAAAGGCAAGGGGGAATCCCGGAGGGCCACAAAGAATCCGTCCAAGGCCGCAGAAGGGGACGAAGCATCCGAGTCGGGACAGCCAAGTCTCCGGAGGACGGACGCCAATGGCGCCGGAGGTGCTGCTGTAGTGGGAGGGCATGAAGACGATCGAGTGGGACTAGATCGGCCGCTTCGCTCCGCATAAGGGCTGTCCATCAGTCTGGCGATCTGCTGCGGTTCACCCGTGCGGTCGCGTCAGTGTTTTTGTCAGACTGCGTGCCTCCGCATCATTCGCCGTGTGCTGAGATGTGGTCGTCTCAGTGTCTACGGGATGCTGCCTCCATCCATCGGTCGCCATCGAGTTTTCCCGCCGCTGAAGTCGAAGCTGCGTCTCCACATAAGCGCCGTCCCTGTTAACGACTCAATGATCTGGTGCGGTTCACCGGCGGCTGCGTCGATGTAGTGCTGACTTCGTACCGCGCCTGCGGCCGCCCGATCCCTGCCAGGCTGGTCCCAAGGTCTGATGCTCCTAGCTGGAGTCCCCAAAACCCGGTGTCTAGATGAGGTCCGTGCCGCGCCACGCTCCAACTTGTCCACCGGCCAGCGAAGAGGAGAGGGAAGATGAGACATAAACACGAGAACGGTAACCGCCGTGTGCCATCCCGCTGTCGTCGAACCTGCGTCTCCCGAGTAGAGCGACGGCTGCCCAACCGGTCCGAGGAACTGCTGCACCTAGCTGGAAACTCTGAAGTCCGTTGCCGTGGCAAAGTCCGTTGGCGGGAGACGCTTGGACTAGTCCTCCGATCCGAGGGTGAAGAGCGAGGAGACGAGACATGAACACGATCACAATTCCTGCCACGTGTAGACTCCACACGCTGTGGCCGTTTCTGTCTATCGAACCCTTGGTAAGTCTGTGCTTCGGGGTTCAGCCGACTAATAGACCTCTCCATCGATGGCTCCTCGAACTGACCACACTGGCCCTCTCCTGAAGGAGGCTATCGTCGCCAGTGGATCGCCTGTGGTGCCCCTCTCTATCTCGGGACCCCAAAAACTTACCATGTAGCTGATCACGTTGGCGTCTTGAAATCATATCCCCGCTTCTGCTGCCTGGGTCCTGTTATTGCCAGGAGGGCTCCCGTGCGACCCAACGCAATCCCTGTAGGGGGGGGGGCCGAGCTCTCCGAGGCCTTACTAACATAGGGTGGCGAACCCCTGCCTGGCCTATTTCCCTTCTGACAAGCGACCCAACGCAATCCCTGCAGGGGGGGCCGAGCTCTCCGGGGCTGTACTACTAACATAGGGTGGCGAACCCCTGCCTGGCCTATTTCCCTTCTGACAAGCGAAGGGTAATCTTGAGCTCTTGGTGATGTGCGGGATGGCGAATCCCGTCGGCTGCTCTTGCGCTCAATCGTCCACGCAGGACGAGGCAGCTCTGCACGAAGCACCGGTGGGGGCAGCAGGACCATCTTGTTTCTTTGAGAGCTCCTCCTCAAGCGCCAAAGCGGTGACGGCGCCAGGCAACTCAGCGAGTGAGGTGAGCAGAACAAGACGAACATGGAGACGGCCATGGAACCGAAGCGCGAGCATCTGGAGCTGCTGGAGGAGTGGGAGGGCTCCGAACTGCCTGAAGTCCTCAGACGAGCGGACACTGGTCTCTGCGAGCCAGGCTCAGTGAGGCGGGCTCTCTGCCGGCTAACGACTCCCCGTAAGAGTCAGCAAGCTTTCCGAGTAGAGACAACAAGGACTGACAGTGGACACAGGACGGCGCATGGTGCGTCCCAGGAGGCCGGGCTCAGAGAGGCAGGCGTTCTGCTGGCTATATGGCTCCCCGTAAAAACCAGCAGGCTTTGTCCGGGCGGGCTCCTGCCGGGGAGCAGTCGCGTTGAATGCGGTCCTGCTAGGAGTGCTGGGCTCCCATGTCCAGCATGGCGTGCATCCCCAAGGGCGGTGTGGTCGCGCTCTTCTCTCTTGGCACTGGTCTCTGCGAGCCGGGCTCAGTGAGGCGGGCTCTCTGCCGGCTAACGACTCCCCGTAAGTGTCAGCGAGCATACCAACTAGCGACGAGTAGAACTGACAGTGGACAGCGCAACATGGTCCTTCCTGCGCTCGGCAACGGGTGCGCGCGAGCGTCTGGAGGAGCTGGAGAAGCAGGAGGGCTCTTAACTGCCCGAAGTCCCCTCATGCGTGGACATTGGTCTCCGAGAGCCGGGCTCAGTGAGGCGGGCTCTCCGCCGGCTAAACGACTCCCCGTAAGAGTCAGCGAGCTTTCCGATAGAGACGAGCGAGGACTGACAGTGGACACGAGGCGGCGCATGGCGCGTCCATGAGGCCGGGCTCAGTGAGGGCTCTGCCGGCTATATGGTTCCCCATAAGAACCAGCGGGCTTTGTCCGGGCGGTGTCCCTCCAGGGAGGGGTCGCGTTGAGAACAGTCCTGCTAGGAGCGCTGGGCTCACGTGTCCGGCGTGGCGTCCATTCCACAAGGTCGGTGTGGTCGGGTGCGGTCACCGCTCCGGGCACAGAGGGGGGGGGGCCAACTGGACGGGAGCGCCGTCACCAGCGCCGGGCGCTCGCGCCTGTAAGGCTCCATAACTGCGACCAACGCTGCTCGGGCCAGGTGGAGCAGATGTCACAAGTGTGGTTGGAGGCGCAGCCAGTGCAGGGGGGACAGACCTTGTGGTTGTCAGTCAGCCATTGACACTCGCCGCATTGTGCGCAGGCCAGCACCTGGCAACTGCAACACATATCAGACATGGAGGCGCGTGGGCGAGGGCACGTGGGGCCCCGCCAAGCCAAGGCGAGCATTCGACGCATAATGGTACAACAAAGGCACAAGCATGCAGGCAAGCGCCTGGTACTTCAACACCTATCAACATGAAAGGCGAGTGGGTGCGGGCCTGTTGGCCCCGCCAAGCTAAGGCGAGCATTCGACGCATAATGGTACAACCAAGGTACAAGCATGCAGGTAAGCGCCAGGTACTGCAACACCTATCAACACGAGAGGTGAGTGGGCGCGGGCACGCGGGGCCCCACCAAGCTAAGGATTCGACGCATAAAGATACAACAAAGGTCCAGGCATGCCGGTAAGCGCCTGTTCCTACAACACCTATCAGCCTGAAAGGCGAGCAGGCGCGGGCACGTGGGGCCCCGCCAAGCTAAGTCGAGCATTTGGCGCGAAAAAGTACAACGAAGGTACGAAGAAAAGAAGTGCCTCTGCTCAAAACCGGTGCCTAGCCCGGGGGCCAGCCGAGGGCTAGTACATCTACCTTACCTCCCAGTAGAAGCGGGGACGGAGGGAGGAACCTCCATACCACCCTCAGCGTGCGAAGGCGGGCGGCGTCCTAGCAAGTCAGCGCCGTGGAGTCCACGCAACTCAAAAGGCACAGAAGAGGGAAGCAGCAGAACGCTCAGGCGACTAAGCAGACCCACAAGGGCACAGGCAGGATCGGCGCAAGCAGAAGTCCAAAAACAAGAAGTCCAGAAGACCGGCGAACGAACCGGTCGCATCAAGCACAGTCAAAGTCCGTAGGCTAGCAAACATGTCTGCACAGCGTGAGCAAAGTAGCATGACTGGTTGGTCACCTCGTGACTCAGAACTGGATGGGCAGTAATGGGAGACAACTCTCGGTCCCTCTAGGGGTTCCCCGAGTGCCTCCCGGGTTGTGTCATAGCACAACAGATTCTTAGGCTAAAACTGAGTAAGTAGTAGACACTTCCATAGAGTCATGTCATCGGTAATGTATTTGAGGAAACAAATGAACTTGTAAAAGTAATGTGAATGAAAAAATAAAATGTATACTCTTTTAAAAGTGTGGTTATCAGTTGTTACTTTGAAAAATTCCCTGTGTAAATGAAATGATGAAAAACTTCAAATAAAAAAAAAAATTAAAACAAATGACTATAATCAAAAATTTCTGCACAATTTAACCCTTATCATTCGGAATACACCAGTGTGTGAAATAAGTTGACTAAAATAGTTCAAGGGTAGTGCCAGAATAGCTTGGCGCCTCTAGACCCCATGCTATTCCGGCACCACCCTTGAACTAAAGCCATTGGTCTATATCCTTAACTGTAAGTACTATAATGTAGCTTGCATGTCGCAGTGTACAAATTTGAAGCTTTTAGCCTCAGTATGATACGGGTTAAATCATAGATGATATAGTGTTTCATGACAGTAAACGTTTATGATGCATAATGTACAGTTTCAGAATTCAGATGTTCATTCCCCATTTCAACCCCACAAACTGCTGCATGTCTCATACCAGTACCATTCAGGCCAACAACCCGATACAATATGTCTCTTACAACTTTAGGAAACAAACTTGCCAATACCAACCAGACAAAGGGGAATAATACTGCTTGCGATCCACTTCTTTCAAACTGCAAAATTTCTGGACACGCTTGAGTGACACCCACGATTCCACGAGACCATTGATAACCCAGGGGAAAGCGTTGAGTGGAGCAATCAGCATCAGGAACAGTGACAGGCTTGTAAACACCTGCAACAGAAACGCATTAAGGTCCACAGGCAGTGCTGGCTGTAACTGGCCAGCAAATGGCAATGCATGGGCAAACAATGCATGACATTAACCGAAAACCACCTACTTGCTTAGATGGAATGTATAAGTCTACCTTGGTACCACGTGCACCCGTACTGTATCGTAAAACTGGACATGCCACACAGAGGCAAGTCTCTGGTTCCCAAATGGATCTCTGGTGAGCAAAAGGTCTTCAAGCGTACGTCAGTCTTAGCTGGCCTGTGCATGGCAGTACATGTGCCAACTAACCCATTTAGCCCTGGCAGATGGGTTGACCATGATAATTCAAGGGTAGTGCCAGATTAGCTTGGCGCCATCAGGCACCGAGCTAATCTGGCACTACTCTTGAATTATCATGGTTGATCCATCTCCTGCAAATTGTACATAGCAAAATGTGGCTGTGGCTAAGGCTGATGTTGTCCGAAAGCACTTTTGATTTCCAGATACAGTCAGACCTGTCAAGGTGAAAACCTGTACAAGACAATCACCTGTCTAAGCAGACCACCGATTTCGGTCGCATGGTCTTCTTTCTGTTACTTAGCTGATCCAGTGTAAGGAGACCACCAGTCTAAGGTCACCACTTTTGTATAGCTATAGTCCCAATGATAGTCCCATATACATGGTTGTCTGTCTGTATTTGACAATTCTCCGATTGTGACCAACCTTAGCAGCTGTCAGTTTGTTGCCCAGCAACACATAGGTCGTGAAAGTCAGGATGGAGATGAGGACAGGGGTGGTGGCCCAAAAATACACGCACATAGCATCCAGGTATTTTCGTCCCTTCAGACTGTGCAGTTCTTTGGAGCGCAGGTCATTAATCCGCCCAGTGAAGTGTTCTTCCCATGAGTAAAACTTGAGAACTCGAATTCCGCATAGCATTTCATTCATCAACTGAAAAAAATACTTCCATGTTGCTGTAACCAACTTGTGCATGCAGCCATTGGTGCTGTTTACAGTACTGCTGGCGGCATGCATAACATGGTTAATTTCATCAACTGAAAAAGTGAATGCTACCTCGTCAATGTGTTATTTCACAGTCTGTTTTACCTGTACACATGGCCACAGAATTTTACCTACAGAAAAGCAACAGTAAAGACAGCATAACTTTCGCCCTCAGTAGTGCTTTTTGGCAGTGGTTTAAGACCTTATGACTGAATGCTGTAAGGTTGAAAATTGCAGAGCAGCACACAAATGATAATTTACTGGTGGTGACTGTTTAGCGTGGTGAGAGATGCCATGCTAACAAGATAAAGCCCATCATGTTCGAGTGTAGTGCATGGAAAATCAGTTAAAACATCTGAGTCCTGGTTTGCTATTTTTGGACCTTATGGCCCAAGGTCACAAGGTAACGAAATCACAGACCAGCATACATGTGGGTCATCCAGCTCTACGGATGATGTTGTATGGAACATATGACACCCATTTTCTACCAATCTGATCTACCGGTTACCTGGGGAAATTATCTGTTGGGCTCTCTGTCTATGAAAAGGGTTAACCCATATCATACTGAGGCTAAAAGCTTCAAATTTGTACACTGCCATATGCAAGCTACATTACAGTACTTACAGGTAAGGATATAGACCAATGGCTTTAGTTTAAGGGTGGTGCCAGAATAGCTTGGCGCCTACAGGCGCCAAGCTATTCTGGCACTACCCTTGAACTATTTTAGTCAAACTTGTTTCGCACACCGGTGTATTCCGAATGATAAGGGTTAACACTGCACTGATGCAATATATTAACCCCCTAGTACATACAGTCACCAGTACTTTCACATTATGTTAATGTTTGTGGTTGTGTTATTCTTTTGAGAGCATGTGTGTGTTAATCATAGGAAAGATCTGGTATTCATTTGAGTTCTTTTGGATAAGAATTACGTACCTTTTTAGTAGGATTCATTTTCTTTTGCACGGAGAATTGCAATCGAGTTTTGTTGTGACGCATAGTTTCACTACAATGTCGTAAAGTTTGACCTACATTAGACTGGAAGGGTCGCGATCTTTCTAGTGACCTCAGATATGACGTCAAAGTTGTCGGCTACATTTCGCAATGTTTTATCGAATTCGCCTAGACGTTAGTAGAAACTTCTGGATTGATCGACAGTGTTCTTTTTAATGAATATTTTTTTCTGATCGGTTGTGTTGTGAGGATTTGCTGGCTTATTCTGGAAATCTGTATAACAGACTGTGTTAGGAAGTATGTGTGTACATTGTATGAGATGCAGTGTGTCAAAAGTGTTGATGCATTGTAGAGGAGACAGTGTATCAGTGTTGGTGCATTTGTGGATGCATTGTGCGGAGATAGCATTACTGCAATAAAATATTGTTGGAACCGTTACTCCAGTGTGGTCTACAACCTTATGCCACGTGTGACAAGTTGCAGCTGAGTGAAGTTTCTTTACAAGAACCCTACGTGCGTCTGGTGTGATTGCATAATACTATGACTACGACAACAACGTAACACAGTACCAGTGGCTGCATGCTCAAGGGGATAATGAACTATGTACATGGCCAGAGATCAAGCAGTGAGAGTGAGACTATCTAACCTTGACCCTGGCGTCCTTTTGTTCCATCAAGCGTGTGCTGAGCTCTCCAATCTTGATTGCAAGCTGTCTGTTTATGGGAATCAGGAGGATCGCAAAGCCAACACCCGCCACGAATGCCAGCCCAACCTAAAACAACAGATGAATCCATAAATCCATCATCGATGACTGCATGAACAATCAATCAACATCCATCCATCCACCCACTCACCCCTTCATCCATCTCTCACTCAAATGATCGATGATGACCAATGATCCATTCTTCCAACATTCAATTCTTTTATTGAATTAATCAATCTATCAGTCAGGCATTCAGTTATCACTTATTACATCAGTATTATCAGTCATTACCTGTTGACTCTTCTCACTGTGTGAGGCACAAAGCAACTGGCATTTTACATTTGAGGCGTGCTGATTTTGTCAACGTGGCTATATAATTCATGCCATGTATCCTGATGCAGCACGTCGCAAATAAAAATAAGTTAACCCATTTAACCCCACAGCCACATTTCACAAATTTTGGAGGTTTCACACAACGAAAGTGTACCAGTTGCAGAAGATGGATTGACCATGATAATTCAAGAGTAGTGTCAGATTAGCTTGGCATCTTCAGGCGCCAAGCTAATATGGCACTACCCTTAAATTATCATGGTCAATCCATCTCCTGCTGTAGTGCGTCAGGGCTAAGTGAGTTAACACATTCACCTAGAAAGCATGAAGACACCACAGTGGGATATGGATGGGCCATGATAGTTCATAGGCAGTGCCAGAAGAGCTGTTGGGATAACTTTTTCCCCTCTGGCACCACCTTTGAACTATCAAGGGCAATCTCCAACAGCTGGTACAAAAAAGTTTCTCTAGATGTCTCCAAAATTTGCAAGTCATCAGGTGTGAGAAGGGTACATGAGATAAAGATGCCACTCTTGAACTATCAAGGCCAATCCATATCCCACAGCTAGTAGACAGTATTAATAGATAAGTTTCCAAATTTACAAGTCATCACTTGTGAAAACTAGATCATGCATCAATTGTTTCTGTGAACAGTACCAGCAGCTGCATGCATACCCTGTGATTTCTACTGATGATACCACTCGACTGAGAAGACGCACAATTACTCGTCTTTCCCAAAGCGCGAAAGGTTATTGAGTTGATGCCAGCTGCCATTGGACCACTCATGGCCGTGCGCAGGGCAACGGCAGCAAACATCAGCCTGATGGTCCTGTGCACTTGTTTCCAACAAGTGGTATCATCAGTGGCAGTCACGGGGTTAGATGCGATATTTTACCTGGTCATACAGAAGATACAGTGAGACAGCCACTTGGAATGGCAGACTCCAGAAGGCATGGAAGCTGGGACAGAAGTTGATGATACGATCTGTGTCAGTGCTCATGAAGTTGACAATTTCTCCCGTGTTGAAGTGCGCTTGTGTTACGCTGCTGACAGTAAGGGCCTTTCGGTACACTGTAGTGA
The DNA here is from genome assembly GCA_036245525.1 of Semisulcospira habei. NCBI lineage: Eukaryota > Metazoa > Mollusca > Gastropoda > Semisulcospiridae > Semisulcospira > Semisulcospira habei. The sequence goes on from BTPG01000004.1 coordinate 153,142,578, forward strand.
TGATGGCACATCGCAGTTTGAAACCAACCACCTGTCAAAAAACATCTTTGAGCAATATCACTTATCAGCCACTGTAGGCTAACAATGGCTACCTGGCAGAGTAACAGTTGACATCAGCCAGGCCTCTATCAAAGATTCTCATGTCAATCTCGTCCATCCTTGGCTCAAGCACAGTTTTTGTGCACAAACCAAGGACAGATGATGCTGACACAAGCATCTTTACAATAATTCTGTCTGAACAAGTTCCTTAACCTGTTCAGAGCCAGCTGACGCAGACTGTTTCTGCAATCTTCATTAAGTCAACACCAAACAACCCCAGCTGTCCCAGTAACATGGATTCAAATTGGTGTCAGCAAGAGGCATAGATGATTTATATCCATCCCGCAACTGTGCGGGCTAATGAAGATCTATGCCTCTTGCAGTTGGGTGGTGTTCAAATTTTCTTGGCACTGAACGGGTTAATCATACAAGCACCATAAAAAAACACATCATTTACAGCCACCCAAATGAGGGTCTTTAAAGGGACAGCTTCAGTCAATACATGATCAAAAGTTTGCAATATACTCCTAAGTTACAAATGTTTCCTGCAGGTCTTACACAAAAGGGCTAACTTAAGCTAAGTTTGAATGTCATAAAATGAGAGGTTTTCCTGCTCTTCTTTTCCTTTGAATGAAGGACAGTCACCCTGTGCCCTTCCTCTTGGCTTGACTTCGCGAACGAAGATTTTATAGGAGTTGACCACGACGTCTGCAGGCTTGTTCGTGGCTGCGGAGGCCAATCCGAGACAGGCAGGTTCGACTGCAGTGGCTGCAGGGGAAGGTATGGCCAGGGTTCTGAGCTGCGGCATCTCTGTTTTTTTCTCCTGAGCCGCTTGTCCTTAAGGCTAGCTCTGTGAGAGTCCTCAAAGGAAACAGCTGCCTTGTAAATGGTGGAGCGCCAGGTGTCACGGTCCGCAGCAAGCGAAGACCACTGGTGGTGGTCGATTTGGCAGGCACTAAGTGACTTCTTGAGACAGTCTTTGTATCTCTTCTTTGGTGCCCCTCTGTCACGGTGTCCAGTAGCAAGCTCGCCGAACAGTGTGATCTTTGGTAGGCGATGATCCTCCATCCTGGAGACATGCCCCGCCCAGCGGAGCTGTGTCCGCAGCAGCAAAGCCTCGATGCTCACAGTTTCAGCCTGTTCAAGGACCTCGACATTGGTGACATAGTCACTCCAGTGAATGCCCAGGATGGTACGCAGGCAGCGCTGGTGGAAGCGTTCGAGGAGTCGTAGTTGGCTGCGGTAGAGGGCCCATGACTCGGAACCATACAGCAGGGTGGTGAGGACCACAGCTCTGTACACGCTGATCTTGGTGCCTGTTTTCAGCTGTTGATTGTGCCACACCCGCTTGAAAAGTCGCCCGAAAGCGCTGTTCGCTTTTGCCAGCCTGCTGTCAAGCTCCTTGTCCAGCTTGGCGTCCGACGTGATAATGCAGCCAAGGTAGGTAAACTGGTGCACTGACTTTAGTTCAGACTCGCCAATGGTGATGTGAGGAGGGCGATACACTGTCTTGGGTGCCGGCTGATGGAGGACCTCTGTCTTTTTCAGACTGACCTCGAGTCCAAAGAGCTGGGCAGCATCTGAGAAGCAAGACGTGATGCGCTGCAGGGCTCTCTCTGTGTGTGCAACGAGGACAGCATCATCAGCAAAAAGCACCTCACGAATCAGTTGGTCTAGGGTTTTCATGTGGGCCTGCAGTCGTCTGAGGTTGAACAGGCTGCCATCGAGACGATATCTGATGTACACTGCATCGTCATCATCGAGGTCCACTGTGGCCTGCTTCAACATCATGCTAAAAAAGATGGTGAAGAGGGTCGGTGCCAGCACGCAGCCCTACTTTACGCCGTTGAGAATAGGGAATGGTTCTGAGAGGTCATTGTTGAGTCTGACCTGGCCTTGCTGGTCCTCGTGTAGCTGGACAATCATGTTGAGGAACTTTGGGGGACAGCCAAGTCGCTCCAGGATCTGCCACATGCCTTGCCTGCTCACAGTGTCGAACGCTTTTGTTAGGTCGACAAATGTTACGTACAGCCCTTTGTTCTGCTCATGGCACTTCTCCTGTAGCTGTCTCAGCACAAAGACCATATCGGTGGTGCTCCTGTTTGCTCTGAAGCCACACTCGCCCTCTGGGAGTTGGTCTTCAGCGATGGAAGGTACCAGCCGATTCAGGAGCAGCCTTGCAAGGATTTTCCCAGCAATGGACAGCAGTGTAATTCCCCGATAGTTGGAACAGTCAGACTTCTCGCCTTTGTTCTTGTACAGGGTGATAACGACTGCATCACGGAGATCTTTTGGTAGTGTTCCTTCCTCCCAGCAGCAGAGAAAGAGGTCATGGAGCTTGTTGTGCAGTGCTGTGCCTCCATGTTTCCAGATCTCTGGCGGTATTCCATCAATGCCTGCTGCTTTGCCACTCTTGAGCTGGTGGATGGCTGTGAGGGTCTCTTCAGAGGTGGGCGGTTCGTCCAATTCAACCTTTACTGGGAGGTGTGGGATTTGTAGGACGACTGCTTCTTGAACAGTGCACTCAGCGCTGAGAGGCTCTGAAAGTATTCCGACCAGCGGTTCAAGATGGAGGTATTATCTGTGAGGAGTGCCTGGCCATTCGCGCTTCGCAGGGGACTTTGTACCAGGTGCCTGGGGCCATACACTGCTTTCAGTGCTTCGTAGAAGCCCCTGTAGTCACCATTGTCAGCGCAAAGCTGGGTCCTCTGTGCAAGTCTGGTCCACCACTCATTCTGGAGATCTCTGAGCTTGCGCTGGAGACTGCTGCAGACGAGGCGGAAGGCAGACTTCTTCACAGGGCAGGAAGGCTGGGCTAGGTGGGCCTGATGGGCGGCTCTTTTTTTTTGCTTGGTGTTCCTGGATCTCTACATCGTTTTCGTCAAACCAGTCTTTGTTCTTCTTTCTGGCGAAACCCAAGACTTCTGCAGAGGATTTTGCAATAGCAGTTTTCAGTTGTTCCCAAAGTGTTTCAGGGGAGGAGTCTACTGGGTCCGCTGTGTCTTTGAGCCTGCGCTGTAAATCTGTCTGAAAGGCAGCTTTCACATCGTCACGCTGAAGGCTGGCAACATCAAGCTTTTTCTTGGGGGCCCCCATTTCTTGGGTTTTGGCTTGAAGTGGAGCCTGAGTTTGCAGCGCACAAGGCGGTGGTCAGTGTGGCACTCTGCACTGGGCATCACTCTGGTGAGGAGAACGTCACTGCAGGGACCGCAGTGTGCCCTTCCAGGAGTAGTAGAAAACCGCTGTTATGTGTGTCTACTTGCACGGATTGTGAAAACAAGGGTAGAACATTCTTAGCCCTTTGCGTATCAGTTGCGGTTTTTTTACTCACAATGATTCTTGAAGGAATTCATCTCAACTAAAACTGCTACCAACACGCAAAGGGTTAATTGAGGCAAGTCAACATTCAACATCTGTTGTATTGGCAAACTTTAGCAACCAAAGCCCGCCATGGATCAGATCGTTTTAACCCATATCATACTGAGGCTAAAAGCTTCAAATTTGTACACTGCCATATATAATGCAAGCTATGTTATAGTACTTACAGATAAGGATATAGACCAATGGCTTTAGTTCAAGGGTGGTGCCAGAATAGCTTGGCACCTAGAGGTGCCAAGCTATTCTGGCACTACCCTTGAACTATTTTAGTCAAACTTATTTCACACACTGGTGTATTCCGAATGATAAGGGTTAAGGACAGGTGATCTATCATAAGAGTGGTTGCCCAAAGCAGGTTGTACTGTAAATCTGATCTGCATAAAACCACCAGTACTGTAAACAATATTGAGCACTACACCATGTGACAAAAGAATGCTCCCTGCGATACTGGCAAAAACAGTTTAACCCTCTTGTGCGTACAGCGGCATGCTTAAGGGGTTCATGTTTGCCAGTATTGTAGGTAGTGTTTAATTCCTCAAATGATGTAGTGCTCGTTGTAATTGTACAAACACACAAAAACAGGCAGTCAGCTTACTTGTGAGTTGTAATCAAACTGTGTGGAGCATAAGGTACCCAAAAATGTTCCAACCAGTAAGCCGCAAGCATATAGGTAGCCACGGTACTCGCGCTCATCTTTGTTCTCAATGTACGTCACCAAAAGATTCAAAAGGATCGGCCCAGAAAAGCCAAAACAGTCTGCTAGCAGCTTTAGAATTCCCAGAGAATAGTACTCCCAGCCAAATGCTGAATGCAAAGCTTGAAAAAGAGTTCTGGGTTTTGTTGCTTGGTCCTGGCGGGGCTGTTGAAACATCACTTCTGGAGATGGTGTAGATGGTGTGGTATCATTTAATGTGGGATTATCTCTCTTTTCCCCTGCTAGTATCCTGTGAAATCTTGTCTCAATGTCTTCTGTGTTTAGTCTCGCAGGCAGTTCAAACACATCATTCACACTTTCAATTTTACCTTCACTACCAAGGTACATCAACGCTTGTATCCAGTGGAATGTCAGCCATGATAAGCAGTTAACTCCCTTTTCTGCAACCAGTACTTGTGTTTGTCTGCTGGATGCAGGGATAGCTCCGTACGACCGTATATGATCCCATGTCAGATGTTGATTTTCATTCACAGGGCTATCGTAGTTGACGTTACGGGAGAACAAATCTGTTTTGTACTGCCTACCACTGTTTGGGATTAAGGTGAGCAGAGAAAGCAGTATCAGCCCTATTGCTGTGTATGTTGCATACTCCTCCACCTCACTGCGCGCTGCAGAGTCTTCTAAATGCTGCATAATCACAGATCTTGTGTGAACAGACTGTGCTGCTGCGATCAGCAACACTGTCAGAAACATGCTGAGTGTTCCACGCAAACTGACAAAGTGCAGATAACGCAAGTTCCACACATACAGGGAGTGTAATATCCAAGATGCACATATTAAAGCACATACCACACAATCAGCAATACTGGGGGTGATGTTCATAGCAAAGTTTGACACCAGTATTTGAACAACTGGCAGAAGTGCCAGAAGCAGTGACAAAATAAATCGCAAAATAATAAACCATGGGCACAACACAAACACCTGACTTCCATAAAATCGACTTTGACGCTGGGCAATAAAGTAAGTGCTGACAATCATCAAAACAGCATGGGATGGACAAAGAAAGGCAACCTGCTCAAAGCAGTGTCCGAAGTCGTTGTTGGTCCACAGTGTAAAGTTCTCATCATGCCCACAGAAGTAGTACCAGTGATTTCCACCCATCACGTCGATCTACTGAGTTTCATACTTTTTTTTTTTTTTATCACACACTGACACTGGAATACTGTAACTGACGGCATATGTGCAGCCTTTCTCAACAGCTGTTATCGTTGAACACCATCCATGTGAACACAATGTCACTGGGCTGATATCGGTCACTGTTGGCCTATGAAAATATAAATTTTGCATCAGTTATCTAGTTACTTCCTGCTGCATTTCTGACTGCGAACCATGCATGAAACGAAATCGATCTTACTCAATTTATAGTGATACACACGCCTTCCAACGGCCGATTGACAACTACGGTGAAATACGAGAAAATCTAGACACCACCAAAGGCTGTGTTTGCAGACAGGAAATGCTTGCCGCCGGTGAAAGAGTGATGGGTTCCGAAGTAGACCCAATAGCAAGATAACACGCATGCGAGGGTGGATTGTCTTGCCCTCTCCCGATGACAACAAACTCGCATGGCGCATCATCAGGTACAACTTCCGGGAAAAACAATTTACTTATCTCCCTTGATGCAAAATTGCTTACAGGCACTTGATGTCAACAATTGGTGCTTGCATGAACGCACGCTTGTAAGCTTTCGAAGCTTACACGGTAAAATGCAGGAAATGGATTTTAAAAGTCTTTAAACTTGAACATTTATGTTTGTTCATTTTAAAAGGCCGTGACAATGATCATGTCGCGACTCAGCGTGGCTTGCGCGGGTGGCAGACAAAAGGGAGAATGGACGTGACACTTAAAGCCAGGGAGCCAGAACTGCCGACGCCGACAGACTGAAGGCAGGAGAAGTCAAAAACAGTTGAAGGGAGAATGGACAAAAAGGAGAATTGACAAAAGGGAGAACGGCGACAAAAAGGAGACAGACAAAGTGGGGAATGGACAAAAGGGATAACGGCGACAAAAAGTTTGAAGAGAAAATCTCTTGGCTTGACTTAGCGAACGAAGATTTTATAGGAGTTGCCCACGACGTCTGCAGGCTTGTTCGTGGCTGCGGAGGCCAATCCGAGACAGGCAGGTTCGACCGCAGTGGCTGCAGGGGAAGGTATGGCCAGGGTTCTGAGCTGCGGCCGGCATCTCTGTTTTTTCTCCTGAGCCGCTTGTCCTTAAGGCTAGCTCTGTGAGAGTCCTCAAAGGAGACAGCTGCCTTGTAAATGGTGGAGCGCCGCAGCAAGCGAAGACCACTGGAGGGGGTCGATTTGGCAGGCACTAAGTGACTTCTTGAGACAGTCTTTGTATCTCTTCTTTGGTGCCCCTCTGTCACGGTGTCCAGTAGCAATCTCGCCGAACAGTGTGATCTTTGGTAGGCGATGATCCTCCATCCTGGAGACATGCCCCGCCCAGCGGAGCTGTGTCCGCAGCAGCAAAGCCTCGATGCTCACAGTTTCAGCCTGTTCAAGGACCTTGACGTTGGTGACATAGTCACTCCAGTGAATGCCCAGGATGGTGCGCAGGCAGCGCTGGTGGAAGCGTTCGAGGAGTCGTAGTTGGCTGCGGTAGAGGGCCCAGGACTCGGAACCATACAGCAGGGTGGTGAGGACCACAGCTCTGTACACGCTGATCTTGGTGCCTGTTTTCAGCTGTTGATTGTGCCACACCCGCTTGAAAAGTCGCCCGAAAGCGCTGTTCGCTTTTGCCAGCCTGCTGTCAAGCTCCTTGTCCAGCTTGGCGTCCGACGTGATAATGCAGCCAAGGTAGGTAAACTGGTGCACTGACTTTAGTTCAGACTCGCCAATGGTGATGTGAGGAGGGCGATACACTGTCTTGGGTGCCGGCTGATGGAGGACCTCTGTCTTTTTCAGACTGACCTCGAGTCCAAAGAGCTGGGCAGCATCTGCGAAGCAAGACGTGATGCGCTGCAGGGCTCTCTCTGTGTGTGCAACGAGGGCAGCATCATCAGCAAAAAGCAGCTCACGAATCAGTTGGTCTAGGGTTTTCGTGTGGGCCTGCAGTCGTCTGAGGTTGAACAGGCTGCCATCGAGACGATACCTGATGTACACTGCATCGTCATCATCGAGGTCCACTGTGGCCTGCTTCAACATCATGCTAAAAAAGATGGTGAAGAGGGTCGGTGCCAGCACGCAGCCCTGCTTTACGCCATTGAGAATAGGGAATGGTTCTGAGAGGTCATTGTTGAGTCTGACCTGGCCTTGCTGGTCCTCGTGTAGCTGGACAATCATGTTGAGGAAATTTGGGGGACAGCCAAGTCGCTCCAGGATCTGCCACATGCCTTGCCTGCTCACAGTGTCGAACGCTTTTGTTTGGTCGACAAATGTTACGTACAGCCCTTTGTTCTGCTCACGGCACTTCTCCTGTAGCTGTCTCAGCACAAAGACCATATCGGTGGTGCTCCTGTTTGCTCTGAAGCCACACTCGCCCTCTGGGAGTTGGTCTTCAGCGATGGCAGGTACCAGCCGATTCAGGAGCAGCCTTGCAAGGATTTTCCCAGCAATGGACAGCAGGGTAATTCCCCGGTAGTTGGTACAGTCAGACTTCTCACCTTTGTTCTTGTACAGGGTGATAACGACTGCATCACGGAGATCCTTTGGTAGTGTTCCTTCCTCCCAGCAGCAGAGAAAGAGGTCATGGAGCTTGTTGTGCAGTGCTGTGCCTCCATGTTTCCAAATCTCTGGCGGTATTCCATCAATGCCTGCTGCTTTACCACTCTTGAGCTGGTGGATGGCTGTGAGGGTCTCTTCAGCGGTGGGCGGTTCGTCCAATTCAACCTTTACTGGGAGGTGTGGGATTTGTAGGACGACTGCTTCTTGAACAGTGCGCTCAGCGCTGAAGAGGCTCTGAAAGTATTCCGACCAGCGGTTCAAGATGGAGGTATTATCTGTGAGGAGTGCCTGGCCATTCGCGCTTCGCAGGGGACTTTGTACCAGGTGCCTGGGGCCATACACTGCTTTCAGTGCTTCGTAGAAGCCCCGGTAGTCACCATTGTCAGCGCAAAGCTGGGTCCTCTGTGCAAGTCTGGTCCACCACTCATTCTGGAGATCTCTGAGCTTGCGCTGGAGACTGCTGCAGACGAGGCGGAAGGCAGACTTCTTCACAGGGCAGGAAGGCTGGGCTAGGTGGGCCTGATGGGCGGCTCTTTTTTTTTGCTTGATGTTCCTGGATCTCTACATCGTTTTCGTCAAACCAGTCTTTGTTCTTCTTTCTGGCGAAACCCAAGACTTCTGCAGAGGATTTTGCAATAGCAGTTTTCAGTTGTTCCCAAAGTGTTTCAGGGGAGGAGTCTACTGGGTCCGCTGTGTCTTTGAGCCTGCGCTGTAAATCTGTCTGAAAGGCAGCTTTCACATCGTCACGCTGAAGGCTGGCAACATCAAGCTTTTTCTTGGGGGGCCCCCATTTCTTGGGTTTTGGCTTGAAGTGGAGCCTGAGTTTGCAGCGCACAAGGCGGTGGTCAGTGTGGCACTCTGCGCTGGGCATCACTCTGGTGAGGAGGACGTCACTGCGGTCCCTCTGACGCACTAGGACATAGTCGATAAGGTGCCAGTGTTTGGAGCGAGGATGCATCCAGGTGGTCTTTCGACTGTCCTTTTTTGCTGAAAAGTAGTGTTGGTGATGACCAGTTGCTGCTCCGCACAAAACTCCAACAGTAGGCGGCCATTGTCATTGCAGTTCCCAACGCCATGCTTGCCGAGGACTCCTTTCCAGGCTTCAGAGTCCTGGCCCACTCTGGCGTTGAAGTCGCCAAGGATGATGACTTTGTCGTCTGCAGGGGTACTCTGTAGGAGGCTGCGCAGGTCAGTGTAAAACTTGTCCTTGAAGAGAAAATATAACAGGGAAAATTTGTGTTATATACTGATGAACAAAATAAACGCGATTTTTTCGCCATATCACTTTTCTTCGTAAATGTGCTTTAATCCGGGTTATTTTGACGTCATTTATTAGCAAATGTTATGAAGAGTGTGTTATGTCGTGTGCAAATATATGTGTTTAGTCTTAAAAATCGCACATCGATGACTTATGACCTCATCAGTGACACTACCATCACAGGATATTGAAAGTGAAATGGGGAGCATCTGCAGAGGACACAGCTGAAAGCCAATCAATGTGCAGTGTCACTAGGGTCCGTGTGCATGAAAATCCGGCCTGTTTGGTCTTGACCTACGTTTCGTTTGTCAAAGGCACCTAAATAATCAACATGAGCTACAAACATGAAATCAAAAAGTTCTTTATGTTTAGGTTAGCGGCCATATTTACCTGATCAAATGGATATGGGTGGTCTTTATCTCTGTCACAGTCACTGGAGCATAACAAAACGGTTTGAAAGTAATTCACATTAAATCAAATAAGATTTATTAAGAAAATGATGTGCACCGGAAGTTCTGGTTCTCTAATAAATTTGTTCGAGTCCTTTGTTTGAGGCAGTTAATAACATCATAAGCAATTTACACAACTTGTGTGTTAAAACATATCACAGGAAACTTGCTTCACAGAGTGTGTCCAGTTTTGCTTATTTTCACCACTAGTAATGAAACCCTGTGTCCTTCAAGGTAGCTGTTATGAAGCTCTATGCTCGTGCATAGTGCTCACACCGTAGGATTAGTACGGTACGGGTTTTGTTGACGGTTTGTTTGTGCCGATAGTCCGTGTGGCACTAGACGCGCGTGGAATTTCTAAGACATGGTTAGCACGGGATTTTTAGTGAGTTCTGTTTAGTGAGTTCTAGGCGGAAGCTGTGTCTGTCAGAGGTCTAGATCGGTAGTGCGGGCTGTCTTGTCGCATGGAACGGTTGTGTTTGAGATACCTAGCCCGTATTCCAAGACTCTGAAGCCTAGATTTCAGGTATGTTTCTATATATGTAGTATTGATAGTTGCTTAGTTAAAGACAGTATGCCTTGGTAAGAGTAATGTGGTTGTATAGCGGTGTTCCGGTTTGGTTTAGTTATGTATGTTTAGAATTCAGTGAAGTAACCGGTGTTTTGTATACAGTTGTTTACCGAGTTGGATGACTAAAGGAATGTGAAGTGTGTATGTCTAAGCCGCTATGAAGGTAGTACGTGGATGGTTAAGCATAGTCTTTTCCAGTGTATAGAGTAGTGTATAGCAAGAGTGTTAGGCTATAGTCTGTTTCAAGATAGTGACAGAGATATGGGGGTGTTACGGAAGTAGACAGTTTATGAAGCACGTGTGTGTGTGTGAATGAACGTGTGGGTATTTGTATCAGCCAGGTTACGTGACGTTTCTCATTGATCCAATATGTTGTGTGTTTAGCAAGTGTTACGTTGGGACTTTTGTTGTCTATTCAGAGTACTTGTAAAGAGTGGAACGACGGACGCCGAGACGTCGAGTCACAGGTGGGACCTAACGTGAGGTCATCCCTCCAGCTCTTCACTGAGAGTGAGTCTGACCGGGACCAAGACACCCGAGTCAACGCGAGAACTGCGCAACAGTACGAGGACGTCCGTGCCAAAGAGACAGGAGGCAAGAAGAAACGTACGACGAAGGACTTTCACGCCTAGACGTGAGAAGGACCAGCGTAACCAGGCAATAACATCAAACAGGTTGGAGACAGTGTGAAACTAAAACCTAGCCTGGCAAAGATATTGTGATTTGTGTGTATGTGAGTTGGATGCAGTGGGGAAGGTGGAGTGTATATAGTCTGATAATCTTTTAAGCGTTTCTTCCCTTATTGTATAAAAGTCACTTTAGAAAGGAAGCCCGTGTGTTGTGTTTTACCGCATGAATGCGCCCGTCTGAGTCAGTGGCGGTGTATGCGTCTGTTGCGTGAGAGTCTGTACGGTGCGACTGTGGGCAAGTCTGCGTGCGTTACAGTAGCCATGGGCGATAACTCATCCAATTTTTGTGTGAAGGTATCTCAGACAGTAGGCTCGATATCTGAAGTAAGCAACAAATAAAATGTTCTTGTTTTGCTGTCAGGGTGGCTTTTTGTTTGCAGGTACACTTACAGACACTTTTCGTGTTTTTAATGGAAGTCAGTATATATTCGATCCTTCAACTTGTCACTAGATTTTTATAGTATTTTGTCAGTCCTGCAAGATCTTTTGTTAGGCATAGACCTATGCATTTTCAGTTCCAGTTCGAGTGCGCTGCTTTAGATATGCAGTATTAAAAAGCTGTCGAACTCTTGTTTCTTTTGGGGCAAGCTAACGAGACTGAAAATTGAACATTAAACCGATTGAAAGAATTGGTTCTTACATCATGAAAGACTGAAAATTAGTTCAACTAACGTAACAATTTGAGTTCAATGTGTTCGTCTATCTATCTGTGCATTTTTCTTATCATTTTATTTCTCCTTTTCGTCGTTCTCTTTTTTATCCGGCGTTCTCGCTTTTCAGTGTAGTCTCCTGTTTTGTCTTCCTTCCATTTGTCTCATTCTCCGTTCTGTCTTTCTCCGTTTTGTTTTTCTTTCTTTTGTCCATTCTCTCTTTCGTCTTTCTCCCTTTAGTCAGTCGCCGGCCGGTACCCGGCTTGCGAGGCCGAGCAGTAATTAAGCGGTTCAGTCAGTGTCACTGCGGAGGCTAAGGGAGGAAAACCCTGACTTCAAAGCCCCCGTGTCTCCGGGGAAGGTTTTTGAGCCAGAGACTAGGACAAGGACAGTCTGATATAAAACCTACGACCTGAGGACCTCGATGCCATCGTCCCAGCTTGTTAGGCCATGGCAGACGATATCTTGGCTTGACTTCGCGAACGAAGATTCTATAGGGCTTGCCCACGTCGTCTGCAGGCATTTTCGTGGCTGCGGAGGCCAATCCGGGACAGGCAGGTTCGACCGCAGTGGCTGCAGGGGAAGGTCTGGTCAGGGTTCTGAGTTACGACAACTGTTTTTTGCTTCTGAGCCGCTTGTCCTTAAGGTTAGCTCTGCGAGAATCCTCAAAGGAGACGGCTGCCTTGTGAATGGTGGAGCGCCAGGTGTCACGGTCCGCAGCAAGCGAAGACCATTGGCGGTGGTCGATTTGGCAGGCACTAAGTGACTTCTTGAGACCGTCTTTGTATCTCTTCTTTGGTGCCCCTCTGTCTCGGTGTCCAGTGGCGAGCTCGCCGAACAGAGTGATCTTGGGTAGGCGATGATCCTCCATCCTGGAGACGTGCCCCGCCCAGCGAAGCTGTGTCCGCAGCAGCAAAGCCTCGATGCTCACAGTTTCAGCCTGTTCAAGGACCTCGACGTTGGTGACATAGTCACTCCAGTGAATGCCCAGGATGGTACGCAGGCAGCGCTGGTGGAAGCGTTCGAGGAGTCGTAGTTGGCTGCGGTAGAGGGCCCAGGACTCGGAACCGTACAGCAGGGTGGTGAGGACCACAGCTCTGTACACGCTGATCTTGGTGCCTTTTTTCAGCTGTTGATTGTGCCACACCCGCTTGAATAGTCGCCCGAAAGCACTGTTCGCTTTTGCCAGCCTGTTGGCCAGCTCCTTGTCCAGCTTGGCGTCTGACGTGATTGATTGTACATTGCTTAACGTCCCGACAGCAACAAGGCTTTCTCAGGACGTGCCTGCACTGCTTGTGAAAAAAACTAAACAGAAAATTGAATGTATGTCGCCAGCCGGTCAAATACATTAAATAAACCTACAACATGGGGCATAAATAAAGTTAAGACCATTTAGCAACACACATCCAATATCAAGAGCTACAGGCAGTGCAGACAGTAGAGAGAGTTTTAAAAAGGCAAATACAGGTGAATGGACAAAGGGTAGACAGAAACACATAACGTGATGATGCAGCCAAGGTAGGTAAACTGGTGTACAGACTTCAGTTCGGACTCGCCGATGGTGATGTGGGGAGGGCGATGCTCTTCCTTTGGTGCCGGCTGATGAAGGACCTCTGTCTTTTTCAGACTGACCTCAAGTCCAAAGAGCTGGGCGGCATCTGCGAAGCAGGACGTAATGCGCTGCAAGGCTCTCTGTGTGTGTGCAACGAGGGCAGCGTCATCAGCAAAGAGCAGCTCACGAATCAGTTGGTCTAGGGTTTTCGTGTGGGCCTGCAGTCGTCTGAGGTTGAACAGGCTGCCATCGAGACGATACCTGATGTACACTGCGTCGTCATCGTCGAGGTCCACTGTGGCCTGCTTCAACATCATGCTGAAGAAGATGGTGAAGAGGGTCGGTGCCAGCACGCCGCATTGCTTCACGCCGTTGCGAATGGGGAATGGTTCTGAGAGGTCACTGTTTAGTCTGACCTGGTGTGATGAAGCTCTATGCTCGGGCATAGTGCTCATTTAGTAGGATTAGTACGGTACGGGTTTTTGTTAACGGTTTGTTTGTGCCGAAAGTCCGTGGGGCCTGCTGCCCACGTGGAATATGTAAGGCATGGTTAGCACGGAGTTTTGGTGAGTTCTGTTAAGTGAGTTTTAGGCAAAAGCTGTGTCTGTCAGAGGTCTAGTTTGGTTAGTGCGGGCTGTTTTGTCGTATGGAACGGTTGTTGAGTTACCTAGCCCGCATTCCAAGACTCTGAAGCCTAGATTTCAGAGTTCTTGTAACGAGAGTGGAAGACGGACGCCGAGACGTCGAGTCGCAGGTGGGACCTACGTGAGGTCATCCCTCCAGCTCTTCTGAGAGTGATTCTGACTGGGACCAAGACACCCAAGTCAAAGTGAGAGCTGAGTACCGTACGAGAACGAGGACGTCCGTGCCCGAAGAGACAGGACGGCAATAAGCGTACGACGAAGGACTTTCACGCCTAGACGTGAGAAGGACCAACGTAACCAGGCAACAACATCAAACAGGTTGGAGACATTGAGAGACTAAAACCTAGCCTGGCAAAGATACTGTGATTTGAGTGTGTGATAGGAGAGCATTGTATATAGTTGATAGTTATTTAAGTCCTTCTTTTTTCATTTATAGTGTATAGTTACTTTAGAAAGGGAGCCCGTGTGTTGTGTTTTACCGCATGAATGCGCCCGTCTGAGTCAGTGGCGGTGTATGCGTCTGTTGCGTGAGAGTCTGTGCGTACGACTGTGGGCAAGTCTGCGTGCGTTACAGTGGTGACCCTGTTTTAGCGGTAGGTTAAAGTATTAGCGGGCGATAGTGAGTAGCGATTTTAGAGTAGGATTTGTTGCTATGTGCATGTTGTGTTAGATTCCCCTCTCCGATTCTAGGGGGTAAGATCCGTTATTTCTGTAGTTTTCGGGATCTTACGAGGAGCTAGTTCTTGTTTCTTCCTTTTGTATAGGTAGTATTCTTTTTCCTTGCTCTTCTTTCTATCGTTCTTAATTTTCGTTCCATCTGGACGTCAAGTAGGTCACTATTTTCTGCGTAGGTAGTTGATATTGTTGTGAGTTTGCATTTTAAGTTTTGCCGTTCATTTGGTTGTGGTATTTGTAATTTTACTTTTTCAAGTGTGGGAAATTGTTGTAAGTATGGAGGTAGACCCGGTAGAGGCGTACATTAAACAGGGTGAAAGGTTAGGACTTAAGGATGAGAAACTTTTTGACTATGTGGAGAAATGTAGGGATAGAGAGGATAGGGCAAGAGAGAGAGAAATTCAGAGAGAAGAGAGAGTACTAAAAGAGAAAGAGTTAGAGGTTCAGAAAGCCTTAAAGGAGAAAGAGTTAGAGGTTCAGAGGGTGAGGGACGAGAAAGAATTAGAAATTCGTAGACTTAGAGAGGAAAAAGAGTTGGAAATGCAGATACAGAGGGAGGAGAAAGAGCTAGAAATTCAGAGGGAGAGAGAAGAGAAAGACAGAATACTTAAGAAAGAGGAAATGGAGCTAAAGGAGAAAGAGTTATAAGCTCAGAGAGAGCGAGAAGAGAAAGAAAGGGTCTTAAAAGAGAAGGAATTAGAAGTACAGAGAGAAGAGAGAGCGTTTCAGAGAGAGAAGGACGAGAGGGAACATGCTTTAAGAGAGAAGGAACTAGAGTATCGGAGGGAAGAAAAGGAGAGAGATAGAGAGGTGCAACTACAGTTAGCTCGAGATGCGGGATCTAAACCAGATAGTGATTCAGTAGGCCGAGGAATACGCAATTTTCCTAAACTGCCGATGTTTAAAGAGTCCGTGGACTCTATTGACGCTTTTTTGTGTCGTTTTGAGTCTCATGCGCAGGCGTTGAGTTGGCCTCCTGCCAACTGGCCCGTTTTGCTTTCATCTGTGCTTGAGGGACAGGCCTTGAGTCTTTACCACAGTTTGACCGTTTCGGGGAACATAGAGTACGAGACTTTGAAGGAGTGTCTCTTGCAGAAGTTCCAGTGTAATGCGGAAGGTTTTAGGGAACGCTTGAGAGCTTGTCGGCCAGAGACAGGGGAATCGTTTATGTCGTTTGGCAAACGATTGTCCCATTTGCTCGTACGTTGGGTCGAGCTGTCAAAGATCGACCACACGTACGAAGCATTGTTCGATCTCATGTTGGCTGAACAGTTCTTTGGGAGCGTTTCCAAGGATCTAGCGGTATTCTTGAGAGAGCGTAACCTCAAAACTACGGACGAGTTAGTGCAGCACTCGGAGGCTTTTCGGATGGTGCATCCTACGAAAAACCTCGCGCGTAGGACCGAGACACCGCCAGTCGGGTTGGTCGCTGCTAACACGACTGAGGGTTACTACCGGGGCATAAATACTTTGCGTGGAGCCCAGCTGGGTAACGGTAGAGGTACTTTGCGGTTTCGACGCGGTGATCGAGGTAACAGCAATGGCGGTAGCGATTTGTACGCACGTGTAGGGTCTTCTTTGCGTGGGTATGGTCGTGGTCGTGTTGCGAGTTCGGACACGCAGTGTTTTTCTTGTCGTGGGTACGGGCACTTCAGTCGGAGTTGTCCGTACTACAGTGCAGGCGCGCAGTATGCTGGTTATCAGGAGCACGGCCATCTGGCTCATCAAGGTCCTAATAGTCCTGGTATGGTGGATGGGGCGGTGCAGCCCACTCACGTAGCCAGTTTTGCGGTCCCAGTCGGGGAGGAACCACAGCTGGGCGCGGTGTGTTCAGATGACGGAGGTGGTTGCCTACCGCTGGTAGACGGGGTTGTAAACGGATGTCTCGTTTCTGTTCTTCGTGACTCCGGTACAACGACCGCGGGGGTCAGGCGTAGCCTTGTTAGACCAGATCAGTTCACAGGCGAGTCACAGAAAGTAGTTTCGTTTGGAGGAAAGATAGAAGTTTTTCCGTTAGCTAAGATAGAGATTGACACAGAGTTTTTTTTCAGGTAGTCTGGTTTCGTGTGTCATCGACGAGCCAGTAGTCGATTTAGTTCTGGGTAACATGAAGGGTGTGCAGCCAGTCGTCGCTAAAGTTGGAGCGATTAAGCGAGCTCATGTTCCTCGCGGTGCAGTCGCGACGAGAGCTCAGAGCAAGCGTGCTCGTGGGCAGAGGGAACATGTTATTTCCGTCCAGAAACAGGGAATCGGTCAGCGGGTGTGGCCCAATAGTCGGGTTGGTCTGAGACGGCATACTTCTGTTGCGGACAGAAATGCGGCTCAGCACCCAATATTTAGGTAGATCGGAGACTAGGATCTCGCGATTGTAGGCAAGTCGGAGACTGGGGTCTCGCGATTGTCGGTAGGTCAGAGACGGGGGTCTCGCGAGTGTGTGTGGGCAGTCGTTGGATCGATTTCATTTCTGGAGGTTTTAGCGCGTTCGTTCTGTTTTTTCGTTCGCTACGCGATCTTAAGTTGTAATAATAATATAATAATAATAATGAGTATTTATATAGCGCTTAATCTTACTCAAAAGCTCTAAGCGCTTTACAATCTGTACACAAAAATAAAAATACAATGACATATGCACATAACAAACAAAGCACAATGCCCGAACACACCACTTTTACAATAAACTAAATAACAATACATACATAATAATTTATATTCTAATTAATATTCAGTCTAAAAAAGGAGGATTGCAGAACTACAACTAAGGCATCAAACACTGGCAGTTATTCAAAGTAAAGCTTGAAGAGGTGAGTTTTCAACGACCTCTTGAAGTCAGAGACAGACTCACTGTTTCTGACCTCAAGAGGAAGTGTATTCCATAACACTGGGGCTTGATAAACAAAAGTGCGCTGACCAAATGATTTAGTTTGGACAGAAGGTACACACAACTTCCGTTTATCAGAAGAGGAGCGGAGCTCACGAGAGGGTGTATACACATGCAGCAAAGAGGACAAGTATTCTGGGCTGGTGCCTGAAAGGCAGTTAAAACAGATTGACATAACTTTGTATTGAATACGTGAGGACACAGGTAGCCAGTGAAGGGACTTCAAGATGGGTGTGACATGCTCAGTCTTACGGACTCTCACAACAAGCCGGGCTGCATTGTTCTGAATTTTTTGGAGGCGATCAATGAGATACTGAGGGCAGCCACAAAGCAAAGAGTTACAATAATCTAGCTTGGACAGCACAAATGCACAAACTAGTGTTTTAGTGGCTTCCACGGTCAGCAGGTGACGAACTGAACTAATACGACGAAGTTCCAGATAAGCGGATCTACACACTGCACTGACATGCTGTGACATAGATAACTCGCTGTCAAGTGTAACACCCAGGTTTCTCACACTCGCAGAGAAGCCAATGAGTGTTCCATCCACAGACAATGATGACGGTAAAGGCAGGGACGAAGATAATCTTGGATTAGCTACCAACATTGCTTCAGTTTTGCCATCATTTAACATCAGTTTGTTGGTGGTCATCCATGATTTGACATGGTCAATGCACTGGCTTATACTTTGGACGGCATTCACAGCTTGCTCGACAGTATCACTTTTGTACATCTGCGTATCATCTGCAAATGCATGATGGGAAATGGAGCGACTACAAATCAGGTCGGACAGGGGCTGAACATACAGTAAGAACAATACAGGTCCTAGGACCGAGCCCTGGGGTACACCAAACCGAAGAGGTGATGGCTCAGAACGACAGCCGTCGACAGAAACAATCTGGGATCGTTCAGTCAGGTATGAACTAAACCATGCCAAGACTGTGCCTTCAATGCCAAATACAGATTGAAGACGGCACAGCAAAATTTCATGGTCAATAGTGTCGAACGCACTGGACAGGTCCAGCAAAGCAAGGACTGTGATCTTACGCTCGTCCAAAGCACAAAGCAGGTCATTGAATATCTTCAGCAAAGCTGTTTCAGTGCTACGATGGGGACGATATGCAGACTGGAATACACTGAACAGACTATTAGAGTTGACATGCTTTAAAGTTTGAACAAGGACAATTTTCTCAAGAATCTTTGATAGAAATGTAAGATTGGAAACTGGGCGATAGTTTTTCAGTACATTTGGGTCTAAAGATGGTTTCTTCAATAGGGGCTTTACAAGTGCAGTCTTGAAGCTTTCAGGAAAAATACCAGTGGAGAGAGAGTTGTTGATGACTTGTGTAATGGCAGGCAACACTTCATCCAGGCACTCGTACAACAAGGGAGTGGGTATGGGGTCTAACTCACAAGTTTTGTGGGCAGTGTTTGTGATCACTTTTCTGACCTCATCCTCTAGCACAGGTTCGAAGGCTGAGAGAGGTTCTCCACTAAAGCGTTTTTCGGTGAACAAAACTGAAGTGGGCATGAGATCCAGAGAATCACGAATTTCGCGGACCTTATCAACGAAGTAATCTGCAAAAAGCTGAGGCAGCTGGCACGGGGGAAATGTAGTGGGAAGAGGTGATGGAGTCTTCTTCACCATAAGCTTATTGGTCACATTATACAATTCTTTGCTTGTTGTGCACTCACTGATCTTCCTGTTGTAAAACGAAGATTTTGCTCCATGAACAATCTCATTTACATGCTTCTTAGAACATGTGTATATCTGCTTGTGAACAGTCAACCTAGTTGAGCACCACATTCTCTCAGCTTGGCGCCGCATCTGCTTAGCCGAACGCAGCTCTTTGCTCACAAACCTATACCACGGGCTGATTCTATGAGCTGACTTTTTACGCTTTGAAGATGGTGCATGATTGTCTAAGACAGTGCGTAAACATGAATCAAACTCCTCGGCACTAGGACTAGGATGGTGAGACAGTGACTGAACGAGGTCAGCCTTGAAGGCTAGTCTGTCAATGGCACGAACATTGCGCACTATGGTAAGCATAGGCACTGGAGGTGGGACTATGGCCCTCAAATGACTGATCACACAGTAATGGTCTGAACATATTGCATCAGAAGCCTGTGCTGAGCACAAGATATCATCGTCACATCTATGAAGGATCCAGTCAATAGTATGCCCTTGTCTATGAGTTGGTTTGTCGACAACTTGTGAAAGACTGAACATGTGTAAAATGTCCATGAGTGCAGAGGTGGTGTGGTGCTTCTGATTGTCAAAGTGGATGTTAAAGTCACCAAGGACTATCAGACTGCCAGCAAGAGAATTACAGTGATCGAGAAGATCATGAAATTGATCAACAAACATTGAATCAGTTAGTTTGTTCTTGCGGTTTGGCGGGGGTCTGTAGAGGCATAGAAAATGAACAGTTTTCTGAGTTAAAGCTAGAGTAAATTGTACAAGCTCAAAAGACTCATGGGAGAAACTAAAAGACGTTGAGAATGATGCAAAAGGCTGCAGTGCTTCATGGAGGACGACTGCAATACCACCCCCACGAGAATCGCGGGGGAAGGATTTCACAGAGTATCCAGATGGGGCAAGATCAGCACATTTGGCCTCATCACCTGAGGCACGAAGCCAGGTCTCTGTTAAGAACAAAATGTCAACATGATGGTCGGTAACAAACTCGCACACTTCAGAGCGCTTCTTGGCACAACCAACTGAGCGCACGTTAGACAGTGCCAAGCACAGCTGACCTGGTACTTTGGTAGTGTCTTGAAGATGAACCTGAATAAGGTTAGATACATTACCAGTCTGGTGAGTATGGCTTGTGATTCTCTTGGAGCTGATGTAGACTGAGACGGGTTGTAATGTTTCTTGGGACAGGTGTGGTCGTTCAAGAAGTTGTGATGGTGATGATGACGGAGAGGTTTGAGGGGGTGGTGATGGTTGGAATGGGGCCCAATGAAGTGGAAGTGGGGGCTGCCACACGAATGATTGTGATGGTGGGGGCTGAAGTACCAGAGGTGGTAGCGGTGGGACACCGGGTGTAGGATGGCCCCACTGGGGTACTGATAATGCAGGCAGCAGGCATTGTGTTGGCGGAGGACCCACGGGCGCTGCAGGCATGTGATGACTTTGCTGCTGCCGTGATGGCGATGGTGAGGCCTGCGGCATGGGCGGTGGTAAATGTAGGGACAGCCGCGGCAGGGGAAGCGGCTTTGGGTGGAGTGGGGGAAACGACACTGGGGTAGGCCACTTGGCTGAAAAAGAGTGAGGCGACTGAAGCACTGAAAACATGTGCTGAGGTACAGATGAAAACACCGAGTACCCCTGGGGTGGACAGCAGGGCACCGAGTACCCCTGGGGTGGACAGCAGGGCACCGACAACAGGCGCTGGGTTGAAGATGACAATCCTGAGTACCCCTGAGGTGAAGGGTGGGGCACTGAAGACAGGTGATGAAGTGGAGGTGGCATCACTATGTGCCCCTGGGGTGGAGGGGGGAACACTTTAGACAGGTACTTGGGTGGAGATGACATCACTGATTGTTCCTGGGGTGGCGGGTGGGACATCGAAGACATGTGCTGGGGTGGCGCGCACATTACTGAGTGCTCCTGGGGTGAAGGGTGGAGCGCGGAAGACAGGCATGAGTGTAGATATGACAATACTGAGTGCCCCTGGGGTGGAGGGTGGGGCACTGAAGACAAGTGCTTGGGTGGAGATAACA
This sequence comes from Semisulcospira habei, assembly GCA_036245525.1. Classification (NCBI taxonomy): domain Eukaryota; kingdom Metazoa; phylum Mollusca; class Gastropoda; family Semisulcospiridae; genus Semisulcospira; species Semisulcospira habei. Next base: position 153,163,473 of record BTPG01000004.1, read on the forward strand.
TCACTGGGTGCCCCTGGGGTGGAGGGTGGGGCACTGAAGACAGGTGCTCGGGTGGAGATAACGTCACTGGGTGCCCGTGCGGTGGAGAGTGTGGCACTGAAGACAGGCGCAGCAGTGAAGCAAAAGGAGGTGACCGAGTCACAGAAGGCAGCAGTGAAGGGAGGAGACAGGAATTTTGAAGACTGGCTGTTGGAAAGTGCTAAAAGTCCAGAGCGTTGGTGGCACAATTTGCCACCTCTGCAGCCACGTTTACGTCCAGGCTTGGCAAGAATCCCAAGTTCTGATAATACGTCATAAACACACCTTTGGAGTCTAAAGTTCTTTGCTTGGGAAATAAAAGTCCGTATCAGGGTGCTGTAGGTATCCATCTATACAGTATCTGTGCAGTGTAAACTTGAATGCCAAAACTAGGCCAGGTCACAAACACTATTGTTATGCAGGGCAGTCTAACAGGCCACACTATTGTGTTGTCTGCACTGTTGACACTGATTACTGAGTACAGTTCATGAACTGCTGAAATGTCACTGAGACAGATTTCAACTGAAAAATGTATCTTCTTTTCCAATGAAATACTCCAAATGTTTTCACAAAATGAAGAAAGAAATTACACCATGATGATCAGCTGCTGATAACAAACACGTTGATACCAAAATGATGCTTGCAATCCTCCGAGAACCAACAAAAATACACAAAATGTGCAGAGAGCAGTGCTTGATGCAGCCACTAGGCGCAGAACACAACTCACAAGCGTTGTGCGTTGAGGCGTAAGGCTGTAATTTTTTTCCTTGTATTCTAGGTAGTAAAAGTTAGTCCTTTCCTGTTTTCGGATAATATTACGTCGAGTAGTCTTAAAAAGAAACTCGGTCGTTTCTTTTTTTCCCGAGGAAGGGGGAATTGTGATGAAGCTCTATGCTCGGGCATAGTGCTCATTTAGTAGGATTAGTACGGTACGGGTTTTTGTTAACGGTTTGTTTGTGCCGAAAGTCCGTGGGGCCTGCTGCCCACGTGGAATATGTAAGGCATGGTTAGCACGGAGTTTTGGTGAGTTCTGTTAAGTGAGTTTTAGGCAAAAGCTGTGTCTGTCAGAGGTCTAGTTTGGTTAGTGCGGGCTGTTTTGTCGTATGGAACGGTTGTTGAGTTACCTAGCCCGCATTCCAAGACTCTGAAGCCTAGATTTCAGAGTTCTTGTAACGAGAGTGGAAGACGGACGCCGAGACGTCGAGTCGCAGGTGGGACCTACGTGAGGTCATCCCTCCAGCTCTTCTGAGAGTGATTCTGACTGGGACCAAGACACCCAAGTCAAAGTGAGAACTGAGTACCGTACGAGAACGAGGACGTCCGTGCCCGAAGAGACAGGACGGCAATAAGCGTACGACGAAGGACTTTCACGCCTAGACGTGAGAAGGACCAACGTAACCAGGCAACAACATCAAACAGGTTGGAGACATTGAGAGACTAAAACCTAGCCTGGCAAAGATACTGTGATTTGAGTGTGTGATAGGAGAGCATTGTATATAGTTGATAGTTATTTAAGTCCTTCTTTTTTCATTTATAGTGTATAAAGGTTACTTTAGAAAGGGAGCCCGTGTGTTGTGTTTTACCGCATGAATGCGCCCGTCTGAGTCAGTGGCGGTGTATGCGTCTGTTGCGTGAGAGTCTGTGCGTACGACTGTGGGCAAGTCTGCGTGCGTTACACCTGGCCTTGCTGGTCCTCGTGGAGCTGGACGATCATGTTGAGGAACTTTGGGGGACAACCTAGTCGCTCCACGATCTGCCACATGCCTTGCCTGCTCACAGTGTCGAACGCTTTTGTTAGGTCGACAAACGTTACGTACAGCCCTTTGTTCTGCTCGCAGCACTTCCCCTGAAGCTGTCTCAGCACAAAGACCATGTCGGTGGTACTCCTGTTGGCTCTGAAGCCACACTGGCCCTCTGGGAGGTGGTCTTCAGCGATGGCAGGTACCAGCCGATTCAGGAGCAACCTTGCGAGAATTTTCCCGGCAATGGACAGCAGGGTAATTCCACGATAATTAGAGCAGGCAGACTTCTCTCCTTTGTTCTTGTACAGGGTGATGATGACTGCATCACGGAGATCCTTTGGTAGTGTTCCTTTTTCCCAGCAGCAGAGAAAGAGGTCGTGGAGCTTGTTGTGCAGTGCTGGGCCTCCATGTTTCCAGATCTCTGGCGGGATTCCGTCAATGCCTGCTGCTTTGCCACTCTTGAGCTGGTGGATGGCTGTGAGGGTCTCTTCGGCGGTGGGCGGTTCGTCCAATTCAACCTTTAGTGGAAGGTGTGGGATTTGGAGGATGACTGTTTCTTGAACAGTGCGCTCAGCGCCGAAGAGGTCCTGAAAGTATTCCGACCAGCGGTTCAAGATGGAGGTATTATCTGTGAGGAGTGCCTGTCCATCAGCGCTTCGCAGGGGACTTTGTACCAGGTGCCTAGGGCCATACACTGCTTTCAGTGCTTCGTAGAAGCCCCTGTAGTCACCGTTGTCAGCGCAGAGCTGGGTCCTCTGTGTGAGTCTGGACCACCACTCGTTCTGGAGCTCTCTAAGCTTGAGCTGGAGACTGCTGCAGATGAGGCGGAAGGCAGACTTCTTCACAGGGCAGGAAGGCTGGGTTAGGTGGGCCTGGTGGGCGGCTCTCTTTTTTTTTTGCTAGAAGTTCCTGGATCTCTACGTCGTTTTCGTCAAACCAGTCTTTGTTCCTCTTTCTAGCAAAACCCAAGACTTCCACAGAGGATTTTACAATAGCAGTTTTCAGTTGTTCCCAGAGTGTTTCAGGGGAGGAGTCTGCTGGATCAACTGTGTCTTTGAGCATGCGCTGTAAATCGGCCTGAAGGGCAGCTTTCTTGTCGTCACGCTGAAGGCTGGCAACATCAAGCTTTTTCTTAGGGGGCCCCCTTTCTTGGGTTTCAGCTTGAGGCGGAGCCTGAGTTTGCAGCGAACAAGGCGGTGGTCAGTGTGGCACTCTGTGCTGGGCATCACTCTGGTGAGGAGGACGTCACTGCGGTCCCTCTGACGTACTAGGACATAGTCGATAAGGTGTTAGTGCTTGGAGCGAGGACGCATCCAGGTGGTCTTTCGACTGTCCTTTTGCTGGAAAGTAGTGTTGGTGATGACAAGTTGCTGCTCTGCACAGAGCTCCAACAGTAGGCGACCATTGTCATTGCAGTTCCCAACGCCATGCTTGCCGAGGACTCCTTTCCAGGCTTCAGAGTCTTGGCCCACTCTGGCGTTGAAGTCGCCAAGGATGATGACTTTGTCATCTGCAGGGGTGCTCTGCAGGAGGATGCGCAGGTCAGAGTAGAACTTGTCTTTTTCTGCAGGCTCTGCCAGGAGGGTTGGGGAGTACACACTGAGAAGGGTGACGTATTGCTGGTGTCTCAGTGGGAGGCGCATGGACATGATGCGGTCGGGGTGACCCGTTGGTAGGTTTTCCAACTTAGTCGCAATGGGGGTCTTCATGGCAGACATGGCAGACGACCCAAGGGTTTAAAGGGTGGGGCCAGTAGTGCGCACACCGCACTCCACCAAAAAGCTCCACCGCGCAGGCTTTAGGAAACGTCCACGGACCATGACATAGACCATTTCAAGTCCTGTAGCGACTGGCGAAGGGCGAAACGGCAGGTGAAAGATGTCACTGGAAGCCGCAGTCTCAAACCTGCATGCAGGCGATTCAGGATATTGGTCGCCTGATGTTGACCTGGGGATGACAACGTCACTCGGCACACCCTGAACGACCAAGCAGCCTTCTCTAGGGACAGCACTGCTTGCTCCACACGGAGAGGGGCCTAGAAAAGGTGGCCTAACCAAAGCTCGTTCCCTCACAACCCCAGTTGGCTAGCCGCGGTCAACGGGCATCTTCTCCTGCGGTCAGAAAACAAGTAAAAACAACGGATCCACTCTAATGACGACCACGACCGGACTCAACGTAGCATGCTGGAACATCCGAACCATGCTTGACACAGCAGACAGCGGACGCTCTGAACGTCGCTCCGCCCTCATTGCCCATGAATTGCGGAGGTTAAACATCGACATCGCTGCGCTCAGCGAAGAACGCCTCCCGGACGAAGGCAGTCTCCAAGAACTTGGCGCTGGCTACACCCTCTACTGGTCAGGCAAGTCTGCATCAGAAAGACGGCTCTCAGGCGTGGGCTTCATGGTCAAGACCTCCATTGCGACTAAGCTGGAAAACCTACCAACCGGTCACTCAGACCGCATCATGTCCATGCGCCTCCCACTGAGACACCAGCAACACGTCACCCTTCTCGGTGTGTACTCCCCAACCCTCCTGGCAGAGCCTGCACAAAAGGACAAGTTCTACACTGACCTGCGCAGCCTCCTACAGAGCACCCCTGCAGACGACAAAGTCATCATCCTTGGCACTTCAACGCCAGAGTGGGCCAGGACTCTGAAGCCTGGAAAGGAGTCCTCGGCAAGCATGGCGTCGGGAACTGCAATGACAATGGTCGCCTACTGTTGGAGTTCTGTGCAGAGCAGCAGCTTGTCATCACCAACACTACTTTTCAGCAAAAGGACAGTCGAAAGACCACCTGGATGCATCCTCGCTCCAAACACTGGCACCTTATCGACTATGTCCTAGTGCGTCAGAGGGACCGCAGTGAAGTCCTCCTCACCAGAGTGATGCCCAGCGCAGAGTGCCACACTGACCACCGCCTTGTCCGCTGCAAACTCGGGCTCCACTTCAAGCCAAAACCCAAGAAAGGGGGGCCCCCTAAGAAAAAGCTTGATGTTGCCAGCCTTCAGCGTGACGACGTAAAAGCTGCCTTTCAGACAGATTTACAGCGCAGGCTCACAGACACAGCTGACCCAACAGACTCCTCCCCTGAAACACTCTGTGAACGGCTGAAAACTGCTATCGCAAAATCCTCTGCAGAAGTCTTGGGTTTCGCTAGAAAGAGGAACAAAGACTGGTTTGACGAAAACGACGTAGAGATCCAGGAACTCCTAGCAAAAAACAGAGCCGCCCATCAGGCCCACCTAACCCAGCCTTCCTGCCCTGTAAAGAAGTCTGCCTTCCGCCTCGTCTGCAGCAGTCTCCAGCGCAAGCTCAGAGATCTCCAGAATGAGTGGTGGACCAGACTCACACAGAGGACCCAGCTTTGTGCTGACAACGGTGACTACAGGGGCTTCTACGAAGCACTGAAAGCAGTGTATGGCCCCAGGCACCTGATACAAAGTCCCCTGCGAAGTGCTGATGGACAGGCACTCCTCACAAATAATAACTTCATCTTGAACCGCTGGTCGGAATACTTTCAGGACCTCTTCGGCGCTGAGCGCACTGTTCAAGAAGCAGTCATTCTCCAAATCCCACACCTCCCAGTAAAGGTTGAATTGGACGAACCGCACACTGCTGAAGAGACCCTCACAGCCATCCACCAGCTCAAGAGTGGCAAAGCAGCAGGCATTGACGGAATCCCACCAGAGATCTGGAAGCATGGAGGCCCAGCACTGCACAACAAGCTCCATGACCTCTTTCTCTGCTGCTGGGAGGAAGGAACACTAACAAAGGATCTCCGCAATGCAGTCGTCATCACCCTGTACAAAAACAAAGGAGAGAAGTCTGCCTGCTCCAACTACCGTGGAATTACCCTGCTGTCCATTGCCGGGAAAATACTCGTAAGGCTGCTCCTGAATCGGCTGGTACCTGTCATTGCAGAAGACCACCTCCCAGAGGGCCAGTGTGGCTTCAGAGCCAACAGGAGCACCACCGACATGGTCTTTGTGCTGAGACAGCTTGAGGAGAAGTGCCGGGAGCAGAACAAAGGGCTGTACGTAACGTTTGTCGACCTAACAAAAGCGTTCGACACTGTGAGCAGGCAAGGCATGTGGCAGATCCTGGAGCGACTTGGCTGTCCCCTAAAGTTCCTCAGCATGATCGTCCACGAGGACCAGCAAGGCCAGGTCAGACTCAACAATGACCTTTCAAAACCATTCCTCATTCTCAACGGTGTGAAGCAGGGCTGTGTGCTGGCACCGACCCTCTTCACCATCTTTTTTAGCATGATGTTGAAGCAGGCCACAGTGGACCTCGACGATGACGATGCAGTGTACATCAGGTATCGTCTCGATGGCAGCCTGTTCAACCTCAGACGACTGCAGGCCCACATCAAAACCCTAGACCAAATGATTCGTGAGCTGCTCTTTGCTGACGACGCTGCCCTCGTTGCACACACAGAGAGAGCCCTGCAGCGCATCACATCCTGCTTCGCAGACGCTGCCCAGCTCTTTGGACTTGAGGTCAGTTTGAAAAAGACAGAGGTTCTCCATCAGCCGCCCTCCCCACATCACCATCGGCGAGTATGAACTGAAGTCAGTGCACCAGTTTACCTACCTTGGTTGCATCATCACGTCAGACGCCAAGCTGGACAAGGAGCTGGACAGCAGGCTGGCAAAAGCAAACAGCGCTTTCGGGCGTTTATACAAGCGGGTGTGGCATAATCAACAGCTGAAAACGGGCACCAAGATCAGCGTGTACAGAGCTGTAGTCCTCACCACCCTGTTGTATGGTTCCGAGTCCTGGGCCCTCTACCACAACCAACTACGATTCCTCGAACGCTTCCACCAGTGCTGCCTGCATACAATCCTTGGCTTTCACTAGAGTGACTGTGTCACAAACGTCGAGGTCCTTGAACAGGCAGAAACTGTGAGCATCGAGGCTTTGCTGCTGCGGACACAGCTCCGCTGGGCTGGGCACGTCTCCAGGATGGAGGATCATCGCCTACCCAAGATCACCCTGTTCGGCGAGCTCGCCACTGGACACAGAGACAGAGGGGCACCAAAGAAGAGATACAAAGACTGTCTCAAGAAGTCACTTAGCCAAATCGACCACCGCCAGTGGTCTTCACTTGCTGCGGACCGTGACACCTGGCTCTTCACCATTTACAAGGCAGCTGTCTCCTTTGAGGACTCTCGCAGAGCTGGCCTTAAAGACAAGCGGCTCAGGAGAAAAAACAGATGCCGCAACTCAGAACCCTGGCCAGACCTCCCTCTGCAGCCACTGCGGTCGAACCCGCCTGTCCCGGATTGGCCTCCGCAGTCACGAGCATGCCTGCAGTCGTCGTGGACAACCCCTATAGAATCTTCGTTCGCGAAGTCAAGCCAAGAGACTGCGGAATGACAGCCGCCGGCCGCAGTGCGGACCACTGAGATATGATGATCCGGCCACAATCGAGGTCCTTTTATTAACCCATATCATACTGAGGCTAAAAGCTTCAAATTTGTACACTGCCATATGCAAGCTACATTATAGTACTTACAGATAAGGATATAGACCAATGGCTTTAGTTCAAGGGTGGTGCCAGAATAGCGTGGCGCCGCCTAGAGGCGCCAAGCTATTCTGGCACTACCCTTGAACTATGTTAGTCAAATTTATTTTACACACTGGTGTATTCCGAATGATATGGGTTAAGCGGCCATCAGGCACAGCCGATTTTGCCTACACTGGAACACTTGTGTGCATAGAGATTCTGGGCACTACCGCCTTAAGAACGAAAACAGTGGCGGCAGTGAAGACATTTTGCCTACACTGGAACACTTGTGTGCATAGAGATTCTGGGCACTACCGCCTTAAGAACGGAAACAGTGGCGGCAGTGAAGACATTTTGCCTACACTGGAACACTTGTGTGCATAGAGATTCTGGGCACTACCGCCTTAAGAACGGAAACAGTGGCGGCAGTGAAGACATTTTGCCTACACTGGAACACTTGTGTGCATAGAGATTCTGGGCACTACCGCCTTAAGAACGGAAACAGTGGCGGCAGTGAAGACATTTTGCCTACACTGGAACACTTGTGTGCATAGAGATTCTGGGCACTACCGCCTTAAGAACGGAAACAGTGGCGGCAGTGAAGACATTTTGCCTACACTGGAACACTTGTGTGCATAGAGATTCTGGGCACTACCGCCTTAAGAACGGAAACAGTGGCGGCAGTGAAGACATTTTGCCTACACTGGAACACTTGTGTGCATAGAGATTCTGGGCACTACCGCCTTAAGAACGAAAACAGTGGCGGCAGTGAAGACATTTTGCCTACACTGGAACACTTGTGTGCATAGAGATTCTGGGCACTACCGCCTTAAGAACGAAAACAGTGGCGGCAGTGAAGACATTTTGCCTATACTGGAACACTTGTGTGCATAGAGATTCTGGGCACTACCGCCTTAAGAACGGAAACAGTGGCGGCAGTGAAGACATTTTGCCTACACTGGAACACTTGTGTGCATAGAGATTCTGGGCACTACCGCCTTAAGAACGAAAACAGTGGCGGCCGAATCGTCACGGTTTCAGTGGGCCATGCGGCACTTCGGATAAGACAGGCTAACTTGACATTCAAAACGTACGTGTCGATAGGCCGATCTGAAACTGATCAGTGTAGGACAGGCTTGTCTGTCCTAAAATCCGCATATTGACGGCACTGAAAAGCAGGCATTGAACAGCTACATCTATTCCGTTTCATACCGCCTGACCAGAGCCCGACGTAGTGCCAAAGCCCGAGTATATTTACTGTCGGCCGTGACAGCAGTGATCTGGAATTAGCCGAATCAACTATGAGCTGCGACTGACAACGCTGCACAGCCTGACTAATCTGCCAAAGGCTGCTGGGCAGAGTCCAAAACGACTGAGGCAATGAATGACTAGAGTGATCGTGCGTGCCTGAACAATTTTCTAACGGGACACGCCGATCGAAGCAATGCCGGCGGTAAGCTGGATCTCCCGGCTCTTTTGCAGACAAGACAGAAATTGAGCAGGTTAAAGCCTACGTACTTCAGAGTGCTAGAGAACCCAAGCAATCCGCTCCAAGAAAGCGACCCCCCCCCCCCAACCCCAACCCCCCAACACCCCCCCCCCACCCCGCCCACCCCCCACCCACCCCCCCAAAATATAATAATAATAAACAATAATAATAATAATAATAATAATAATAATATCTTTTTAACTCATTCTACCCCAACACCAAAATCCTTATAATTTTGCCCCTGTCCTCTCAAGACTGCAGTGCAGTGCAGGACACAGATCGACCATGATAGTTCAAGGGTGATGCCAGAATAGCTTGGCGCCCGTAGGCGCCAAGCTATTCTGGCATCACCCTTGAACTATCATGGTGGATCCTTATCCTGCTGTGGTGTGTCTGGGGTAGAATGAGTTATGGAGAAGAAGGAGGAAAAAGGCAACAGACTCACAATGATGGATTGACGGTCAAGACTCGGATGTCCGCGAACTGACAGGACCAGGCTAAAGCAAACTGACAAGAGAATGGGAATGCCATTCAACATATGTACCGAACTACTGAACGTCTCTGAAAACTTGGGGAAGACACTGTCACGAATGGCCAGCGCCGGGCAAGACCATATGCCGAGAAACCGCGGAGATCAGAATGATAATGCTATCATAAGAGCATGGCGGCAAGACATGAGATCCGCCATAGGCGCCTGCGAGTTGATAATACAAGTAAATACGATTTCTCTGAGTTAGACCTCTCAGCACTATGAGTATAATATTCACTCGGGAAATCGTATTTCAGTATTGTATTATCAACACGTATTGATCAGGTGCCTGTGTCAAGATACTGTGATGAGACGTCGGGTTCAGTCACAGATAGTCAGTCAGGATGGGGCTTCGCAGTCAAACGAAAAGGCAGCACCATTCATGCAAGACACTGCAGCCTACACAGCCGTCTAGACCATAGAAAAAAGCTCTATGGTCTAGACCTTAGAGGAGTCGGAGGCGGTGCCCACGCTCTGAAACGGATTGCTGCTGGACTGGCAGGCAGACTGTCACGCCAACATTCTCACAGCCTCTTAATATGCCCACTGCCGGAATACTGAACTCGAGGGAGTAATTATGGGAAGCCCAGACTATCACTGGCAATAGCCAACATGCAACTTTGAAGACTTCTGTGGATATACTACCCAGTACATGCTGACAGCACACGTACCCATTTACAAAAAAAACAAAACAACAAAGAACCCCCCCCAAAAAAAAAAAAAATAATAAAAATAATAATAATAATAAAATAATAAAAAATAAAATAATTAAAATAATAATAATAATAATAAAATTAAATAAATAAATAAACAAACAAACAAAAATAAGTGTAACATATTAATGAAGAGGGGGCGGGGGCATTGTGGGAGGGGGGAGGGTGTACATCAACTGAGGATTCATGATGCCTTTTTTTTTTTTCGATCCACAGATCACGAATGACAAATAATAGCAAGCACGTTGCATGATTGGGTGCAAAGCAGATCGCAATATCAGTCCTCCTCTATAGATATTCTTACTATGTATTACTATTACAATTACGCTGACAATAACGCAAGTCTTTCTGTTTGTTTTTCTCCTTCATTGTACGCAGGTCAGTCCCTACCATGAAGCTCAAATGAGGCAATGGAAAACCTCTCTTACAGCCGCGTATGCCTACAGTACTCACGTGAATCGTGAAAAGAAAGTTGGACTTTGAAGTCTTAGTTGGGGCAAGACAACATTGATAACCCGTCGAATTTCAGCAATCAAAGCCTGCCACGGATCAGATCGCTTTAGCAATCAAAGCCTGCCACGGATCAGATCGCTTTAGCAATCAAAGCCTGCCACGGATCAGATCGCTTTAGCAATCAAAGCCTGCCACGGATCAGATCGCTTTAGCAATCAAAGCCTGCCACGGATCAGATCGCTTTAAGTTTCAAATTAGTTTTACCCCCTTGACTGCCAGTGTACGCGGATTTCTCGTCTAGTGCACAGCACATTGTTGACTGATATTCGCATAAACAACGCAAATGAAATGGGACCAAACGTGGGCACAAAGAACACAGGACCAACAAGAGACATCAAATCCTCATAAACCCCCTGCGACTGCGGGGGCTCATCAGGATGTCTCTTGCAGCTGAGTAGCGCTCGCCTTGCCCTGGCAGTTGAGAGGTCAAAATGAGCACTGACTCGGTCATGAACAACGCCTCACGTTATTAGAACATACCGTCCGCCTCCCCTCGCCCTCTCTCCCCTCATCCTCCGCCCCCACCCCCCCCCCCTCCTCCCGCCTCGTCCCCTCCCCTTCCCACAGGCAAAAGCTTGGCAGGCGATTCTAGTGTCACAATATTGTCAGCCAATTTTAGAAGCTGAATGCCATGGGTATACCACTGAACCGGAAATATCCTGTATCGCAGCCAGCTTGAGCTTGATTTTGTCACCCGAACCCGGCCCCCTTTGCAGGTAATGCTACAATGGTTAATATCGGAATTTATTCTTTGTATTTCGTAGTTTGTTTACCCATATCTGTCTGATACCAGATCAAGGATGTGGACTGCGAACAAAGGAATAGCATTAATTTTGGGAGGGGTGCATGACTTCGTCTATTTATCTCATTCAGCCCGAGGCGTCATCCCATGACTATGCACCAGTTGCAGGAGATGGATCGACCATGATAATTCAAGGGCAGTGCCAGATTAGGTTGGCGCCTGTCGGCGCCAAACTAATCTGGCACTACCTTTGAATTATCATGGTCGACCCATCTCCTGCTGTAGTACGTCAGGGCTGAATGGGTTAATTGTGACTAAAGTCACATACAGACAAATTTAAACTCCAGTCCCAATGCTCTCCCCTATACTGATGTGATTTCTGAATTGTTGCTTTCGAGATTTCTAATGATTATTTGGTTGACATGGTTATGATTTCTGACTCAAAAAAAAAAAAAAATTATCCATTTTCAGAACAAACACTGAGATTTCTGATGGTTTGCAAAATAATTCTGGTGATGCTGTGAATTGCATGCATACTCTTCCACCCCTCCTCCTTTTCATATACATATCTGAATGATTATCATCCCACAATATCATCAGCTTTAGAGGCACACTGATGAATGAATTCATATTTTCAGTTACGGCTTGTTTGTTGACTGATCAGTTTGATGTGAGAAAGCAAAATGTTTGTACAACACTGAGTTATTGTGCGTGCCTTTGCTGCAATGTTGTTGTTGTACTTGCTGTTTGCCTTCGTACCGTTAACACTCAACATGGCGAGAGGATTGCGTGCGCGGTGTATACGTAGTCAGTCCACTGATCTAACTCCTAAACTGAGACGACAACGATCATTCCAGCTTTATACCGTTTCTGCACTTAACCAATCGTCGATCACGGCCGTGCGGCCGACATGGGCCCAATGGCCTTTTGCGCATTGGGTAGATACACGTACTTGTATTCATCTCAATGGAGCGGAACAACCCTGAACGTTCCATGAATCCTGTGTCCTCAATACACGTAATACTACATACTTAAACGAGACCAACAAGAGACACTAGATTCTGCTCGAGCCCTCACACACTGCGAATGTTCACGATCATCTATGTCTTTGCAGACTGGCAACTTTCGCTTACATGACTAACACCCTAGTCATTTTCAGTCGCGGAATTCTTCGCTAAAAAAAAGAGAAAAAGTTCACCGCATGGTTGTTCAGGAAGCAAAATATCCTTGGGCCGACGTCAGCCGCAGTGGGCCCGCGCACGGCCGTGCGCGGACCCACTGCGGCCGACGTCCACCCAAGGATCTTTTGCGTATTGGATATACACGGGGAAAAACCAAGGCTCTTATGTAATTACACGGGGGTGGGGGGGGGGGGGGTGAAGTCGACTCCAATTTTATTCTGGTCTATGTGGGACTTTGGCTTACGACTCAAAGCCGTAAGGTTCAAAATCACAGAGCAGGTCACACATTAAAATGATCATCTATACAATCAGAATCCTATCTTGGATTTTGTCCGTTTTTCTTTTGCACCGCATCTGTAAAACGTATATAGTAGGTGCCGTTCAAAGCTGGCATTTACCTTCAGTTCATTTCCTTTAGTTTCCAGCCTTTTATGAACTGATAGGGTATAGTAGCCCAAGGCGCTTGATTAACTATTGAAAAAACCCGATCGATCTCCAATATTGTCTTCGCGTTGGTTGCAAGTTCCGCTAGGCTGCCTGTTGTCAGCTCGTTGACCCTGACGGCGGAGGGAAACTGAAGACAACAGTCGCAGATTGAAATCCTGAAACCTTCCTACGTATGAGGATATAGATGTAACCGTCTACCGCGCTAGCAAATTTTAAGAGACAATGTATTTTCATGAGCCCCTGTAACTTGCAAGGGCTCGTGAGAATCCATGTCTCTTGCACGAGGACGGTGCTGTACGGACCGACAATTTCATGGAATAAATATTCACAGTGAAAGTGCAAAGATCTAAGTTTTAATCATTTCCCCGCGCCTGACGGAACGGATGTATAATTCATGGAGATGATCTCTGCATGCGACAGGGAATGCTATACACATGAGTACTTACACCCTACGAGGGTGCGTGAGAATCTATGCCTCGTGAATATTGTTGCAGCTGGCTGAGGGAGGATTTCCACACCACCTGCCGAGACGGAAGAGCAGCGGCGGATCTGTCACCTGTCGCCTGGGGAGCGGGTGGGGGTGGGGGTTCGGGATTCCAACACATTTTGTTTGGGACTGACATGTAACCCCTTGACTGCCGAGAAAAAGTGAACATTATCCAAATGCAAGAGACATAGATCCTCATGAGCCCCGCAATTGCGGGGGCTCATGAGGATCTATGCCTCTTGCTGACACCACTTTGAATCTATGTTATTTTCTGGGAGGGCTTTGACGTTGAATTAGTGCAGATTTTAAAACAGTCTGTCTCAGCTAGCAGTGAAAAGTTTAACACATACAACAGTTGGTGTTTTCCAGACCCTATCAAAATAATATCAAACAACAGATGGGTCGTGCGGGACTGGTGTATGAGGGGTATCGAGGCGAATGAGCGGGGGGTGGGGGGTGGGGGGGAAGGGTATACAAGGAACAACTTTCACTACCAAACAGCTTTGGCTAGTGTCCCACTGGCTAGGAGGTACAGTACCCTTTGCGCAAAAGGCCATCGGGCCGTCGTCGGCCGCTGTTGGTTCGCGCACGGCCGTGTGCGGGCCAGCGGCAGCCGACGTCGGCCCGGTGACCTTTGCGCAATGGGTATTTGTGTGTGTGGGGGGGGGGGGGGGGAGGCGGACTCCCGCCCTTTGCCCCCCTCCCAGATCCGTCCCTACAAGGAATGATAATATTCATGCCGTTCTCTGGATAGACTTACGGTGGGATAGAGGGAGAGAGAGATCAAGGTTTTTTTTTTCTGGCGACTATAACTGAACCGTACGCGGACCACATAGGTCAATGTTCAGAGACTGGGGCCGGAGCCAAGCCAGAACTCGCGAGGCAAAGCCGGGCCGTTCTCGGATAATCAGTCTCTGAAGTAAAAACCATAGAACCGTACAATACCTGTTTAAAATCCCTAGTGGAACTGAACTAAGGTAAGTGGCGCTCACCATTCCATGGTATATTATTGATAGTGGCGGCCGGGGGTATCTGCAGTGTTTTCGGTTGTACTGAGTTACAGTTGTCGTTGTTGTTGTTGGTGCCATTGTTGTCAGTTGTTGGCGACGGTGGTGGTGATGATGATGGTCGTAATTCCGCCTTGTGTATGTTTACGATGTGTGTGTGTTTGCTCTCAGTGTCCGTGTGTGAGTGCGTGTTTGTTCGTTCGTTCTTGCGTTCATTTAGTGTTTGCTTCTTTGTTCCTTTGTTCGTGTCACGCTTGTGCCTGATGTGTGTCAGTTGTGCGTGTCTGCATTGATTCGTATCCGTCGGTAAGCGGCCACTGTCTGGAGGGGATAAGGGGGGTGGGGGTGGGGGGGGGGAAGGATTAAGAATGGCTCACCTACTGGACAGTGCCGCCGTACAAATACGTTATATAATATAGACAAACTGACTCGCTGAGGTAATAACGACTTACAGATACAAGTATATGCTCGTAGGCTTACAGGCGCGACTGTATATTTAGTACAGTTCTGCGTCGTATGAATTAGTGACATTGTGTGGTATGTGGGTTGCAGCTGTATTTCCACAAATAGAAACTGCGCAATACGCAGATCAAGGCCCGTCTAAACTTTTCCACTGTGAATTTTTTTCGCTTGACAGGTAGCGATAAATATGATCTCAGGCTAGGAAGCGTGCGGTAGATTAACACCGAGCACATTCACCCCGGGTAGAAGTTAATCCCTCCCTGCCACAGAACGCACATTTTTGTTTCCGTGAAATCATGGTTCATTGAACTACTCACTGAATTGCCAACACCGTCCAAAAGATAAAAGATGGATACGAACTGGTCTCACCAAGAGGCATAGATCCTCATGAGCCCCCGCGGACGCGGGGGCTCATGAGGATCTATGCCTCTTGAAGTTGGATCATGTTAACCTTTTTTTCAGCATTGAGGGCTTAACGCCTGAATGGCGAAGTTGCCAAACTGACCTTCCATCGGCAGCGAAGGTCATCAGTGCGGCAACTCCGTACACAAATGCTGACATATGTATCTGACATAATCAAACATTGCTGACTGAACTGCCTGTTAACAAGATCGATCACGAAGATTGCCGCTTGTCTCGAATCAGTGCAGACGATCTTCAAGGAACACATCACTATTGCTATTGTTTATGGTTTAGTCATGCTTTCAACTGGAATGTGACACTGAAGAAGGGTAGAAATGCTCTAGCTGAGGAAAGACAACAATGAGATCCCGTTTCTTCGGCGAATTTTAGCAATCAAAGCCTATCTGGAGCAGATCGCTTGAATCCCTTATGATATTATACTTGCCAGTGGACACTGACTTTTTTTTTTTCAGTCTAAAATCTGTGTTCATTCAGCGACCAAAAGCCGTGACCATCCGAACGGCAACGTGGATACACATTGGTATCAGCACAAAAGACATAGATCCTCATGAGCCCCCGCGACTGCGGGGGCTCATGTGGATCTATGCCTCTTGAAGTTGAATTGTGTTCACCTTTCGGCCTTGGCAGTGAAGGGGTTAATACTGACGTATTTAACACATTCTCCCGGCTTCAGGCACCATAGCGGGGCGATAGATAGGCCACGGCGTTTCAAGGGTAGCGCATGATTAGGATGGCGCCTGAAAGCCAAGGCGACTAGCTGACCATGCTGGCACTACCCTTAGTCAAACTTGGCAATGCCGATCCGGCAATCTACCACGACTGGTACACGTACGTGTAATTTTACTGAAAAGATATCCCAAAGTTGCCAAAATAGTTTGTGGGTATAACTGAGAACTTTATAAATGCAATTGGATCAGAGTGTTTCACTATCCCTAGTACGCCTCGGTGGAACTCTCAGTACATGCAAGAAGAAGACGAGCAAATTTTTCGTTAGTTTTACAACTTTGTAAGTTAACGCAACTGCTCAAGGCAAGAAAGGCTAATAGATGGCAATATCTCTTTTATTTATAAGTGTTTTAAAGAAATCACAAATAAATCAGCGCATTAAATAGGCGCTTAACCAAATTGAATATCGGCTCAAAGCGCCGCCGCGAACTGAACCCAACAAGCACGCCTCACGTTAATCACGCGCATTCATTCACACACTGTACATAAACACAGAACATTCACGTGGTGCTAAGGACAAGCTCAAGCGAGCTACTGAAGTTTTTGGAAATTCAAATCGTTTTACTAACATTTGAAATTTTGACAAGTGGGCTGAAATTGATACCAAAGTTTTAGTATGTCTTAAATGCTTCAGAAAAAAATGCTTGCTTAACTCAATCTACCCCAGACACACCACAGCAAGATAAGGATCGACCATGATAGTTCAAGGGTGATGCCAGAATAGCTTGGCGCCTATGGGCGCCAAGCTATTCTGGCATCACCCATTGAACTATCATGGTCGATCTGTGTCCTGCACTGCAATGCAGTCTTCAGAGGACAACGGCAAAATTTGGGGATTTCGGTGTTGGGATAGAAAGAGTTAATTTGCCAAGTTTGAATGTCGTCCAATGAAAGACTTTTCTGCTCTACTTCAGTCTAGTTTTGTATGCTTCAGCCGTAGGAGAGTTGCACCGACTCGCAACAGGCTTAGCAGAAAACCTTTGTTACTACTGTGCATGTCTACTGACATGGACTGTGACTGAAAAGGTGGATAGCATATAGGCCCTAATCAAGACAACATTGAACATCCTTTGTATCGGCAAATTTTAACAAAGGCAGCTGCGGCGCATATCGCTTTGACCCTTTGGCCCTCGACCATCAGTGCGGCTCAGTTTTATTGCGATGATTCCTGCAGCAAATCGATGTAATGAAGATTATATTATCGTAACATCTTGCATTACATCTTGCAAAGTCGTTAACGTTTAGGTCCAGTCATGTGGCAACGCTTTAAATGTAGTCGATCATGCGTAGATTATGTAAAGACGCTGCCGAGAAAATGTGACTACCACCCCAACTGCAAGAGGCATAGATCCTCATGAGCTCCCGCACCTGCTGGGCTCATGAGGATCTATGCCTCCTGCTGAAAACGCATTGTATCCAAGTTCTTTTAAAGGCTGGGGGCATTTGAGGTCGAATTTATAATGAATTCAAAAACACAAATGATATGCGTCAGCTGGCAGTGAAAACATTAAGGGATCAGCCACGTGAAATGCCCGTCGCCTCTCCCTGCGGCAGTCTCAATCAGTATCCCCCGGTTTTCAAGAGAAATCTTAAAACGCACTTTTCCCCCAAATCTCAGGCTTCTATCTAGTCCATCAAATTTTCCCATCTGCTTTTTTTCTTTCTTTTTTATCTCTAGATCTGCTTGTAATAGTTTTTAGCTGTCTTTCGTCCTCATTTTTCTTTTACTATTTTTACGTTTCCCCCAATATACCTTGAATTGTGTCTACGTGTCTCTTTTTTTGTCTCTATGTTTGTAAGTGCTATTAAATGTTGAGTTACAGCGTCATACAAAATGCTACTAATAATATTATTATTATTAGATTACGTTTGTCATTCTGTCGAAACCATTTCAGTGTTAAGTGCTTTTGCTTTGCATCAGGTTTCATGGCTGGGCCAACATTGATACAATCAGATCAAAGGTGCAGGGGCGGATAACGCACTGATGGGGGGAGGGGGGTGGGCCGAACGTTTGTTTGGTATGTGCCATTTATAACATCGAGAATGAAATAGTCGTGCTTTCCGCACTGTCGACTCAGGAGAGGGGAGATGGGGGGGGGGGGGGGGGGGGCTGGCGGGGGGATGGAAGAGGGGGGAGATGGAAGGGGAAGGAGCGAGGCGGCAGCTTCACTATTTACTGCCGTACTATACTGGCCGTACATAAAGGGAAACAGGGCGAGGGCCCGGAAGCGGGGTGGGAGAGGAGGGGGTGCCGGGGGGGGGGGGGGGAAACTGAGTAGAGTTTTCAGAAAGCTGACTCTTTCTCTGCCATTTATTTTTTTTTTCAGGGAGGACGGGTGGGGTGGGGGGGGGGGAATGGTCTCCACCACCCCCACTACTGACAAGTTCACACTAAAGATCCGCCCTCATCTGTACTCATCTACACCACCCCCACTTGTAGTGGGGGTGGTAGAGACCCCCCCCCCCACCACACACACACACACACACACACTAGTTCACACGAAAGATCCGCCCTCATCTGTACTTACTCTACCCCCCCCCCCCCCCACCCCACCCCACTCCCTTTTCTGTTTAGTCGAATTATCAGTGCTGGTGTGTCATTTGGGACCTGCGGCTGAAGACTGTATGGTCCAAAATCACAGACCAGCACACATTTATTGACCTAGTTCAGTGTTAAATCAAGTAACGTGATTTTATTATCATGTGCCTGTGTCCTCCGCAGCCAGCGAGATGCCGGTGATGCTGGTGAAATCAGCCCTCTCAAGGCTCTGGGCCTCCATTAACTACTACTACTTCCACTACACCATCATGATCGCTGTCTACCACCTGGAACCGGAGATCCGATGGATCATCAATACCATCATCGTTCTCATCCTCTCTGTTATCGTCTACGCGGCCGTGACCTATCTGCCGGGACATCTGATGATGATCTTTCATTTGTTGTTTCCAAGCCTTGTGTCTTTGCCTTGGGATGATGACAGAGCCAGTGGGGAGAAGTTAACAAAAATGACATAATGATAGTACATGGTTTGCCTTTGCCAACAAGTTTCGCTCCGACTGAATCACTCAGACGGCATTTACAACCGCTAATTTTTAATTCCTTTTCACGTAACTTTTCATTTCTTTTCAGTGTATTGTCTGAAATGTTATGTGTCATTTAATTTGCTGAATTCAAGTCTTGCCGTGAGTGTACACCATTGGCTATAGCTGTCCCTGTCACGTTAGGGCCGTCCGGCCATTATCATCGACTGCGGTGCCGGCCGGGGATTGACGTTACCTCATCCGAGACGTGCCGCCTCCGGATACGCGGCTTATGCCGCGTATCGGGAGGCGGCACGTCTCGAATGAGTTAAACCCTAACTAATCAATCAATCAATCGTCACTGTGACAGTGCACTGATTTGTTCTGGACAGGCCTTTATATGCTCACGAAGAAAAGAAATGCGACATTTTTTGGAACCATCGGATGTTTCCAATGGTTCCAAAAATGTCGCGTTTCCTTTGCTGGTCATT
Organism: Semisulcospira habei; assembly: GCA_036245525.1. Taxonomy (NCBI): domain Eukaryota; kingdom Metazoa; phylum Mollusca; class Gastropoda; family Semisulcospiridae; genus Semisulcospira; species Semisulcospira habei. Next base: position 153,182,979 of record BTPG01000004.1, read on the forward strand.
TTATAGATTGCCTGCTGCTCCAGTCGATTCAGTATTATGATGATTCAGTAGAGCTGCCGTTTCCCAAGCGGCCTTGTGAACTCGTAAGGCGGTGGACCGGCGTTACTGGAAAACGTGGAGCACCTTGCTTAGTGGCTGGCGCAGGACTAAACGCATTCATACAACTGACCCCTGATTCAAAATCACAGCCCATCACAGAACTTAAGTATTTCAGTTGTCTGGAGAAATATGTCACTGCTGCGTGAATTTATGAAAGACTTCTGAAACAAAAATCAATGTCATTTTAAAATAACTCGTTCATCCATGTATATATTTCAATAAAATGTGATTTCACTGAAGTTTTGTGTATTCCCCTGCACCCTCTCCCCTCCCCCCCCCCCACCCCCTTTAGTTCGTTCGTTTGCCTGTTCAGTTGTTTGTTTGTTTGTTTGCACAGACAACACACACACACACACACAAACACAGACACACACACACACACACACACACACACACACACACACACACACACAAATTAATCAAAAAAAAAAAAAAAAAAAAGACGAGACAAAACTAAACTACAAGACATTACTGACTAATCAGTACCGGCTAGTTGCCAAGCTGTGTTATACCGACAAACGGCACACGGGACAGGAAATTGGTCGGGTGTCGGTAAAAACAATTATAATTATCATACTGGCGTCAACTCCTTCCGTCACTGCGGAATGACTGATAACACTATCAGCCAGTGCAACGGCCGTTTTCTGGCCGCTCGCCGTCGAAGTTTTTGTTCGTCTCGGTCATTCTTCCTTAGCGGTAGCAGTGCCGGCCGCCATAAAACTTGTTTTATCCTGCGAATTCTACTTGCGGACACCAAAACTATTTGGTCACACCTAACCGTCAATGCCCTATTAGTAAAACCAGTAGGATCAGGCTATCGACTGAGATTTTGCCTAGGCGGAACCGTTATAAAAACTTACTGAAATGAATCAGTATCCGTTCAGTCGTGCGGCGTGAGTCTTTTAAACGGCGACCAATTAACCACCATCACTTTTTAACCGCAGCTATATCGTGTCATTTGTAAATTAGGAACATTTAGTTTCCGCTTTTGATTAGTTTGCTTATAGTGGAATATGACTGCGATTGCTTACATGAATACCAACGACGTCAGTATGGCCGGGATTTTCAAGATGGCGGCCACTGTGACTGACACTCGTGACAACTGAATCCGACGACATTGAGAGCGGGATGGGGCTGGTCGGAGCCGCGCGTTGCGTAGAATGCAAAGGACACAACAGGCGGGCGGGGCTCATGGTATGGCAAAGAAGTAACAAGATAAAAATGACGTCACGTCTAGCCGCCTCACAGGCCTTGCTGTTGAACGTCGTCAGTTTTGCGGCGCGACTGAAGCGGCGCCGCCGTATGTGCGTCAGTATGTATGTATCTATGTCACCATGTGTGTGTGCGCGCGTATGTATATGTGGGTTGCTAAGATAAGAGAGCCTCCGAACATTTTGTATTGGATGTCTCAGTCATTGAAGACATAAAAGACCGTTTATAGGAAGTCGGTTGACCCAGAATACAGTCCGCAATTTATATGCCGCACTTTAAATTTTGGATCGGGCTATAGTTTGTAAAAATACATTGGATGCCAGTTCGTTAGCCAGCTTTGTACCTCTTCAATGTCACAGTTTTCAAAAATAAAACGGTTCAATGCAGAAAAAATATCAAAAGTAAGACTACTTGATTTCATCAGAAGAATCAAACAGTGACGGGTGACGTAAAATCACCAAACGCGTCAGTGTTTCATACCGCAATGTACCTGAATTGACGCAAATCACCAGCAGGTCACTGTTTTACACGTGTATGAGCTGGCGCGATGTTCTCCTTCATTTATTTTTGTATGATATTTACGAACGTATTTTAGAAAAGGTGGAATATGCATGCAAGCTCATACATTAGAGGCTGTGTGGGCCATTCCACCATAATCTTCAAAACATGATGGCTGTTGTACGCCAGCCCACAGAACGTACTGATAACCGGTAGAAAGCGCCCGTTTGCGGTCTGCCGTCTGTGTTTGTGTGTGCCATTCTGCCGTCTGTGTTTGTGTGTGCCATTCTGCCGTCTGTTTGTGTGTGCCATTCTGCCGTCTGTGTTTGTGTGTGCCATTCTGCCGTCTGTGTTTGTGTGTGCCATTCTGCCGTCTGTGTTTGTGTGTGCCATTCTGCCGTCTGTGTTTGTGTGTGCCATTCTGCCGTTTGTGTTTGTGTGTGCCATTGCCGTGCGGATCAGGCGGAAGGGGGGGGGGGGCGGGGGTGGCCCGATTAAAAGGAGATACTGACTGACTGCTGGAATGAGTTGTCGTTGCGTTGTACCCAACTTTTTCCGGCAATAATAATTAATTCATTTTGCAAGTTTTGGAGCCACTTTTTACTCCCATCAAACAGGGTTCAGGAAACACCATCACAAGGACTGGCTGTCGGCACAGACCTTGAAGAAGATAGAAGTGAGGAAGAAGAAGAAAGCAGTTGTCAACAACAGTCGCACGAGAGCAGCCAAAGCAAGAGCACAGGAGGAATACTCGGAAGCCAACCGCGAGGTGAAGAGGAGTTTTAGGGCAGACAAGAGGGCCTACACAGACAGCCTGGCAGCAGAGGCAGAAAAGGCAGCAGGCAGCGGCAACATGAAACAGCTCTACGACATTACCAGAAGATTGTCAGGCAAGTATGGCCATACAGAAAGACCTGTAAAAGACAAAGAAGGCAAGCATATTGCAGACAGAGCAGACCAACTCGACAGATGGGCCGAGTATTTTGAAGAGTTACTGAACAGACCCAGCCCACCCTCCCCCCCCCCCTCCCCCAGACATCCAGCCAGCAGAGACCGACCTACCCATCAGCTGTGACAGACCCAGCCGGGAAGAGATCAGAAGAGCAGTGGCATTTTTGAAGAACGGCAAAGCAGCAGGGCCAGCTGGCATCCCAGCGGAGTCTCTGAAAGCAGACCTAGAGACAACAGTAGAGATGCTGTACCCACTGTTTTGAAAGATCTGGGAAGAGGAGGTGATGCCGGCTGACTGGAAGGAGGGGTACCTAATCAAGCTTCCCAAGAAAGGCGACCTCAGCAAGTGTTCCAACTACAGAGGAATCACCTTGCTGTCAGTACCAGGAAGGTCTTCAACAGGATCATCCTGGAGAGAATGAAGAGCTCCGTTTACCCCCAGCTGAGAGACCAGCAAGCAGGATTCAGGAAAAACACGTCATGTACAGACCAGATCGCCACTCTCCGCATCATCGTGGAACAGTCTCTGGAGTGGAGCTCCCCGCTGTACGTAAACTTTGTGGATTACGAGAAAACATTTGACAGCGTGGACCGAGAGACTTTGTGGAAACTCCTACGACACTACGGTGTACCCACAAAGCTCGTCCGCGTGATCAAGAGCAGCTACGATGGCATGACATGTCGCGTGATCCACGAAGGGCAGTTCACCAGGGAGCTCCAGGTCAGAACCGGTGTCAGGCAGGGGTGTTTGCTGTCTCCGTTCCTCTTCCTACTGGCCATAAACTGGGTCATGAAGAGGACCACAGAGCACAGACGAAGTGGAATACAGTGGGCACTGCGGACACAGCTTGACGACCTCGATTTGGCAGACGATTTGGCTTTACTGTCCCACACTCATCAACAAATGCAGGACAAGACCACGAGGCTTGCTGACATCTCGTCCCAAGTGGGCCTCACCATCCACAAACAGAAAACAAAGACAACGAGGCTGAACACAACCAGGGAAGAACCAGTCTTGCTTGCTGGCACCCCGTTGGAGGAGGTGGAGTCCTTCACCTATCTCGGGAGCATCATAGACAAAAAAGGCGGCACTGATGCAGATGTCAGAGCACGAATCGGTAAAGCCAGAGCAGCCTTTCTCCAGTTGAAAAAAGTGTGGAGTTCCAGAAAGCTGTCACAACACACCAAAGTCCGGATTTTCAACTCCAATGTAAAAGCAGTTCTCCTATATGGAGCAGAGACTTGGAGATTGACAAAAACCACAGTCAACAGAGTACAGATCTTCATAAACAGTTGCCTTAGAAGAATTTTATAAATTCACTGGCCAGAGAAGATCAGCAACATTAGACTCTGGGAGAGAACAGAGCAGATAACAGCAGAGAATGAAATTGTGCGAAGAAGATGGAGATGGATTGGTCACAGTCTGAGAAAGCCAGCTTCCAGTATCACTAGGCAGGCATTGTCATGGAACCCCCAAGGAAAGAGGAAAAGAGGCAGGCCGAGAAACACCTGGCGTCGAGACCTCCAAGCAGACATCAAGAGACTGGGAACCACCTGGAGTAAAATCGAAGGAGAAGCACAGGACAGGAGTTGCTGGAGGTCTCTCGTCGACGGCCTATGTGACCCGGGTAGGGGTGACAGGCGTAAGTAAGTAAGTGGCTCAACGAACTCATTCAATGTCTTTCAGTCTACAGACTAGCCATATCCAAAATTGCAAGTACATAATTATAACTTGAATCAACTAGAAATTGCGGAGTCTAAGTCTGGGTCAACCGGCGACTTTCTATAAACGGTCCTTTATCATCAATGACATAGACATCCAATAACAATATGCTCGGAGTCTCTTGGCTTAACCACCCACTTTTGTAAAGTATTTTGCCAAGTTTCAAGTTCAGTTTGTGCGTAAAACTGAGGCAGTCAATATCGGAGATTCTCGTGTTTACATACCGCATACGCACACACAAACACAGACACACACAAACACACAATACATACATACATACGTACATACATACATACATACATACATACATACATACATACATACATACATACATACATACATACATACATACATACATACATACATACATACATACATACATACATACATACATACATACATACATACATACATACATACATACATACATACATACATACATACATACATACATACATACATACACACATACATACATACGCACATACGGCGGCGCTTCGCGCCAAAACGACGTTCAACAGCAAGCGGAGTGGCTAGACTGACGTGACGCCATTTCAGTTTATCTTGTTACTTCTTTGGGCCCACTGTGGGTACCAGGAAATGAAAGGGCAGACGAGCTGGCGAAAGAAGGAGCCACAAAAGATCAACAAGAAAACAGCGTCAGCTATAGTGAGCAAAAGACAATCATCAACGCATTGATGAGGCCGAGGTCAAACAGAGACGACTACCACACAATCCAGAGAGCAGCAAGTCGTCCTGATCAGACTGCGTACCGGCCACAACAGACTGAACGCTCACATGAACAGACTGAAAGCTCAAGCTGGCGCCATCACCAACCTGCGCTTGTGGTCAGGAAGACCAAACAGCGGAACATATTCTCCAGAGATGCCCCCTACTGGACGACGAAAGAAAAGAAGTGTGGCCGTCGCCAACTCCACTGCACTCAGACCAAACTCTACGCCGGCAGTCGAGAAGACCTGGAGAAAACGACGTCATTCATCGCCGGTGCTGGGCTGACCGTATAGCCCACTGCGAACGACAAGAAGAAGAAGAAGACTTCTTTGGGCCAGACCATGAGCCGGCCGTTATGTCCTTTGCATTTGTAGACAATAAATAAACAAATAAAAAATAAAAGCCGTGACCAACCAACCAGCACTAAAAAAAAAAAAAATTAAAAAGAATTAAAAAAAAACTCTTCCTAACCAACCATCCACCACTAATAAAAAAAAAAAAAAAAAAAAAAAATGCCAGGGCTATTCCCCCCCCCCTGGATCCGCCACTGCAGCGATGCCATGACGTGATGCTTATAGTGACGTCATTTTGCTGCTAAGGCTATTCTTCTTCTTCAGAATTCCTGTCGCTACTCCAGCCCACAGAGCCGCGTACTAATGGCGGGAAGCGCCGCTGTTCGGTGTGTCCGTCAGTCTTTACTTCAAGTTGTGCGCGCCGCGGCGTGTGTGCAGAGGTTGGCCCCCTTAGAGAGGAGGGAAATGGATCAGAAGGATAAGCCTAAAAATATGAATAACTCTGAATCAGTGCACTTCCTAAAAGAAAATCGCACGTGAGCTCCAAACAATACGGTAGACTTTGGGATCAATCCGCTCAGTGTTCTTTTTAGTTTGGGGGCCAATATCATGTAAGACACCATACTGCTGAAGTTAGCATCAGTGATAAAATAAAGATAGTGTTTGGATAGACAAATAACTGATTTTTTTCTAAACCAATACTGAGGATCCTTTCCACAAAAAAGTACACTGTAACAGCAATTGAAGTTTTCAATAGTATAAGCCGCCGATTTTTGTCGAGGCGATTGCAAAATACTGATACTGGCACTGAAGAATAAGTGTATACGGCTCTTGTTTTTGTTTATTCAGTTTGGCGGCCGGAAAGTTTCCCGGGGTTAGTAGAGTACATGGTGTATTCTGTATAAAAACAACACAGATATAAATTAAGATAAATTTTTATGAGCCCTCGTGTTCTGCGGGGGCCCATGAGGGTCTATCGATCATGATTTTGCACTGAGATGTTTGGCCGAGCCGCCGGTGTCCGCCAGTACTGCGGGCCGGGCGACCACCGTTCCACGGCCGGCCGCCGATACTGTGACACGATTTTTAAGTGACACTGACAGTGAAAACTGTCAAGCCCGGAAGCAGAACGGCTTAAAATAGTTAATCACGGCTGTGAAAATTGCGTAGGATAAATTCATAACTGTGGCCGGCGAATTCCATCAGGTCAAAGGGCAACAAGATCCGGGGCGTCTGTTCTTTTTTTTTTCTTTTTCATATCATGACCAGGTTCATTCGCCGGTTCACAATAAATAACTTATGGACAAGTCTCTTTTTAAAAAAATGCTGCACATTGACTTTCGGGATCGTATGAAGGTTAAATATCATCGATCTGTCGTAGTAAGCTGAGACTAAAGGCAGGTAAAGATCAATAACACATAAAGCCATCTCCCGGCGCAGAACCAAGTAAATCAAGGGGAGACAAGTAAGAAGAAACTCTTCAGCAGTGGAAACAACATTTTTGTGCAGCGTGGCTTACGGCGTGCGTCAAAATAGCAGCTTTATTTTCAGCCGGTAGCTATGGCCATTTGTTTGTAATGTTGTCACAGTTGTATTTTACCACCCGCACACATATTCCTGTTTAATGCTTCATCACTTTGTCCAACCAACAGTCGTGCAAGGAAGACCCGTGCACGCACACTTGTAATTTGGGAACTCGAAACAGAAAGTTGAAAGGTAAGTGTAAAGCAAATTTCAACCCAAAGAACAGTTCAGTAGGGGAAGGTCGAGCCTGACAGTTAAAGAGTAGTGCTTGATTTTGCCCTGCGAGGCACCAAGTTGTTCAGGTACATAACTTGACCTGTCATGATAGATTTAGATACGTTCTACAATTTGCAGCACAGTGAAAACCGAAACGCACCATTACTGATTGAGAAGTAATGTGTTTGTTTTTTTAGTTGACTTATTATAACTATGCATTTGGGTGACAATGTACAATTAAATTGAATGACAATGTACAATTTCTTCCTGTTCAGAACTTTGGATTACAACTTTGGGCCACATCTGCTTTTATTTGTATGCATAGTCTTTATTTTGTCTAACTGCAACACAAAACGAAGCTGTATCTATATCACACTCCAGCATGCATCGTGTCCTATGATTACAGCATGATGCAGATTAGGCCATGAGGACTGTGCAAAATGAAGTAGGTCAGTGTGGGCTGAATTGCTCTTCACTATATAAAAACATGTAGCTCAGTGTAGGTTGAACTGCTCTTCACTGTTATCTTTTAAAACATGCAGGAACAGGCCTCTTGCATGCTTTATAACTCTATTCAAAGCAGGCTTGTAGTGAGTGTACATGTACAAAGGAAAAGAAAAAAGTATGTCACTGCAGTAGTTCTCTGCTGAATGCATGAAAAATGCCAATGTGCTTGATTGTGTACCTTATGTCCTTAGATCCAAAATCACATAAGAGGACACACACACACACACACACACACACACACACACACACACACACACACACACATATATATATATATATATATATATATATATATATATATATATATATATAATATATATATATATATATATATATATATAATATATATATATATATATATCATAATCTTTTCTTAGAATATGTATACATGCGTGGGTTGACAATTATTTAATAATAATAATAAAGGTAATTTGTATAGCGCCTGATCAGCAAGGTGCTCTAGGCGCTTTACAATCACAATAATGAAACACAAAGCAAAATACAAAAACAAACACAACAACAACCAAAAATACATTGATTTACAAGGAGCAGAAAACACACACAACACACTCACACACACATATGATGAGCCGGCAGACAAAATGGTCTTTAAGTATATGCAACAGAGAAAAGGTGTGTTTTAAGCTTGAATTTTAAAATGGAGAGAGATGATGAGTGATGCACATCAGCTCAGAGAGCGTTCCATGTAATGGGACCAAAATATGAAAATGCACAATGACCTTGAGTGACCTTATGTCTAGGGATACGGAAAACACGAGTGTCTGAAGCAGAGCGTAGTGAGCGGGACGGTGTATACAGCTGGACAAGATCAGATAAGTAAGGAGGGGCAGAACCAGAAATGATGTTGAAACAAATAACAAAATTCTGTATGAAACTGGCAGCCAGTGCAAATCATCTAGTAGAGGCATAATGTATTCACGTTTTGGTACATGAAAAATCAGACGTGCAGCACAGTTCATGACTCTGGATTTGGTCAAGAAGATTTTGCGGAACACCGGACAAAAGAGAATTGCAATAGTCTATTGCGACAGCACAAGGGAGGTAACAAGTGTTTTGGTAACTTCAACAGTCAGCAGATGTCAAACAGTGCTGATCCTTCTGAGTTCAATAAAGGCAAGCTGGCAAACTTTTTTCACTTGTTCTTTCATTGTCAACCTGTTGTCAAAAATGATACCCAAGTTATGGGCCGAGCTAGAAAAGGAGATGGCGCCCTCACCCACCATCATTTACTCTGGAAGATCAGCACTGCATGTAGAGGAGCACGACATTCGGAGGGCCTCAGTTTTGTCACTGTTCAGCTCCAGGGAGCTTGTTCTGTGTGGTCCACTTCTGAACATCACAAATACAAGCCTCCATAGACTGCATCCGATCAACATGTTCATGAGGGGAGTGTTTGTACAATTCTGTATCATATGCATATAAATGATGAGAAACAAGGTGACGCTCAATGACATATGACAGGGGCTGTGTATACAAAGTAAAAAGAACAGGCCCCAAGACTGACCCCTCTGGAACGCCACAAAGCAGCTTAACAGTGTGGGACTCAAATCCTGCCACTGAAGCCATCTGCAAGCGACCAACAAAGTAGGATTGGAAAAATTTCAGTGCAGTGCTTTGAATGCCAAACACATCACGAAGGCAGGCAAGTAGAATGTCATGGTCAATGGTATCAAACGTTGCGCTCAGATCGAGCAGAGTCAGAACAGAGATTAGATCTTCATCGCTAGCAGCAAGTAGGTCATTCACAACATGCTGTCTCCGTGCTATGACCAGACCTATATGCTGACTGGAACACATGCCACAGACCATTATTCTTGATATGGTCTAGCAGCTGCGTGAGCACTATCTTTTCCAGAAGCTTTGAAAGAAAAGGTAGGTTGGATACAGGTCTGTAGTTTTTCAAACTGTTGGGATCAAGTAAAGGTTTCTTTAAGAGCGGCTTAACAATTGCAGTTTTGAAACAGGTAGGTACAGTGCCGTGCAAGAGGGACTCGTTTACAATAACTGTAACAACTGGTACAATTGCATCTTTACATTCAAAAAGAAGGGACGAAGGCACAGGGTCTAGCTCACAGGTCTTGAGAGACATCTTACTCATGGTGTTTAGCACTACCTTTTCAGTCACTGGACTGAAGCATGCAAGAGGAGTCCCAGCAAAACAGATTCAAATGAGCAAGATGTCTGAGCATCATCACATTTGTCAATGTTGTCACGTATTGTTTTGACTTTGCAACAGAAAAAGTGAGAGAACAGTTCTGGGAGATCGCGGATTGGGTGTATGCTGGGCAGTTGAACAGATTTGGTCTTACCCAAGAGTCCATTAGTCGCACAGTACTTTGCAAGTACTTGCTGCGGCAACTTTTGCGCAGATGAAAGCAGTCTTGGCATTGGTGGTCAAGCGAGTGATCTTTTACTTCAAACCATTCAGAATCTGTTTATGAACTGTCAGCCCAGACTTGAGCCAACACCTCTCTGCCTGACGCCTTTCATGCTTCAAGGTGCGCAGTTCAGCAGCCACAGACGGGTACCAGGGCGTGGAGTGATGCTGCGACACCCGGCGGCGAGTGGCGGGAGCATGCTGGTCTAGGACAGCCCGCAGACCAGCATTGAGTTGCTCGGCAGGCATGGGGATGGATGCCGACAAAGTCTGCAACATCGGCTATGAACTTGTCATGGTCGATCCCCTTGAGGTTCCTCGGAAGTCTTGGTAACAGGCTACAGCTGAGGTTTGGTTATATCCAAAAGACACAGAACTGGAAAATGGTCAGAAGACATGGTGTGGCTCAGAGAGGCGGACCTAAAGATGGAGTCCTCCTCTCTATACACGACCCAGTCGAGTGTATGACTTTTAGTATCTTCTTCTTCTTCTTGTCGTTCGCAGTGGGCTATACAGTCAGACCAGCACCGGCGGTGAATGACGTCGTTTTCTCCAGGTCTTCTCGATTGCCGTAGAGTGTCAACTGGGCAAGCTCAAACGTTGAATGAGAAAAGGGGAATGATGATGTAATGTTGGCATGCTCAAATAAACTGTCACGGATCCAAAACGCCAGTCCCCCACCACGAGTAGCACGGGGGAAGGATCTGAGGCAATAGCCAGATAGAGTTATGTCCACACACTTCACCTCGTCTCCTTGACATTTAAGCCAGGTCTCTGTCAGGAACAACACATCGATGTTCTGGTCATGTCATGCACAAAATTACATATCTTAGTCTTTTTGTCACGCTGTCCTACATATGTTAAAATATTTCTGCTGAGGTTTAGTGTTTATGCAGATGAGGTTTTCAGGCGAAACTATGTCCTTTGAGGGTGTACATGGCAATGTGTTGAACCTGCCAGTGATGAGAACAATAATTTGTCTCTGTTTCCTCCTACCACCTCTCCGGGTCCGTTTACGAGGCAAATTACACCTATCCCCAAACTCCGAAGGTGGAGGATGAGAGTGGGGTCCAGACGTATGGCCAAGAGATAAACATAATGACCACAGGTCTAATACACAACAAATCATCTCTGGAGTACTTGTGTTGTGGAACAGTGGGTGGTAGAATATAGGGGTTCATTGACAGACTGGATTGATACATAGTGCATGATGACGGACTGGTGACACCGACAGACTGGGTCACTGCAGGCAGACCAGAAGAGTTCATCTGTAGACTGGATGTACACACAGTGTGTAACGATGGACTAGTGGCACAGTCAGGGGCACAGTAGGTAGGCCAGGCAAGTTCACATGCAGACTGCGTGTATTCACAGTACTACAATTCACATAGTTCAACTGTGACACTGAGGACAGCCTGTGTGAGTTCACGTGTAGACTGAGTAGGTGCAAAGGTACAGCAGGTGCAGTCAAGCATGACTACCACTGAGCCAGTAGAGCAGAAAACAGAAAAAAGCCAAAGCATTTTCCACTCTGGAGGAAATGGTCCACAAAATAAAGATACCAAAATGTAGCCCAGTTCATCATGAACATGAAGATGACATACTCCAAAAGGGACAATCAACACAGCCACAATTACACACGAAACAAGTGGAGAGCGGTTCACTCTGCCTGTAAGGCGTATGAACACAACTCACAAAAACAATTGTAAGTGCTGTTGTACTAACTTATTCTTGTGAAAATTCATTATGTCCCTATTGTTCAGCTCAAAATAATCCAGTCATGTTTCCACATTGTTATCTTGTTGGGTGGTAACTTCAGTTAATGTCTTTGTTTGCTGTCTACTTTCAGTTTAACTTATTTGCTGTGGTAGCTCATGTTACTTGGTATCATGGTAGTGATACATTCTATATAAAAAAAAAACTTTTAAAAAAAACATTGTTATTTTGTGGATCAGTGTGCCAGAGAGAAATTATAGAAAAATGAATCTAGTTCTCTGACTTACCACATCTATGAAATCCACAATGCTATGAGTCATACTAGTATGAGTAGCTGTAAATAAATGTCGATAAAGAAAATCTATTCACTTGACGTTGGTCGATTAGTTCTTGTGTCACCATGAATGGTTGCTAGAGGGCGTTGTGCTTGATATATTGTGTTGCAGAGGATTTTCTCAGAAGAAACTGAATTGAAACTACAAATTTTGCAGCACAGTTACAGGCATTACGCTTTAAGCTCTTTGGAGAAGCATTAAGGAAAGGCATGGTTCAAAGCTACCCATGTACTAATAAAAAGGATCAGTTTGGAAATGGAAAAACGTTTTGTTACATTGGACAACTCGTGAAGAAGTGGATATTGCCTCATCAGTTACAAAATACAGTTTGAAGAATTGTTACCACTTTTTGAGATGTGTTTTTATAGTGACATTTAAGGACTTGATCCAGTGAAATGGTTTGAAACAGCACATTAAAGAGAGTCTGTTCGGAGACACACACCACTTCAACATCACTCAAAGTATTCCTGAAGTAATGGAATCAACTACCAGTGCTGCAGGTCAGCCTCAGTATATTGATTACGATAGCTGGTAAGGGTAGTCATAATATTGGTCTGTGTTATTAGCATTCACATTAATCAGTGCTGATTTTATATGAGCTTGTTAAAAAAAAAAAAAAAGCAACAACTTGCACACACACAGAGATAAGCAAAAGGTCCTGGGGCCAGCATCAGTCATACATGGCCCATACACAACTGCGCACTGGTTAAAGGTCCTGGTTCAGCAATTAGTGTGTAGAGGACAGCGAAAAATAAATGTCATAGTCCTACCTGACACAGAAAGTCAGTGCAACCCTGACAGGGCCCCGTTAGATGGGGTCCCCGAACACGCACGTTACTATAGCTGCTGTAGAGTGTCAGACGTCCCTGACGGCTGTCACAGTTCACGCAAACAGGTATACACCACCCAGCTGCCTAAGGTCACTTCCAGTTGCATTTGTCCGTGCATGGTAACATCCAATTCCCGTGCAACTACGAAGAATATCCAACTTTCACTTTTGCCAACTGGGGAGGTACGGCCGAGCCGACGTCCAAAAATGGTCCAGCGAATGGTGGCGGTAAGTCCAACATGATATGGCGTCGTCTTTTCACGTTTCTTGTACAAATATTACTTGTGTTGGCAAGTATATTTCCAACAACAACAAACACCCATGCCGAATGTAGTTGACGTCGTGTTTACAAAGGGAAGCTACTCGTAAATATGTATATTACAGGGGACACCACTCTAATGCCCACTTCCTTGTCAACAACAAGCGATCGTAATGTTATGTGTGTTCTGGCGTACAGGACAATAATTTCGGAGGAAGTGATGACTAAGGAAATAACTGCAGACCACAGTGCTGAGAAGTTGGCAGAATACATCGATGAACAAGACGAAGAATAGATTGGTAATCTTAGCCTCACTGTTCGTCTCTTCCGTAGTTACTCGGTCACTACAGCATAACAGCTTGTAACTGTTCTTTAAATTTTCTCTCTTTTATAAATAATTGTAATATTTTCTGGGCACTTTGCTATTACACATATTTGTGTTATATACATAAATGAAATATGCGATATATTCTGAGCTCAGGTTTGATGTAAATTCAGAAGTTTCCACTCTTAGTTGCGATTTGTTTTGGGGGTTGATGGCGGTTGTTTTTGTGTAAATATCTTCAGAACGCCACAGCGTTTTCTAGTACAAAACCCTTGTGTGTATTACATAACTATACAAATACCAGTCATTTGATTATTTTTCAGTGCCACACCAAATGAGCTCACAGAGCAGCAAGCAGTGTGTTATTTCTGTGGATACATTTGTGAAGCTAGTACAAAGTGAAAGTGAAGGTGCATCAGTAATGGAACACCACCCAATCCCGTCACAAGACATAACATATAATCGCATTGGCAATGGCAAGGTAAATTGTGAACTGTGTGTGTGTGTGTGTGTGTACATGTGTGTGTGTGTGTGTACATGTGTGTGTGTGTGGCTTGGGACACAGTGTACAGCTGGCTTATATTTAGAACAAAATGTACAGCTGTCTGAATAGAATTAAATATACAGCTGTCTGAATAAAAAAACAAAATATGCCTGCAGTTGTCTGAACACAGACAAAGTGTTCAGATGCATGTCTGAATGAAAACAAATGTACAGCTGCTCTCTGTATAAAAACAACATCAGCAATTGTCTGGATGAGAATATAATAAACATGTATAGATAAGGATACAATATACAACTAGGATCAACCTAAAACATATTTGTTCACAAAAACAGCACATTTCAGTGTGATGAAATAGAGCAATACATGTATGTACATAATTCATTATGAAACTCGCAATCAGCGTGGGCTATTGTAAGTTGGCTTAGTTGCCACTGATACATGATGTATTTCTCATATTCAGCATGCACTCTTCTTTTCCTGAAACCACAGGCTTAGGAACATAGGAGAAATATGAGTGACAAAAACTTATAATATTATGTTTGTATATATAAAAATATTCTATTGCGAGTCTTACTGTAAATCATATGTTATATTGTTCCATATCATAACACTCAAATGTGCTTCTATTTTGTGACTAAGCCATTTTTAGAAAGCCACATGCACACATGTGTATTTATTTCTTTTTCATTTTCCCCATTACTGTGTTTATGCTTTTTTTCTGGACAGCAGGGCTGCCACAAGGTCAGGTGACATGGAACTGGTGAATGCACAGACTGGCATCGAGTTTCTGAAGACAGCAAGACCTGTCCGATAAGTTGTCACCGACAGAGTTCTACTGTAATCTCCTGCTACTTTCAGGTAATGATGATCAGTTTGGTGGCATTTGATTTTGAAGTATGGTACACCTTGATTTCACAAAATCATTTTTGCTTGTAAAAGTCCAATCACAGCACACATAAAGTAGCATATAGTGTCATGGAAATATAGCTGTCACAATACTGTAAGTTATGATTTACATATGTGACTGCTTCCTCCACACTGTAAGTATATTTACAAGTTGACAGTAAACAATTATCATGGTGCCATGGTGTTTTTTTCTCCCAAGTCTTCATAACAGCTAGTGCTAGCTACCTGTCAGTTTGCCACTCTGTAATGCATGTATCTTTTATTCCAGTATCAAATAGATTTGTATATTATTGGATCATTACCTTGATGTGTTGCACAAAGGCAAGCAAATTGCATGAAGTTGAGTTGAGCTGTGTGTTTACATGGAGGATATATCCTTGAGTGTATGCAGAACAAAAACACATGACGCTGTTCTGTCATCGAAACAACCTACTCAGTATAAACTGCTGCTCGTGTATTTTCACTTTTGTGCTTTTGTCAGTTTGAGGTTTTGCTTTATCTATTCATTGGCCATCTGTTTTCAGTTTCTTTGCTGCTGCCAAAGGCTAAACACCACTTGAAACAATGGATAAAGCCTGTTATCAAGCATCACCACACATTACGAGCTTCCTTGCCAGGCACAATCAAGGTATCATGTCTTATTTACGCACTTATTTTGACTTAGAGTTTAGATATGTTTCAGTCTCATCATTGAGTGTTAGTCAAGGGGATGTATCTATGTGGTTGAAATGGCCCAAAAAAACTTCAATTGGCTACGAAGGCTACACAATGCACAACATACTTACCATCCTTGACTTAGTTCAAGCACCAAGAATGCAAGCAGTATACCAAGACTAGCAACAGGCACTCTGTGGCATACCAGGTAGCAGAACAGAAATATGCATGCTTATAGTATGTTACACACGTGTGCAATTTCTGTTACAAGTGCAGTATTGTACATGTCATTTTCAGTATCATTACAGTACATGTATTTGTATAAATATACTATTTAGGATTGTGACACTGACCATGCAAACTAAGTTTTTGTTATGGCAAGTCGGGTGCCGAATTCCTGTTCGTGTGCACTGTTCACAGTATGTAGTTATGACAAGGATGGAAAATGAAAGCAGAAAGCAGACATGTATGCGATTTATGAAGAAGAATGTCCAAATGTATTGAAAACAAAGAATGTCCAACACTTTTCTTTTACATTCAACTTTAATACTTTCTTGTGTAGAGAGTACAAAGTGCACAATATGGAGTATCATATTACATGCATGTGTCCATTTAGTCATGTCCCAACTACTTGTACAAACGGATGTAAACAATCTCCACACCCATGACAGAAAGTAAATTTTAAATGTAAATGTTCTTTTCATTCTGTTTTTTTCTCATAAAGGAATGCTCTGTGGCCGTGTATCCCCAATGCCTCACTGATGGAAAGCTCTGCAGTTTGTTACAGTATCTACGCAGTACAGATGATAGAGTGAGCGACGAGTGGATGTGGTTTTTCAGCAGAAGCAAAGACTTGGAGGTTGGTTGCACACACATACACAACCAGATAGTGCCCTCAGGTAGTTTAGATTGGGGCTTGGAAACCGCCATCTGATTATGGCCACCTGACAAGAGCGACAGTGTTTTCTGTTGCCAGGCCCCATATGGCTCTCATGCCACAACTGAAAAAAATCTGTATGCAGTGTTGGTAATTTTTGAATGCCATTATAATGTGGGATTGTTATTTGCAAATGTGCTGCTATAAATTTTGATGCTGCAAAATTTGACTTTGTTCTGCTTCTTACAAATATTTAGAAAAGTTGGTTATTCTGTTAACTCGATCAGCTTGATCAAATTTAGTAGTTCTTGTTGTCCATTATTATTAGACAATTCCCACACAAACAGTAGGCCGGATTGTCTTCACTGGTGATGCGCTGATAAGGTGTCACCTCTACTCCCACATACGATATGGTCACCAGGGGCTGCTCATCGGTTGAGTGCGTCTTTTAGTCTCCCCCAGGGAAAATTTGGCTATGTTGGCCTGAAAACATATTCATATAATATCATGTTACCAAGCAGCATTGCAAACTATTTACGGTTGTTTTCATGATGAGTAGATTATACTGGCATATACCTGGTAGCCAAGTAAACTCCTCTAGAACAGTGTTTGCAGTATATCTTTACATGTACTGACCTTTGCTTCTTGTCTTGCAGCTGCCTTCTGAGAGCAAATTGGGGCACTCTGCACTTGCATCAGGCATTTTTCTGTTCCAAAGTTTCTCTGTAACGTTGCTGCTAACGCCCCTGCAGTTTGGTGACATGTTTGACACTGGCCAGTCTTTTGTCTCTTCACTGGTTGGACCTGTCCATGAAGGCTGTCTGTCTGCTGTGGAGTCATGACAATATTAGCATTTTGGTGGATAGCAAAATTTAGCATATATATATATATATATATATATATATATATATATATATATATATATATATATATATATATATATATATATATATATATATATATATATATATATATATATATATATATATATATGCCTGCATGTGTACCCATGCGAGTGAAATGTGACACTGTCAGTGTCCATACAGTGAAAATCTTGCTTTTCACACACCACGGATGCACTGGTGTTTGTCAGCTGGAACTGGCAGCAGCGCCAACATGTAAACTGAGCAGTCACCATGATACAAACTGTTTCTCAACTTCATAACTGCCCCCCCCCCCCACCTCACCCCACCCCTCCATACTCCCCCCCCCCCCTCCCTCATTTCACCCCCACTTACCAAAACACAGAGACCAAGTTTGAAAGACAGCATCATAAGCAAAATATACCATGCATATGATTCAATGACATCACTGAATTTGTTTCTTTATAATTAAAATGGTTGTCTCTGTTCTGTTTGTGTTTTTGCCTCATGTATCATTACAGTTATATATAGTGCTGGAAGTAAAAGTGTGTACATGTATGTTGTTCTGTAGAGAAGAACCCTATGAAGAAAGAAAGTCGCTTAGAAATGACAGTTACAACATAATTGTTTACTAGATAATATGAATAAAATTGTGTTGTAGCTGTCTTTTCGAAGCGTCTTTCTTTCTTCGTTAAGTTCTTCTCTGCATTACACACGCTTCGCAGTCACCATTTTGGTCTGGACTATGTGGTTCTGTAGGATACATAAACTACTTGGTCTTGTTGAGAATGGACGTACTCATTTCATTAAAAAATCAACTGTATTTTACTATATCATCATGGTCATTGTGCTTTTATTTATGTATACACTTATTGATGTACTTGACAATTTTGGTGAACTCATAAGAGAAGCCTCACAATGAAAGGCATTTTTGACAGTTTTACTCAGTACAGACATAAACAAATAAGCCATATGTTGAAGTGTATTTGAAAACAATGTTTTTGTCACAAAATAAAGATCAAGTAAGATATATCTCTTGCTGTTGTGAACTGATATATTTCCTTGATATTTATTTTTGCGGGTTGAGTCATTTCAGTTTTCTGATAGAGAACATTGCTATATGAAGTGATCAAAAACAAATCCCACATGGTTTTCTGTCAGTGCAAACATAGATAAACTATGAATCAAATATATTGTGGTTAGAATACCAATTACATATATCTGTTTCCTAACATTTATTTTGTATCTCATAACCATAGCATGAGATGAAAGAAGCCTAATGCTCCAGCCAAAAGGGTGCATGATGCCAGCTTGCTTTCATCTGCCTCCTATAATCAGTCATGGGGGGGGGGGTGGGGGGTGGGGGGGGGGAGAGTTCGCCCAACCCCCCAAAATGGGAAAATTGGATAACATTTAAGTATTTTGGATCGGGGGCATCAAAAATAATTATAAGGTCTTTTTTTAAAAAAAGGTATAGATTATTGGTATGGCGAAGGCTGGACCCATTTGTTGCAACCCTGTATCTAATTATTTTGAAACTTGCCTCTCGTTTGTTTGTGCACCCTTTAGCTTGCAGTTGGTGTATGGTTGGTTGCTGTCAGGCACTTGCATGAGGTACGCATTGGGCAGGGTGCATTGCATGTGCATAAACAGCTGTTGGTCTGGGGAGAAAATATTATCACTGAACTCGGCAAGTTTGCAGACAGTAATTATCTTTTGTGATACAAAAAAAAAAAAAACAGCAAACCAACAACAAAAAAACAAGATGAGAAGTAATCGACAAAGCAAATATTTCCTAGTGCTTAGATTCTTATTATGTAATCAAATTTTATGTCCGTGTAACACACACGAACAGGCACAATCACATAGATGGGGGACAGTCTTCAGTCCTAGAAACTGATTCAGCTTTTCAAAATCCCGGAGAGCTGAATTTCAGCTGTTTGGTTCAGACAGAACAGGCCTTCAGCCAGCCTGTTCCTAATGCAACAGGCATAAATTCTCATGAGCCCCTGCATCCGCAGGGGCTCATGAGAATGTATGTCTCTTGCTGGCCATGGATTTATGGGGCATATTTATGGACCGTTTTCATTCATTTCATATTGTCGCAGAGTCATCCATGCACATCACATCGTTGCATGATCGCCTGTAAATGATCTCCCAGGCTTTTGTGAAAAATAAAATCGTTTTGAGGTGGGCATTTCCGCGTTGCTTAGCACGGGAGTGCTGTCCCCTACAACATTATCTAGTAGCTTCCCTTGGTAAAAATGGCGACTACCATAAGGGACTTGTTTGCAAACGCTTTCGAGGAAACATTGTTTGGGATAAATGCGAGGACATACGAAATGAGAAGACCACGCTATAGCATGTTTGACGTACCGTCATCATTCCCTGCGCCGTTTTTGGACGCTGTGGACGTCACTCAGTCGCTCGGTGTTCACCCGGTACAGAAGTGAAAGTTGGATACTTTCGTCGTTGTTGCACGAGAATTGTGGATGTTACCGTGTACGGACAGATGCAACTGGAAGTGACCTTTGGCAGCTGAGTGGCGTATACCTGTTTGCGTGAACTGTGACAGCCGTCAAGGACGTCTGACACTCTACATCAGCTATAGTAACGTGAGTGTTCGGGGATCCCATCTGACGAGGCTCTGTTAGGGTTGCACTTTGTGTATCAGGTAGGGACTTTGAATTTTTTTTTCGCTGTCCTCTACTGACTAATTGCTGAACCAGGACCTTTAAGAAAGGCTGATGTCAGGCTGAGAACCTATTCCCAGAGTATCAACTAGTGCATGTAATACTCATGCTCATCTGTTTTTCTTTCCAGAATCCAAACCTTTTGTTCCTCCCGGTCTTGACTGGCTACTACCAATGGCAGCCCCAGATTTGTCTCAGTACACGTTTCCGAACGATGCGCCTGTCTGCGTGTTGGATTGCCAGGAAGCATTTGCAGGATTGACGGATCAAGAGAAACTTTATGCTCACTACTTGGCCCAGGCCTCATTTGCTGGAGGACTCATTGTTCTGATTCAGGTAATGGCCTTATTCTGATCAAGCCATAGCTGCAGTTAATAGTCCTCACTGTCTGTTTTTAGTTTAATTTCAGATATATATTTCTTTATTATATTTTTTTTTATCAGATCAAAACCATATCTGCCATAATTTGTTTTTATTTTCTATTTTGAATTTCTCTTTCTGATATCTTTGAGGTTGATGCCATTTTTGGCTCACGTACGAAGCAAAAATGAGTCTATGTTCTGGTCCAGTGGTCGTGCATCCCTCCGCCGTCGTCCGTGGTAAACTTCAATGTTTGCATTTTCTCGGAGACTATTCAAGCTAGTCTTCAAACTTGAACCAGTGATACTTCGTGGCAAGACCTTTCTAAACATACAAATTTCAGTGACCTCTCACAAAGGTCAAGGTCACAGGGGATCAGGAAATAATCAAAAGTAGCTATATTTTGACATAATTTACTTTTTTTCCAATACTATTCACAACTTCAAACTCAAACTTGGTACAAAGATACTGATGGTAAGACCTTTCTATACATACTAATTTGGTTGATCCCTCAGAAAGGTCAAGGGTCACAAGAGCTCAGAAAATGGTAAAAAAATGGCCATATTTTGACAAGAAATGTTTTTTCTCAATTACTATTCACAACTTCAAACCCAAACTTGGTACAGAGATACCTGATGGTAAGACCTATCTATGCATACTAATTTGGATGACCCATTGGAAAAGGTCAAGGGTCACAAAAGGTTGGCAAATGTGTATAAAATGCCAATTTTTGAAAGAATTGTAGTTATTATCAACATTTTTGCAAACTTTTCAATCAAATTTGGTGGATGATAAGACCTTCCTATGTATACTAATTTAGTCGACCCATCGCAAAGGTCAAGTCACGGGGGTTTGACAGATGTGTGAAAACTGATTAAATTTTGAGAAAGCATAGATTTTGTTGGTGCAGAAGCCATCCCTTTACTTATTGTCACATGTGTGCATACATGTGAGCCATAAGAGCTTTGCCTTTCTTGTTAACAAGTATTGTAGTACCTAAAATCAAAGTGCATACAACTTAAAGTTGTGCATGCAGTTTGATTTTAGTTTGACTATTTGACTTTGAGCATACAGACCGAAAAGTCATGGAAGATGATCAACATTAATTTATGATTCAAATTAAAATGTCAAGTACAGGTCTAACTTTGTAGGAGATGGATCAGCGTTTCTTCATAACTCTAGATTTTTGCCTGAGCTGCATGGACCTACCAGGCAGCAAACTGTGAGCAGTCATGGTCAGTCCAAATCCATCATTTTGCCTCAAAGTCGAACAGAGTTAAATTACTGAGCTTTGATAGATGAAAGGAAAATACTTACCAGTAATATTATTACTGAAAGCAGTACTGTTGGATGCATGCAGAGAAAAATGTTACACCACCAAGCAGCAAGAGGTATAGAACATCATGAGCCCCCACAATTGCCTGTTACTGAAACCACTTTGCATCTAAGTTCCTTTGACAGCTGGGGATCTTTGATGTTCAAATTACAATGATTCAAAAAGAAGAATCTGTGTCCACTGGCAGTGAAGTGGTTACACAAGAACCTTGTGAACAGTCGCCGATTTTTACTGTCACCTGGCTTTTACGGTGACATTTGCGTTGCATGGATGTTTACTATATAAAATACACTATATAAAATACCTTGATTTTACAGCCACCAGCTGAACGCGGCCAACGGTCCGCGTATCAGAGCTCAAAAACGGCAAAAATATCTTAAATTTATGGCCATGGCCATACTGGCGCAATAAAGCCATCACGCGTGACGGGTCAGTGACAGCTTGCTTGACACCTAGCCAACCCTCACACACGCACATTTTGCTGCAGATAATTATCAGGACTATAAGGTGACAGGATATTGACTGCAGCTCGTTTCAGTGTCATGCCCACCTTATTCTGCCACCTCTTTTTCTATTAATTTTGTTTAAGACAAGAACACAGCAGCCACACGCATCGACATGCGTCGCTCTCTCTCCCTCCCTTACTAGTACACACAAACACAGTGTCAGTTATTTTCTTTCATTACTGAAAATATTGGCATCACTAGTACTTGCCCCCCACCCGGGTCTGCCCTGGGGGACTTGGGTGGGGTTAGGTATTTTTTAGTTCCCAGGGTCACCCTGGTCAGCCCCACAGGGTGGGTTTTTCTCTCTATTCTGGGGCATGTGTTTCTGTCTACCCTTTGTCCATTCATCTGTATTTGCCTTTTTAAAAACTCTCCCTACTGTCTGCGCTGCCTGTAGCTCTTGATATTGGATGTGTGTTGCTAAATGGTCTTAGCTTTATTTAGGCCCCATGTGTTAGGTTTATTTAACATATTTGACCGGCTGGCGACATACATTCAATGTTCTGTTTATTTTTTTTTTTTTCACAAGCAGTGCAGGCACGTCCTGAGAAAGCCTTGTTGCTGTCGGGACGTTAAGCAATGTACAATCAATCAATCAATCAACTAGTACTTGCATCTTATTTTTCAGAAGTGTAAAGACATCAACGGAGGTCCTGTTTTGATGCACCTAACCGAGTGTCATAAGCATGCCTAGGTCCATTTCCATCAAACCTCTCATGAACGGTCACCTGCTGCTTATGGCCACTTTCTTTTGGCAACAAGGGTGACCGTTCATTGGAGGTTCTACTGTAAATAAACGCAACCTCCTTGTGCATGCCTCGCGCTGGGACCATACGGCGTTGAGGCGCGTCCCCTGGGTGGTGGATAGGGGGTCCCTCGTGAGAGGGGTGCACCGAATGAAATAAGGTGCCGTGAACCAACATGGTCTAAGGGAAGGTGACCCCGACAGAAAACCCCTGGTCCTCCTAGTAAGGGGGTTGGGCGTGGGGGTAGCTTCCCCACCCTGCAAAAAAGGAAATAGCTACAAAAACGCCGACGAAAAGACTAACAGTAATTCCTTTCCTGGAGGAGGAAGGTTCTTCTACTAGAAGACTTATGACGTCCTGTGGTGAAAGCCGGAATTCTTCGGAAGCCACAGGACCGAGCCGCCTCTCTCTATCCAGGGATACAACCATGGGCACATGGAACGTCAAGACCATGTACCAGAGCGGCAAGGCCGCCCAGATAGCAGCGGAAATGCAAAAGTACAACCTTTCCCTGCTAGGCATCAGTGAAGCCAGATGGACGCAGTCTGGCCAGAAAAGGCTGTTAAGTGGGGAGATGGTTCTGTATTCAGGTCATGAAGAGGAGAATGCCCCCCATACAGAAGGAGTAGCACTCATGCTGTCACCAGTGGCACAGAGAGCGCTGATGGGCTGGGAACCTCTTGGGCCAAGAATTATAACGGCAGCCTTTAGAACCAAGAAAAAGCTCAAGCTGAACGTCATCCAGTGTTATGCGCCCACCAATGACAGTGACGAGGAAGAGAAACAAGAGTTCTACGACCGACTCCAGAGTGCCGTGGACAAATGTGCGGAGCGAGACATCACCATCGTCATGGGCGATTTTAATGCCAAAATAGGGGAGGACAACACCGGATACGAAGAGGTGATGGGGAGACAGGGACTGGGCTCGGAGATGAGTGAGAACGGGGAGAGGTTTGTAGACTTTTGTGCTCTAAACCGACTTGTCATTGGAGGCAGCATCTTCCCACACAGAAGAATACACAAAGCAACTTGGGTCTCACCTGACCATACAACAGAGAACCAAATAGACCATATCTGCATTAGCAAGAAATTTAGAAGATCCCTTCAAGATGTTCGAGTGAGGAGGGGAGCAGATGTCGCCTCAGACCACCATCTGCTTACCTTAAGAATGAAGCTCAAGCTAAAGAAAAGCCGCACAGAGACAACAAGAAGACAGCGCTATAATGTAGGCCTCCTGAGAGAAACTGGAGTTAGAGAAGAGTTCAAACTGGTGCTGTCCAACCGGTTTCAAGCGCTACAGGAGCTAGTAAATGAAGAGGAGGCGGTCACCACAGAGCAGCAGTGGAAGGCAGTTAGAGAGGTGCTGAACTCAACCTGCAAAGACACTGTAGGGTTCAGGAAACACCACCACAAGGACTGGCTGTCGGCACAGACCTTGAAGAAGATAGAAGCGAGGAAGCAGAAGAAAGCAGCGGTCAACAACAGTCGCACGAGAGCAGCCAAAGTAAGGGTACAGGGGGAATACTCGGAAGCCAACCGCGAGGTGAAGAGGAGTATCAGGGCAGACAAGAGGGCCTACACAGACAGCCTGGCAGCAGAGGCAGAAAAGGCAGCAGGCAGCGGCAACATGAAACAGCTCTACGACATTACCAGAAGATTGTCGGGTAAGTATGGCCATACAGAAAGACCAGTAAAAGACAAAGAAGGCAAGCCTATTGCAGACAGAGCAGACCAACTCGACAGATGGGCCGAGTATTTTGAAGAGTTACTGAACAGACCTAGCCCACCCGACCCCCCCGACATCCAGCCGGCAGAGACCGACCTACCCATCAGCTGTGACAGACCCAGCCGGGAAGAGATCAGAAAAGCAGTGGCATTTTTGAAGAATGGCAAAGCAGCAGGGCCAGATGGCATCCCAGCGGAGTCTCTGAAAGCAGACCTAGAGACAACAGTTGAGATGCTGTACCCACTGTTTGGAAAGATCTGGGAAGAGGAGGTGATGCCAGCTGACTGGAAGGAGGGGTACCTAATCAAGCTTCCCAAGAAAGGCGACCTCAGCAAGTGTTCCAACTACAGAGGAATCACCTTGCTGTCAGTACCAGGAAAGATCTTCAACAGGATCATCCTAGAGAGAATAAAGAGCTCCGTTGACCCCCAGCTGAGAGACCAGCAAGCAGGATTCAGGAAGAACCGATCATGTACAGACCAGATCGCCACTCTCCGCATCATCGTTGAACAGTCTCTGGAGTGGAGCTCCCCGCTGTACGTCAACTTTGTGGATTATGAGAAAGCATTTGACAGCGTGGACCGAGAGACTCTGTGGAAACTCCTACGACACTACGGTGTACCCACAAAGCTCGTCCGCCTGATCAAGAGCAGCTATGATGGCATGACATGTCGCGTGATCCACGAAGGGCAGTTCACCAGAGAGCTCCAGGTCAGAACTGGTGTCAGGCAGGGGTGTCTGCTGTCTCCGTTCCTCTTCCTACTGGCCATAGACTGGGTCATGAAGATGACCACAGAGCACAGACGAAGTGGAATACAGTGGACACTGTGGACACAGCTTGACGACCTCGATTTTGCAGACGACTTGGCATTACTGTCCCACACTCATCAACAAATGCAGGACAAGACCACGAGGCTTGCTGACATCTCGTCCCAAGTGGGCCTCACCATTCACAAACAGAAAACAAAGACAATGAGGCTGAACGCAACCAGGGAAGAACCAGTCTTGCTTGCTGGCACCCCGTTGGAGGAGGTGGAGTCCTTCACCTATCTCGGGAGCATCATAGACAAAAAAGGCGGCACTGATGCAGATGTCAGAGCACGAATCGGTAAAGCCAGAGCAGCCTTTCTCCAGTTGAAAAAAGTGTGGAGTTCCAGAGAGCTGTCACAACACACCAAAGTCCGGATTTTCAACTCCGATGTAAAAGCAGTTCTCCTATATGGAGCAGAGACATGGAGATTGACAAAAACCACAGTCAACAGAGTACAGACCTTCATGAACAGTTGCCTTAGAAGAATTTCGAAAATCCACTGGCCAGAGAAGATCAGCAACGTCAGACTCTGGGAGAGAACAGAGCAGATAACAGCAGAGAATGAAATTGGGCGAAGAAGATGGGGATGGATTGGTCACAGTCTGAGAAAGCCAGCTTCCAGTATCACTAGGCAGGCATTGTCATGGAACCCCCAGGGAAAGAGGAAAAGAGGTAGGCCGAGAAACTCCTGGCGTCGAGACCTCCAAGCAGACATCAAGAGACTGGGAACCACCTGGAGTAGAATCGAAGGAGAAGCACAGGACAGGAGTTGCTGGAGGTCTCTCGTCGACGGCCTATACCCGGGTAGGGGTGACAGGCGTAAGTAAGTAAGTCCTTGTGCATGCAGTTACGGGTACTTTTACTAGGTTGTTGGCTTTTTTTGTGTGTACACATAAGGGGAATTACTCAGCGCTGAACAGACACACAGTTAGATCCCCTGCCCTCGCCTATCAGGCAATCGTCGGCACACAGAGAAATATGCAGGTATAGAACAAGACGATCATCTACATCCTCAAAAAGGATGCATCAGGTCTTGCCTATAACCCATGTCTTTCTCCGGAACTTAGGAAGTAGGCAGCAGAAACATACATACACAAACATGAAGGTGCACTACTAAATGTGGTTGGGTAAATACCCTGATTTCCCACAGTAGATGCACTAGACAATGCACAAAATTGTAACGATACAAGTTTGCCTCGAGTTATAGAATACTCACAAACCAGATAGGTGAGGCTAGCGCTGGCAAATTGTACACATACCAAGGGGAATTACTTGGCGCTGGACAGACAGTTAGATCCCCTGCCCCCGCCTATCAGGCACCCAATCGCCAGCCCACAGAGAAATACGCAGGTATAGAACAAGACGATCACCTACGTCCTCAAAAAGGATGCATCAGGTCTCGCCTATAACCCATGTCTTTCTCCAGAACTTAGGAAGTATTTTTTGTATCTGCGCTCTTCTCAAAAGTGTTTTACCATCAAACTGTTGATGTTGAGCACTCGGTGGAATGAGATGAAGCAGCTCTGATGGCCTCATGCACACAAGTAGTGTAACCCTTATCATTCAGAATACACCTGTGTGTGAAATAAGTTTGACTAAAATAGTTCAAGGGTAGTGCCAGAATAGCTTGGCGCCTCTAGGCGCCAAGCTATTCTGGCACTACCCTTGAACTAAAACCATTGGTCTATATCCTTACCTGTAAGTACTATAATGTAGCTTGCATATGGCAGTGTACAAATTTGAAGCTTTTAGTCTCACTCAGTATGATATGGGTTAAATTACTGCCAGGATTTAATCAGTGAAAAGTTTTGTTTATGTGTGCAGACTTCACCCGAGTCCCCAGGGATCTTCCTGCTGCTGCAACGTGTATTCCGCTCACAGTCACTGGAGGAGCTGAAAAATGCCGCTCAGAGCAACGGCGTCACTGACGAGGAGTTTCAGGTAGATCATTTTGATGATCATCAGATGATTTCCACCCATACGTCCCCAATCCATCTTCCATGCTTCAACCCAAGTACGCATCCGTCCCAATAAATGTTGTGCATATATATATATAAAGTAGGTCAACAGTGCACCTATTACAGCGAAAACAGTGGATTAAACTCCCAGAAAAACATGCGATATGGCGTGACTGTCTGGGCTTGTAACCCTTTTACTTTAGCCCCAAGGTCACATTTCTCAAATTTTGGAGGTGTTGCCTAACGACTATGTACCAGTTGTAGGAGATGGATTGATCATGATAATTCAAGGGTAGTGCCAGATGAGCTTGGCGCCTGAAGGCACCAAGTGCATCTGGCGCTACCCTTGAATTATCATGATCAATCCATTTCCTGATGCAGGGTCCCTGGGCTGAAAGGGTTAATTCACCGTTTTCTGTGATATCTGAACAACATCTATTGGGATGGATGGATAGTTGGGTTGATGCACAGATAATGTATTGGGGATGTTTGGGTAATATTATGCGGATGAAAGAAAGGAAACTGTAAACTTTTGAATGGACATTTTGGTAATTCTAAATTGAGCCTTTCAATGTTCTAATAACAAGTGATAGGAATTACTTTTTTGCCCCCAAAATTCCTTAAAAAATGCAATTGAGTTCATCTACAGTACTGAGCACCAAAAGGGGTCAGTGTGGTGCTATTTCGATCAAAATAAAGCATGTAGTGACATTTCTGTTGTTGCAAAGCATTAAGATAATGTTAATGTATAAATTTGTATATTTTGGGCTATCTGCATGCATCTGAATTTAATTGTGAACTGATAATAAAATGTTGAAATAGTGGCCCAAAATGGCTTCCCTAAAGAGGAACGGTTTTAGTGGGTGAACTCGGACGAAGATTGTGACTACATCAGTGCATCATTACAAGAAATTATTTTTTTAACTTAGGCTTCATACATTAAAAAATCAGTGCTACACTTTTTTTTCACTTTAGAACTGGATATTGACACACTTATGGACGAAAAGTGGCGTTTCGGACGCATAACAAAGTGTCCCACTGCAACATATTTTTTCACTTTTCCAAAGTCGGCAACAAGATAAGATCCGCTTGTCCACTATGTGCATCAACAAACTATACCCAAAATACTTCATTTTGCACCATACTAGGTTACAAATATTTGAAGGATTTGGGTGCTGAGAATTTTTTTTATGTCGCGGTGTCCCAAATGTCACGTCTGAAATGCGACCCAAAACAATCGCAGAAACTCGTTCAAAACTCGCTTTCCGACCGGTTTGCTTGTGTTGTGGGAATTCCCCGGGAAATTCCACACAAACTGATGATGTTTACACAGAAAATCCATAGACATTTTAGCCCTGGTATGCAAAAAACAGTGACGTGTCCCGACTTCCGACCACCATGCGCCTGAAACGCGTGCGCCTCGTACGTTTTGAATCTCCAACTGTTACCAATCCTCTTGGACCATCTGCATTACAGGTTGGCATTTTTATATTTTTTTATGTTCCATGCATCAATCTAAATCATTATTTGCATGTTTATATTTTTATAGGAGATAACAGTTTTTAAATAGACTGTGCTTACGTTTATTCTCTGTGTCTCGTGGAACATCGGTAATGAATTTTGGGACATTTTCATCATTTTCAAACAAATCTGACAGCACCAAAATTAATCTTGTGTGCAAGGACTATTATTATGCATAGTGTTCATCAATCGTGTAGTGATTTTTTTTTCAGAATGCCTTAAAACCTAAAAAAAATTCTGAGAGGTGAAGTTTGTTTAGGACGTGTCATGGGACGTCACGATTGCATTTTTGTGTAAAGTCCCATGCAGCACCGGAAACATGAAGGTGCAGACTTTTAGGATTGTGAAAAGACTAAATCATAAAAACTTTTTGTTTATATTTGACCAAACTTTTTCTTTCCTTCTTTAATTTTTAAATGATTGTTTTGATTTGGGGCCTGACTTGGCAGTTTTTAATGATACTTCTGTTCTTTATGTGTGCAGGAATGGTCACAGAGCCAGATGGCATCCCAGCGGAGTCTCTGAAAGCAGACCTAGAGACAACAGTGGAGATGCTGTACCCACTGTTTGGAAAGATCTGGGAAGAGGAGGTGATGCCAGCTGACTGGAAGGAGGGGTACCTAATCAAGCTTCCCAAGAAAGGCGACCTCAGCAAGTGTTCCAACTACAGAGGAATCACCTTGCTGTCCGTACCAGGAAAGGTCTTCAACAGGATCATCCTAGAGAGAATGAAGAGCTCTGTTGACCCCCAGCTGAGAGACCAGCAAGCAGGATTCAGGAAAAACCGATCATGTACAGACCAGATCGCCACTCTCCGCATCATCGTGGAACAGTCTCTGGAGTGGAGCTCCCCGCTGTACGTCAACTTTGTGGATTATGAGAAAGCATTTGACAGCGTGGACCGAGAGACTCTGTGGAAACTCCTACGACACTACGGTGTACCCACAAAGCTCGTCCGCCTGATCAAGAGCAGCTATGATGGCATGACATGTCGCGTGATCCACGAAGGGCAGTTCACCAGAGAGCTCCAGGTCAGAACTGGTGTCAGGCAGGGGTGTCTGCTGTCTCCGTTCCTTTTCCTACTGGCCATAGACTGGGTCATGAAGATGACCACAGAGCACAGACGAAGTGGAATACAGTGGACACTGTGGACACAGCTTGACGACCTCGATTTTGCAGACGACTTGGCATTACTGTCCCACACTCATCAACAAATGCAGGACAAGACCACGAGGCTTGCTGACATCTCGTCCCAAGTGGGCCTCACCATTCACAAACAGAAAACAAAGACAATGAGGCTGAACGCAACCAGGGAAGAACCAGTCTTGCTTGCTGGCACCCCGTTGGAGGAGGTGGAGTCCTTCACCTATCTCGGGAGCATCATAGACAAAAAAGGCGGCACTGATGCAGATGTCAGAGCACGAATCGGTAAAGCCAGAGCAGCCTTTCTCCAGTTGAAAAAAGTGTGGAGTTCCAGAGAGCTGTCACTACACACCAAAGTCCGGATTTTCAACTCCGATGTAAAAGCAGTTCTCCTATATGGAGCAGAGACATGGAGATTGACAAAAACCACAAAAGTGTGGAGTTCCAGAGAGCTGTCCCAACACACCAAAGTCCGGATTTTCAACTCCAATGTAAAAGCAGTTCTATATTGTGGGGGCGGTCCGTGGCGCAGTGGTTAAGGCGCCTGCCACCAATGCCAAAGGTGCGCGGTTCGATACCGGGTTCAGGCGTTGGACTTTTCTCCTCTGGTAAGTGTCACCGTTAATTCGGGCGGACCGTCGGGGGTTCTTTCTCCGGGTACTCCGGTTCTTCCACCCCCCCCCCCCCCCCCCACACTTTGGTACCGGTCTCAGGCCACTTTACAAATTTCAAATACAAGCGATCAAAAATCTCTGTAACTTCAGTAGCTGACTGGCCCTTCGTTTGTCTTGTACTGTGTTTGTCTTAAATGGCGTAAATCCGTGTCTGTTTCGTGTGTGTGTGTGTTGGGTTTCAGGCGCGGCGCTTTGAGTCGATTTCCCAAAAATTGAGAAAAAGCGCCTATATAATAACGGTATTATTATTATGGTATTATTAGACATGGAGATTGACAAAAACCACAGTCAACAGAGTACAGACCTTCATGAACAGTTGCCTTAGAAGAATTTTGAAAATCCACTGGCCAGAGAAGATCAGCAACGTCAGACTCTGGGAGAGAACAGAGCAGATAACAGCAGAGAATGAAATTGGGCGAAGAAGATGGGGATGGATCGGTCACAGTCTGAGAAAGCCAGCTTCCAGTATCACTAGGCAGGCATTGTCATGGAACCCCCAGGGAAAGAGGAAAAGAGGTAGGCCGAGAAACTCCTGGCGTCGAGACCTCCAAGCAGACATCAAGAGACTGGGAACCACCTGGAGTAGAATCGAAGGAAAAGCACAGGACAGGAGTTGCTGGAGGGCTCTCGTCGACGGCCTATACCCGGGTAGGGGTGACAGGCGTAAGTAAGTAAGTAATGGTCACAGAATATATTGACAAGGACACGCGCTGCATCAGATTTTTACATCTCCACACGACAAAGAAGACATTCGTTGTGTACCCAGCAGTTGCTGATGTGTAGCTCGTGTCCATGGACATGATAATAGCTAAAGTTGGTGTTGTTCCCTTGCAACAGTATAAGGGAATGGAGGGTGGATGGTTATGATTTTTGATGAGCTGTGTTTCTGCCAAAGCTTTGTTGAGTGCTTTTTTTCTTTTTAAAAAAAAATTCTTATCTGGTTTAATATTTCTCCGATATTTACAATAAATGATGAACTGTATTCATTGGATCATTTTCATGTCTGTGTGTGTGTGTGTGTGACTGTTCATATTTACAGACACCGCCAAAATCTTTTTTTGTTGTTTTTTTTTTGGCGTTTTTTTTGTTGGTTTTGTTTCAGTGTACATTTAATTTTCTAACACGTTCACTTATTTTATAAAAAGTTCCACTAAAGCATTCATTAATACACACAAAACTGAACAAGTACATTGCAAATAAACATTCATCTTGTGTTCATAAGCCTGGCACCTCTGCTCCACACCTTCAGACCCACACTTTCACACCTCTAGTAATGCTGGTAAATATAGAACAGAAGCCAATCCTGATCAAACTGCCTTCCAGTACCATTAGTGTTTGCAATATTTTTCTGTATATATCTATATTTTATGAGGTATCTTATGCTATCAATGAGTGCATGTCCCCCAGACCAGAACAACTGGAAATGACGCCTAAAAATAACAAGTCAAAACAAGTGTTCTTTCATTCATGGTGTCCCGTGACATCTGAAACGTCATAACTAACAATTGTAATATTTAGGAGATGCAACTATTATAATTTTATTGTTTTTGGTTCCCATATTGTTTCACTTGTTTTATACCTTGCTTGTGCTTAACTACTGGAAAACAGCTGTTCTTGCTTTTGTGGTGAAATGATTTGGTACGACGTTTCAGATGCTACGGTGCCCCACGTTTTGACGCAGCTCTAACCTTTCGTTTAGGTGATTTATTTTCTAAAATCACCTCAAAAAGTATATTTACTCTTTGAACATTACATGTTCACGAAATGGTGCATATGAAATTTAATTAGAGTGGATGCATTGCATGTGTCCCTATGGTGCGTCTGAAACGGGTATCATACCCCCCTCAGTCGATCCTCAGTTGTGTCAACACAGAATGGATTATTTATTTTCTTTTTTCGATTTGTATTTATACTTTGTCAGACATGTCTAAAACAGGCCTTGTTTCATCTGTAGCATTTTTTTTTCATCCTGTTTTCCCACTTTTGGTGCTCAGTACTGTAGATGAACTCAAATATCATTTCTTAGTAACCAGTAACTGTTAACACATTTCATCCTGGTGCACTATTGTTTAAAATAAATTTGACTATGATAGTTCAAGGGTGGTGCCAGGATAGCTTAGTCCTCAGGTGCCAAGCTATCCTGGCACCACCCTTGAACTAAAATGCTTGATCTATCTCCTAATCTGTAATGTGGCCTTCACAGGACAATTGGGCAGATTTTATAATTCAGCCTAGCATATATTGGGTTAAACTCTTTCAGGCATTTCTAGTGTATGCGGCCGCCTTCTACAGCAACATGGGGAACTACAAGTCTTTTGGCGACAGCAAGATCATCCCCAACCTCTCACAGGTATGACAAGAGGGGCACCCAAGCATGTCTAATCAAATCTTGACATTCCACTGTTACCATTTTGTATTTGATCTAATCAGCCCTGGCGCGTTACATCAAGATTGATGACTTGACCCCAGAATAGCTTGGCCCCCTGAGGCATTGTGATTTTCTGACACCACCCTTAACTACATGTATCATAGTCAGTATGACTCCTGAACCTTTACTTAGTTTTTGTCTCACGACGTCTGAAGCAAAAGTGAGTATGTTCTAGGCCAGCGGTTGTTCATCTGTCATCCGTCCACTGTCGTCCTTGGTAAACTTTAACATTGGCATATTCTTGGAAGTCTTCAAACTTGGCCCAAGGATTCTTTGTGGCAAGACCTTTCTAAACATACCAATTTAAGTGACCTCTCTCAAAAGACCCCCACCCGGGTCTGCACTAGGGGACTTGGGTGGGGTTAACTACCTTTTAGTTCTCAGGGTCACCTTGGTCAGCCCCACAGGGTGTTTTTTTCCCTCTATTCTGGGGCATGTGTTTCTGTCTACCCTTGGTCCATTCACCTGTATTTGTCTTTTTAAAACTCTCCCAACTGTCTGCACTGCCTGTAGCTCTTGATATTGGATGTGTGTTGCTAAATGGTCTTAGCTTTATTTAGGCCCCATGGCGTAGGTTTATTTAACGTATTGGACCGGCTGGCGACATACATTCAATATTCTGTTTATTTTTTTATTTTATTTTTTTCACAAGCAGTGCAGGCACGTCCTGAGAAAGCCTTGTTGCTGTCGGGACGTTAAGCAATGTATAATCAATCTCTCAAAAGTCAAGATCACAGGGATCATGAAATAGGTAAAAAAAAAAAAAAAAAGCCATATTTTGACAAAATGTATTTTTTCTCAAAGACTATTGATAACTTCAAACTCAAACTTAGTAGAAAGATACCTGATGGTAAGACCTTTCAATGCATACTAATTTGGTTGACCTATCAAAAAGGCCAGGGGTCACAAGAGATCAAGAAAGAGGTCAAAAATAGCCATATTTTGTCAACAGATGTTTTTCTGCAAATACTATTTACAACTTCATACCCAAAATTAGTACAGAGATACCTGATAAGACCTATCTATGCATACCAATTTGGATGACCCCTCGGTAAGGCCAAGGGTCACAAGGTTGGCAAATGTGCGTAAAATGCCAATTTTTGATAAAATTGTAGTTTTTATGCAAACTTTTCAATCTAATTTGGTCAACTCATCACAAATATCAAAGGTCATAGGGTTTGACGTGTGTGAAAAATGCTTAAATTTTGAAAAAACCACGTGAATTTTGCTGGTGCTGAAGCTAGCTCTTTATTTATTATCACACACATCACACATTATGTGGATCATTCATACATGTGAGCCATAGGAAATGTTAAAATAGAGTTGTATGTGTTAAATTAGACATTATGTAATCAAGAAAAAGGAGGCACAACATGGACTTTATCAAGTGGAATTGTGTCTCCAAAGGTGAAATAAAGTCACAAGTTTCTTGGTACGAGAAATCCTTTGAGTTTGTGAGGATCGATGTGTTGCAGATGGATTGCATGTGATGCAGTTGTAGTTTGATTTCTACGTACCACACATGCCTTATATAGCTATTATCTGTCTTGTTTTTGAGATCAGCTGGGCTCGTAAACATCATATGCTGGTCTGTGATTTTGGACCTTACAGCTGAATATCATAAGGTCCCAAATCACAGGCCAGCACACATGCTTGGGTGAAGTTGGAAGGCCAACACACATCCGTTGTATTATTCCGTACATGATTTTTTTCTTGTCAGGACAAGGTGGAGATAATCATGTTGAACAGTGTGGCAGCAGTTGCGGACCCTGGTGCGGTGAGCACACTGTGGAATGCTGTGAAGGACCGAATGTTCTCTCTCGGTGAACGTGACCGAGAGCTGGGCTTGGGAGAAAAGGTGAAATTTCTTAAACTTCTCTGTGCATGCAGCCACAGGTAGTGTAAACAGTGCCGGTTACTGCATGCACAAAGGGGTTAACACATTTAACCCCATGGCCATGTTTCCCAAATTTGGGAGGTGTCACCTAATGACTATGTACCACTTGCAGGAGATGAATCAGCCATGATAATTCAAGGGTAGCAGCAGATTAGCTTTGGCGCCATCCAGCGCCAAGTCAGTCTGGCCCTTCATCTCCCGCTGTAGTGCTTCAGGGCTAAATGGGATAATTCACATGATGATTGCTGGGGGCTATCATTTTAGCTTTGGTGCCATCCAGCGCCAAGTCAGTCTGGCCCTTCATCTCCCGCTGTAGTGCTTCAGGGCTAAATGGGATAATTCACATGATGATTGCTGGGGGCTATCATTTTAGCTTTGGTGCCATCCAGCGCCAAGTCAGTCTGGCCCTTCATCTCCCGCTGTAGTGCTTCAGGGCTAAATGGGATAATTCACATGCTTATTGCTGGGGGCTATCATTTTAGCTTTGACGCCATCCAGCGCCAAGTCAGTCTGGCCCTTCATCTCCCGCTGTAGTGCTTCAGGGCTAAATGGGATAATTCACATGCTTATTGCTGGGGGCTATCATTTTAGCTTTGGTGCCATCCAGCGCCAAGTCAGTCTGGCCCTTCATCTCCCGCTGTAGTGCTTCAGGGCTAAATGGGATAATTCACATGATGATTGCTGGGGGTTATCATTTTAGCTTTGGTGCCATCCAGCGCCAAGTCAGTCTGGCCCTTCATCTCCCGCTGTAGTGCTTCAGGGCTAAATGGGATAATTCACATGATGATTGCTGGGGGCTATCATTTTAGCTTTGGTGCCATCCAGCGCCAAGTCAGTCTGGCCCTTCATCTCCCGCTGTAGTGCTTCAGGGCTAAATGGGATAATTCACATGATGATTGCTGGGGGCTATCATTTTAGCTTTGGCGCCATCCAGCGCCAAGTCAGTCTGGCCCTTCATCTCCCGCTGTAGTGCTTCAGGGCTAAATGGGATAATTCACATGATGATTGCTGGGGGCTATCATTGGAAAATTGGCAAAAATATTTGTGCCCTACCTATTATCTGTTTTAGAAGAGTATCATGGATTGAAAGTCAGGATAATGATTTTAAGGGTGTTGTAACACTTTCGCCTTCGAATCACCACTGCAGGAGATGGTTCAGCGCAACTCTTGAACTACCGGTCTCATGGCTGATAATCTACCACTGGTGGTACGCTCTCTTTATAGTGCTCTAGTAAAGTTGCAAAAGTCACTATGATAATATTAGGTGTGAATGAATAAAAACGGAAAAGAGTGCATACCGTAATGAGTGTTCCTTTTTTCTCTCAGGGAACAACAACCTACTACTCCGCCAATTGTGATGTGCGCGATGCAGAACTGGCTCAAGAATTCATGGTGTTGAAGGTAATGTCTGCTGACACACTTTGTTTGCAATATTTGTATCATTGCACAAAAATCTAAAACAAAAAGAGAATCAGTTGAACTGAGAACAGTAGTGTTTATCCCTATTGATAGGGTCCTGAGTGGAGTTTTTTCAAGCCATCCCTATTAGGCTTTGAATAGACGTTGTTCATAAGTTGGTCAAAATTGCACATTTTTGTGGAAAACATTGGATGAAAGACCAGGAAAATGCACTATGTAAAAATGAGAGCGGTCTACACAGAGTCTGCCCTGACTTTGTCTAGAAAATGACCTCTCTACATACGAATTTCATTAGCAAAATAAACACATTTGTGAGTCTCAGAAAAACATAAAATTGGGCAGTTCAGCATTTTTAATGTGTCCATCACAACTGGGCAAACTTTGGGCAATGTAAATGTCTCGATCAGTTACTTTCAAAAAATCTTTTTCACCAACCATATTTGAATTTGAAATTCACGCTGTCAATCAAAGCAAAGGGGGCAGGGCCCAAGAAGCGACAAGAATCACTGGCAAAGCCTAACTCGTATTACAACTGTAAAAAGTATAAGCTTGAAGTATACCCTTGAAAGGACCTCTAATTTTATGTGTGACATAGAGATTCAAGGGACGTAAACCGACATACATCTGACTAACCGTCAACAACCTCGCGCGAACTGCATTCGCATGGAATTTCTCTCTCAGGTATTTTTTTCCTCCAAATACATTACCGATGGCATTACTATGTGGAATATATCCCTTAACTTGCCCGATTTCAGCGTAAGACCCTATGTGTGTACCTACACAACAAGGGTCGTAACTCAGAGAGTTGTATCCAAGTGACCGGGTAGTCACCCCTCCTTCCATCTGGTCACGTGAGCCGTGTATACCTGCCAGTCTTACTCTTAGCTTCACCATGAACAGTTCACCAGCTTCAGCCTATCTATTGGATTGTTCTACTACTCTGCTAACTTGCAAGCTTCGCTAGTGGCTAGAAGATGGTGAGGCAAGGCCTCGGGTTATGCCTACGAGTAAACAGACTGTTTACAGCTCCGTTGGCATATTCCGTGGAAATTTCTCCAATTTTTCCGTCGAGGCTGGGCTTAGCCCTCGACCGGTTGTGAGTACTGTTCACGGGGCCTTTCGTGCTGGCCCTGCGCGGTTGCTTAATGGCTTCTGCTTTGTGTTACAGCGCACAGCTACGCACCTGCAGGAGATGTAAGGGATTCCTGTGGCCGACGGACTCTCATACTTGTGTCTTTCCTGTTCTGGCTGCTCCTCAGCCTGTACCTTTGCTCAGTGCGCTGCGTGGAAGGAGCAGAAGTGGTCGCACCTTTGGGAGTTTTATCAGTGCCGCCGCCCGGGGGCTAAGGATTCTACCATGCCTTTGAACAGTGACAGGTCAGTGGGTCCAGTTATAACACCTTTAGCCCCCGCATCACCCAAATCTCTGTGCTGTCATGTGACCTCGGAGATTGTGGGTTCCGCTTCCCGCCTCAGTCCCATTGGCCCTCTCATAGCGATGGCCGGGAGAGTCCACCCCGTCTTGCATGGCCCTTCGCAGGGAGTGGCGAGAGACCTTTGCCAGTCTCGCGAAGTCCTCCACAAGGGGTGTCCGAGAGACAGAGCATTCGGGAGACACGTATTCTTGTGCTAGCTTTCTCTAGTCGCCGTCCGTCGGCCACCCCCAGCGCTCTCAGGCCTCATAGTTCGGAGTTACGCTCGGACAGTCGCCGCTACGGGGAGAGCGCTTCCCCTCGGAGTTGGTCTCTTTCTCCCGGCGCAGCCATGGCTCCCGGCCGGAGCCGGTCCCCTTGCAGGGAAATGAAATGAAATGAAACTTTGAAATGAAATGAAACTTTATTTCTCAACGGATAAAGTAATTAGCACGTGTGCCATTTTTCATATTTGCCGTTGCTACTCTACAAACACAGGATAATAATTGTAATACTAATAGTACCAAATTACACAAAGAAAAATTAGAAAACATTAAACATGAAGAGACATTAAACAAAATTCATTCATTCATTCGGTCATACAAAAAACAAACGAAAAATAAAAAGTACATGCAACGCGCACACACTGACACATACACGCTCGCGCGCACACACAGACACGCGCTAATGATAACTTGACCTATATACGAAGCAAATCATTTGGATCATAGTGAAAATTCACTTCAGACAGCAAAATTATTTGGATTATAATAGAAAGTTGAATTATGTAATTAGGCGATTATTATTAGTATGGACAAACCATACGGCAGCATGCACTGATTATACGATAAGCACATGTTTGATACAAATACTTGTGGTAGATTATGTATCAGCAGACAAGTACTTGAGGAGGCATTCCTTGAAAGAGGAGAGGGAGCTAGCGTGTGTTATACATGTTGGCAGTGTGTTCCAGAAAGATGCGCCTGAGAAAGATACACTGGTTTTAAATAGATCTATCCTGGGGCGAGGTGTAATAAAGTTTCGTCTTGAAGTAGAATAACCTGAACTTGCCTTGGTAAAGAGCTTACAAAGATATTTTGGGTGAATCTCATTCCAGATTTTATACATAACCACACCCTTGTTTAAGAGGTGATGCTTGCTAAGAGGTAGCATTTTCAGTTTTTCAAGTCATTGGGGCTGAATCAGGCAGGATATGTTTCGCTGCTCTCCGAGGGATGTCACTGGAGCTGGACACCTATAGGACAAATGTCCTGGAGGGTTGCAGAGGGATAGGACATTTGTCCTGAATTGGAACAAAACAATAGGACATTTCGCGCGTGACAAAACTGATAGTAAAACAGAAACCACATAAACACAGGCTGAGTGAGATATTTATTGACTGTTGGCGAAAAGGACATAAACGTAAAAAGGCAAAGAAAAGTGAACAAGTTATTATGTCATTCAGATAATACTGTCATCGCAGATTCACATGAAAAACATATCAGGGCCTTGTAACAGAGGTAGCAAATTCTTCATGCTCAGGCTCACAACTCACAAACTAAACTGTCATTTTGGCACTTCAAGGAATTCACAGTGCAAGGAAATGTACTGACTAGAATAGCATTATAAAAATATTAGACCATGTACTGACTAAACGGAAATGTAATGATTAGTAAGCCTAAGGCTATAACAAAAGGAGATGAGCTTTCTGTAAGAAAATGTATAAGAAAAAAAAATCATTCCAGTTACTATTTTTTTTGTTTACTTGTTCATGTTGTCATTAACCCATTCGCTACTAGAAACCTGCTGTGGCCCATGCTTCCAGCATGGGCCACAGCAGGTTTCTGGTAGCAAATGGGTTAAAGATTTAAATTCTCACACTTTTGTGGCTAATAGACATGATGAACAAATGTAGAAAACTAATGCAGAAAATACTTTAAAAAGGCCTTGTCAATAGGCTACATTTGTTAGATTTATCTGAAACTTCACTACATGTAGTAGGCTGCTACACTGACTTGAAAATCAAAATGACACCCACAGACTCAGTGGAACTGATATGAGCTGATCACTCAGCAGAAGTGGATGGTTTTTCTGAGTCCTGTTGAACAGTGGTACCCCTCCGGTGTTTACGGAATCACACTCTACACGACCCTCGCTCGCGCAGTCTCGCTTTCGCTAAAAATAGCTGAACTTTAGGGTCAGCCAATCAGAGGGCGTTGCCGGGAATAACACACTACACGTCACTCGCTCGCGCAGTGTAAAGCCGACTACCGCAAAGCGCCAGCCTACTCAGAAAGAAATGTCGCTAGCGGTGTCCGCGATCAACGGAAAAACAATCGGACACATGTCCTCTTTTTGAAATAAACAATCGGACATTTGTCCTGCTGATCTTTCTGTTCATCGGACATTAGGCCAAGTCAATCGGACTATGTCCGATGGCCAGTGACATCCCTGCCCTTGCACCCCGCGACATCACGCTCATCCCAGCCGTTCCCCCAGCCTTCGGCGGAGTTCTTGCGCACACCGCGCCGTGGACCCCTCTCGGCGTGCCTTAAGGCTACTCGCCGCGATTCCCCGCCGGCTTCGCGGACTTTGCGTGTGGGTCGTCTCCCATCTCTCGTCGTCCGAGCAGACCGTCGGTCAGCGCTACAGTAGTGCCCAGATCTCGGCAGCGGGCGCGCACTGCTCGTCTTTCACCTGACACTCGCCCGCCACGCGGACTCCCTGAGCGCTCCCCTGACAGACCCTTCTGGTCAGTGGTTCTCCTCGTCGTGACATGATTCAGTGCAGTCTGTTTACGGAGGACTCGGCGTCAGCCTTGTTCCTCTGGACCCCTGCTGCAGCACTTTCGCGCCCTACACAGCAGGAGAGACATCGGGCGCAGCTGAGACTTCATGAGCTCTAGACGAGGCAGCGCATACGATCTCTGCTGTCTTCCCTTGGAGGGATGCCCGCCTTCGCCACCGCTCAAGAGGAAGGCCACGGCCTCAGTCGACGCACCGTTTCAGGCGAAGCGTTTCAAGACTGCCGCAGCCCCGGGATTAGAGATCTTGCGGACGCCTTAATGAGCACCTTTTCCAAGGCAAGTTGCGAGATAGGGCTTTTTTCACGGACACGCGTTGGCTGTCGGGCATCGATATCAAGTTTCGGCAAGTCTAATTCGGATCTCCCTGGCTTGTGCGGGACTTCTGGACCTGGCCACGCAGGCGGTGGTGAGGAGTGTGGAGGAGTTTTGGGAGCATCCGAACGAGGCCCGTTGTGGGACATCCACTCTCTCACCGTGACAGTAATCGTGCCGTGCTCCACAGCGTGACCATTTCCTTGGCGTCGTCGGCGTTTTGCGACCTGATAAGATGGGATGCCTTGCTGAAGAGTGCCCGGGCATTCCCTCGACCTTCATCACTCAGCTGCACTGTGCTCCCCTGGGGGGCCCACTTCTCTTGGTTCTACCTGGGAAGAGGTTCAGGACTCCGCAAAGGACCTGTGGCCGAGCGCTCCCAGTGCGGATTCCTCTCGGTTCCAGCTTCCCGCAAGGACAGGGGTCGTGCCCTACAGAGCTTCAGACCCACCCGGTCGGTTACCAGACTACCTCCCAGACCCAGACATCAGGCTCCCGCTGGTCATGCCTGCCCCCTCCAGTCCTCGGCTCCTGGGCCAGGACAGTGCCTTTAGTCGTGCCTGCCCCCTCCGGTCCTTGGCTCCTGGGCATTCCTGGGCCAGGACAGTGACTGCCCCCGACTTCGCCCTGCTGTTCCCTGCAGGGTCTCCAGTCGGCGTGAGACCCGAGTTATAATTGAATTTCCTGGAAATTTGGGGGTTGCTTTTTCGTCTCTTTAAGTTCAGGCACATGTGATATCACACATTTGTCCTGGCTTTTAATCCACTGTTCATGTCAAAAGACACATTTTTTTCCTACTTTTGATTTACAAAAAAAAAACTGTATTAAAATCACCATCCGTGATTGTTTTCTGTTTCTGTGAGCAGGACTTGAGCCCTTACAATGCACGTGTGTTCAAGACAGAGAACCCATCAACCAATGTACCAATCTACGAGATTCGACTAGCCTCGACTATGACACAAGGTAACATTCACATGTTGGTGCCTTTACTTTTTGTGTGTGTAATCTTTGTGTTTTTCAGTGTATTTGGGCAAATCTGAGGTGTGCCATAAATCAAACATACCCGAGTATGTTAAAAAATAAAAACTCCACGTGTTCGATGAAATCAGTGGATTAAAAGCTGAGACAAAAATATGCAATTATCTAATTTTTGTATGAGCTTTTAATCCAGTTTGTGTCAATCATTTGCAACTTTTGACTTACTCCTGATTTCTAAACAACTCTGTTGTCCATGGATGGTCATCTGAAAAGAGGTATTGCAATACACTTGTCTGCTTAAAACCAGATGATGCCCACAGTTTGAGGAACGCTGGACACAGTCTTGGCCAGCAAAAGGCATAGATTCTCATGAGCCCCTGCAGTTGCAGGGGTTCATGAGACTCTATGCCTCTTGCACATGGGAATGACTTGTTGATTTATTTGCTGTTTTCAACTCACTGATGAATTCTGTTGATGTTTGTTGTTAAAGATGGTGAGATACCTGGTGTTGAAGGCAAGAAGATTTTGGGATCGCACCAGTTCTCTCCTAAAGACGTTGTGGGGCCAATCACATTCAATGTTACCAGGGGAGATTACTCCAAATTACTGGAAGTTGTGACGCAAAACTTGGAGCAGGCAGCTGTGAGTTGTTATCCCATGTTTTTTGTTTTTTTTCACTCCCTTGTGCATACAGCCACCAGTATTGTTTGCAGTACTAGTGGCTGCGCGTAACATGGGGCTAAGTTTTGTTCTGGGGGATCTGCTGTGCTTCATGGCTTCTCTTTTAGAACTGTTCTAGACATCCTCTGTTCCTCCCCTACATGTTACCTTTTTTTCCCCCACAGCCAGTAAGTCATAAACTGATAAAGTGCAGTAATACATTTTTAACAAATTTTGGACTTGTGGTTAGTGTCTGTACAATTCACAAATTTTTGGAAGTGTCACTTCACAACTATTTAGGTCCAGGAGATTGGATCGACCATGATAATTCAAGGGTAGTGCCAGATTAGCTTGGTGCCGACAGGCGCCAAGTTAATTTGGCACCAAGCTTGAATTATCATTTTCAGTCCATCTCCTGTTGTAGTGTGTCAGGGCTAAATAGATTAACTAATACAGACAATATTCTTTAGTGAAAAAGACGCATAGCTACATGTCATTTCTGCTGGGTGGTAGTGTCATTTGCAGGTTAACCCTTTGCGTGACAAAAACTGCTACGGACACGTAAAGGGTTGATGATTCCTTTGTTTATCTGAATATACATTTGTTTCCTCAAAATCCATACCGATGGCATTACTATATGGAAGATACACTTAGCTTACCAATTATAGCCCAAGAATCTGTTGTGTATACCTACACAACAGAGGAGCCAACTCTAGGGAGTCTTTTCCAAGAAACCCTGAGTAGCCTCCCTTCCCTCCCTATCCGGTCACGTGCACAGTGGTGTCACGCCAGTCTTACGCTTAGCTTCGTGGTAGTAAGGTGTACCGTACCGTTGCTCAGCCTTTCGCCTTGGATACTCTTGGATACCCTTGGATTACCCTTGGCGTACTTGTGCTTCCCTTGGACTCCCCCACCCGGGTCTGCCCTGGGGGACTTGGGTGGGGTTAGGTATTTTTTAGTTCCCAGGGTCACCCTGGTCAGCCCCACAGGGTGGGTTTTTCTCTCTATTCTGGGGCATGTGTTTCTGTCTACCCTTTGTCCATTCACCTGTATTTGCCTTTTTAAAACTCTCCCTACTGTCTGCACTGCCTGTAGCTCTTGATATTGGATGTGTGTTGCTAAATGGTCTTAGCTTTATTTATGCCCCATGTTGTAGGTTTATTTAATGTATTTGACCGGCTGGCGACATACATTCAATTTTCTGTTTATTTTTTTTCACAAGCAGTGCAGGCACGTCCTGAGAAAGCCTTGTTGCTGTCGGGACGTTAAGCAATGTACAATCAATCAATCAATTCCCTTGGACTACCTGTGGTTTCCCTTGGTTGGTGTCCTTCCATATAGTAATGGCTTGTCTTCCGTCGCTCTGGACATGGCCAGGTAAGGTCTCGGGGAATGCCTCGGACAGTCAGGTTCTCCTGACAGGCGGTGGTATTTCCTGACGATTTAGCGGCTGTTTTGTACACAG
Organism: Semisulcospira habei; assembly: GCA_036245525.1. NCBI lineage: Eukaryota > Metazoa > Mollusca > Gastropoda > Semisulcospiridae > Semisulcospira > Semisulcospira habei. The sequence goes on from BTPG01000004.1 coordinate 153,227,252, forward strand.
CCGGACTTCGCTGCGGAACCGGTGGTGAGTTTTCGCTCACGTGGCCTTTCGTTAGCAAGGGCCATGTGCCGTTGCCTCTCTTGTGTTCCGCATTCTGTTGCAGTGTACAGTTGCGTACTTGTCGCAGGTGTTGGGGGCTTCAGTGGCCGACGGATACTCACATGCTGTGTCTTCCTTGCTCGGGCTGCTCCTCCGCACGGCTGTGCGAGAGATGCGCACCTTGGAAGGAGCAACTCTGGTCTCAGTTGTGGGAGTTCTACTGGCGTGACCGCCCGTCTGCCTCCTGGGAACCCCCTAGGCCCTCAGCCTCCCCGCCCGCTTGGTGGGCATCGTCGGACATCGTGGGGCACTGATCCTGCTTCTCGCAGCTCCCGTCGTCGGCCTCATGACCGTGCCCCCCCACACCCTCCATCCCCCCCCCCCCCGCCTCCCCCTCCCCCCTCGCGCCCCCCTCCCCCCTCGCGCCCCCCTCCCCCCTCGCGCCCCCCTCCCCCCTCGCCCCCCGTCCCCCTCGCCCTGCCCCCCCCCCCCCCCCCCCCCCCCGACTCTCCTCATCGTGAACACGACGCGCGCGGAGCGGCGGCGCTCCGCAGCCCCAGTGGGTGAGCTCCCAGGTGAGCCACTGTACCTCAGTCTCTAGCAAGCTAGACAGTGCTCGCAGGCACGCCGTGTCGAGGGCAGCCCCCTCAACCATCGTCTCCTCCACCCTCTATGGCATTGAACACACTCGGTTCTCGCCTGATTAGCCAACGGCCATACCGCGTTGAACGCGCCAATCCTTGGCTTCTCCAGGTTCTACGACCAGAGGCCTTGCCCCGTTGAACCCAATCGGTTCTCGCCTGATTAGCCTAGGCCTTACCATGTTGAACACACCGCTGCTCGTCTGTTCACTTATGCTGTGCAACGTCGGGCTCGGTTATTACTTGCACGAGGGACCCTGCGGCTGAGTGTGGGATTAAACTGAAAGGCCCCCACTGGAGGACTCCGCGGAGGCAGGTTCGCACAATTATCATTCACCCGCGCGCCCCCCTCGGGACTCTCTCCCGGGGATCGGTGTCCTGGGATGATGTAGACGGACCATGGGCACGTTGCTCCTCTTGCACCCCGACTCTCCTGCTCGCTAACTATACCCTGGAGGATGCTGCCTGTTTGTTCTCAAGCGGTCTTACGCCTGGCGTATGCCCACCGTCTCCGCGCGCAATAGGAAGGCCTCAGCATTGGTTGATACACCACTTATGGCTCAGAGTCCTAAGTCTCTCCCTCAACCCCTGGGTTTTGGGACCTACGGGAGGTTTTGTTGCGCACCTTCAGAACCAGGTGCCCATTGGACTTAGATTTTGGGCGGCAGTGGTATGCGGGTCATTTGTGGTCCTTCGGCTGCCCCCCTCCCCTCCATTGCCATTGGTGCGGGGGTGCAAGCGGGAGGTAAGACAGCAGCTCGTCTGGGGGATGCCACGGGGTCTTGCTTGACAGTTTGCCGCACGGAGCTCTGCGGAGCTCCAGTCGCGCCCCCCATCCCGCCCCGCCGCCCAGGACCAGTCGTCAGTCACTCCCCGCTCCCTCGCGCTCTTCCCAGTCCTGCCCCCGCCTCTGGGTCCAGGTCCAGGCGTGTCTGGGGCCAGTGAAGCTTCCCAGTTCTGCCCCCGCCGATTCTGCAGGTCCCCCAGTTGGCGGGCGGCTGGTGCTACACAGCTTGCGTGGCGGTCGCTGCTACCTGATGACCCTTGGGTCACCCGGCTCCAGGCGGACAACTCGGCCATCAGCCTCCACCGGTCCGGCCCGCCGCCCCAGCTTTGCTCTGCCGGACGCAAGCCTCGCCGGTTGGGGAGTGCACTTAATGCCGTTTTTCAGCAAGGCCACGGGCCGGTGGCCTCCAGGCCTCGCAAGCAGGCATATCATCTGGCTGGAGTTGAAGGTCGTCTGGCTGGCGCTCTTCCACTGGGACGCTTGTCTCAGTTGCCAGGAGCTCCTGATCCTATCTGACGACGCAACCGGTGGGGCTTCATTGGGAGCAGGGAGGTACGCGCTCCCCGTCCCTCGGCATGCCTCGGTATCAGGTTTTCCTAGGGTGCAGGGATCGCTTCGGGCGTGACATCCCAGGCCATCTGGCTGTTCGGGCACACACCCTCTCTTGGCAGGGGCAGCTTCCCCACACCGGGTGGGCCCTCTGGCCGGACTTCGTCGAGATGATCATCACGTGCTGGGAGATGCCCCAGATTGCCCTTCGTGACGAGGTGGAACAGACAACTCCCACTCTTCGGGTTGCCTATTCCATGACCCGCCCGTGTGACTTCACGCACCTCCCACCTTGCTGAAGCAACCCAGATGGAACCTCTTCCACCCTTGCCAGAGAGGCTCCTCGTACACGCCTGGAGGTTGTGCAGCAAGCCCTCGCCGTAGGAGCAGTGTTGATTCTAGAGCGCGTTTTGCGCGATTTCTCGCAATATTATGCCTCCAAATCGCAAAAAAACACCGATAGCGCGGCCGAAGAATCGCAGAAAAAAGAAACTGGACGCTTTTTTGCATGACCAGCGCGGCCGCACCGCTGCTGCGTAAAAGCCTGCTCGAGCGTCTTGGTGCAGTGTGGCCTGAGTCGAGCCAGGGCAATTTCACTATTATTCACCTGTTTAACACGAACACAGATTCCATTCACAGAAAACCAATTCACGTGTCGCTCTCGCGCTGTGGAAGTACACATGACAGATCAGAGCGAACTCTAGTCTGTGATTGGCTGAATAGCCTTCGGCTGTTGTAATCTGTCTTCTCATTGGCTAGCATTTCTGTACTGTATTCATGTTGTATCATTCGTGTACCAACACAACCCTTTTACCGATGCGGGATTGTACTTCAGCCTGTGTTGCTTTTACCTGAGGATTGTAACTTAGTATGGATTTTACCTGATGGATTTACATTAAATACTCGAGCTGTACACGTTTCCTTGTGCTAGCGAGCTGAAGGTATGCATAGAAAGTACGATAATGTCGTGCACTTTTAACCTGGTACTCATTCACGCACACGTCTTACACACTTTCTCCTTGAGGGCCGTGATCAATTTTGAGGCCATATTGGTTAACACGAAATATGGTTAACACGAAGTGATTTTCCGCCGTGTCCCCAGAAATTTGTGTTAAGCGGAATCCACTGTATGTATGAATGTGTGTATATATGTCGTTTTAAAGTAAGCAGTGCAACGCGATTTGAGGACCGCCCTTTTACACCTTGAGGGGCTCCCTTTTTTGATTAGAGGGAGCCTTTGGGCTCACTTTTCTGAAATCCTAGAATCAACACTGTAGGAGGCTTCTCGCATGTGGCAGTAGAGGCGATCGCTGCAGCCCGCACACCATCTACCCATAGGGTGTACGAGGGAAGGGGAGAGTCCGGCTGTCCTGGTGCATGTCCGTTCACCGTTCTTCCATGACTCTGACGACGCCTCCACGGGTCGAGTTCTTCCTGTGGCTTTAAGGGAGCAGTGCTGGGCGCCTAGCACCATTGGGGACTACCTTGCCTGACTCACAGACCCTTACCGGCTCTTGGCCCGGACAGTCCCGGGATTGGGGACAGACCTCTCCGGCCAGATGGCCCATTGGCGCTCACTGCTTCTGTGCTGGGGGCCTTCCTTGGCTCCTCACCTGGCTGACTTTAAACCGTTCGAGCTGCTCCCATTGGCCCGCTTCGCGGACATGACCTGGCAGTCCTGCTTCCTTTTTGCCCTCACCACAGCGACCAGGGTTGGCGAAGTGCCCGCGCTTTCCGTGGACCCTGTTTGCCAGCAGTTCAGAGTCGAGGGGTCAGTACCACTCCTGGACACTCGACACTCTGCCTTCTCCGCCTTGCCTTCCTGACCCCCCCCCCCTCCCCCCCTGCTCCTTTCCGGCACTCCCCTCTCGTCCTTCCGCCCCGTCTCTCAGGATGAAGTCCTCAAGGCCATAAAGTCCATGCCTTTCAAAACCTGCGAACTAGACCCCCTCCCAGCTTCTCTCTACCGGGACGGCCTTCCAAAACTTTTGCCCTTCATTACCGACATCATCAACACATCTCTAAAGAATGGCTCCGTCTCCGATATCTTCAAGTCCGCCATCGTGCGTCCTCTCCTCAAAAAACACAACCTCGACCCAAACGAACTAAAGAACTACCGCCCAATCTCCAATCTCTCTTTCCTGTCCAAGCTTCTTGAGAAGGTTGTCCTCAACCTCCCCCTCGCCGACAACAACCTCCTCAGTCCCTTCCAGTCTCCCTATCGCAAACATCACAGCACTGAAACAGCCCTTCTACATATCCTAAACGACCTGCTTCTCTCCACTGACTCGGGCAACATCTCCCTTCTTACGCTACTCGATCTCTCTGCCGCCTTCGACACCATAGACCACTTTATCCTCCTCCACCACCTTCACCACTCCTTTGGCATCACTGACTCTGCTCACTCCTGGTTTCTCTCCTACCTCTCCGACAGACAGCAGTCCGTCACCATCGACGCGTCTCCTCCAACCCAGTCATGCTCTCCTGCAGCGTTCCACAGAGGTCCTTCCTGGGCCTGGTCCTTTTCACACTCTACACCTCTCCCCTGTCCAACATCATACAGTCTCACCACATACACCACCACCTCTACGTTGACGACTCACAACTACTAGACAAAGACAAACTCGACAACACTCAGACAATACTGACTCGCACGGCTGACTGCTATGAAGACGTGAAAAACTGGATGACAGCAAACAAGCTCAAACTGAACGACGACAAAACGGAAGCCATGCTGGTAGGCACTCGCCAAAAACTTTCCCAGCTTCCTCCCTCTCTCCACCTTCAACTCGACAGCACCCCCATCTCCCTCTCTGACTCGGCCAAGAACCTTAGCGTTATCCTCGATTCCTCTCTTTCCATGACCAGCTTCGTCTCCACCACGACCCAGGCATGTTATTTCCACCTCCGCCGCATCAGTGAGATCAGAAAATACCTCACTACCGAAGCTGCCACCAAACTCGCTGTCTCATCTTATCTCGCATCGACTACTGCAACTCTCTCCTTTCCAGCCTTCCTCACTCCACCACTCTCACTCTCCTGTGCGTCCAGAACAATGCTGCCCGCCTCGTCCTCAGAAAGAAAAAATCCGACCACATCACTCCCCTGCTCAAGCTCCTTCACTGGCTCCCCATCCCCCAACGCATCCACTACAAGATTTTGTCTCTCTGCTACAAATCCCTGAACAACTACGCTCCTACCTATCTCTCCAACTTACTTCACCCCTACACTCCTTCCCGCTCCCTCCGCTCCGCCTCCGACCCTCTCCGCCTCCTCATCCCCCCGCACCAAACTCAGCACTTTCGGCCCCCGCTCCTTCTCAGTATACGGTCCATCCACCTGGAACACTCTCCCAATCTCTCTCCGTCAGAAACACTCTCTCTCTCCTCCTTCCAGTCCGCCCTCAAAACTCACCACTTTCAACAGTTCTAGCACTGTATCACCACACTCCCCACCCCAAGCTGACCGTCGTAATGTATTTTCACTATTTGTGGTATGTGAGTCATTGTCTAAAGCGTGCGCATGCGTGTGCAAGTTGTGAGTGCGCGCTTAGAGTTATAATTATTATAAGATAAGCGCATTATAAATACCGTAATTATTATTATGCCCAAGCGGACAGACACGCGAGATGTACTCACCCAAGAAGACGGAGCTCTGGTCCCTATGGTGGGGGTTTACTGGCACAAGCCACCGATGTGGTCTACGGAACCACCTCCCCTCCCCCCCCCCCCCCCTTCTGGCGCCCCCTGTGGCGTCTGAGGTCCACAGACGCGCCACCTCGGACTTGGTTGGGATCTCTGCACATCGGGCCTAGTTGATGCCATTGGCTCCCTGGACCTTGCCCGCCCACCGGCACCCCTCCACGGTCGAACATCCTCTGGTCCGGCATGACAGGCCCCCCAGCGACCTTGCCCCCCCCCCCAAGGAGCGTGGCTGGCAGCGGCGTGTCGTCCTGCTGCGCGGTTAAACCACACTGCAGCCTCCTGCAGGTCCTCCGAGACCTGGCCCGCCCGCTATTCGGTGACAAATTCTTCTGGCCCCCCCTCCCCCCCCCCCCCCCCCCCCCCCATGTCTTCCCAGACCTCAACCAAAGACCGGGCCTCTTGCTACTTGAGTCTTGGAACTCAGTGGACGAAGACTGCTCCTGACCCCCCCACCCGCCCCAACCCCACCCCCACCCCCGCACCCCATCTCGGGTGCACGGCCTCGGACGGAGGAACGCTCGCGTTCGACGCGCATGCTCTCCATCAGTCGCGGAGTCTCTTCCCTCGGGTTGTGGATCCGCTGGGCCGAGGACATTGCTGGACCCTCCCTCCACCAGAGTGCTCAGCACTCGGCGGCAGGTGCTCCCCCCTGCGCTCAGCGCAGCTTGCATCAGGCGGAAGGTTTCTCTGAATTCTCGACAGCAGCCTCGTATGGAGGAGCGCTCACGTCAGCGTGCATGCTCTCCATCAGCTTCGGAGTCTTGTCTCTTGGGTCATGGATCCGCTGGGCCAATGACATTGCTATACCCTCCCTTCCCCCAGAGTGCTTGGCACTCGGCGGCAGGGGCTCCACCCTGCACTCGGTGCAGCTCGTGGCAGGTGGAAGGTTTTTTGAACCCTCGGCGTGCCCAGGCCCAGGACTCCTGCCGTCAGGACCCAGTCCGGGCACTGAGAATCTTCCGGCGCAGGAGGAGACCTTTCCGGCATGGCTGTTTGACCGCGACTGTGCCGTGGGAGACATCATGGCGGCTGTCGGGTGGCGACCAGATTCTGCCTTACCTGCCTCTACCTCGGGGACCTCTCGGGCCAGGGGGAGAACCTGGCCCTGCTGGGGGACGTCACTATGGTACAACATTCCCTCCCGGTGCCTCGGGCGCCCAAGGTCCGCTTAGCTGAAATTGTCAGGAGGTTGCTCCGGTTTGCGACCGCTAAGCATGTGCAGTGGCGGGACCTGGCGGGCGACACCCACCTCCTTTTTACTATTCTTCCCTATAGTAATGCCATCGGTATGGATTTTGAGGAAACGAATGTATTTTTGTCTAAAATGTATTTTATCCAAAAATACTTACCTGATGGCATTACTCAGAGGGCCCCCCCACCTACCCCGCTTGCCGCCAAGAAGCTAAGAGTAAGACGGCGTGACACCACTGCGCACGTGACCGGATAGGGAGAGAAGGGGAGGCTACTCAGGGTTTCTTTGGTAACTACTCCCTAGAGTCGCCTCCCCTGTTGTGTAGGTATGCACAATGGATTCTTGGGCTGAAATCGTTTAGCTAAGTGTACCTTCCATGTAATGCCATCGGTAAGTATTTTTTGAAAAAATACATTTTAGAGAAAAATAAATTTTATACAGTCATATTTACGTGTGTTTTGTAGAAATATGCAGCGAATGACAATGAGCGCCAGATGCTGAAGGAGTACATCAAGAGTTTTCAGACCGGCTCCATTCCAGCACACAAGGATGGCTCCCGGTTCTGGATCCGCAATAAGGGACCCATCGTCGAAACGTAAGCTGCATGTGTTCATTCTTTGACTAAAAGTGTTTTGTGTGGGGTTTTACTGTGCATAGGTTTTTTTATTTACTGGCGTTGTGGTACTGGGGTAATGATGAAGACAGCGAAGGGCCTGAAAATGATTCTGACTAAGACCTTGATGATTCTGCTGATGGAAGACTGGTCACCAATTCCAACAAGAGTCCTCAAATGGATTCGGGGAAAGTGTGTTTTGCTTTTCACTGACTATGTTCATGTTACGTGCGCTCCACGTGTATTGTAAACATTGTAAAGGTTGTCTGTGTAATCAATCAAAGTTACAATCATAGATATGAACTTTGTCATAAAATTAACATCTGCCCCCAATACACACAAAATTTGAAATAAATATCTGGAATTGTTTCTGAGGTACAAACAGTTCACAGCAGTTGTGGCAGTTCATGAGGATCTAAGCCTTTTGCGGACACCACTTTGAATCCATGTTCCTGGGAAAGCTAGGACATTTTAGTGTTGAATTAGCAAAGAATGCAGAAACACAATCTCTGCATCAACAGGCACTGAGCGAGTTAACCCATTCCGCCCTGACGCAATACAGCAGGAGATGGGTAATCCTTGATAATTCAAGGGTAGTGCCAGATTAGCTTGGCGCCAAGCTAATCTGGCACTACCCTTGAATTATCATGGTCGATCCATCTCCTGCAACAGGTGCATAGTCGTTAGATGATGCCTTCAAAATTTGGGAAATATGTGCTTCGGGCTGAATGAGTTAAACATATTTGTATAGTCCTACATTTTGGTTCTTTTTCTCTCCACAGGTACATTGGTTTCATTGAATCCTACAGAGATCCTCTGGGCACAAAAGGAGAATTTGAAGGTAATGACATTGTTTCTTTGTGCACAAAACATTGTTATAACCAGTCTTTTAGAAGTGAAGTAGTTAACATAGAAGAATTCTGGTCTGGAACTTAGAAAAGCGATGTTCTGTCTGACTTTTGTTAAATCTGACATAGTTATAAAGCAAAGTCAGCTGCATTTTTGTGCGCAGGTTTTGTGGCAGTGGTGAACAAAGCAATGAGCACCAAGTTTGCCCAGTTAGTGGAGGGTGCTGAACACCTGTTGGCCCACCTGCCCTGGCCGTCAGAGTACGAAAAGGACACGTTCCTCAGGCCTGACTTCACGTCGCTTGATGTGCTGGCTTTCGGCGGATCGGGCATCCCAGCTGGCATCAACATTCCCAACTGTAAGTTGCCTAAAGGAGCCTGCTTTGCTATAATTAGATGTAATATTTTCCAGCTTAAATCTACCCAGTATGAATCCACCCAGGCATGAATTAACTAAATGATTTTTTTCTTTATGTAGATGATGACATTCGCCAGAATGAGGGTTTCAAGAACGTGTCGCTAGGCAACGTGCTGGTTGCTGGCTACAAGGATTCCAAGGTCACCTTTCTAGATGATGCAGATAAGGTTGGTTGAAGATCATCTGTCTTGAGACAAGTCAGAATGACCGACCAGTTTCCTTAAAATTAGATTTTTGGTTCATGTGCAAGGCAAAGGTGAGTATGTTCTGGGCCAGTGGTCATCCATCCGGAATTGGGTGTCGACCGTCGGCTGTGGTAAACTTTAATGTTGGCATTTTCTCAGAGACTATTCAAGCCACAGTATTCCCATTTGCCCAAAGGATACATTGTGGCAAGACCTTTCTAAACATGCCAGTTTCATTGACCTCAAAGGTCAAGGTCAAAGGAAATCAGGAAATAGGTCCAAAATGGCCATATTTTGACAAAATTATTTTTTCTCAAATACTTTAAGTAACTTCAGACCCAAATTTGTTACAAAGATACCTGAAGGTAAGACCTTCCAATGAATACTAATTTGGATGACCCCTTGGAAAGGTCAAGGGTCACAAGAGACCAGGAAATAGGTCACAAATCTCTTGCAAAACTAAACCCAAATAACTAACACTTTGTTTCCTCAAAAACATTACCGATGACATTACTACAAGGAAATGTCTCTTAACTTACATAATTTCAGCCCAAAACTTGCGTTGTGTACCTACACGGCAAGGGAGGTAACCTAAGGGCACTGGAACCCAGTACCCTTAGTAGCCTCCCGTCCCACCCCATCAGGGCAACTGCCCGGTGGTGATAAGCCAGTTTGTTCTCTTAGCTTATGGAGTACAGTTGTGTTATAGCCTAATGGAGTTTCACGGCTATATGGTTCTGCGCCGGTCGTACCTTGAGCCTTTGGGTCCCGGCTGTGTGTGGCGGTGCACTGTTGTGCCTTGGACTGTTGCTAGCCCGGATTCTGCCTGTGTGGACTGTTGCTAGCCCAGATTCTGCCTGTGTGGTCTGTTGCTAGCCCAGATTCTGCCTGTGTGGTTCTGCTGCTGGTGCCTCCTTGGCCTTGCGTGTTTACCGGGGCCCTTGGACTTACGTCGCAGACGCGGCCACTCCTGCCTGACGTGTGTGGTCCTCGGACTCATCGGCTTGGCGCCTCCTTCCGACTTCATGTCAGGTCCCCCCCCCCACCCCCCACCCCCCGGCCTCTACTAGATGGCCAGGTAAGGTCTCGGTAGTTGCTAGCGCCGGGCGGCGGCATCACTCATCACTCGTGGAATTTTACAATTCACCAGACGGAGAATTTGTGCTCAGGTGCACTCATTGCGTGGCGATACTCGGCCACGACCGGCCGCCTCTTATTTTCGCCTATGTTTTGCAGTTGTCAAGTTCGCACCTGCACGCACCTGGTGATTTCCAGTGGCCGAGTGATACGCATGTGGTGTGCCTCCCCTGCTCCGGTTGTACCTCCGGCTGCACCTGTGATGTCTGCACGCCCTGGGTAGAAGAGCAATGGTCGCAGCTCTGGAGCTTCTATCAGCAAGAACGACCTACGCCGTCCCGTGCCCTAATGCACACCTCGGCCCCTGACCGGCTTAGAAGCACCCACTCTGATGTTGGGGGACACAGGATGAGAACCCCCTTGCGCACCAACTCGCTTGAGTCTGGCCCACAGTGAGTTCGCTCACCCCGCTCTGCAGAAAATAAACAGCCACCAAGCCCTGATGTTGGGGGACTGACGACTCGCAGGATGAGACCCCCCCCCCCCCCCCCCCCCCCCTTTGCGCACCAGCTCGCTCGAGCCTGGCCCGCAGCGAATTCACTCGCCCCGCTCTGCGGAACATACGAATCTGTCACGCCACGAACCAACATCAGTCCAGTGACATCGTCGTGCTTCCCACTACAGGAGGAGTGACGAATGCACCATACAGGACGAAGCTACTGGACCTTTGTACGCCCGTTCGCTCGAGCATAGCACACAGCGACGCTGTTCGCCCCGCACTACAGATACCCGTAAGCAGCCCCGCAGCTCCTCGATCCCAGACCAGCAGCATCGTCGTCCGGCCCGCTCTACGGTGACTGCCCGGCGCCCCCCAGTGGCTATTGGGTCCGTGGCAGTCTGTACTCTCCAGTGCTCCGGCCGACGTTCTTGTACTTCCCGCCCTGCGACCAGGTCTGCCTCAGGCTCCGATGTTACGTATGCAGCTAAGCCACGGACACCGCTGCAGGACCCGGTGAGTCCCATTCACAGTCTTCGCTCGCACCGCTCTGAGGCTTCTTCCGTCGCCCGCCTGTCACCCCCTCCTGCTGCACCCTCCTGCCGCATGGCCTGGGTCGACCCTGCCCCGGCGGGCCTCCCCCCGCCGCCTCCGATTCTCATCCATGGTGCTGGATCCACTACGCTATCGCTGCTCCTCACCTCGTGGGCGCTCACACAACCGGACTCGCCGTTCCCACTCGCGCCCACCATGGATTCGCTCCTCGTCGTGGCAGAGCCCGCCTTCCTTGCAGTCCCAGCGCCGTCCGCCCATGCCCCCCGATGATGAGGACGCCCTCAGCATTTTCTTGGAAGATTCTGTGTCAGCGCTCCTTAGCTGCTCGGCCTCTCTGCCCGCACGCTCGCTGGATATCCCTTCGTCGCCAACGGTCCTACTGGCTCCTTGGATGGAGACGCTCCGCTCCCTGGACGAGGCGACGCGTCTGATTGCTTCTTGTCTGTCCCTGAAAGACTGCCTGCCGTCCCCGCCACTCAAGGGGAAGGCTTCGGCTTTTGTAAATGCTGACCGACAGTCCAAGCGGTTCAAGTCCTTGCCTCAACCCCCTGGATTCGGGGACCTTCGCGCCGCCTTCTCTGCACACCTGCAGCAGAGCTCCTTGGCCGACGCCGACTTCTTCTTTTCCGACGCCAGATGGCCGGCGGTCTTGGACATCGCCTTTCAGCAGAGTTGGTATGCGGGTCACTCGCAGAACTTCGCTTGCTCCCTCCCAGCAGTGGATCCTCCGGCTCAGGTACAAGCAGGAGACCTTCGCGCGGCGCGGCGCTACATCCCACCCGGACTGGAACGGACAGCGATTCTCATCCGCAACGCCTGGCCTGTGCAGGATTCCTCAACCTGGTCACGCAAGCGGTCGTCTGTCGAGTAGAGGAGGCCTGGCACCAGTTGGTTATGCCGCTGTTAGGAGACATCCTCGCCTTGGCCATGGCCGCCAACTGGGCAGCTTACCACACTTCCATCAACGCCATGGCCGCCGCCGCAAATTGTGACCTACTACGCTGGGATGCTGTCCTCCAGTCCTGCCCCGACCTCCCGTCAGAGATACGGAAGCAGCTGTGACAGGCCCCTATCGGCGACACACGCTCCTCTTCAGTCCTACCTGGCAGACGGTGAAGGACACAAACAAAGACCTCTGGCCCATACACTCCGCCTCCTCCCAGTTTCAGGCAGCCCTCAAGGCCGTGGGTCGCGCCCTGCGGACCGTCGGAGCCACCTCTCGCCCGCTCACCATGCACAGCCATCTACCCCTTCGCGCCCCAGACTTTGAATGCTCCCGCCCGCTTCCTAACCCCGCCCCCGCCTGGCCCAAGCCCACCCGTCACCCTGGGCGGGGCAGGGCCCACTGACAATCTCCCCCGCCGACCGCTTCCAGGTCTCCTGTCGGCGGGAGGCTTGTCTCCGCAGCAACGTTTGGCGGTTGCTGCTTCCCAACGACCCGTGGATCCTCTCCACCATTTCCAAGGGGCTCCTGATCTCCTTCCGGTCTCCTCCGCCCCTGCAGCGCAGCCCCTGTGGACCGCCGTCCCGTCGGACCAGCTCAAAGCAGACGCTCTGCGAGGAGAGGTAGCCGCTCTGTTGCAGAAGGACGCCATGCTGGTGGTAACGCATCACGACTCCCCAGCCTTCTACAGCTGCCTCTTCCTGGTCCCCAAGCCCGGTGGCAAGTTGCGCCCCTTCATTGACCTCTCGGCACTGAACAGGTACATCGCCGTGGCATCCTTCCACATGGAGACCACCCGAGCCTTGCGGGCCGCTGTCCAGCCCATGGACTTTGCCGTCAGCCTGGACCTTTCGTACGCTTATCTGCATGTACCGATTCACCCTGCCTCCAGACGCTATTTGCGCTTCACCTTCGGCGGCGTGATCTACCAGTTTCGGGCCCTACCCTTCGCCAGAGTGTGGCTACAGCTCCTGGACCTGATGAGTACAGCAGCGGACCTCCTTCGTCTCGGCCGTCTCTCCTTTCGTCCGCTACAGCTGCACCTGCTTCTTCACTGGCGACCCTCGGCTGGTGTCATCGAGACTCGGGTACCGGTATTTCCGATGCTCCGGCTACATCTCCTCCGCTGGATCCCGGCTGGCTCACGACAGGAGTGCCACTCTTCTCACCGCCCCCCCCCCCCCCTAGTGGTCCCTCTGTGTCGACGCAAGCCGCTCCGGCTGGGGAGTGCACCTGCTGCCGACGTTCTCCACAGCTTCCGGCAGCTGGCCCACGGACCTCGCGGACAAACACATCAACTGGTTAGAGCTACAGGCAGTTTGGCGAGCTCTCCTGGCCTGGGAGACGACCCTCGGACGCCAGGAACTGCACGTCCTATCCGACAACTCCACCGTGGTCTCCTACATCCAGAAGCAGGGCGGGACGCGCTCCCCCTCCTCTGCATCCTACTCTACCAGGTTCTCCGGTGGTGCGAAGATCGCGGCATCTCTCTCCGTGCGAGACATATCCTGGGCCACCTGAATGTCCTTGCCAACTCCCTCTCGCGGCGCGGCCAGTTTCTCCACACCAAATGGGCGCTCTGTCCGGACATCTTTCGGATGATCTGTGCAGCGTGGGAGACCCCCATGATTGACATCTTTGCGACGAGGTGGAATCGCCAGCTACACGTCTTTGTCTCCCCCATTCCAGACCCCCTCGCCTGGGCAGTCGATGCGCTCTCCATCTCCTGGGACGGTCTCATCACATATGCCTACCCTCCCAAGGTGCTGGTCCCCAAGGTGATCCTGTTGCTGGTGGCCCCGTTCTGCTGGAAGTCTTGGACCACCGACCTATTGAACCTCGCCACTCGCCACGGGCCCCCCTCTGCAGCTCCCCACTCCACGCACGATGCTCAAGCAACCGCGGCAGGCGCTGTACCATCTGTGCCCTGAGCGACTCCTACTCCATGCCAGGAGATTGTGCGGCACGCCCTCGTCGCTAGAGGCTTTTTGAGTGCTACGGTGAAAGCTATCGCTACCCTCGACCCTTCACATCTACAAAGGAAAGTGGCGAGTCCTGTGGTCTTGGTGCGACGACCGACACCTCTCCCCCACAGATCTGACCTCCCCCCAGCTGGCCGAGTTCTTCCTCTGGCTCTTTGCCGAGCAGCACTTGACGCCGATCACCATCAGGGGCTACCTCGCCATGATCGCCAACACATACCGCCACTTGGGCCACGCGGACCCTGGCAAGTGCAAAGACCTTGCTGACCTGATGGCCCACTTCGGCCTACAGCGGCCTGCCCTCCGCTCACTGATTCCGCGTTGGGACCTACCCTGGGTACTCACGCGGCTTAACTCGGACCGTTTCGAACCACTCCCCCTAGCGCGGTTGGCCGATGTAGCACAAAAGACTTTCCTTTCTACTGGCCCTCGCTACGGCCTCCAGGGTGAGTGAGCTGCACGCGCTCTCGGCAGGCCCCGCCTGCCTGCAGTTCAGAACGGACAGCTCTGTGCGGGTACTGACAGACCCGGCCTTCCTGGCCAAGACACAGTCCCCATTGGCCGCCCCCCAGGCAATCACCATTCGGCCGCTGAGGAAGATAAGCCTGACCCCGGAAGCCAGACAACAGGACCCAGTGAGAGCCTTATGCGTGTATCTGCGCCGAACCAAGCCACTCCGTCTCTTTCCCCCTCTGTCCCCAGGTAGAACTGACATCTCGGCCCAGACGATATCGTCCTGGCTCCGATGGGTTATACTCTCCGCCTACCAGGACCTCTGCCCCGACGCTGCCAAGCGGCTGAACATCAGGGCGCACGAGGTTAGAGCCATGGCCGCAAGCGTCGCCTTCGACTGCAACTGCGCCGTCAAGGACATTGTGGCGGCCGTGGACTGGCAAGCAGAGTCGACCTTTGCCCGGTTCTACCGCCGAGATCTGGCAGGCCAGCGAGAGAACCTGGCCCTGGTGCCGTAGGTAATTCTTAGCTGAAATTATCGGGAGGTTGCTCGGGGGGGGGGGGGGGGGGGGGGGGGGGGGGGGGTTCTCGCTAGCATTCTTGTGGGGTTACGGGCTCTTACGCGGCACCCACCTCCTATTCGCTATTCTTCCTTGTAGTAATGTCATCGGTAATTGTTTTGAGGAAACAAATGAATTTTTCTGTAAAATGTATTTTGTTTCCTCAAAACACATTACCGATGACATGACTAACTGGAAATAGTCTACTTGCTTACCAATTTTAGCCTAAGACCCAAAGGGTCCCCCCAGGAGGCTCTCGGGGATCCCTGACAGGGACGAGAGAGCTTTCGGGGATCCCTAACAGGGACGAGAGTAGCCTCCCCTGCCCATCCGGTCAGGTGCCAGGTGGTGTCTCCTTTAGCCAGTTGTCTACTTCGCTGTTAGCGTTCGCACACGTTTACCTGAGCCTCTGACCCTTGGATAGACTGTGTACGGTTCGACCGTCCTTACCAGCCTGCCTTCGCCTAGCCTCTCGTCTACTGGTTCTGGCGTGGCCCCGTCTTCCCTACTAGCCCTCGTCTGTGCCTCGTGCAGTTGGCTGGCCCTGGAACCTTCTAGGCTTTGTCACGCGGTGGTTTGTACTTCGTCACCCCGCCATTCCGCCCTGGACAGGTAAAGTCTCGACCGCTTCCTACGTCTCGCCTGGCTGGGCCGGACGTTGGGCTTCGCTCGAGCTGCTGTTTTTTTCTCTTCGCATTTCGGCACTGGCAGTTCACATGTTTCTTAATTTCGAAGCTTTTATTGGCGGGGTTCGTTTCCCGCCGCCGGTCGCCTTTCTTGTTTGGGTATGGGTTGCGGTTCCTTAGTGCGCCCTTTCCCTCTGCGGCGACTTCCAGGGACTTAGTGTCCGCTGCTTTGTGCTTCGCACTCGGCCATTCCGCCTTGGAAAGGTAGAGTCTCGGCCGCTTCCTACGTCTGGCCTCGCTGGGCCGGACGTCGGATTTCGCTCGAGCTACTGTTGCTTCTCTCTGCTTCTCACTGTGACTTCGCGTGTTTCTCATATTTCGAAGCCTTAAATGGCGGGGTTTGTTGCCCGCCTCTGGTCGCCTTTCGTGTTTGGGTTTGGGTTGCAGTTGCCCAGTGCGCCGCTCCCCTGTACGACGACTTCCAGTGACCTAGTGGCAGGTGCCTTGGGCTTCGTCACTCTGCCGGTCCGCCATGAAAAGGTACAGTCCCGGCCGCTTCCTCCGTCTCGCCCTGCTGGGCCGGACGTGGTACTCGGCTCGGCCTTCTGTTAATTCTTCCGCATTTCACGGTGAGTTTCGCTTGTTACTTCGGAGCTTTAACTGGCGGTGTTAGCTACCCGCCACCCGTCGCCTTTCATGTCTGGGTATATTTTGCAGTTACCAAGTGCGCCTCTGCCCCGGACGGCGACTTCCAGTGTCCCGGTGTCCACCACACAGTATCGACCGGGTGCCGGCTGCTCCTCTGTTATCGGCTGCGCTGGCTGCGCATCTTGACTGGAGGTTCTTGGTCTCTGCCCTGGTGTTTCCCGCGGATCGACCCGCGACGGCCCGTCTTCCTTGGGACCTCCGGCAGCACGGTGGGATTGTTCAAGCTCCCCTCGGACTTGGGATAGCACCCAGCTCGCATCCCTGGTAAGTTTGTGGTAAACCTATTCGTTGTCGCCTGTGATTACACGCGGCGGCCTTTAGCCCTCCGTCTAGGTGTGCCCTCCTCCTGGAAAAAGGAGCCCCGGGCACCGCGACCCCTGTCGCCTGTTCTAGACGTCTCGGCCTTATGGCCCTTCCTAAGCCCCCTGACTCCTACGGCGAGTCGCCAAGCCGGCTTCGTGCCCCGCTCCTTGTGAAGGAGCCCCGTGCACTGCGACCCCTGTCGCCTGTTAGCAGACGCGTAGGCCTTCGGCCTCTCCGTCTAGTCGTGCCCCGCTCCCTGTAAAGGAGCCCCGAGCACTGCGACCCCTGTCGCCTGTTAGCAGACGCGTCGGCCTTTCGGCCTCTCCGTCTAGTCGTGCCCCGCTCCTGGTGAAGGAGCCCCGAGCGCTGTGCCCTCTGTCACCTGTTCGCGGACGCGTCGGCCTTCGGCCTCTCCATCTAGTCGTGCCCCGCTCCTTGTGCAGGAGCCCCGAGCACTGCTTCCGCTGTCGCCTGTGAGGTCAAGCGTTGGCCTTTCGGCCCCTTCGTCTTCCGTGCCCCGCTCCTCGTGAAGGAGCCCCGTGCACCTTGACCGCTGTCGCCTGTGAGTACACACTTGGATCCTTTGGCCTCTCCATCCACTCGTGCCCCGCTCCGTGTGAAGGAGCCCCGTGCATGGCGTCCGCTGTCGCCTGTGGGTACAGGCGCGGCCCCTTCGTCTATTCGTGCCCCGCTCCTCGAGAAGGAGCCCCGAGCACCGCGACCGCTGTCGCCTCTTCGCAGACGCATCGGCCTTTTCGGACTCTCCGTCTAGTCGTGCCCCGCTCCTTGTGAAGGAGCCCCATGCACTGCGACCCCTGTCGCCGGTTCCTAGACGTGTGGGCCTTATGGCCCCCCCTTCTAAAGCCGAAAACTTCTATGACCAGTCGCATAGCCCGTTACGTGCTCCCCTTGAGCCCCGGGCGCCGCGTCACTCGTCTCCTCGTCCGCCGGCGCACGACAGGACAGACCGCTCCCGTTCTTCCACGCGCCGCTCTAGGGATCGTCGGCTTAGCCCCCGTCGCGTCGATAGGCTTCGTAGCCCCCGGCTTCCTTCGTCGTCACGCTCGGCTTCTTCCTATACTTCCCGTCGGCGCAGTCGTTCGCCACACCGCTGGTCCTCTCGGCGCCGCTCCCCGCGCTCCCCTCGTAGGAGTCATAGAGGCGTCTGGGCGCCACCTCGTTCTAGGCGTAGTCGCTCCCATCGGGACCGGCGCTCGCTTCGCTCTTCGCACCCTTCGCCTTCCTCTTCCTCTCGGCGTCGGCAGCCTAGCC
The DNA here is from genome assembly GCA_036245525.1 of Semisulcospira habei. NCBI lineage: Eukaryota > Metazoa > Mollusca > Gastropoda > Semisulcospiridae > Semisulcospira > Semisulcospira habei. Next base: position 153,245,203 of record BTPG01000004.1, read on the forward strand.
CTTCGGCTCTCCCTCCGCCCCCTGTGCGCGCCGCTCTGCCCCCTGTGCTTCGGGCGCCTCCCCAGCCCCCTCCTGCCAGCGATGGAGAGACATTAAGCCTGCTGCCGGAGGACTCAGTTTCGGCCTTCCTGGGGTCTGGCAGTCCTTCCCCCTCGCTCGTGGAGGACCCGGCGTCTCCAGCTACCCTGGCCTCCCCTCGTGGCGAGACTCTCCGTGCCTTGGACGACGCCGCCCGGCTCATAGCGGCCTGCCTGCCCGCGGGTGCGTGCCCTCCTTCCCCGCCACTGAAGAGGAAAGCGGCCGCTTTTGTGGACGCTGCGCGTCAGGTGAAGAAATTCAAGTCGCTTCCCCAGCCGCCTTCCTTCCGCGACCTGTCAGACGCCCTTTCTGCGCAGCTCCAGCGAGACGCCGCGCCGGCCTCGGACTTCTTTACCGACCGTCGCTGGCCTACAGGTGTTGACATCGCCTTTCGGCAGGCCTGGTACGCCGGCCATTTGCAGTCCTTCTCATGCCCTCTGCCTCCCGTGGATCCGCCTGCCCTAGTGCTCGCCGGCGGCGCTTCCCAGCTCAAGCGCGTTCTGCCTCGAGGATTGGAGCGTACTGCCTGCCTCGTCCGCAACGCTCTCGCTTGTTCCGGTTTCCTGGAGCTGCTTACGCAAGCCTTCATCAACCGTATCGAAGCGGCCTGGCTTCCTTCCGCTCCTCCACTGCTGTCGGACCTGCACTCCTTGGCAGTTGCAGCCAATCGAGCGGCCTACCACTCTTCCGTCAACGCCATGACAGCCGCCGCCAACTGCGATCTGATGCGGCGTGATGCGGTGCTCCAGTCCTGCCTGGGGCTTCCCCCTGATGTGAGATCGCAGCTCCGCCGGGCTCCAGTCGGCGCTCCTCTCCTCTTCGGCCCTTCCTGGCAGGCCCTGAAGGAAGCCAACAAGGACCGTTGGCCCAGCGCTCCCTCGTCTCGCTTTCCGCAAGCCCGCAAGGCCTTGGGTCGAGCCCTGCGGTTCGTCAGACCCACCTCCACGGCCCCAGCTTCCACCTCGGCCTCCCGTTCTCGCCCCTCCCCCCGTGCGCCAGGGCCTGGCCGCGCCCGCCCCGCCCGTCCTGCCCGCCAAGCCGTTCCGGCCTGGCCCAAGCCCGCCCGCCGCCCTGGGCGTGGGAGGGCCCCCTGACTGCCGCCTGCCGCCGCCCCCGCCGTCCGCTTCCAGGTCCCCCGTCGGCGGGAGGCTCGCCCTGCACGGAGACGTCTGGCGCTCCCTGTTCCCGGACGACCCGTGGATCCTCTGTCATCTCCGAAGGTCTTCTCATTTCCTTCCGTTCCCCGCCTCCGCTTCGGCGCTCTCCTCTGTGGACCGAGATCCCGGCGGATCCGCCCAAAGCCGATGCCCTTCGCGGAGAAGTCGCTGCACTTCTCGGGAAAGCTGCTACAGAGGTCGTCGCTCTCCCCGACACTCCCGCCTTCTACAGCCGACTGTGCGTAGTCCCCTAGCCTGGAGGCAAGTGGAGGCCGATCATCGATCTCTCCGCCCTGAACCGGTTCATCGCCGCCCCGGCCTTCCGGATGGAAACAGCCCGGTCCCTTCGCGCCTCCGTTCAGCCCATGGACTTTGCCGTCAGCCTGGACCTGTCCGATGCCTATCTGCACGTTCCGATCCATCCAGCCTCACGCCGGTACCTCCGCTTTGCCATCGACGGGACTGTCTTCCAGTTTCGGGCCCTCCCCTTCGGCCTCAACCTCAGCCCATGGGTCTTCACGCGGATCATGAATGCGGTGGTAGCCAGAGCCCGACGTTCTTCCTCCAGCCCGATCTCCAACTACTTGGACGACCTCCTTCTGCGGAACCAGTCGGTGACCTCTCTCCGCCTGGACAGAGATTCTCTTCTCCTCCTGTTGTCTCGCCTCGGCTTCCTGGTCAACGCGGGCGAGTCCGACCTCACTCCCTCTCGCCACTTCGTGCACCTGGGGATGCAGTTTCTGACCGACCGCAACCTAGTGCGTCTTCCCGAGCCTCGGATCCAGAAACTCGCCGATCTCGCCCGTTTGGTAGCCCAGGAAGCGGCTGTCCCCGCCAGGGTGTGGCTCCAGCTCCTCGGCCGGATGAGTGCTGCGGACGCTATCGCTGCACCCCGCAGACCTTCTACCAGACCTTCTACCAGACGTGTCTACAAGGGAAGTGGCGTGCTTCATGCCTGGTGCCCTGTTCGCCGCCTCTCTTCCGTCGGCCTGGCGACTCCGCAGCTCGCGGTCTTCTGCTCTGGCTCGTCCAGACCACGGTGGCCTCTCTGGTTCCACGGCTACATCTCATGATCGCCGACGCCTACCGTCACCTCGGCCGTCTCGTCCCAGTGCCTGCTCGGACCTGCCCGACCTTGGCATGTTCGGCGTGCAGCGTCTGGTCTCTCGCTCCCTTGTCCCGCTGGGACCTCCCTGGTCCTCCCCTGGCTGCCTTGGACCTTTGACCCGCTCCGCTGGACCGCTTCGAGGACGTGACTCGGAACCGGCTTCCTGATGGTCCTCGCCACGGTGCCCCGCGGCTGCGAGCTCCACGCGCTCGTCTCGCCCCGCCTGCCTCCAGTTCCGGGTGATGGCCCCGTTCAGCTACTCCCGGATCCTTCCTCTCGCTCAGACTAGGCCTCCCTTCACGGCGCCTCAGGTCTTCGCCACTCGTCCGCTTACTCGGCCCGGCTCCTCGGGAGATTCCGCAGCTAGATCCGGTGCGGACTCTTCGTGCTACCTGCGTCGCTCCAAGTCCGTGTGGAGGGCACGGACTCGTCCCTTGCCTCCGGCAGATCCGACTTCTCAGCCCAACGTCCTCCTCCTCGCTCCGCGGGGTATTACGGTCCGCCTTCGCGACCTTTTCCCACGGGAGCTGAGACACTCACGGTCCGCGCCCTGAAGTTCGCGCCTTGGCCGTAAGTCTCGCCTGCGTCCGCACCTGTGCGGTGAAGGACTTGGCTGTAGTGGGGTAGGGGGCCGAATCTACCGTCGCCCGCTTCTACCTTCACGCCCTGACGTTCCAGCGCGACAACCTTATGCTGGTGGGCGGCTTCTGCGGCGCACCACTCCCTCCAGGCGCCCTCGGCGCTTAGGCGGCACTTCGCTAAAATTGTCGGGAGTGGGTGATCAGGAGCGACGGGCCGTCTTCGTCCCTGAAGAGGTTTCTAAAAGGGATTGTGCGGCACCCTCCTCCTCTTTGCCATTCTTCCAGTTAGTCATGTCATCGGTAATGTGTTTTGAGGAAACAAATTAATTTTTCTCTAAAATGTATTTTTTCGAAAAATACTTACCGATGACATGACTCGGAGGTCCCTCCCTCCTCCCCGCTTGCCGCTGGTAACTCCGTAGACAACTGGCTAAAGGAGACACCACCTGGCACCTGACCGGATGGGCAGGGGAGGCTACTCTCGTCCCTGTTAGGGATCCCCGAAAGCTCTCTCGTCCCTGTCAGGGATACCCGAGAGCCTCCTGGGGGGACCCTTTGGGTCTTAGGCTAAAATTGGTAAGCAAGTAGACTATTTCCAGTTAGTCATGTCATCGGTAAGTATTTTTCGAAAAAATACATTTTAGAGAAAAATTAATTTTTCGAAAAATACTTACCGATGACATTACTTGGAGGACCCTCCCCCCACCTGCCCTGCTTGCCGCTAGTTGGCTAAGCGAACAAACTGGCGTATCACCACCGGGCAGTTGCCCGGATAAGGTGGGACGGGAGGCTACTCAGGGTACTGGGTTACGGTGCCCTTAGGTTGCCTCCCTTGTGTAGGTACACAACATAAGTTTTGGGCTGAAATTATGTAAGCTAAGAGATATTTCCTTGTAGTAATGCCACCGGTAAGTATTTTTCGAAAAAATACATTTTAGAGATAAAATTCATTTTGCAAAACGTTTCCGCCAAGTTTGGCAGAAAGTTAGATGATAATACCTTTCTGTGCATATTATTTGGTTCACTAAGATCAAGGGTCACAGGAGATTAAAAAAAAGTGTGAAAAATGCATAAATATTTAGAAAACATGGATTTGGCAGGTACAAAAGCCAACCCTTTTCTTTCGTTAAAACTTCATCATTCATGCATCTGAGCATTAAGGGCTTTTCCATTCTTGTTTCACAACATCTCACTGAACTTGAAGTGCTCCTCACTGCTGCACTGAATCTGTAGCATTAGTTTTTGGCTCACTTGCAAAGCAAAAGTGAGTGAATGTTCTTGGCCAGTGGTCGTCCGTCCATCGTCTTTTGTAAGTTCGGTGTCCGGCATCGGTAGTAAATTTTAATGTTGGTATTTTCTCGGAGGCTATTCAAGCCACAGCCTTCAAACTTGGCCCATTGTGGCAAGACCTTTCTAAACATAGCAATTTCAGACCCAAATTTGGTACAAAGTTACCTGATGGTAAGACCCTTCTGTGCATACTAATTTGGTTGACCCCTCAGAAAGGTCCAGTGTCACGAGATCAGGAAATAGGTAAGAAATAGCCATAGTTTTCCGAACGATGTTTTTTTCTCAAATATATTCTCAACTTCAAACCCAAACATTGTACAGAGATACCTGGTGGTAAGACCTATCTATGCATACTAATTTGGGTGACCCCTTGAAAAGTTCAAGGGTCACCAGAGGTTGGCAGATGTGTGTAAAATGCCAATTTTTGATAGAATTGTAGTTATTATCAACGCCGCCGTGAGGAGACTGTCCTTGCTCGGCTCCACATCGGGCACACATATGTTACGCACTCTTACTTACTTAAACAGGATGAGCGTCCATGGTGTTTTGCCTGTGATGAGCAGTTTTCTGTTCGACACTTTTTGCTGTATTGTGCTGACCTCATTGACACCAGATATAAACACTTCACAGCAGACTCCTTGAAGGTTTTGTTCCGGGATGTTCCCCCGGACAAAATCTTCAATTTTTTGAGAGAATGCAATATTTTTAACAAGATCTGAGCATTCATAGACTATGTGAATTTTTTTATTTGCCCTTTTTGAGAGTCTGTAGACGTTTCTTTTCCAGACGTGCGACATTTTAGCCTGAGATTTTTAATCTATATTTACATCTTGTCTTAAGACCTTGCTTTTAGTCTGGCTGACCAGATTTTTACCCATCCCGCCGTGAGATGGCCTTAGTCGCCTGCTCGGCGTTAAACCCAAATAACTAACTAACTAAGTTATTATCAACATTTTTGCAAACATTTCAATCAAATTTGGCACAAAGGTAGCTGATGATAAGACTTTCCTATGCATGCTAATTTAGTAGATTCATCGCACAAGGGTCACAGGGGTTGACAGATGTGTGAAAAATGGCTTCATTTTGAGAAAAGATGGATTTTGCTGGTGCAGAAGCCAGCCCTCATTGTCACAAAGGTCACTTATATGTAAATTGGTCATACACATGAGCCTTAGTCTTAAGGGCTTTGCCTTTCTTGTTCAGTTTTGTTGAAAAAAGTATTCAATAAATTTACTGAAATGTATGTGCTCATTTCTCTGCCTCAGGAGCTGTACATCAAATATAAGATTCCTTCATTCGAGCTACAGGTTGGTCTTCACGAATTGCTGGGTCATGGCAGTGGAAAACTTTTCCGTGAGGAGACCGACGGAAAACTAAACTTTGATGTCAATGTTGTCACTCACACAGAGACAAAAGACAAGGTAAGGATGCAGTTTTGCTGTTTTATGGATAAAAAGGCATCATTCCAGTAAGCAAATATTAAAATTGCGTTTGGTCGACGTCACCTTCTGTTGGCCCATACATAGATGTGCGCGGGCCAATAGTAGGTGATGTTGACCTGAGACCTTTTGGATACTGTGCACAGCACTAGTCCACACGTTGCTGCAAATTGATTTCCTGCATTTGTCTTGTCCGTAGACCAGCCTATATAAATGCATGCGCAGTCCCGATGAGTCATTTGAACCCCAGCCGTCAGTGCGAAAGCATAGCGCCGCCTGCTCTGTGGTTAAACCAAACATGCACCTTTAGGACCCAACCCAGTAATTCCCCTTGGTTTGTTGTCCAACCCATTAACACATCCAACCCCAGGACCGAAATCCCCATATTTTGAAATTGCCCTCTGAAGGACTGCATTGCAATTCTAGAGACAGATCGAGCATGATGGTTCAAGGATGGTGCCAGAATAGCTTCGTGCCCATAGATGCCAAGCTATTCTAGCACCACCCTTGAACTATCATGCACGATCCATGTCTTGCTGTGGTGTGTCGGGGCTGAATGAGTTAGAGCTTGGAGGCTTTTGAGGTCTCTTTTGTCAGAGAGAGGTAGCAGAGCTTCTTATTGTCTGATGGAGGAATAGATAGAGTGTCATATCTACAGCTTGGAGGCTTTTGAGGTCTCTTTTGTCAGAGAGAGGTAGCAGAGCTTGTTATTGTCTGATGGAGGAATAGATAGTGTCATATCTACAGCACAGGTTTCCCAAGTAGTGTGTCCCCAGCAGGTAAGAGATTTTGAACTTTTGGCAGGATTCATGCTTTCATGCTTTTAAGCTGCTGGTAATATCTGCTAAAATGATCCCAAACAAGTTAGTTCACAGCCCCCACCCCTCCACCCTGCAACTGCCTCCCCTTTTCACCCTTAACCCTTATCATTCGGAATACACCAGTGTGTGAAATAAGTTCGACTAAAATAGTTCAAGGGCAGTGCCAGAATAGCTTGGTGCCTCTAGGCGCAAAGCTATTCTGGCACCACCCTTGAACTAAACCATTGGTCTATATCCTTATCTGTAAGTACTATAATGTAGCTTGCATATGGCAGTGTACAAATTTGAAGCTTTAGCCTCAGTATGATATGGGTTAAGTATAACTGTTCCATTCCTGTAGTCTGAAAAAAAGCCTCTCCATCTTCTTTGCCACCACTACAGATCAGCAGCTGGTACAAGCCTGGAGAGACGTGGGACACCAAGTTTGCTGCCCTGGCCTCCACGTATGAGGAATGTCGTGCAGAGTGTGTCGGTATCTACCTCTGCCTTCTCTCCGATGTTCTCAGGTTACCATTGACATATAGCTAGCCTACAAACGAATTATGAAATCAAATGTGACGCAGCACGCGAAAAGCCGGTTAAAGACGCTGGCCACTATTCTTAACTGTGCACAAAAATAGATGAGTGATGACGAAATCAAGAAAATATTGATTTTTTAATATTTCAAAAGTTTAATCTCTTTACTTCACTGTCTGTCAATATTTTTCAAAATTATGCCCGAAAAATATAGTTTATTCAACAATTTCTAATGCATATCCACCAAAACCGCACTTAAAAACCTGCACTATTTTGCCACGACTCTGCTATGGAGCAAACCGCTTGACTGCGGGAAAACCCCTAGCTCAGCGCCCTTACACACGTCTAGGGGTGTGATTTGGCTTGTTAGCCAATGAAATTTGCCCTTTTAGTGATTTGCTGGCTCATAAATATGCGGGACATTCTTGGTTTACAGTGGGCAACCCTGCATTTTTGACCGACTTTTCCGTCTTTAGCCTGTGGTGACGACGCTTTGTTGATTGTGCTCAACAGTTTTGTGTAAGCCTAGTGAAGTTTCTATCAGAAGTGTTATCATTTTCGAGCTTGTTGCAAGTGACTATTTATCTCTTTGCATCGTTAATAAGCCACAATAATTCAAAGAATGGACACAGTGCCTCGGACATTATCACCGAAAGTGAAAAACAAGATGGCGGCGTCGAGTGTTCGTCTGCTATGATTGCCAAAAGACTTAGCAAAGAGACGTACTTGTGTTCTCCAGAATTCGCTGAAGTCCTCGCGGAGTATTTTGCAGACTCTCACACTTATGAAGAAGAAACTGACGAAGAAGAAAAGGGCGAAACTGACAAGAGTGAGCGCTTGGAGACAGTAGAGTTGGAGGGAGGTAAGTCGATTTCTGTACACCCAACACTCAATCGCCCATTGTACACTGACGGAATTAAAACTGTATCTCTCTCTCTGCTTTTGTACGTCAAGTCATTTTAACTGTTAAATACATAACCAAATGAAAATTCGATGTTGTGTTATTTCCATTGTTTAGAGAGAAGAACTGATTGCACAAAATTTGTGGAATGTCACTATTCAGTGCTGTGTATTTTGCTTAGTTGTAACTTGTATACTTTTTTATCTTGATATCTTAATATAATTTGATTTCTGCACTGTTGTTGATATTTTTGTATGTGAACAAGAGTTGGTTATACATGTGTGTTTGTTTCTTCATCAATGCTACATCACAGATTCTGTTGACTGAAAGTCTGAAAGGCTTAGCGATGCTGAATGATTCAAGTTCGCCCTTTTCATGACACAGTATGACTCCTACCCATGAATGCACGCGTCATGCATTTTTTGGTCCAGAATTGCATGATGCATGAATTTATGATTGTGCCGTACTTTTATGTATCATGCATTTATGGGAGGAAAGGGTGAACTTGTATCATTTTATTGCATGTCATGCAAAATGCACCGAGTCCCACTGAATCAGATTCAGAATCAGCATTCTCTTTGGATGAAAAAAGCTAACCTGCTGATATCATTCTGTGTTCTAGATCTTGGAAATGACAGCGGCACGGAAGATGAGGAAAATATGCCTGTAATCAACACAGATATTGATCGCAAGGCTGAAGTGAAACCATGTGACTTTGCAAGAAATACTAGCAAGATGGACAAAAAATGCCAGCTCAGCTTCACTTGCAGTTGCAAGTACAACGCAGGACAACCATGCAACCTTCCCTTTACACCTGTGAAGTTGATAAATTTGAGAGCCAATCATCAGAGTCTCTCAAGAGATGAATTGGATTTGATAATTCTGTCTCAGATCCAATCAGGAATTCATGACATAAAGGAAACCCAGCGCCCCAAACAGAAAAAAACAGTCATACAATTTCGTACAATTTAGTTTTGACATCTCCACTTTGACTTCAGTGATGTGAGAAAAATGAATTTTTGTGTAGTTTAGAATACTACTGGTGCATGGCATACTAATTTCTTAGTCTTTTGGTACCAAATAGATAATCAGGACAATTCTGGTTGTGAAGATATTGCAAAAACAATTTCGGAAACTTTTGGAAGCATATTTCTCCCTTTTGACTCTTTTCGACAACTACAACTTAGTACAAGTTAAAAAATTATAGAAATTAAACAAAAACAGATAAATGAATTCTGTTTTTTGTGTGTTAATCTACAAGTTTTTAACTTTCAGAAAATATAAAAAAGTGAAAAATGAAAATTTGGGACTTTAGCCTGGTTTTTGCATGCTGCGTCACAAATTTGTATCAGACTTCACTTGTAACAAGGTGGGTGATAATAAAAGTTGGATGCAGCTGTGATTTTACTCGGAGGTCTTGACAACACCTTTTTTTCTGTACATCACTCCATGTATTTACAAATGTCAGATATGTCATCATGTTTCACGTTTCTGTGTCTTTATGATTGTTTTGCTAATAAATAGAACCCTCAGCAGAGAGTGAGTTAATGCCTTCACTGCCAGAGGACACAGACAGTATTAACTCTTCAAGACGTGTTGCATCCAGATTTGCGGCTTTATGTGGAGAATCCAAATGCGGCACGTCTGGAAAGAGTTAATAAAATATTTGTTAATTCAATGCCAGTGAACTTCACAATTCTAGTAACATGGATACAAAGTGGTGTCAGCAAGAGGCTGAGATCCTCTTGCACCCTGGCAATTGCAGGGATTCATGAGGATCAGTATCTCTTGCAAGTAGATTATGTTGACTTTTTCTCAGCAGTGCAGTTAATGATGATTTGTGCATGTCGTGTGCAGTATTTTTGGCCATACTGGGGATGAGAGTGATGACATTATCTACATCAATTGGCTGAACATGGTGCGAGCGGGGCTTCTCGCACTGGAGTTTTACTCACCCGAGACCAGCTCTTGGAAACAGGTCATAATCACATCCAAAAGCTACTTTGTTGTTGAAGATCAGGACTTTGCATTGAAATCTCCAGGTGCAAGGCTGTTCTGGCACCTTCCATAAACTGTCCTGGTTGAGTCATTTCTTGTTGTAGTGTGTCAGGTCTGAATTTTGATAGGTTATGCTTTTCATTATCACTGTCATATCTTGTAGTGTTAGGGCTGACCGGGTTAGTCCATTTATGCATTCAGCCACTGTTACTGTGTCTGTGACAACCTTGACTTATTTATGCATGCAGACATCGGTGCTCAGCATGCATAAGTGAGTCAAGTTTCTCATAGACAGTGGACACCTTACTTAAGTTTCTGTCATGTCTCAGGCCCACATGAACGCGCGTTTTGTCATCCTGCGTGTGATACTGGAGGCAGGGGAGGGACTGGTGCAGATCGAGAAGACCATGGGCGAGGACGGGAAACCTGACCTGCGCATACGTCTCGACCGTTCCAAGATCACACCCATTGGAAAACCGGCCATCGGAAACTTCCTCCGCAAACTGCAGGTTGGTGGAGAGGGATTTACTGGGATAGAACAAGATCCCAACCCAGTGGACCTGCGCACGGCTGTGTGCGGGCCCACTGCAGCTGACGTTGGCCTGAGGGTCTTTGACTTTCTGGGAAGCTACTTAGGCACAACCCTTGAGATAATAGCGAGGTTTTGTTTGCAACGAGCGACTGCCAACAACAAACGAGAGCGAAATCACAGAGGATAACCGGCTTGAACCTTATGCATAGACAACACTCCAAACATCTCCAAGAGGCATAGATCCTCAGACTCATGAGGATCTATGCCTCTTGGAGATGTTTTGAGTGTTGTCTGTCTGCCTTGATTTCACTCTTGTTCGTTGTTGCGAGTCGTTGACTCAAACAAAGCCTCACTAATAATGTCTTCATGTTTCTGACCATCTGAAACGTCCCCCACAAATTGCAGGTAGCTGCAGAACTTCTACCTTGAAATTAAACCTGCTTGTAGGTGGAAGAAGAGAAGGTGGTTGGAATAGGACTATTTTGTGATTGTGCTTGGTTTTTTTTAGTACGAGTACATGTATAAATTGTCAGTTTATTCTTTCTTGCAGGTTTACAAGAGCACTGCAGACTACAAGAACGGCAAGGAAATGTATGATTATTACTCAGATGTGAACGACAGCCAGGAGCCACACTTTCTCAGCCTGCGTGCCATCGTTTTGGATCGCAAACAACCTCGCCGCATGTTTGTTCAGCAGCACACCACTGTCCAAGGTCAGTTTCTCATTGATTTTTATTTTCATTTCTCTGGTAAATCACCCCACTAGTAGCAGATTTTTCATATAATGACAGAAACAGGCAGTTTGTTTTGTCAAAACTATTGTTGCTCACCAAATGACATAAAGCAGTTCACCAAGACTTCATGCAGAATAACAAAATATTTATGCCCCCGAGTATGATATGACTAATAGTCACATAGTTTAGGACACAGCTGGGCTACATTGACACCTTTGTTATGGTGAGGTATACCATCTGAGTATAACTTTACAATTTTCACGTTTCCTGTCCCTCAGATGGAAAGGTGGAGCTGAAGACTTATGAGGGAACTGCAGCGGGCCTCATTCAGTCCTTCGTTGATCGATTTCCCACGACAGATATCGATGTCATCATGCAGGAATTGTGGGATAAGGAGAAGCCGTATTTTTGAGATGGACCATTTCACTGGCAAACAACTTTATAAATTACAGACTAAAGGGTGACTGTCGAGTGCGTAGAATGCACAGAAATAACCAGGAGAAAGAAAGCATGCCAAGAAAGACTGGTGGCAAAACATGCTGTCTTGGTCTTTGTTGGGCATGTTTCTTTCTTTTTGTTTGTTGGTTATTTTCTTGTCAAAATAGGAACACGGCACTATCAGTCAGATGGTTAACCCTCTTAACCCCACAACCGCTTTTCCAAACTTTTGAAGGCGTTGTCTATGTACCAGTTGTAAGAGATGGATTGATCATGATAATTCAAGGGTAGTGCCTGATGAGCTTGGCGCCTTAAGGCGCCAAGCTCATCTGGCACTACCCTTGAATTATCATGATCAATCCATCTCCTGCTGCAGGGTCCTGGGGCTAAATGGGTTAAGCTAACAGTTGTAGATAGTTCTTCAAATGGCAGCAATCTGTCAAAACCTAGCTGAAATACAGAACTAACCAAAGGATGTGTAATAGATGCCATTCACTGAAGGACTTAGCATTATCAGTCAGAAAAGTACGTTGATATTGAATAAGCGGAACTCCATACAACCGTTTAGCTGTCCGTAGGACTTTTTGTCAAGGTGATTCCTGCAGGGATCACCTTGATAGAAAGTGCTGCGGACAGCCAAAGGGTCGACCCCATTGTGTATGCATCTGCCGTTACAGCAAACAGTACCAGTGTCAGCATGCGTAAGGGGGTTAAAATGTATATGCGATGTGATTTTGGCATTTCATACCAAGGGAAGATTCCAGTTGTGGTTTCTGTTGGCTCCCATGTGAAGCAAAAGTGAGTATGTTCTGGGCCAGTGGTCGTTCGTCTTTCGTCCGTCCACCGTCGTCCATGGTAAACTTTAACGTTGGCATTTTCTTGGAGACTATTCAAGCTACAGTCTTCAAGCTTGCTCCAAGGATACTTTGTGGCAAGACCTTTCTAAACATACTAATTTCAGTGACCTCTCACAAAGGTCAAGGTCGCAGGGGTTCAGAAAATATATCCAAATAGATATTTTGGGAAATAAATTATTTTTTCTCAAATACTATTCACAATTTCAAACCTGAACTTGGTACAAAGATACCTGGTGGTAAGACCATTATACACACACTAATTTAGTTGATCCCTCAGAAAGGTCAAGGGTCACAAGAGCTCAAGAAATAGGTCCAAAATAGCCATATTTTGACAAAAGATGTTTCTTCTCAATTACTATTTACAACTTCAAACCCAAACTTGATACAAAAATACCTGATGGTAAGACCTTTCTATGCATACTAATTTGGTTGATCCCTCGAAAGGTCAAGGGTCACTAGAGCTCAAGAAATAGGTCCAAAATAGCCATATTTTGAGAAAAGATGTTTTTTCTCAATTACTATTCACAACTTCAAACCCAAACTTGATACAGAGACACCTGATGGTAAGACCTTTCTATGCATACTAACTTGGATGACCCCTCAGAAAGGTCAAGGGTCACAAGAGCTCAGGAAATGGGTAAGAAGAAAATAGCCATATTTTGACAAGAAATGTTTTTTTCTCAATTACTATTCACAACTCCAAACCCAAACTTGCTACAGAGATACCTGATGGTAAGACCTGTCTATGCATACTAATTTTGGATGACCCCTCAAAAAGGTCAAGGGTCACTAGAGCTCAGGAAATGGTTAACAAATAGCCATATTTTGACAAGAAATGTTTTTTCTCAATTTTTATTCACAACTTCAAACTCAAATGTGATACAGAGATACCTGATGGTAAGACCTATCTATGCATACTAATTTAGATGACCCTTCCGAAAAGGTCAATAGTCACAAGAGGTCATCAAATGTGTATAAAATGCCAATAATTGTAGTTATTATCAACATTTTTGCAAACTTTTTAAATCAAATTTGGCACAAAGGTAGCTGATGATAAGACCTTCCTATGTATCCTAAATTAGTCGACTCACCGCAAAGGTAAAGGGGATTTCACAGATGTGTGAAAACTGATTACATTTTGAGAAAACATGGATTTTGTTGGTGCAGAAGCCATCCTTTTGCTTATTGTCTGACATGTTGATCGGTCATACACGTGAGCCATAAGGGCTTTGCCTTTCTAGCTTTCTTTTTCTGTATGCTTTATTGACAGTGACGGTTTCAACTGTAATCAGTATTCAGTGCAACAGCAACAGTATTTGTGTGTGTGAGGATAAATTTTGAACAGATGTACCAAGTTGCCAGTTTAATGTGTGAACTCAATCAAAATGCCTTAAAGTTTGTTGAAAGGTTGTTTTCCTATTTCTTTGCTTTTTTTCATTACAATTTATAATTTCACTGTCCCCATTGAAGCAAACTGGAAGCCTCTGAGAGACAAGCAGCTGGTCCTGTCCAGATGACGGTCACATTTGATCAGTCAAAAATCAGACTTTAGTCGTATGACAGATCGTGTTCTCTAGCGCTGTCGACTAGATAATGGTAACAATCCACTGTCGCTGATGTTAGTGAAGCACAGCGATCTATGGTCACTGTCTTAATTAACCCCTTCACTGCCAGTGGACACAGATTTTTTCAAAGAAATCATAATTCAAATTTAACATCAAAATGTCCAGCTGTCAAATCAACGTGGATACAAACCTCAACTGTTGATGCTCATGAGGATCTATACCTATTGCAGTTGGGTGCTGTTCAGTTTTCCTTGGCAGTGAAATGGTTGAGAATATCTTGTACACTCGCATCAACTGATGTGTTGGTGGTTGTGCACACCATATAAATAGATCTAGATAAATACTGTTTATTGCCATTTGCCTTAAGAAACATAAAGCATAGGAATGTGTGTTGGTGTCATTACAATTACAAACATCACAGTCAACAATAAAAAATAAGTAATACTCTATCACACACACCCAATGCCCTACATACACTGTAAAAACTTTAAAACTAAACAACTAATCTCAAAAACTGACACATACCCACTCACACACCCACGTTCATCTCCCACACACACGCGCTCATCTCCCACACACACATAACACCCACGCATATTAATCTAGGAAGTCTAAATTAATTAGTATATGCATATGGTTTAAAATGAAATAGAATATCTTAAAGATGTCACTAATTTAGTGATCACAGTTGGGTGTAAAAACTGGTTAATATTTACAGATGTGATTTACTGCAGGTCGCTTTATCTTTTTATTTATTTTTTTGTTTTTGTATGTGTTATTTCACTTCAGGTGTCCATATTGATGCTTGCGTTAAACCAGAATTTCTTCAGAAGAAAATGTTTCATTTTCTGCACTGGGTGCACGGTTTTTTCTTCTTTTTGCATGTTACGGTGTATTTCAAAGTAGTTCCTATATGGTTTGTCTAATCTGTGTGTGAGATGCAAGCATGCACACCTGTGTTTAAAATTTCAGAATTTTAGAGTTGTCTTCTTTAGACTGTATCACAATTCAGGAGATGGATCGACTATGATAGTTCAAGGGTAGTGCAAGGATAGCTTGGTATTGATGGAGCTTTGCTATTAATGCACCACCCTTGAACTACCATGAGGTGTGTTGGGGCTGAAGTGAAAAGTGAGTGCCATCTGGCACTGCCCTGTAAACTATCATGACCAATCCATATTTTGATGTGCTCTCCATAAGGATGAATGTATTAAAATTAAAAGTACCTGTTTGGAACTGATACATACTGATGTGGTATATCCTGCTAAGTTTATGTGATTCAAGATTTTCATTGGACAGCTTGCATATATTTTTTTTAAATATTTATTTTTAAGGCTTTTCATGTGCACGTTTTTACGATCTGAATATGTGCTGGTCTGTGACTTTTGACCTTGCAGTGTTTGGCTGCAAAGTCCAGATTATTAGACCAGTAGACACTGTTTTTACGCATCTTGTATTTTTTTCTAGAAGTCACAGCAACTGAAATTCAGCAATAATACTTTTTCTTAATTCATAACTTTGTTCGCTTTGTTTTTGATTATTTTAATGACGCATGAATAGACGTTGTTTGGAAATGTATAGCAGGTTAATATTTGAAGTGTTTCGATGAAAACTGGATTAACCCATACAGGGCCAGCTGACACAGAGTGTTTCTGCAATCTTCATTAATTGAAGACCAAAAATCATCGGATGTCCAGGAAGATAGATTCAAAGTGGTCTCAGCAAGAGGCATAGATCCTCATGAGCCCCCACCGCTGCGGGGGCTTATGAAGATCTGTGCCTCTTGCAGTTGGGTGGTATTCACATTTTCTTGGCACTGAATGGGTTAAAAGTCCTGACAAAGATGTGATGCCATGTTTGTCTGGGCTTTTAATCCAGGTTTCATCAAAACAATTACAATTTTGACCTACTTGTGATTTCCGTATAATGTTGATTCATATGCTTTTGTGCGTACATATATAGCAAGGCGAGGTAATTAACGTGACCTTTTACGCGCAATGAATGGTTAATAGTTTGCAAGATCTCCTCCATAAAAGTTCTTCGTTATATAGCATTCTTGTTATGACTTTCAAAATGCTGCACAAGAGAACCAAATTTAAATGGGCTTTGATTGCTAAAATGCTCCCAAATAGCAGGTTTTCATTGTTGTCTTGCCACATTTAGACATTTCTAACACTTTTCACAATCCGTGTGAGTAGGCACATGAAGCAGGTTTCCATTGCCCCTCATACGCAAAAGTCTTTCTGTGACATTCAGATGTCATAATGATAACACATTCAGCCCGATGGTCGTATTTTCCAAATTTTGGAGGCGTCATCTAATGACTATGCACCAGTTGCAGGAGATAGATCTACCATGATAATTCAAGGGCAGTGCCAGATTAGCTTGGCGCCGATAGGCACCAAGCTTTTCTGGCACTGCCCTTGAATTATCATGGTCGACCCATCTCCTGCTGTAGTGTGTCAGGGCTGAATGGGTTAAGTTAGCCCTTTGCAGAATTTCTGGAAGACATAACAAGAACATGTATTTGCGAAGGAATATGTTGTGAATTATTAACCCTTTTGCTGTCCATGTGCTTTTTGATGAGGTAATTCCTTCAGCAATCACCTTGACAAAAAGCATTATGGACAGCCAGAGGGTTAACCCTTTATTGCTTGGAGAAGCTCGCTTTAGCGATGAGACCAAATGTGTGTCATAGGTTTTTCCTACTAGCTGTAGTGATTGACTCGTAAACTTTATAGCGCTATTACCGTGAAGCCAACTCTATAGGCGTGCTTGATTGTGAACACACACACACACAAGTAAAAGTCATCGAGGCATAGATGAAGACAGTTTATCACATTTTTTAGATGTAGATGAGCATACAGATCTTAAATCACAGAGCAGTTCAAGAGAGAAGGAAGACGTACATTAAACTGCTGTCCATTATAAAACTATGGATATGTAAATTGATCACAAAATATTCTAATATATTTAAAGCACCTTAAAGTAATACTTGTTATTAAATCACAAAATTTTCCAATTTTCTTAATTTTCTGATCAGAAATGGAATGGAATGTTCTAAAATGTTAACATGTGTGCAAACTCACAATATTGCAATTTTCTGACATTGCATGTTGTCATGAATCACATAATTTTTTTTTTTTTTTTAAATTGCAGTGATTTACATTACACACGATCATACAATACTGGAATGTTTTAAAAATGTAAAAATACACATATGCATGGAGTATACAATCAACTGAACTTTCAACAATTTGATTGTTCTCCAAATAAAATGACAGTCTTTTCATACTCTATTATTATTTGAACTTGCTCAAGTGATGCGAAAACAATGCCGAAACAAATGTAATAACAATACAGTGCAATTTTGTAGCGCCCCTCTCCATTGACAAGGGCTCGGAACATTTAATGTTATAAAGAAAAGACATTAAAATAAATAGTAGGGAAAATCACAATTGAAAAAGAACTGTTACAAAATATAATAAAGAATAAAACAGCTATCAGGCATAAAAAACTACAGTCTTTCACGCTGTACACTAACCACACGCACATTCCGCCAACCGGTACACCAGCCAGTCCCATAATGTGACGAAAAGAATTCACCCTGCTCCATGCCGAGTTAAAAAAAACATGAGCGGCTCTGTGATTTTGGACCTTGCGGCTGGAAGCCGTAAGGTCCAAATCTCAGACCAGCACACGTATGTATGACAAGGAAGAAAAAAATCTCAATTATATATTACAACTATAAACTCGCATCTGTGCTAGTGATGTGAAGTTGATCTATTGTACCCTCTGCCTTGCTTGGAGCACAGAGCTAAATCAAGGCCAGCTTGTGGTACATGTATTGCTCCTCGTGAGCTTCCGTGTCCCCGTGTGTCTCGCGCTTTATCGAGGGACGCGTTTTCAGTGCCCCCGTTGTGAAGGGGACCGGCAATGCAGTAAACTTCGGCTATAATAATAATAATACTTTATAGACGCTTTTTCTCAATTTTTGGGCGAAGCGCCGCGAACTGAAACCCAACACGCACACTCGCGTAACAGACACGGATTTACGCCATTTAAGACAAACACAGTACAAGACAGACGAAGGGCCAGTTCAGCTACTGAAGTTACAGAGCTTTTTAATCGCTTGTATTTGAAATTTGTAAAGTGGCCTGAAACCGGTACCAAAGTGTGGGGGGGGGGGGGGGGGGGGGGGGGTGGTGGGATGGGTGGGGGGGGGGGGGGGGTGGAAGAACCGGAGTACCCGGAGAAAGAACGCACGACGGTCCGCCCGAATTAACGGTGACACTTACCAGAGGAGAATAGTTGTATCCGAAGTTTGTTATAAGCGAAGTAATTTGTTGAGGGAACGTAGTGTCGGGACCTCTGAAATAGTTTGGTTATCCGCCTTTTGTTATATCCCATCTTCAGTCTTACGATATCACACAATTTGATCGGATCGTGCCAAGCTTCACGGCAATTTTGAATGCTCGGCAACGAAACTAAAATGGCAACATATTCATCAACAAACCAAGGGGAATTACTCAGCGCTGGACAACAGTTAGATCCCCTGCCCCCGCCTAACTGTTGTCCAGCGCTGAGTAATTCCCCTTGGTTTGTTGTACAATTCTGCCAGCGCTAGCCTCACCTATCTGGTTTGTGAGAGCATATTCATCAACACATTAACTCATGGTACAAAACGTGCCTCGTCCTGTTTGTACGGCGCCATCAAGCCGTGTTAGTATCCGAATGCAGCTCGTCTCGAATGAGTCAAACTCAGACAGCCCTAGCACACTTCAACAAGATACAGATCGACCATGATCGTTCAAGGGCGGTGCCAGAATAGCTTGGCGCCAAGCTATTCTGGCACCGCCCTTGAACGATCATGGTCGATCAGTCTCATGAACTGCAACTGTTTTCAGAGAACACCTCCAAATTTAAGAATTTAGAAATTATGCGGAGCTCGAACTGGGTGATAAAAGGTGTTACTGAATTTGGTGAAAGAGGGCGTCAGAACTTCGTGTATCCCAGCCTTTCAAGTTGACGACAAATCTGTGTCGTACAGTACACCACCGCACAGGTCTGTAGCACAGGACGACCTGCAGACACAAAGACACGGGTGGGGACGCGGGCAAGCGCGCGCGCACACGCAGTCGCACACACACACACGCACACACACACAGTGATAAGGCAAAACGAAGGCGTTAAACACATCGACATCTATCCAGGCATTCATCCCTCGGGCATCCATCCACTGACCCACACTTGTCTCACCGTCTGCCCACCGACATTCACGTCCACCTATACATCCATCCATCCGTCCATATCCACCAATCCATTTGCGCCTGCATGTGCGCGGTGCACTGGGCCCTCTTGTCAAGAGATTAGTGCACTGAGCGGAGGGGGGGGGGGGGGGGGGGGGAAGGGGAGCGTATTAGATCAACACGCACTGCGCTCGTTATGCGCTTAGCCCATTCAGCTCTGACGCACTAAAGCAGGAGATGGGTCGACCATGATAATTCAAGGGCTGCGCTGCCCTTGAATTATCATGGTCGATCCATCTCCTGCAACAGGTGCATAGTCGTTAGATGACGCCTCCCAAATTTCTCAAATACGTGCGGCGGGCTGAATAAGTTAATTGCGGCTCACCCAGTGAGAGAAACGAAGATCCGTACAAGGCGCCAAACCTTGTGCCCCCGAGAAAGAACATGTTGGACGTTGTCCCAACTATGAACGGCAACACGCCCAGAGCGGCTTTCAGACGCTGGACTCCATGTAGGGATAGTTTTCTCAGCTGAAAATGAACCGACAAGGCGGAGACATTAGGCCAGATTAGTCTGCTAGTGTGGGTCTATGATTTTGGACATTCTGGCCCTAGGCGGCAAGATCCAAAACCACAGGACCAGCATATATTTGACCGCGTAGGGTCCAAAGTCACAGACCGAAGTCAAGGGCAATTCGTGCGGGAGTGAGACATACGAAAAGATTACCATCCCACAGCTCAAAGGACACCTACATTAGGTGAATCCGTTAATCCCTGGGCTGCTACTGACAGGAAGGGGGTGGGGGGGGGGGGGGGATCTATACCTCTTGCAGTTGAGGTGGTGTTCACATTTTCTCGGCACAGAACGGGTTAACTCGTTCGCGGCCAGCCGCATCCGGATGCGAGGCCGGCATAAGCCGCGCATTCGAATGCGGCTGTCCGCGAATGAGTTAATTGTGACCTTGTTTACTTGCGTGTGACTGAACTGGCCGATCTTGGTGTATGCGGGAAGAACAGCAGCAGGTATATATGCAGACACTGTCGGAAAAATCAGTAGAATATATAGGAAAACTTGGGTTTGCCTTTTTCGTAAAAAAAAAAAAAAAAATTCAAATTCTAGTCACTTAAAAAAAACAAAAACGCCCACGTATTCATAAAAATGTGGTTCACGAGCCTTGCAAACGCAGTGTACTGTGCCATGGAACAACTCACCAGATGGGTCTGTACAAACTGTGACCTTTCTAGCCAGGCTCCGGCGATTTCCATGTCAGCCTCCATAAAGTTGAGCATGGCCCAATACAGGTGTTTGCTCCCTCCGCCATGCCAGATGGCCATGTAGGCGAAGGTCAACAGTGTTGCTGCCTGCTGACGGTCAAAGCCTGACCTTGACCCTCCGCACGGCACGTAGACGTACCTGGAAGATCAGAATGCAGTTATCTTTACTGTTATTATTGTTGTTTAATTTATTTCTTTATATATTTTTAAAAATCATTTATCTTATTATTATTATTATTTATTTATTTTATTTTTAAAATTTATTTATTTTATTATTATTATTTATTTATTTATTTATTCTTTTTTTTTTTTTTTTTTTTTTGGGGGGGGGGGGGGGGGGGAGTGGTGGAGTTGAACGTGACTTAACCTCTTGACGATACCACTTGGCGGGGGGGGGGGGGGGGGGGGGGGACCCGCATTCTTGTGCGTCTTTTCCGCTGAGCGGTATCGTCAGTAGCAGCAGGGGATGCATGTAGCATAGAGTTTACTAAAATCTCTTTTTAAGCTGCCAGAGGGTCGGCCGAAAAGTATCGTTAGTAGCAGCCAAAAAGTTAATATCAGATCACAGCAGCCTTTAGAGGTCCAAACTTCTCAAAAGGTACTTTGAATGTCATTTTACAGAATTCTGGGCGGATGGAAGGGGGCGGGGGATCCGGAACCCTTGGAATCCCCCACCCCACCCTACCCCGATCCGCCCCTGCTGCTTACCTTTTTACAAACTCGTACAGCCCTCTATCAAAGCTCCTGAAAAAGAAAAGTATTTTCTTTAAATAAAGAAATACAGCCCCCACCCCACCCCCCACACCAAAATAAATAAATAAATAAATAAATAAATAAATAAATAAATAAATAAATAAAATAATAATAATAAATAAATAAAATTAAATTAACAAAATAAACTAAAAATAAAAAATAAAATAAAAATAAACAATTTTTTTTTAAATATGTTGTAAAAAAAAAACAACAACAAAAAAAAAAAAAAAAAAAACAGCACACCAAAATATGAAATCGATCGAGCAATTAATGGTTTAACCCCGTTGTTTCTGAACTCTTTGTTCATTCGTCGATCAATAGGCACAACTGAATACGGTTACAATTTGGTCTCAGCGAGAGGCATAGATCCTCATGAGCCCTTACGACTGCGGGGGCTCATGAGGATCTATTCCTCTTGCATATAGATGTTTAATTTTCCTCACAATGAAGGGGTTAACTGGAACTGACAAGTCTGTTGCTCAGGCGTCAGACGCGCGTTAAATATTTAACCCATCAAAAAGCAACCCGCCCCCCCCAACACCCCGCCCCCCCCCCCCCCCCCCCCCACAAAAAAAAAAAAATATATATATATATATATTCTCAGAATTTATTGAAAAATTATGTCCCTTGGAGCTACTCTGATTGAGTGCATTTTTTTGGCTTGGGCGACGCCTTTGTTATAAGTAATGAATAATTGTACCACAAAATTGCCTAGGTGTTGCCTCATTTCAAAATTAGTCAGTCTTCTTCCACTGCAACACCCCATAAAGCTTTAGGGATGCAATCCACGCTGGCCTAGTGGTTGCTACCAGTCAAATTCTGGAGGCGGCTTCTAGTATATGCGTTGTGTTTGCAATTTCAGGTTACGCCGTATGCCTACCTGATGAGACCCACCTTGGGTCGAAACCGGTCGTAGGCGGCAAAATCTTAAATCTATCCAGCAGGTCCAAGATCTGTTTGGGAATATTCATGCACTAGCCTCCCCTCTCGGGGGGGGGGGGGGGGGGAGGAGTGGATATTCTCCAGCGGGTTGCGGGGCGCCTGGGGGTAGTCCCTATTACTTTATGTAGTAGGTGTTCAGTGGAAGGCTCAAAAGATCTAATAAGCGATGCAGTCACAAAAGGACAGCTGATGTCCTGATGACACAATGCAAGCTTACCAGCCTGGATTTCCATGGCATTAGCACAGCATTCTCAGAATTTATTGAAAAATTATGTCCCTTGGAGCTACTCTGAGTGCATTTTTTGGCTTGGGCGACGCCTTTGTTATAAGTAATGAATATATATAATATAAGTTATTGATCGGAGGGGTTCGCTACACGGACTTTTGTAGGCCTGAGGGAGGTCAAAGGAATCATTGTACCCCGAAGGCCGAAGGATTGAGGGGTACAATGATTCCTTTGACCTCCCGAAGGCCTACAAAGGTCCGTGTAGCGAACCCCTCCGACCAATAACGTATTTGTTTTCCTTCCTCCGTTTATTGTTTAGAAAAAATCCGGTTTATGAAGGCGGCCGCTTCTGTGGCAGATAGGTGACACCATTGAATATACATGTTCTGCCGGGGATTCCCAGACTGTGACGTAGCAAGATTCCGTGTCAGAGCAAGTCTTGTTTTCGCGAGTAAAAAGCTAATCTTGGCTTGTGTACAGAATGATTCAAGCTGCAATGTCTACAAAAGGTCGTTAAAGTATTACAGTGACAGTGCTTCTTGACTGCTGTGTGATTCAGAAAAATTAAGAACTTTTTGATGAAGCGATCGGCATTTGACCACTGATGTGACAGCTTGTGCAAGTTAGCATGGCCACGGTGCCTCGTGCTTTTAGATTCAAGATGTCAGAAGGGGATGTGTGCAGCAGATTGTCGTTGTTATATCCTAAAGTGTCATGTGTGTTGGGATATCTGGAAAAAGGAATACCAAAACAAAACGCTCGTTGTTAACAGCAGGACTAGTGCTGAGACTGATGGATTTTAAGGTAAGATTTTATTTTATAGCGTAGACATGATGTCAGATAGTCTTCGAAAATTCGGGAGATGATTTTCTTCAGATAGTCCCGCATTGAGTGACGTGAAAATTTGGCAATAGCGTGCTTTGTGTATAGTGTTGCTGGGTGTGTATTTTCGTTTTAGTTCTTGAATTTGTTGCTCTGTGCTTTGGTGAAATTGTGGCATTTTGCCTGTTGGTGTTTGAGCAGACGACAGTGCCTGGCTTGCCGGTTTGCACGGATTGTGTCTCTGATTGGTTAAAAAAAACAACTCCGAAGCTATTTTTGTTCCGTGGTTTCCAGAACTTTGAAAATGTCTCGGTGGAAGGCTTTTACTGTTTGCGCTATGTAATTAGTGGTGAAATGTTGTTTAGTTGGCTCCTCATGTCGTAAAAAATAAGGCAGATGATGTGTATTACGTCAAATAGGACTACTTTAGTGCGTTTTTTTTCTGCTATTTTGTCGAACCGAGTTGCTATCAAGACTCGAAAACGAGGTCGTAACGCGTCATCGAGAGGGCTATAAAAACGTCCGCCATTTTTCGCTACAGTGGTTTTTATATCAGGGTCACTCTACAAAGCTGTGCAGCAAAAGTGTGACACCAACCATGAAAAAACAAACTCAATGGGATACTTATTTTTATCATTTTTCTTGGAGATGCATGCCCAAAGTATGATGTTATGACAAAAAAAAGATAATATATAAATGTGTTTGCATGGATGTGGATGGTAAAGTTACGTGGTACGAAATTTGTTTGATGTAACACGGAAACCAAATAAATGGAAATACTGTACAAAAATGAAAGGCAGGATCAAACAAGACAGTTTATTTTGTTTTAGAAACACTTCAAGACAAACCACCCAACAAAAAAAAAGCATAATAATGACAGTTTTGGAAGCAAGCTTGTGCCAAGCACTTAGTGAAAATGAAAAGTCGCTCGGCAGCTCATTTAGTTTACCCACAAGAAGTTTTAAGATATGTAGATCATTTCTATGTAGTGAAACAACATAAGTAACATGCAGCAAATTCACTGACAAGAACATTTTGAAAATAGAGACTTTTGCAATTGCTCAGGACCATATGTTTTAAAAATGGTAGTTGATGTAACATGGAAACCAACTTTCTTCATCTTAGAAATTAGTGAACTCTTATATGAAATGAAAGATAAGTTTGCAGGGAATCATGACTCTGTAGTCTAGAAAAGCATGATATGAGAGACCAAACCTTAAAAATAGTGAAAATCCTTAATTATGTGCATAGTTTTGTATAACGAGATGCCAAAGTAACGATCTGAATCTTGAGGTTACATCAAACCAAAGAAAACATACTTAGATGTCTTATTTTAACAGCATCAGAATTCCATAAATGTAGTGATGCTGAAGCACATTTTGAAAATTGAGACTTTTGCAGTTGCTCAGGACCATATGTTTTAAAAATGGTAGTTGATGTAACATGGAAACCAACTTTCTTCATCTTAGAAATTAGTGAACTCTCATATGAAATGAAAGATAAGTTTGGATTGAATCATGATTCTGTAGTCTAGAAAAGCATGCTAAGAGAGACCAACTATTAAAAATAGTTAAAATCCTTTATCATGTGCATAGTTTTGTATAACGAGATGCTAAAGTAACTATGTGAAGCTTCAGGTTACATCAAACACCGGAAAACATACTTAGACATCTTATTTTTAATGGCATTGGGATTCGGTAAATGTAGTGATGCTGAATAGCAAAGTAACAATAATGAACTTACTGGCACAAGAAACAATACAGGCCAGTAATATCTCTGTTTAATTGGAAAAAATCACCATTTTCATGTGGTTGATGTAACAAGAATCAAATATGTCGGACGGTCATTTGGTTTCCGGTTGCGTTTAACATAAGTGAGAACAATTACACTTCAAACGAAGTGTTTGAAAATAAATTCATTGAAAACAGTATTCCATGGGGCAAACATAACTACATAGTGGAATGATCAAAGTCGGAACAAGTCTATGGTGGTTTCATTTGAGCTTAGCAAGCGTTGGATCAGAATGAGTAAAACCTGGGCTTGATCGAGGAGCAAAATTTCTGTACGATAAATCGTAAAAATCGTAATAAACGTCCTTCAAAGTCAATGCACAAGATAACAGTATCTAAATCTAAGTATACTGCATGATTTTGGACTCATCAATAAGTTTGTACTTAAAGAAAGCGTGTCTTGAAGGTTTGATATGGCTTTCTCTGTTTCGCGTAACACACCCGGAAAAAACGGAAGCGAAAACAAAAACACACGTGGCTTTCTCTGTTCAAAGCAAGGGAAGCAACGTTGTGTGCAAATATCCTTCCGCGATACACATCGAAAACTAGGGCAAGAAAAAGCCCCCAAAAGTGCTGTGCTTAGTATTAATTGAGCTTGTTTTGTTCAGTTTGACGTAACATTCAAAACAGGAAACGAAAGCACAAGTCCAACTTTAAGCTCAAAATACAGGACAGACAAAGCTTTTACCAAACTATATACCCTTTTAAACATATTCGAAACACATCCGCCATCTTGAAAAACGTGATTATACGAGTATTCATACGCCAGGCATGTCTGAATGGCAAAGTGTGTACTTTGGTTGGTTGTGGAAACGCATGTTACGTCAATCATGAACTAAATTGTATCCTTATAAAGTGCATTCTAAAAGATTTTTCTGGTTGTAAGATCATAAGGATCACTTACAACAACTATAAATAACAATATGATTACATATTTTTATATTTTATACCATAAATGAAAGATCCGCAACACAAGACAGAAGAAGGGTTACAGCTATGTCACAATTGGGACCGCCATTTTCGTGCATCCTCACACACATTCAGACTAATTAAATATTAAAAGACTTGATATTTTCCCATGCAGTTATCAATACTATCTCTTTCATCACTCTGAAACAGAATAGTACTGTTCATTGAGTAAAGTAACTTAGCTGATTTTTTTTACAGCCAGTTGAAAGTAGGCACCCCTTACGTTGCACAACTTTGTAGAGTGACCCATCACGGTCACATGGTACAGTTTGCGCTAAATTTACTGGTCGTGTGACGTAGGGAGGAAAACAAATATATATATATATATATATATATATATAATATATATATATATATATATATATATATATATATATATATATATATATATATAATACAAATAGAATCAACAATAGCAACAACTACAAAACAACAAATAGCTAACATAATGAGCTACTCACTTCCACATGTCTGAGTATTTGTAGATGTAGAGAGTGCACGCCGGGAAGCCCGGTGGGTCAAGGCCGTCCAGTTTGGCGACCTGCGCGGGCAGCCCGTAAATGACAAAATACTTGTTGGTCATGGACTGACCCAGTAGCACCGCCGTGCCGTACAGAGTCCACCTGTCCATCTGCAGCAGTTCACAAATCCACATCACTATGTCCAAGCTTTTTAATAATTTCATTTACCGTTTGGCTGTCGGTAGCGGTTTTTGTCGCGACGATTCCTGCTGGAGTAACAACCTGACATCCTGCTGGAGTAACAACCTGACATCCTGCTGGAGTAACAACCTGACATCCTGCTGGAGTAACAACCTGACATCCTGCTGGAGTAACAACCTGACATCCTGCTGGAATAACAACCTGACATCCTGCTGGAGTAACAACCTGACATCCTGCTGGAGTAACAACCTGACATCCTGCTGGAGTAACAACCTGACATCCTGCTGGAATCATCGCGACAAACACCGCTACCGACAGCCAAACGGTTAAAACCACACCGGTACTGTCACTCATTCTACCCCAACACCGAAATCCTTAAATTTTGCCGTTGTCCTATGCAGACTGCATTGCAGTGCAGGTCACAGATCGACCATGATAGTTCAAGGGTGATGCCAGAATAGCTTGGCGCCCATAGGCGCCAAGCTATTCTGGCATCACCCTTGAACTATCATGGTCGATCCTTATCTTCCTGTGGTGTGTCTGGGGTAGAATAAGTTAAAGGGGTTGACCACCTCACTGACAATGGACGCGGATTGTTATTTCTCTCTCTCTCCCCCCCCCCCCCCACCTCTCCGACCTCCCCCCCACCCCCCGCCCCCCCCCCCCCCCCCCCCCCCCCCCCAAATCGATGTTATAAATTCAGCGTCAAAGACCCCCAGCCCGGTCAGAAGAATCTAAATACACAGTGGTTTCAGCAAAAGTCATAGGTCCTCACTTGCGGAGGCGCGTGAGGATCTTTACCTATTGCAGTTGCATGGGTGGTGTTCAGATTTCAGTTCTCGGCAGTGAACGAGTTAACCTTGTGGGTGCCGGTAGCGGTTTTAGTCGCGGTCAGTGATTCCTACAGGAAGGGCTACAAAGAGTTAACTCATTCATAACTGACAATGGTTTTTGCATTTTTGAATGGCCACCAGATTACGTATCACGTGTGTCTGCGTCCAGTGGCAGGGAGAAGGGATTAATTCGTTGACCGGTTAAGTTGATAGGCATGCAAGCAGGTATGAGGGCGGTCCGAGATAGCGAGTGTGCAGCAGTTGTCTCGCCATAGTAGTTTCCGGTGCGCTGAGGTAAGAACGGTACACGCTCAGCTTCCGGCACGTTTCTCTTCAGCGGCTGACTATATTTCAGTACACTAAACGCACGCAAGATAGTTTTGTTTCCCTACCTGTGGAAAGACTGCAGTGCACATCGCGACAGAGGCGAAGAACACGAAGTGCAGAGCCACCTGGATGAAGACAAACCAGAAGGCCACACGCAGCAGGCACCAAGCAATATCCAGCACTCGGTCTGACGTCAGCTTCTTCGGGGATTCAATCTGAAACATCGCAACAGTAACCCCTTTACTGCCGATAAAAACAAACTGATCAGCATCCAACTAGCAAGAAGTATACATCGTAATGAGCCCCCGAAGTCAGTCGCGGGTGCTCGTGAAGATCTATACCTCTTGCTGACCCCACTTTGTCAGTCAGTATCCATGTTTATTGGACGGTTCGGCATATTTGGCGCTGAATTAAGTCCAATTTCAGAAACCCTTTTTTTTTCTGAGTCCATTGGCTGTGAAGGGATTAAAGTGTGAGCATCAAACAGGACCCGGAAGTCTACACGAGTTGTGTTATGGCAGCGGCTCTCATGCTAAGACTGAGTTGATCCGCCTAAACAAAACAACGCCTGTGCCGCGTAAAACAATGGTCATGCGGACTGCATTGCCTCATACACACGAGGAATCTGAGGAATCCAAATCCAAAATCGACATAATGTAAGTTATTGGTAGTAGGGATTTGTAGGCCTGAGGGAGGTCAAAGGAACATTTGTACCGCGAGGGTCGACGTCAAAAGAACACACACATAATAGTCGTATGACGTAATTTAAGATCTTTCATGACGTTGACGTCTGCATGACCAGTAACGAATGGAGGGAGGCAACCAGTGTTTCGCCGTACCTCTGTAAGAAACTTGTGTAGCGACATGGGCGGCCCTGAGACAAGAAGAGGGATGTAGAACACGTATAGTAAGCCATCCAGAAGTTCTGGTACTTTTGGCAACACTGGCCATCTATACAAGGCACTCGATGATGTCCTCGCCGTTCCTGGACGCCGGGCATGAGGAGTCGTTGTGACGACGGTGTTGATCTGTGCACGTTTTGATTGATTTTGGATGAGTCGGATGGACGGAGTCGCTGAAGTTAGATATGTCTTTTTGCACCTTATCCTTGGAAGACTTGTTTCTCCGGCCGAGAGATGATGACGATGATGGTGAGGATGATGATGGTGATGATGATGATGATGATTTTATGAGAGATTTTCCTGAGGATTCTTGTTGTTTTAGAGACCACACTCTCTCTAATCCAAAGGCGGTGCTTCTTGCTAACACTGAGAACCACTGATACACAAAGATAAATGACTCAACTTCTTGTTCCAGCTGCAACATGTTGTCCTGAAACATAGTGATAAAAAAAAACTGACAACATGATCTAAATGATTTACAATGCTGAACAAAGATTTTCAACCTCTCACACTGAAGAGCCAGAAGAAAACACAACAACGGTGGGATTTTTTTTTT
>BTPG01000004.1:153274544-153644544 GCA_036245525.1 Semisulcospira habei
GGGGGGGTGGGGGGGGTGGGGTGGGGGGGGGGGAGGAAGTAGGAGGGCGAAGACAACCAAAAGTGTCCGACACATGCATTTCTGACCTCACGTGTTTGTTTTTAATTTGAACTTCTTTTCCTTCTTTCTCTCTCTCTCTCTCTCTTTCTCTCTCTCTCTCTCTCTCTCTCTCTCTCTCTCTCTCTCTCTCTCTCTCTCTCTCTCTCTCTCTCTCTCTCTCTCTCTCTCTCTCTCTCTCTGTTTAACTAAAAAAAAAAAACTTGTTAACTTTATTCATGTTATTTTAATTTTATGTATTTCATTTTGATAAGTTTACCCGGGACATGATTGACAAAGAACCATGTAGGGGCCTACATACATCAGTTATCCTTGGAGAATAAAGTGCCATTGTCGTTATCTCTTTCTTAAAATGTTATTTCCTTTTAAATTTTGCGGTGTTTCGACCCCGCTCATCACCCACAGTAAGCTTAGGGGCTGGGCCCACGCTACCAGAATTTGCCACTAGCAATGTGTGGTAAGCAACAATTTGCCACCTGCCACATCGGCTTCGTGGCACACGTTTCATTGTGCGCGCAATGTGTTTGTACTGACTGACCTGCCATTACCATATATGGAACAGCTCTCACGCACGCGGTTGAAATATTCGGAGCTGCGGGAGTCCCATATGCATGGGAACTCTCGGACAAGGTTGATCAATTTACTCACTGGAGACGTGCCGCATAAGGATACGCAGCTATTCGCAGCGTTTCCACAGGCGGCGCGTCTCCAATGAGTTAACAGTCTCAAAGCCCGGTCCCTCAGCTTCTCCGCCATTTTTTTCCGGCTCGGAAGATGAAGAAACGGGAAGTGGCGCAAGGACACTGCTGATTGGCTGAGAGGCGGCAACATTGCTCCAGCCTTGCGCGCTACCACAAATAAATATACTCTGTTTGTATCGGGTCGCAAAATCCAGGGGGGAAAAACGGATTTGTTCAATAGCATGTCCGTTGAAAGGTCCTGGTAAATCAAAGTGGCACAGTTGGAGTGCGCCTGAGTTGATCAGTGTTCAGGTCGTAGTCCATAGGCAATAGATTTCCCTGTCCCCCATAACCCGCCCGTCAGGGCCGTCCATGATCACGTCGGTGCTGTGGACGTTAAACCCGAACTAACCAACCGGGTCGCAATTTGTGGCGGCAATATTGTAGGCGCCCCTAATTGTGGCGGCAACATTGCCGCCACAAAATTGCTACCGGCAATAGGTGTTTGTGGTAGCGTGTGCTCAGCTTCTTACCACCATTTGGCTATAGTTGCCACGGTTCATAAAGACGATCCCACACACAGCCACCGTCCAGATTGCAGACACACTGCGCATCGTGGAAACCCACAGGAAGATGACAGGGGTCAAGGCCGTGAAGCAAAGGTAGCGCCACGAGATGAAATGCCAGGCGGCAGCTGCCCCGCAGCTTAGCAGCAGGATTTTCTTGGTCTGAAACACGATTTGGGCCGGGATCCTCCGTGGCATTATTTCATAATAACGGATCATGGTATGTGTTTGTGTGGGATGTGGGAAGCGCAATGGTTCAACTTGAAATCACAGACCTGCCGGACCGGCACACGATATTCGGCCGTGAAGTCAGTCCCCAAGGCACCCCGCAATGCACCACCGCTGAAAAGGCCATCGGGCTGACGTCAGCCCGATGGCCTTTTGCGCACTAAGCAATCGGCACATAAACGAAATTTCACAACATGCAAACGCCATGAGAATGAGATGTCCGTCTTCAGAGACTGTCTTATACCAGTGCTACTGACCAAGGCTCGGCCCCGAAGTCGGACGGCGGAACGGTCTCTGATACCGGACCGTTCAACGACTAACTGGCATGGCGTTTGTGTTAAAGGGCGTGCTACAATTTTAATGTGTGTATAATGTATCTCACGCATGCATTCTATTGTTTCTATTATTTTTTTATACTTTAATGAACGTGTAAAAATTCATTTGCCGGAGAGTGTGCATGCGCACAGATGAGGTAATGTTTTACACGTTATTGCTGCATTATTCATCTATACCCCGATAGGGGCGACAGGAATCAAATAAAATCTTGAAATCTTGAAGGCCAACAAAATAAGTTA
The DNA here is from genome assembly GCA_036245525.1 of Semisulcospira habei. Lineage (NCBI taxonomy): Eukaryota > Metazoa > Mollusca > Gastropoda > Semisulcospiridae > Semisulcospira > Semisulcospira habei. Next base: position 153,276,651 of record BTPG01000004.1, read on the forward strand.
AACGTTTACCTCGAAAATGGTCATCATTAGTGATTTCAAAGACTGAGCATCGAAAAGAGGCGGAACAAATCAGCTTAGACCCACTGAGGGTGGGTTCGCACTATCGACCTTTCGGACGAGAGTCGAACACTGTACCATCTCAGTACCAGCTCCCATGTGCCAAACTATAATCTGGCACATAAACAGGCCTTCTTGAGCAAGGTGTCACCCCCCCCCCCCCCCCCCCCCCCCCCCCCCCCCCCCCCCCCATGGACGACCCTTCTCCCTAGCGTGAAGGCGCGCAGCTACTACAGTCTGACACTGCCCTTGAATTATCCTGACCCGCTCGTCTCAGTCCCGCCATCGTGTGTCTTTACGCGTGAAAGTGTAAAGTTAACCACTTTACGGCCGAGAAAAGGTGAGCTGGATCCAACTGCAAGACATAGATCCTCATGTGGTCGCGGGGGAGCATGAGGATCTATGTCTCTTGGTGAGACTCGTTTGTATCCCTGTTCCTTGCAAGGTTAAATGTGTGGCTTTCGGTCTTTGAACGACCACATTTTCAGAAACAAAATATGCTTCTCAGTACTGGCAATGATGGAGTTCAATAAAGCTGGCACTGAAGGGTTAACAATAAACCTTACCTTTCCGGTGATGTGAAAGAGGCGGGTGGCCAGTGAAACAGTTACGTGAAGCAACATGCACGGCAACATGCGCCAGATGATGCTGGAGGAGTAGACGTGCCATTCGTAATCTGCAACATCCTAAAGAAAACAAGATGGAGGATTTCATCTGAAATTGTCTACCGTATTGCGGTTTGGAGCTCAGATGCGTTTATCTTTAAGGAGCATTCAGAGTTGTTCATATTTTTAGGCTTATTATGCTGATCCATTTCCCTCCTCTCTAAACCAACCTCTGATTAACACACACGTTGGCGCACACAAATAAAGACGGACACACGGCGCTTCCCGTCATTAGTACGCTCTGTGAGTTCGTGTAGCGACAGGAATCCATCTCCTTCTACTCTAACCCACCCTCTCATCCACACACACTGGCACACAGAAATAAAGACGGACACACCATTCGTAAGCTCTGTGGTCTGGCGTAGCATCGCTATTCTGAAGAAGAATAATAGCAGGAGCAGCAAAATGACGTCACTTCAAACTTCACGTCATGGCATCATTAGCCCCACGACGCCGTATTCACAGTGACGATTCGATGTTGTACGTCATCATCGCAGTACTAACATTTGACGTATCAAAGGATCAACTTTGCAGTTTTCTTGCTGATTTTCACGCCTAGAGCTTACAGGTCACAATTTGACCTAATCTTACCCCAGCGGGGCCGGGGCAAACAGCAGGCTTATGCAAACACCGTTTATGAAAAATCATGCGGGTATTAATGAAGTACCCAACGGAGAAAGAAACACGCTTAGAAAAAACGGTAAAAACGGTTTTTTCTAAGCGTGTTTCTTTCTCCGTTGGGTACTTCTTTGCATTTCACACGCTTGGCAGTCACCTTTTTGGTCTGGATTGGGTATTAATGAGAAGATTTTTTTTTTCGTAAAAGAAAAATTAAAGTTATGATAGTTGTTTTACAAATGACCCCGAAAAAGTGCTGCAGAAAACTGATTTTCACACATAGGGCATGCAGGTCACAATTGACCTAATCGTGCCCGACAGCTGAGACAAACTGCAGGATTATGTAAATACCGTATACAAAACAAACAAAAAAAATAAAAAATCATGCGATTATTAATGAGAAGATTGTTGTTTTGTTTTGTTTTTCGTAAAAAAGATTCAATTGTTTTATCTTAAGATTAACCCATATAAATCGTGAATTTAGTCCCAATAACGTGAAAATATATTTTTTTCCAAAAATATATTTAATTATCACTCAAAAAGTTCTAGAGGTACAATGCTGGTTAACGAACTCATTCAATATGTCCCTTTTATCTAGCTGTACGCAAAGTATCTAGTAAATATAAAAAAATTACGGACTCCAGTGTGGATCAACCGGTTTTGTGAAACGGCCATTTTTTTCGCCATTGAGTATCTTAATCATAAAGTTTTAAAAAAGCTCCAGAGATAATTCTTTTAGGGACAATATCCTAAAATTTCAAGCTTGTCCGTCCTCAAACGCGGGCAGTAGTCGCTGTCACACACACACACACACATACACACACACACACACACACACACACACACACACACACACACCGTTTGGCGCCAAAATGACCTTCTCTAACAAGGTTTGCGTAGATAGACGTGACGTCATTTGTATCTTGTTACTTCTTTGCCAGAATTTCTGCGCCGCATGCCAAAAACGTTATGTGCATGCTCCGGAATGCGCTCCGACCACCCCCATTTCAAAGTCTACCGTACGGTAGACCCAAAAATGATATAAGAGAAGCACTTTAACCCGTTCAGTGCCAGCTGACGCAGACTGCGTTGCTGCAACACCAATTCAACACCCACCCACCCACCCACCCCTCACCCCCCCCCCCCAAAAAAAAAAAAAAATAAATAAATAAAATAAAATAGTAATAATAAATAAAATACATAAATAAATAAAAATAAAAAAAATAATAAATAAAAAAAAATTTAAAAAATCTAGCTGTCCTACAAATATGGATGCAAAGTGGTGTGACAGTCAGCATGAGGCATAGATCGACATGAGCCCTGTTACGATTGTGGTTGTGTTATCCTGTGAGAGCGTACAAGTGTTATTCGTAGGTAACGATATGTTGTTTATTTGAGCTATCAAGGTTATGATTTCGTGCCTTTTTAGTAAGTTTTTCTTTTGTTCGTGAGTAGAGCCGATTTCGTTTTGTTGTGTTTAGTCCGGTGCGTTGTAGAAGGGTCGCACTGTCTGGTGGCCTCGTAAGTGTCACGTCGGTTAGTTGACATCGCTACATTTTTCGCTACTTTTTGTTTTCCTGTGCTCGTGTATCGAGCAGCTTTTATTTTGTTTTGGGAATGTTCTCGTACCTTTTAGAGCTATCATAGATAGGGATACCATACTTTTATGTGTCTTTATTATACGCTAGAATTTAGAGCTGAAGTGAGCAGCCGTGTTTTTGTAGCCTGATATATTGTTTCTGGAAAGTTTATGTTAATGAGCTTCGGCGGCGTGTTTCGTTCTCGTTATTCGAGTTCATGATTTCCGTGGAAGATTCTAGATTTTGATAGTGTATATAAGGAGGGCGCTGGGAAGGCCCGTTAGTACATTGTCTTGCTTTGTCAGTTGTAGAGATAGCAGTTTATTGCGAGAGACGCTGTGTATGAGAAACTTTGAGTCGTAGTGTGGACTGTGACATAGCTGAAGAGACTTTGTATTCAGTAGTTTGTGCATTTGAAAGAGCATTATTGTGTGGATATCGCATCGCTGAATTAAATATTGTTGGAACTGTTACTCCAGTATTGTCTACAACCTTAAGCCACGTGTGACGGATTGCAGCTGAACGAGGTTTACTTTTTAATAGGTAGTGGCAGCCTCGCCAGTAGGCTACCATCAAGCATAAAATCGCTGCATTTTGTGCCAACTTCAACTCAAATTTATCATGCATCTACTGCACCGATTGTTTTCATTCTTATGTCAAAATAATATACGTCCTTTCCTCTTTCCAATGATGATAATATGATATATGTTTTGTTTGTGTGAAAAAACTGAAAAAATAAACTTTAAAGCATGTGTTTCGGCTTGCGCGAGCCGCAAGCTGACTTCCCGGCGTTTGCTTCGCGTAAGCGCCTACACGATCCCTCCATTCAACAAGCCAGCAGATTTACCACACACACGCTACACAGCTATATTTAGTATCAAAATGTGGGTCATGATGTCAGCTTCAAACTGGTATAAGGTGTTTGGTGATTTTTGTATACACACATGAAATATTGTAGTTTTTCCACAAAAATAAGAACAAATTTTCGGTTTTTTTAGCAAAACAGAACGTATAAAAACACACATCTGGGTACCATTTTGTAGAGGAACGTCAAATCTATCGAATGGTGTTAGAGGCTAAATTATGCAAATGTGGTGGAAAATCTGCTTGAGGAATTTCCCACTCACGTTGCGCGCGACTTCTTCTGACCGCAATTCAAAATGGCGACGACTGAAGACGAACCGGTACTTCCACTTTCGAGGAAATTGCAAGAAAACTACGTAAGTAAAAGCTTAATCGCTTTGCAGATTTATGCTATATTGTCATTTGTATGGTTTAGAAACTATTTCGTTTATTATTCTTCGGAATTCTTGCATACACATCCTTCTATCACTGCGTTCAGCCTCATTGATCATCAGTACTCAAACCAAGGGGAATCACAGCGCTGGACAGACAACAGTTAGATCCCCTGCCCCCGCCTATCAGGCACCCAATCGCCAGCCCACAGAGAAATACGCAGGTATAGAATAAGACAATCATTTCCATCCCTTGTAAGAATGGATCAGGTCTCTTATATAACCCATGTCTTTCTCCGGAACTTAGGAAGTAGGCAGGAGAAACATACATACACAAACATGAAGGTGCGCTACTATATGTGGTCGGGTAAATACCCTGATTTCCCACAGTAGATGCACAGAACATTACACAACAATGTAACGATACAAATTTTGCCTCGAGTTATACATGATACTCACAAACCAGATAGGTGAGGCTAGCGCTGGCAGAATTGTCAGTACTCAAACCAAGGGGAATCACAGCGCTGGACAGACAACAGTTAGATCCCCTGCCCCCGCCTATCAGGCACCCAATCGCCAGCCCACAGAGAAATACGCAGGTATAGAATAAGACAATCATTTCCATCCCTTGTAAGAATGGATCAGGTCTCTTATATAACCCATGTCTTTCTCCGGAACTTAGGAAGTAGGCAGGAGAAACATACATACACAAACATGAAGGTGCGCTACTATATGTGGTCGGGTAAATACCCTGATTTCCCACAGTAGATGCACAGAACATTACACAACAATGTAACGATACAAATTTTGCCTCGATTTATACATGATACTCACAAACCAGATAGGTGAGGCTAGCGCTGGCAGAATTGTCAGTACTCAAACCAAGGGGAATCACAGCGCTGGACAGACAACAGTTAGATCCCCTGCCCCCGCCTATCAGGCACCCAATCGCCAGCCCACAGAGAAATACGCAGGTATAGAATAAGACAATCATTTCCATCCCTTGTAAGAATGGATCAGGTCTCTTATATAACCCATGTCTTTCTCCGAAACTTAGGAAGTAGGCAGGAGAAACATACATACACAAACATGAAGGTGCGCTACTATATGTGGTCGGGTAAATACCCTGATTTCCCACAGTAGATGCACAGAACATTACACAACAATGTAACGATACAAATTTTGCCTCGAGTTATACATGATACTCACAAACCAGATAGGTGAGGCTAGCGCTGGCAGAATTGTCAGTACTCAAACCAAGGGGAATCACAGCGCTGGACAGACAACAGTTAGATCCCCTGCCCCCGCCTATCAGGCACCCAATCGCCAGCCCACAGAGAAATACGCAGGTATAGAATAAGACAATCATTTCCATCCCTTGTAAGAATGGATCAGGTCTCTTATATAACCCATGTCTTTCTCCGGAACTTAGGAAGTAGGCAGGAGAAACATACATACACAAACATGAAGGTGCGCTACTATATGTGGTCGGGTAAATACCCTGATTTCCCACAGTAGATGCACAGAACATTACACAACAATGTAACGATACAAATTTTGCCTCGAGTCATTGATCATCGCATCTTTCTTTGGATGGAAAGTGCCATTGAATATAGGAAAATACTTCACTACAGAAGTCAGTTAGCTTTATTAGCTGCTTAGTAATGTATTTGTAAATGCATTTATCACTTTCCTATTTAATTTCAAACGTCGATGCTCATCTGTTATGGTTATATTCAAGTTTAACTGTCGGGCATCGAAGCGAGTGATAACAGCCAGGGGCAGATAATTTGATGAGCGACTATGCGACATTGACAAAATAGGTCTCAGAGCGGCCAGTATTTCATCATTTCTCTTCGTTTTTTTTTTGTTGAGATAAATAATTAGTCACACTCAGCATGATCAAAATACCCTGCTTTTTATTTTTCTTTACTCTAGGCCTAATTAAATCTTCCTCCTCAAAAGACCCCACCCAGGTCTGCCTTGGGGGACTTGGGTGGGGTTAGGTATTTTTTAGTTCCCAGGGTCACCCTGGTCAGCCCCACAGGGTGGGTTTTTCTCTCTATTCTGGGGCATGTGTTTCTGTCTACCCTTTGTCCATTCACCTGTATTTGCCTTTTTAAAACTCTCCCTACTGTCTGCACTGCCTGTAGCTCTTGATGTTGGATGTGTGTTGCTAAATGGTCTTAGCTTTATTTAGGCCCCATGTTGTAGGTTTATTTAACGTATTTGACCGGCTGGCGACATACATTCAATTTTCTGTTTAGTTTTTTTCACAAGCAGTGCAGGCACGTCCTGAGAAAGCCTTGTTGCTGTCGGGACGTTAAGCAATGTACAATCAATCAATTCCTCCTCAAAAGATGTTTAAGGTAAACAATGACAATAGTACTGTTTGTGTAAAGAGCCATACTCAGTCATCATGATGTTGATAGTGAACCGCCAGTATTATTTAACTGATTAACATTATATTTAACAAAACAACCTCCAGTATTTTTAAACTGATTAACATTATATTTAACTAAACAACCTCCTTTGTTTTAGGTGGTGATGAGGCGTACACTGTACTCAAGAAAGTCTTCCTAGCCAAAGGGAGGGGGAGGCGCCCTGACCTGCCCACCTTCAGTGCACTGGATAACTCACTTCTTCAAGTTTATCTTCTGAATGAAGAGTGTGACAAGACTTTTGATGACGCACCAGCATTTCTTTGGAACCTTTTTCCGGACTTGACAGAGAGTCGTCTGAGATGTTTGGTGCCTGAGACAAAGCTAAACTGGGAAAAGCAGAACACTATACAACTGCAAGAGGATTTTATGAAGAAGCGTCATGACACGACGTGTAGGACCACACCTACACCAACTTGGCATCACCAGACAGCAACTTTTGACAGGCGATTGCCACCTGGCATCACTACAGTCGCCAACAAAAGGCTTACTTCTTGACCTGGAGTCATTTAGAAAATGCGAAGGCTCTAAATTCGAAATGATGTGTAGGTGGTGGTTCAGATTGACCCAGCAGACTGTGACCGCTGCAGCAATGAGGAGGAGGGTTGTAAAAGTGTGCAACTTTAAGAATCGACTCATTCGCTGAAAAAGGGGAATGTAGATTCGTTTTGGGCGGAAACACTGGATTCTAGCATTGTGGCAGCGTTTAATCCAGCAGAACTAGGTAACACCACCATGACATTGGATTCTGAAAGAAAAGGCATGACACTGACCATTCAGCAGTTGGGGAAGGAGCTGACCAGTGTGCGGCATCGCATTAAAGAAGTGGAGCAGGAAAATCAAACACTTAATATCAAGTTTCAGGCTGAAATGAGGACTTTGCAGCAAGTTTTAACCAAAAGGACACATCAGCTGAGTCTTGTTAAAGTGAGATTAGAGGGACTCCAGATCAACCACGACAGCATCACAGCTCGCTTGAGACAGTATACGAAAGGGACACTTTCCAGAAACTAAACCATACGGCAAACAAAGTGATGAAGCTTCAAGAAAGTGTCGATGATGCAACTACTTTTGCCGCAAACATCGGAGACCATTACCAACATTTCAAAAACACTCTGCTGTAGTGTGCATTTTTGTTCAGTGCTGATTGCATTGCTCAAGCAGTGAGCTGGTTTCATTGGTCCTTACATCTGTCCTTTGACTGTGCAGACTGTCTCGCAAGGTTCAGATCAAGCCGAGCTGCTATTTTAGACATATATATATTCATCAATATAATTATGACGTACATTATTTCCAGGTGTCTTTACATCTTTTTTTCTGTTCATAATCATAACTGAATATCCTTTTTTTCCTCTGTGCTAAATGGCCTCAAAATCTGCATACTGCCACTGGTTAAAGTTTTTCAGTCATATTTGTGCTTTCAACATGTTGTCGATGATACTTTTATTTTATTTGTAGCATGTTCAACATGAATGACATGATGTATGAAAGTGATTTTCTCTAATATTGCAGCAGAATATATATTCTGACTTGTGTCCAAACCGCATGAAAATCCATCAAGGCGTTCAGAAGTTATGCTAATTTTTGTGTTGCGCGTCGTTGCTCATGTCCGCGGCATGTCATTTTGAGCATTTTCTGGACTTTGGCACATTCTATCAGAACGGTTTATGTATATTACAGTCTGAAAAAAAATAGGCTTACTTTTTGTATATATATTTGTTAAAATCATCTCACAAAAGGTTATTTTAAGCGAAAGATTGTTCACAATATGGTCACAAAGTTGGACTTCTGTGCAATGTCAACTCGGCTCCGATTTATTTTTTTCCATTTTTAGCAACTCGTTGCACATCATTGTACTGCATTATGGTTTTCATATTTGTTTCTGATACTTTCCTGATAATACAGATTGTGAAATAAAAAGATGAAGCCTGTATTTTCTTAAGTGTCTCTGTATCCCTTGTCTGAAAATGGCTTTTCATTAGGTTGGCGGGCCACGGACGAAAGCCTAAAAGTTTAAAATGTCGTATCTCAGGAACTAATCAACATATTTACAAAATCTTTTTTGCTGTTTGTTTGTTTCTTAATGCTCTATTAATAAAACAATGTAAGGAAGGTCTCAAGTTATAATGAAATTTTGGCTGCCACGGTGTGTTTATCATACTTCGACTACAACTCCACCACGTAACAAGCCCCCGCGACTGCGGGGGCTCATGAAGATCTATACCTTGTGCAGCATTATTGTCAGACATACTGAAATCATTAATAAAACGAGATACGGCGAACCGCTGTGGACGAGGTCCATTCACAGAGGAAAAAATGTCACGCGGCCTCACCTTCACGCCTCCCAGCGACTCCCAGCCTTCAGTTTGATAGCCGCACGAAGTATCTGGCGAGGACTTTAAATCTGAAATGCATATAATTGATTAGACTTCCTTAATTCATTCGCGGCTCGCCGCATCCGGATGCGCGGCTTTATGCCGCGTATCCTGATGCGGCGAGCCGAGAATGAGTTAACTTACACACACTCATGTATGCCAGCACGCATAAACGTTTGGATGCAGTGGCTTTCAGAGGACAACTAGCCGCACTGAGAAATTCCCTCTTGGCTGTCACTGGCAATACCGCTCCGCAGAAAAAGTTGTGTTTCCATACAGCAGCGCGGTAAGAGACACGACCCAAAAAGTAGCTGAGCAGCAAGCGGAAAATCGCTTCGCGTGCTTCTATGCAGCGGCCGCGGCATCGCGCCCATATTTACATTGTTTAGAATTGTTGCGATCTGTTGTCGAAATTAGCGATTTGTTGACAGCCACGCTCCCTTACACAGCGGAATCGCTTTTGAATTGCTCGATGGGGCATTCAAATTTTGTTGCACCGCTGTCGCCTGTCGCACTACAATCGCGCCGCTGTCGCGTAAATGGCAACACTCATTCTTTAACCCTTATAACCCCACGGCCACATTTCCAAACTTGTGGAAGCTTTGTCTAACGACTATGTACCAGTTGTACGAGATGGACTGATCATGGTAATTCAAGGGTAGTGCCAGATGAGCTTGGCGCCTGAAGGCGCCAAGCTCATCTGGCACTACCCTTGAATTATCATGATAAATCCTGCTGCAGGGTCCCGGGGCTCAATGGGTTAAGGTGTTCGCAACCGGTTCAACTCTGGGGCTTGAAACAACGTTTAGCCGGGATTGAAACAAGGTTGAAAGACCACTCCGAGAATGGAATTCAACTCCGTATCCACTTTCAACCCAAATAGAACTGGGCCTATTTTCTGCCAAGTCTCTTTCAAGTTGAACCATGACAGCCAATCGCCCCCGTGATGTGGCCATGCGGCACAACGCCGCCAGCTCATGCCGATTATGGACCAGACGAGTGTGCGAAGCGCGCGTTGAGAGCTGATGGGATTGAGTAGGCAAATTTACTGTTGCCGTGAACTTGCTCGAGACTGACATTGATGCGTCTGCCATCACCTTTATGTGTGTATTCGTCTCGATTTACCTGGCTGTCGCCACCGCTTTCGCGCTGCTTTACGGGAACACCCTCGGACGGTATCGTCTGTGACAGTCAAGGGGGTTAACTCATTGTGCCCGAGGTACTGACGAATTACCCATAAGTTTTGGAGCTATCCTCTGAGGACTGCGTTGCAATTCAGGAGACCGATCGACCATGCAGGGCGTGGCAGAATAGCTTGGCGCCCATAGGCGCCAAGCTATTCTGCCACCACCCTTGAACTATCATGGTCGAGCGAACGTACCTTTGGAGAAACCGTAGACGCTGTAGACACTGTATGCAAAGCACGTGACGCCAACGAGCCAGTACACAGCTTGCTCCACTAGTGGTAACGCCACGGGCTTGGGTCGCTCCGCCATCCTACCGGCCCCTTCTCCCAGTCACGCTGTCTGTTTTATCGATCTGCGCCAAAGACAAATTGCCGAAATATCGCTAAGCGAGGGATGGTCGGGGCGTAGGGCAGTTGCATGAGTGAGCTTAGTCCTGCAGCCAGCAACTAAGCAAGGTGCTCCGCTATAGCGCCACAACACTCACCCCGCTATAGTGGAGCACCTTGCTCAGTGGCTGGCTGCAGGACTAAGCCCACTCGTGCAACTGGCCCCAGTGTCACAGACCACCATGCGCACGCCGTCGTGTTACAACTTCAAGGGCCCGTCGTCCGGACTCGATATCTTATATTCAGCGCTCTGCAGCAAAAACTTCAAACACTTTAAGTGTATGCAAGTTCCGAATGCTCGCGCAAACACTCCTCAACGCCATTTTATATGCAAGATGCATAGATCCTCATGAGCCACCACTCTCTGCAAGGGCTCATGAAGATCCACGCCTCTAATTGCTGCTAATATTTTCTTCAAATTTACCTCAGGGGGAGGCCATCGTGAAGGCGGTTAGTGTATCACGGAAGTGAGAAGTGTACTCGTGGTATGAATCCTCATGAAACCCCGTAAGCTGCAGGGGATCATGAGGATTTTTGCCTCGCATATATTTAACCCTATCACAACCAATGGACACAGTCTGTCCTGAAATCAGATCCGTTTTTGTTAAACATGTTACGCCGAAGAGCCGGCCCCAGAGCGTTCAAGGAACGTGGATACCAAGAGTGTTGGCAAGAGGAATAGATCCTCATGAGCCCTCGCGTGTGTGGGGGCTCATGAGGATCTATGCCTCTTGCATTTGTTTATTCCGTGTTCCGGCAGCGAAGGAGTTAAAAAGAAGATCACCGAACAGCGTTTCAAGTTTCTAATGCCGGGCAAAAGTGACAGGTACAAAGCCATATTTTCGGTGTTGTTACAACTTTCCTTATCTGAAAGCATGTATATTTTTTGGACACAAGGGCAAAACACTTACAAAAGTATGACAGACGGGGTCAAATAGAAAATAGCGAAAAATAAAACACAGGGATCAAATAGAAAAACACCCTGACACACCAAGTCCGGACTGACGAAATTTCAAGCTATTCTGGCACCACCCTTGAACTATCATGGTCGATTGAAATCTGTTTGCATAAGTGCCGTCTGGATGCGCTTAGAATCTTACAAACATGCGCTTGCAACAAAGATTCTGAGATATTACACGATTTTATATGGGTGGGGGGAGGGGGGTAATGCAAGGGTAATGCAAAAATAGGCGCTAAACTATTCTGACACCACCCTCGAACAAAAATGGTTAATCCATCTCGTAATCTGTAATGTTGTCTTCATAGGACGTGAGGCAGTTTCCAAACTTTCAGCCTCAAGATGTAATGGGTTCAATATTTTCGAATATTAGGAAAAAAGTAATTCGTTCTTTATGAAGAGTTCACTCCTTACTGCGCGCGTTTGCTCGTTTATTATTGGCGGCTTGTTTGACTGTCAGTATGTCTCTTTGTTCACCCCCCCCCCCCACCCCCGCGCCCTCCCACCCCCCGCGCCCTCCCGCCTCAGCCAGACTTCCCCCTTCTCCTCCCCCCCCCCCCCCCCCAGCCAAACATCCCTATTTTCATTTACTCACCCTCAAAGTCAAAGTAGAGAGAGAGAATACATCAGAGAACTTGTTAATTTGTCCTAAGTTGACCTAATTCATTTACTCACCCTCAAAGTCAAAGTAGAGAGAGAGAATATATCAGAGAACTTGTTAATTTGTCCTAAGTTGACCTAATTCATTTACTCACCCTCAAAGTCAAAGTAGAGAGAGAGAATATATCAGAGAACTTGTTAATTTGTCCTAAGTTGACCTAATTCATTTACTCACCCTCAAAGTCAAAGTAGAGAGAGAGAATATATCAGAGAACTTGTTAATTTGTCCTAAGTTGACCTAATTAATTAGCCATTTTGACCATCACCCTCCCTTACCCCCTACAAAGTCCCCGCCTTATTTTAGTTCACTCGGTATATAAGCGGAATATAAGAGAACTGAGGCAGCTTTTCCATTTGTCCTAAGATGACCCTAATTAATTAGCCATTTTGACAATCACCCTCCCTCACCCCCCTACGAAGTCCCGGTCTTTCTCATTGTACACGGTACGTTTTCAAATCGTTGATCAACCCAAGCGGTAAACATAACAGAACTGAGTCAGCTTTCCATTTGTCCTAAGCTGACCCTAATTAAGTAGCCATTTTGACAATCCTTACCCCCTACAAAGTCCCTGCTTTTTTTTTTTTTTTTACAGTACATTTTTAAATCGTTGATAATACAACCCCAACTTTATCACAATGACCGAGCCCACACCTAAAACAAAAAGCTTTTAAAAACATCACCACCGCAACTAAAAAAAGCACCACCTCAAAATTTGCCGAAATATCGCTAAGCGAGGGTTGGTCGGAGCGTAGGGCAGTTGCATGAATTGCATGAACTTGCATACCGCACTTAAAGTGTTTGAAGTTTTTGCTGCAGAGCGCTGAATATAAGTATCGAGTCCGGACGACGGGCCCTAAAAGTTGTAACACGACGGCGTGCGCATGGTGGTCTGTGACACTGGGGCCAGTTGCGGCACGTTGCTTAGTGGCTGGCTGCAGGACTAAGCTCACTCATGCAACTGCCCTACGCTCCGACCATCCCTCGCTTAGCGATATTTCGGCAATTTGTCCCTCGCTTTTCTCACTCATTTAATTTAATTACGTCACAAGTGTATTTTGAGAGAAAAGTACAATCCAACCTCACCTTTATCACAATGACCGAGTCCATGCCTAAAACAAAAGTTATTTTGAAAATCGCCGCACATAGTCCACACACACCAAATCAATACTCAACAGGGCCGATTTCTGAGAAACACTACTGATTTTCCCACTCAGACCGGCAGAATTTCTCGAGACTGTGAACCCGCTTTGAGTCAGAGGTCAAGGAATTCCCGATATTGCCTTATCTATTCATAGTTTTAGTTCGAGCCCATGCGCTAGGCAGACGGCTGAGTAATCAATGTTGCTACGGTCATTGTTTATCAGTCTTAGAAATCGCGATAACGCCGTCAGCGTGGTTGTCATGTCCTGTTCTACCTTAGAAACTAGTCCGTCACCTCAGCGTGGTTGTCATGGTCAGGTCTACCTTAGAAACAACGATAACGCCGTTAACCCAAGGGTGTTAACCGACGATTGAGGATTTTGAGTTAAGAGTCATTTAACTCTGTGTTCCTGATTTTAAGTCTCTCAGTCATTTCATAGTTGTCCACGACACGGAAGTGGTAGCGATTGGTTCTGTTTAGATACGGCTCACTGAATCTTTTGTTAACACCCTTGGCGATAACGCCGTCAGCGTGGTTGTCATGCTCAGTTTTTAAGTTCCTTCTATTTATAGAAGGGACTTTTTAGGACGGGTCGCGGTGGGGCGAATTTAATAGCATGTCCATGACGTCAAAGGCGGGCAGGCTAAACCTCTAACAATTGAAGTAACAAGATACAAATTACGTCATGTCTAGTTACGCTAAGGCCTCGCTGCTGAACGTACATTTGGCGCGAAGCGGCGTACGTATGTGTGCATGTATGTGTGTGCGCATGTATTTATGTAAGCAAGAGAATCTCCGATATTTCTGTACACACAAGCTTGAAACTTGGCGAAATACTTTCTTAAGTGGGTGGCTAAGAGAGCCTCCGAGCATATTGTAACTGAATGTCTCATTGAAGACATAAACAACCGTTTATAGGAAGTCGGTTGACCCAGATTAGAGTCCGTATTTTTCTTCTTCTCCATATTTACTTGAACTTTTGCATATATAGCAGTTCGGAGAAAGACATTGGATGAGTTCGTTAGCCAGCTTTGTATCCTTTCAACCTCTTAAGTAAAAAATAATTCTTTTCAGGAAATAATTAAAACAGTAAAAAAAAAAAAAAAAAAAAAAATACTTGACTTCTAGAGAAAGTCAGACAGTGCAGGTGACGTAAAAGAAGCAACTCCGCCACCACTCAGACATAATGACGTAATTCTCTCTCTCTCTCTCTCTCTCTCTCTCTCTCTCTCTCTCTCTCTCTCTCTCTCTCTCTCTCTCTCTCTCTCTCTCTCTCGCTCGCTCTTTCTCACACATGCGCGCATCTCCAAGAGGCATAGATCCTCATGTGCCCCGAGGGCGCATGAATATCTATGCCTCTTGAGGATGTTTGAAGCGCGTATGCACTCACGCACACGCATACACATACACACACATCGACGCGCTTTCAGAAGAGCATGCAGGTGTACTTAGTATAGCATGTAGCTAGGTAAAGTCAACCTGATTTCACACAAATTATAGCAAGACTGAAATTGTACCGAGAAATTCTAGTTTTGTCACCATTTTGGGCAGGTCTTGAATCGAAAGCGAAACTCATATCGCATTAGATATACAATTACGTAAAAACAAAAAAATACGTCATGACAAATGACGTTTGACAAACCAATGATACATATTCTTCAAATGTCCGGAGGGCGCATGAATATCTATGCCTCTTGAGGATGTTTGCAGCGTGCGCATGCACGCACGCACACGCATACACACGGCATCGACGCGCTTTTATAAGAAAATGCAGGTGTACTTAGTATAGCGTGTAGCTAGGTAAAGTCAACGCAGGTGTACTTAGTATAGCGTGTAGCTAGGTAAAGTCAACGCAGGTGTACTTAGTATAGCGTGTAGCTAGGTCAAGTCAACGCAGGTGTACTTAGTATAGCGTGTAGCTAGGTAAAGTCAACGCAGGTGTACTTAGTATAGCGTGTAGCTAGGTAAAGTCAACCTGATTTCACACAACTTATAGCAAGACTGAAATTGTACTGTATTTAAACAATACGGTAGACTTTGAAATGGGGCTGGTGGGAGCGCATTCCGGAGCATGCACATGACTGTGACGTTTTTGGCGTGCGGCGCAGACATTTTGGCAAAGAAGTAGCAAAATAAAACTGACGTCACGTCTAGCTACGCAAACCTAGCTAGAGAACGTCTTTTGGGCGTCACACGGCGCGCGCGCGTGCGTGTATGTGTGTGTGTGTGTGTGTGTGCGTGTGTGTGTGTGCGTGTGTGTGCCGGTGTGTGTGTGTGTGTGTGTGTGTGTGTGTGTGTGTGTGTGTGTGTGTGTGTGTGTGTGTGTGTGTGTGTGTGTGTGTGTGACAGCGACTAGAGCCCGCGTTTGAGGACGGACACGCTTTTAAATGTTAGGATATTGTTCCTAAAAGAATGATCTCGGGACCTTTTTCAAGTCCCTTCTATTTATAAAAGCGACTTTTTAGGACGGGTCGCGGTGGGGCGAATTTAATAGCATGTCCATGATGTCAAAGGCGGGCATTTGGCGCGAAGGGCCGTATGTGCGTATGCATGTATGTGCGTATGTATGTATGCATGTATGTATGTGTGTGTGTATGTATGTATGTATGTATGTATGTATGTATGTATGTATGTATGTAAGTATATATGTATGTATGTATGTTTGTGCGTATGTATGTAAACAAGAGAGTCTCCGATATTTTTGTACACACAAGCTTGAAACTTGGCGAAATACTTTCTTATGTGGGTGGCTAAGAGAGCCTCCGAGCCTATTGTAATTGAATGTCTCATTGAAGACATAAACAAATGTGTATAGAAAGTCTGTTGACCCACATTAGAGTCCGTAATTTTTGTCATAGTAGCTAGTTTGGAGAAAGACATTGGATGAGTTCGTTAGCCAGTTTTGTATCCTTTCAACTTCTTTAGTAAAAATTAATTCTTTTCATAAAAGAATTAAACACTAAAACACCTTTACTTCTAGGGAAAGTCAGACAGTGCGTATGTATGTGTGTGTGTGTGTGTGCGTGCGCGCGCGCGTATGCATGTAAACACGAGAATCTCCGATATCTGTACGCGTATGCATGTAAACACGAGAATCTCCGATATCTGTACGCGTATGCATGTAAACACGAGAATCTCCGATATCTGTACGCGTATGCATGTAAACATGAGAATCTCCGATATCTGTACGCGTATGCATGTAAACACGAGAATCTCCGATATTTGTACGCGTATGCATGTAAACATGAGAATCTCCGATATTTGTACGCGTATGCATGTAAACATGAGAATCTCCGATATCTGTACGCGTATGCATGTAAACATGAGAATCTCCGATATCTGTACGCGTATGCATGTAAACACGAGAATCTCCGATATCTGTACGCGTATGCATGTAAACATGAGAATCTCCGATATCTGTACGCGTATGCATGTAAACACGAGAATCTCCGATATCTGTACGCGTATGCATGTAAACACGAGAATCTCCGATATCTGTACGATGCATGTAAACACGAGAATCTCCGATTTCTGTACGCACAAGCTTGAAACTTGGCGACTACTTTATTCGGCAGTGGGTGGCTAAGAGATTCTCCGAGCATATTGTAATTGGTGCGTCTCATTGAAGGCATAAAAGGTCGTTTATGGAAAGTCGGTTGACCCAGATTAGAGTCCGCAATTTTGATTATATGCACTTGAAATTTTGGATATGGCTAGTTTCTAGAAAGCCAATGGATGGTCACAACCAGACAGGTGATGCTAGCCTGCGCTGGTGACTAACCAAGGGGAATTACTCAGCGCTGGACAGACAAACAGTTAGATCCCCTACCCCCGCCTATCAGGCACCCAATCGCCAGCCCACAGAAAAATACGCAGTTATAGAACCAGACGATCATCTACATCCCCAAAAGGATGCATCAGGTCTAGCCTATAACCCATGTCTTTTTCTGGAACTTACGAAGTAGGCAGGAGAAACACACATACACAAACAAGAAGATGCACTACTAAATGTGGTCGGGTAACTTGAAATAAAGGATCATTGTCATTCTCTCTCTCTCTCTCTCTCTCTCTCTCTCTCTCTCTCTCTCTCTCTCTCTCTCTCTCTCTCTCTCTCTCTCTCTCTCTCTCTCTCTCTCTCTCTCTCTCTCTCTCTCTCATCTAATTTACAATAAGGGAATGGTTATGTTCAAAACATTAAATGATAAGCTACCCCGATATATCACATCGCTATTTACCGTCCAGTCATCAACATACTCCAGATCAAGAAAATCCCTTATTGTGCCGCGACCTAGAATTGATCTACTCTATAAAACGAGTTTGACGTTCTCTGGCTCTAGTCTTTGGAATGCCTTGCCTAGAAACGTCACGACATCAGCTACTTTCTCCTCGTTTAAAGTCAGTCTCATCAAGTACTTATTTTTGTCAGCAGCATCCCCGTGACTGTGCACATATTGAAAAATACTATTTCTCATTAGATCATTTATTGCGTGTACCACAGGTTTTGATGACTCATATTTATTCGGTACAGCTTGTGTGTAGCTAGCTACTCATATGACTGACTAGCTTAACGTTATAAGCCGCGTAAGCGTGTGTGTGCACGTGTGTGTGTGTGTGCGTGTGCGTTTGTGCATGTGCGTATGTGTATATTAGAGATAGAGAGTGGCGTGCTCAAATGTGCATGCGTTATGTATGCGTATTAGGTTGTGTGTATTCTTATTATGTTATTTTAATTAAACCTCACAACATGTCATTGTGCCTGACCAGTAAAGTTGGTAATTCCTATGTTACTTCCCCCTTACATTTTTTTTCTTTTTCTTCATTCTTGGCTTGTGCTGTCATGTATTTTTTTCCCCCTTTTCAGTAGTAGAAAAGAATTAGTGCGATAGTAACTCAGTAATCAGTAGATTAGCAACGGCAAGTTTGAAAAATGGTTGTTACTACCAAAACTTTTACCGTTGTCAAATAAAGGATCATTGTCATTGTTATTCTCTCTCTCTCTCTCTCTCTCTCTCTCTCTCTCTCTCTCTCTCTCTCTCTCTCTCTCTCTCTCTCTCTCTCTCTCTCTCTCTCTCTCTCTCACACACACACACACACATACACACACCATCACACACACCATCACACACACACACACACACACACACACACACACACACACACACACACACACACACACACACACATGGCGACAAAAATCGCTACCGATAGCCAAAGGGTTTCAAAGCAGACTACTCACCGAACGTTAGGTGATCGTACAGCGTGAACTGGTATGCCAAAATGTGATATCCAAAATATGCAAACTGAGCAGCAAAACGAAGACACTAAATAGTCCCTGGAGACGCTAGAGCAAACGACATCTTCGAGCAATCAAAGTTAGTCTTGCTATATGTCCCACTGCGATGTCTCTCGGTCGCCGGTGTGTTCCCACAAAGGCAAATTTGCCAGATAGTCTCTAGCGAGTAGAAAATCGATAAGCTTGCTGCATGTGAAGTCAGTCGCAAATCCCCTCATAACAGCAAGAGGAATAGAGACTCTCGAGTCCTTACAGCTGCACGGGCACATATGAAAATATGAATCATGCCGAAGAAAATCGATGCATATGCTGCATGTCGTGTCGTATGTCGCAAACTCTAAACTGCTTTCCGCTGTTCCAAAGGAAGACGTAACTAAATGATTCCTCATCTTTACCAGCACTGACGAGACAAAGATTCTCTTCAGCCACTGCACTCGCAGAGCACATGAGACCCTATGTCTCTTGCGGAGGTAAAATCGAAAAGCGGCTTGCTGCATGTCGTGCAGTCAATCGCACACTCTCAATCGCTTTCTGGCAGTGGCGTAGGAAGTCATTTTTCGTTGTGGGGGCGTCCAACGCGCGTGACTTGTTTTGCATTCCGGCCAACACGAAAGGTGTGTGTGTGTAGGAGGGGGGGGGGGGGATCAATCAAACGACAGCTCAACCTCCCAAAAATCAAGAATACACTATGAAAATCTTCTCATCATTTCAAAAACATTTTTCTTCAAAGAATAATAATTACAGCCTTATGATATTTTCTCAATTTTTTTTGGCATCGCCAATCTTTCCTGGGATATTTGGAGTGGGGGTATACTCTGGACCCCCCCCCCCCCACACACACACACACACACACACACCTCCCCTCCCTCCTAACTCCCGCCCGGTTCCTGCACTGTCTCGGATAATGGGACATGGCTAGGAGGTTGTACATGAATGTATCCCGAGCATTGACGGCAGGAGACCGATTTATCTGGAAGAGGCATAATTCTCATGAACTCTGCAGCCTCTGAAGAACCTCTGCGGCTTCAGGGTTCATAAAAATCTGTGTATCTCCTGTCCAGATAAGTCTTCAGAAAACTCAATAGTATTTAAACAATGCGGGCATTATGTTTTGGGTGTGATATTTAGCGAGCCCCCCCCCCCCCCCCCCACCCCCACCCCAACCTCAAATAAGTCCCTAGGGTGAAAAATTCTCCGTAACCCACCAGAGCCCTATTACCTAAGTAGTTTACACCCCGTACCTCCCTCTACCTAAACGTGGTGTATATAAAAAAAAATTAAAAGAAACATAACGCAACGATACCGCAATTAACCCCTTCATTGCCGAGAAAAAAGTGAACACGATCCAACTGCAAGAGACATAGATCCTCATGAGCCCCCGCTACTGCGGGGGCTCATGATGATCTATGCCTCTTGCTGAGACCCATTTGTGTCCATGTTTCTCGGACGGTTGTGGCGTTTGGTCGTTGAATGAACAATGATTTCAGAAACAAAAATGTCCGTACAGCGGCAGGGAAGGGGTTAGCGACAAAATCAAAGCACAGTCCTTAATCAGTTTCACACCTGCTTGCCATGAAGTAAATAACATAGTGTTAAAAACACGTATAACATTTTTGTACATGAGAAAAGCAATCAAGATGATGGCTCATCAAAGTCGTCTTATCATCATTTTGAGACGTCTAAACAGTTTTGTGGGTTTGATCAGTAATTCAGTGGAAAGACATAGAGGTAGCCTACATGTACTTCCCAGCTCTGCATCTGCCTACATGGCCGGTAGCGCTTATTTTTTTCACCCATTTTGATCTATTACTTTTTTTTTTTTTTTACCGGCGAGGAGATATCATTTTAGTCGTGTGAATGCTAGCACGAAGCCGACTTAAAAGTCTGGTTCCAGCGTTATACAATTATTATTATTATTATCGGCCTTCGCTCGTAAATAAGCAGTATTAAAGCAGCTGGCATTTTTCACGTGTCAGTATTGTGCATTATGTTTATGTCATAGGGGCCTGACGAGTGGTGCTTTGACTAAATGCAAATCCGCTGCGCCACCGCGTGCGCGCGGCCACCGCGGCGTACGCGGTGGCAGCGCCCACGTGGTGGCGCAGCAGATTTGCATGTAGTCAAAGCACCTCTCGTCAGGCCCCTATGGTTTATGTGCCTTGGTAGGTGGTCATCATCGGTCAATCTGGCATTTCTTTTATTCCTTCTTAAAATATACCACGCGCACAGTTTTTCACGATCAGAAAACTCCTGGGGCCGGCTGCATGACTGAGTCAGCTTAAGCTTAACTTGAACCTGCGCCACTGAGCAACTGTGCATGAAATGCTCCGCTATAGCGGAGCACCTTGCTTAGTGACTAGCGCAGGACTAACGGCTCACTCATGCAATCGACCGTTGTTCATAAGCAGTAGAGAAGCACTAATCTTATGTGAAAAGGTGTTGACCACTCTTCTGCCAGTGCACAAAGGCCATCGGGCCGACCGCTTAGTGACTAGCGCAGGACTAACGGCTCACTCATGCAATCGACCGTTGTTCATAAGCAGTAGAGAAGCACTAATCTTATGTGAAAAGGTGTTGACCACTCTTCTGCCAGTGCACAAAGGCCATCGGGCCGACGTTGGCCGCCCTTGACCGGCCGCGCACGCCTGTGCCGGGCAGTGCGCAGGCCAACGGCGGCCGACGTCGGTCCAACGGCCTTTAGCGCATTGGACTCTTCCAAAGGGTGTGCCGGCAGTCTTCGCCGCTGGGATTGTGTTGTTAGTCCAAGCACCGCTCAATTATAGATTCAATGGCATGGTGAGAGAGTCCACTATCACTATTTCTTCCATCCTCCACCCCCCCCCCCTTCCCCCTGCGTAACACACACGCGCACGCATGCAGTCACGCACGAGGGGACGCATAGACAGACGGGAAGCACACGCACATGAAGAGATATAAATAGGGGGCTCCCTAACCACCCGCCCATTGTCTTAAGTTGACCCTAATTAATTAGCTATTTTAGGCCCGCATCTTCCTTCACGGTCGTTTCTCTCAAAATAAATCAGACTCCATATAGTACACTCGGTAAAAATAAACTAAAAATATTTCAACCCCCCACCTAAATTAATAATTAGACAATCACCCCCTATTGTCTTAACACCCCGCCTATCTCAATACACACTTTTCATTTTAAATAAAACTTAGTTAACCACAGCAAATAAATTTCTATAGGGCCCTGACGTAAAAGAAACTCGACCACGCCTGCACAGGATTTTATTATACTGCTTGGGTGCCAAAGCTATTGAAACCATTAAATATGCACAGCTTGAAAGGCTTAGGCTCACAAACCTCTCAGTCATGCTGCGCCCTTTCAAGTTGTCAGCGATATGCTTAAACACCCTTTTAGATGAGAAAGAAATTACTGTAGCCCAACGTGGCAAGGTGAACCCGAGGCATGCAAATAGATTTCAAACAGGGGATTGAATAAAAGGTGAAAAACAAGATGTGGCGCGTTTAGAAATTAGCATACAAGCCCCTATCAGTCTACCTCTCAGTGAGAGACAGTATACCTATGCTAAAAGGTGTTACCCACCCTGTTTTAAGTCAGTGGTACAGTCAACAAGACAGTTTTGTCATGCAACGCCTTTATGCTCGGGGGAAAGCCATGCCCATGCCGCAGAGCCTATTCAAATAACACTTAGCTGTCCTCTGTAGTCAAGTCACGATGACCTACCTGCCTGCACTGAAAACCATAAGGAACTCATGCATGACGCGCGTAACACTGAGTGGGTTAAGAGATTACAATCCGTAATAAAAGCAATGAATAACGAGGGTCACCCCAAACCTGCTGATGTTATTAAATTGAAAACAATGACGTCAGGGTCATCAGGGTCAGGGCCAGGACTAAAAACAACACCGCCTGACACAAGCTTGTTTACGAAACAGATGAGATATCTATATCAACCCGGCCAGGCCGAGAATGACGTAAGGCGCAGGGCAACTTATCCAATATGGTCCACGTCTGTTCACAATATAAAAAAAGTCCCCAGCGCTGGCGGCAACCCGTCGATTTATTATCTATATGATCCTGCCCCACAGAGGGCATTTGTCAGAGAAGAATTACAGATTATTCCACCGGACACTGTTACTCATTTTTAACCATTTGGGCCATTTCATCTATCACCACATCAATCAGTTCATCACAAATGTCTTCAGATATCTTAAGCCGATAATGACCAGGTGCATAAGTCAATTCCTTAGTGTGAAACACTCGTTTTTTGTCCCCAACTGCAAGTGATTTTTTTTATGCGTTTGGATCATTTCAGGATTGTGTTTGTTTTACCTCAGTGTCTTGTTTGGAAAATCCGGCATTAGTTTTCATTGGGACGGAGTCCTAGAAGATAAAGAGGAGACGAAGCGTCTCCAGGAAGCACGGCGTTCACGTTAAAAAATGTAACGGGCGTTCGCTCTCCGCTGTCTTTTAAAAGTTAAAATATTCACTTGTGACGGATTATGAAAAGCCCGTCGCTGAGCAGATTTGTGCGTGGTTTGGGCTTTGCGGCACTCTTCATTGAACCAGGGTACTCTAGGCTTCCGAGGGACTGACGTGGAAGTTCTAGGGATGGTTTTACCTGCTACGTCCAACAAAATAGAAGTAAAACAAGAAACAGGTTCTTCAGCTGACATGACCACCTCCTCTGTAATACGAGACTGACAGAGGGAGGCGAACAGAGGCCAGTTCGCTTTCTTGAGAGTCCAGCGTCCCACCGGCGATTCTTCCTCATGACAGGACTACTGGGAAGTGGTCACTACCACACAGGTCGTCGTGAACCTTCTAGTCAAAGTCCAGCATGAGAGAAGGATCACACACAGTGAGGTCTAGAGCAGAACTAGATCCTGAACCTGAGTTAGAGTACGTAGGTGAGCCATCGTTAAAGACACATAGGTTAAGTTGAGAAAAAAACATCTTCTAACATCTGACCTCTGCCATCATAGTGGTCACTACCCCAAAGGTGAGCGTGACCGTTAAAATCCCCCATGAGAATAAAGGGAGGGGGCAGCTGATCTACTAAGTGAAAAATATCATTACTACAGACCCGCAGCGATGGTGGCAGGTAAACACTGCATATGGTGATGGTCTTCTTCAAGGTAACCCGAGCTGCGACAGCCTCAAGACAGGGTCGATGCTAACGGGGCTACATAATAATAATAATAATAATAATACTGTTATTATATAGGCGCTTTTTCTCAATTTTGGGGAAATCGACTCAAAGCGCCGCGCCTGAAACCCTCACACACTCACGAAACAGACACGGATTTTACGCCATTTAAGACAAACACAGTACAAGACAAACAAAGGGCCAGTCAGCTACTGAAGTTACAGAGATTTTTGATCGCTTGTATTTGAAATTTGTAAAGTGGCCTGAGACCGGTACCAAAGTGTGGGGGGTGGGGGGGGGTGGAAGAACCGGAGTACCCGGAGAAAGAACCCCCGACGGTCCGCCCGAATTAACGGTGACACTTACCAGAGGAGAAAAGTCCAACGCCGGAACCCGGTATCGAACCGCGCACCTTTGGCATTGGTGGCAGGCGCCTTAACCACTGCGCCACGGACCGCCCCATAAAATTTGGCTACGAATGAGAAGAGCCACTCCACCCGAGCGCCTCTCCGAATCAGAGCCTTTGTGTATAACGTTAAAAACATTAAAGGGCACAGGGTCAGAAGTCTGCAGGTAAGTCTCCTGAAGAGATATACTAAGGGGTTATAGAACTTGACTAAAAGACGTAATTCCTCAAAGTTAGCTTGAAAACCACGACAATCCCACTGAAGCAGAGAGTACATGATTATGTCTTATCTGGAGGTGAAGAGTGTTTTCCCCCTTTTTCCTTTGCCTTGGAAGGAGTTGAAGAAACAGGGAGGCCGGCTCCCGGGCCTCCTCTGGTTCTTCGGAGAGGAAGGGAGTTGAGCTGCCGCAGCATCAGCAACGTCAACTTCCACCCCCTCCATCCGCTCCTCCAGTGCAGCATATTTGTTTTGAAGGGGGACATCAGTGTTCCCCTTCTGTGCCCGTGCGCACAACGGTCCCATAGATTTCTTAGACTTCTGGTCCTGGGCAGCGTTCCTGCCACTAGAGTTAGTTGCCTTAGAAGGCCGACCAGAGCCAGAAGCAGTTGACAGACTAACAGGTTTGCTTGGGGGCTGAGGCTTAGGTGCGACAGAAGGCGGCAGAACCGGACCGGCAGTGTCCGCCCTCTGCGTTCCCTGGCTCCTCGTCACCACTGGAGGAGGGTTACGCTGCAGGGGCGAGAGGAGCCGAGGCTCCGCCCCCAACCAAGAAGTTGGGGTTTGACATGAAAAGTCTTTGGTGGGGCGCTTGCCTGCCACCGCTGCACTGAAAGTATATACAGAGGTGTTAGAGGTTGGGGCAACCGCAGCTGCACCAGGGCCTTTAACCAGTTTTTTGGCATCCAGATAGGACAGCCCCTTCTCCACACGCACCTGCTGAATCTTGCACTCGGATATTCAACGAGGGCATTTCTTATCCGAAGCCATATGCGCCCCCTGGCAATTCACACACAGGGGGGTGGCTGTGCAGAACTCAGCAGTGTCCCGGCTTAGTGCAACGGGCGCATGAAGCCTCTACCTGGCGGCATGTCTTCTGCCCATGGCCATACTTTTGGCACTTAAAGCACCAGAGGGGGAGAGGGACGTACTTTTTCACTTTCAGGGAGTAGTAACCTCCCCAGAGGGGTGGGGTGGGGTGGGGTGCCAAACGTCAGGATGATGGTAGGGAGACGGATCTCCCCACCACCTCGCTTGGAAGCGAAGCGCCTGACGGAAGTCACCCTCTGAGACTTAAGGTTCCGTACAAGTTCATCTTCTGACACTTCTGTCAAAGCTTGATCTTTGATTACGCCTCTTGACAAATTCATAGTTTTGTGGGGTGTATCCTCCACTGGAGTGTCTCCGGTGGAAGAGAGTCTGAGCAGCCCGCTGGAGTGTGTCCGGGTACGGCACTCCACCAGCAAGTCACCAGACCTGAGGCGCTGGGCCTCAGGCCTGCCAACACGGCTCCTGAGGGTCTCCCCCACCAGAAATGGATGCAGCATGGAAACAGGTTTGTCTTTCATCTTGCTATGAACAATGAGGAAGCGAGGCCATACGGCCGACGCCTGAGGCGTCGCTTCCTCACAGTCCGAGTCACTGTCATGTTCGATGTTGGTGGCGATGTGCCGCTTCTGTGCAAGTTTTGGTTTTTTTTGTGTGTTCCATATTATAATAGTAGAGATATTCATCCCCCGGGGGTCCCCGCACGCCACCGAGCCCAATAAGGGAAAGTGCAATTGTCGGCGGGTCTCAGCCGACGCACAATGGAGACTGCCCGAAAGATATAATAATAAGAGTACTTATTATCTCGAAAAGAGAAATATACTCAAGGGGGTAAGCCCGATTGAACCGTCTGAGCCACCGCCTTCTATCACACAGTTGAATAGAAGTACCCAACGGAGAAAGAAACACGCTTAGAAAAAACGGTACAACACAATTTATTAATATTTCGGGTAAATACCCTTTGTCAAAATAGACAAACAAACAGAGACATTAGCCGCTACTTATCTTCATACGCAGAAGGAATGTGGCAACTGAAGGTGACGTAAAAAGAAAAAAGAAAAAGAAAAGAAAAGGAAGAACAAAAGTAAAAATGACGTCAAAGAAAAAAATCGTAAGAGAAAGATTCCGAGAGAAACTAAACACGAGAGACAAGAGTGTGTGTAAGCGCGCGCAGGAGCGAGCCGGCCAAAAGTAAATGCGCGTGTGTGAGGCCGGGGAGAGAGAGAGAGAAGAGAGAGAGACCGCGAGAGAGAGAGAGAGAGAAAGAAGGAGAGACGGAAAGAACCATCAACCATCTATGTTGGAGAGACGGAAAGAACCATCAACGACCGTTTTAAAGAACATCTTCAGTCGGTCAAGTACCATTACAATAGACCGGTCGGGCGACATTTCAACCAGGCCGACCACTCCGTCTCGGACATTCGTGTTAAAGGCCTCTGGCTTATGCAAGCCAGTAATGTCTGGGCCAGGAAAGACCGAGAAAAATTTTTGATTAATAA
Source organism: Semisulcospira habei (assembly GCA_036245525.1). Lineage (NCBI taxonomy): Eukaryota > Metazoa > Mollusca > Gastropoda > Semisulcospiridae > Semisulcospira > Semisulcospira habei. Next base: position 153,303,336 of record BTPG01000004.1, read on the forward strand.
ACTGGGCACTGTGGCGCCACTCGGGATGAATATGAAAGATTAACTTTTTTAACCTTGCCTGTGTCTTTTTTATCTGCTAACTGTCATTTACCTTACTGAGTCGCTTCTGTATGACTACTCACTAACCAGATAGGTGAGGCTGGCGCTGATTGATATGTACTTTGTGATTCCCTTGGGGACTTTTTCAGCGCTGGCCGTACGTTTCGTTGGATCCCTTGCCCTTCCCTGTCGGGCGCCTGGTCGCCGGTACTTGGATTTATGCGCGGGTGTGGCGATTTATGTGGCGATCGTGTGCATTCCTTTGGGGATGTGTGTGGTCGTCTTGTTCGCATGCCTGTGCGTTCGTCCGTGGGCTGGTGGGTGCCTGTTGGGTGGGGCTGGTGGCTCTGGTTGTTTGCCTTCCCCCTCCCCCCCCCCGCCCCCCTCCCCTCCCCCTTTTTTTCTCTCTCTCTCCTTCTCTCTCTCTCTTCCCTTTCCTCCTCCCCTTCCCCCGCCCCTTTTGTCTTTCTCTCCCCCCACACCCGGTTTTTTTTTTTTTTTTTTTTTTTGAGTTACCCTTGAAGATGGTTTCACAACTACCTACTCTCCTCTTATACCATTATTCTCTTACTCATTTTGCTTATTTGCTTTGTTTCATTGATATTCCTTGTTGTGTACCATGCTAAATGCTGGGGTTTTTTTTCCCGGGGTTCTCCCGTTTTTCCCCGAGGTAGTCCTCAACTTGATGGTAATATAAAGTTTGCCTTCGGGTTGCGTTTAGCAGGCTTTGTGTATTAGACACACAGCCTACTTCGTGCCCAAGGGTACTCCCCGTTCGTTCTCTCTCTCTCTCTCTCTCTCTCTCTCTCTCTCTCTCTCTCTCTCTCTCTCTCTCTCTCTCTCTCTCTCTCTCTCTCTCTCTTTCTCTCTTCCCCCCCTCTCTCTCTCTCTCTCTCTTTCTCTCTCCCCCCCCTCTCTCTCCTTCTTTCTCTCTCTCTCTCTCTCTCTCTCTCTCTCTCTCTCTCTCTCTCTCTCTCTCTCTCTCTCGCGGTCTCTCTCTTCTCTCTCTCTCTCTCCCCGACCTCACACACGCGCATTTACTTTTGGCCGGCTCGCTCCTGCGCGCGCTTACACACACTCTTGTCTCTCGTGTTTAGTTTCTCTGGGAATCTTTCTCTTACGATTTTTTTTCTTTGACGTCATTTTTACTTTTGTTCTTCCTTTTCTTTTCTTTTTCTTTTTTCTTTTTACGTCACCTTCAGTTGCCACATTCCTTCTGCATATGAAGATAAGTAGCGGCTAATGTCTCTGTTTGTTTGTCTATTTTGACAAAGGGTATTTACCCGAAATATTAATAAATTGTGTTGTACCGTTTTTTCTAAGCGTGTTTCTTTCTCCGTTGGGTACTTCTTTGCATTTCACACGCTTGGCAGTCACCTTTTTGGTCTGGATTATTTGATTTCACACAGTTGAATGCAGGGGAATACAGGCGTAGAGCACCTAATCAAAAGCAGAGGCTATAGCATGGTGCTCCATATATGAGCCTGCATGTCAACAATGGGATAGGGCTCAACGTGACAAGAGCCGATTGACTAGGCCGGTACGACTCATCATCATCATCATCAGTCCCTTGCCCGAACTGGGCGTTGGGGGGACTGAAAGGCAGCAGCAACAGACAGTGCTCTCCACTGAGTTCTATTTTGGGCGGTGGCAAGCAAGTCTGGCATCTCGAGTTCGGTCCATTCTTTTATGTTTGCGACCCAACTCTTTCTCTGACGACCTCGCCGACGACTTCCTTCGAGAGTGCCTTGGAGGATAGTCTTGGACAAGGTGTTGTGTCGGGTCACGTGGCCAAACCAAGCAAGCTTGCGCCGTTTCACGGTTGCCAGAAGGGGTTCATGTGGGCCCACCAGGGAAGTGACGATGCTCCGTACATATTCGTTGGTCTTGTGCTCGCGGTACGAGATGCGGAGCAACTTCCTCAGGCACTTGTTCTCAAAGCCTGGATTTTCTTTTCTGAGTCTGCAAGCAGTGTCCAAGTCTCACAGCCGTAGAGTAGAATAGACACTGCGAGGGACTTGTAAAGCCTGTACTTGATGGTGAAGCTGATGGAGTTACTTCGCCATATCCTGTCCAGCCTGGCCATTGCGGATGTTGCTGTACCTATCCTGATACGGATCTCTGCTATGCAACTACCGTCTTTGGACAGGGTGGCTCCCAAGTACTTGAAGCTATTGACCTCTTCTAGCTTCTGGCCGTTCATGTGAATGTTGCTGCTGCTGTCGCTTGTGGTGTTGATAATCACTTTGCTTTTATCCGTACTGATCTCCATGCCATAAGACCCTGCGCTACTTGAAAGTTTGTCTGTCAGGTTTTGAAGCTCACTATTGCTGCCTGCCATGAGGTCAATGTCGTCAATGTCGTCTACGACTAGCCTCCCGTTTAGGCAGAAGTCAAGGCCAAAGTGGAGTGTTTCAGCCACCAGGATCCTCTTCTCCCCCGACACGGGTCTCCAAGCACGGCAAACACTTGGGATCCAAAGGACCAAAAGCTCACGAGTATTTTTAAGGACCAATCCAACATGGTAGGACCTGGGTTAGCACAGCTCCTTAAAAACCGGACCAGTGAAACAGACTGAACAACATATCTGCTGACATCAAGTCCTAATCCTGGACAAAGATGGCACCCCTCTGCTAGCCCACTCAGTCAGGGACTGAGGGGACTACCCACCCACGCCACGTGGAGGCCGGTGCCCAGTGGGCGGCACAGAAAGAGGTAATGCTTTTCATGAGCCCCTGTCACTGAAGGGGCACATGAAACTCTATGCCTGGCTGAGAGACTGAGTTGGGCCCCAGTTCAGCAATGATAGGACACTTTTCCACCGCTGGGGTTGACCAGCAGTCAGCTGCTTATTGCCTCAGACTGAGGATGCAATAGGGATTGTATCGCACAGCAAGAGGCACTGATTTACATGAGCCCCTGTGAGTGCGGGGCACATGACACTCTATGTCTGCATGAAGTACTGTGACAGGTGCAGGTAAGGAGTGCCAAGTGAGGATATTTGACTATAGGCTCATGAACACACTATGCTCGCCCACGGATCCCTTAAGATAATTGTAAAATACACCGTACAAGAAAAGAAGAACAATCGAATAATAAAACACAACTTCCACAAATGACCACCAAAAACTGTTTTTGGGGTCAGGGCTGATTGGGGGGGGGGGGGGGCAGGGCCCCCTGGGCCTCCACCCCCCCCCCCCCCATGGATCCGCCACTGCAATAAGGCCTATTACCAACGCAGTTCTCTCTGATTCATGTGTGTTTGCTGTGCTTGTTCTGGAATCGGGGCCGGGGCTGGTGTTACTGGCTATAAGGGTGTTGGCATAACTGACGTTAGTGCTGGTGCCGGTGCTGATGTAACTGGCATTATTAGTAACGACGGTGCCAGTAAGTGTGTGGTTGTTGGACTCAAGTTTACTGATTGATTGAGTCCTAACTTCTGATCAGTCTTTGCAACAATTATTTCATTATTATAATTTTTATTGTTCTGATTTGAAGTTGAAGGTCAGATGGCAACATGTATAACCTAATGCCAACCACAAAGTCAACTTTTGATCTGGCATATCTGAGAATGACTTGATAGCGTTGTGTGCTTTTTGGGAGATCTACTGCTGAGTTTATAGAATCTTCCAGGTTTACAAGAAATTGTTTTTGTGCTTCAAATTTGCCACTCCCGTTTAAGATGTTTGATTTTGTTAGTGATTGTGCTTCTAGTAAACACCACACATATGTTCTTTTAGGCTCATTAATGCGTTCAACTCCCGCTTGAGTAAACCTGTCACTTTTTTCTAAGATAAAATTTTAATGTGGTCCAGACATTAGACTGTTTTTGTTCTGTTGAGCCTAACCAGATTGTACTTTTTGATGAGAATGAAGTGTAACCGGGGTAGTAATCTTGAGGGTATTGTCTGTGACTCAGCATAATACAATGTGCCCATGCCATGGTGATCATCAAGCTTTTGTTTAAAGTCATACTTGAAGCTGATGTTAAATTTATTACAGATGCATTCAGATGCCTTCATATCCATGGGGTTATTAAACCTGTTGAAACTGGATTTAGTGGGTAGTGGGACAGGCAGTTCTGACAGTATTCTTCTAAGCTGGTAATACATGTGGAAACGATAAACAGACCTAATCAGTTTGTTTGAGTGATTCAAATGGTCTGTAAAAGAAACACCACAGCCTGTAGTTGAGCACAATATAGCAAAGTTAAGCTGGTTTTGAAACATCTGTAATGGGCTTGAGGACCACCTTCTTGCAGTTGAATCATCTGTAATTGGTGGGTTTAGGTATTGATCAAAAGGATTTGGAACTTTTACTTAAAAGGAATCTCTTTCAGACACGCTATGTCAAGCTGATTTAGTTGAATTATTTTCTGGTCATAAGTAGGCACAACATTGTACTTGGCATCCACGTTAAACTGAAACGCATTTGTAGTGCTTGTGCTACCATTTGTTTGTGATTTAAATTTCATTGTGCTTTTTTGAGAGATAATAAAAATGTTTATTACCTTAACAAATCTTGATACAAGCAAACCAGTAATGTTAACTAATGGAATTGATAATCGTGATGGTAACAAGGCTGTAGATGTCCATGAAATGTTCTACGCTGTAAAGTGGTTTAATGTAAAATATTTCCTTGATTATTATGTAAGCATTCGAGTAGGTTTATTTAGTGAAAAACACTTAAGCCACTTGGGTATTATGAATTTTGTACTATAGCTGACTGGTTTCAAAGTTTATTAAAAATTAAAGCAACTTAAAATCCAGCTAACTTACTTGTTACATTAGAATTTCCTGAAGTTAGTCAGCCTACATTTTCAAATAAACTTGCATCTTTACTTGGTTTAATACATGGTGTTTTAACTGAGAAATTTTTTATAAGGATAGAGATTGGACAACGTATTTTGATGGTACTGAGAATTGGGAAGTGATGCCGAAGGCAAAAAAAAAAAAGATAAAATAACTGGAAAATATCCTGTTAATTTGTCAGTACACACAGTAATAAATGTTTATTTGAAAAAAACTAAAAACGACTGAAATATGTACGCAATGGAAAGCCTTCAACCTTGCTAAAATGTGTGCCGACAGGAAATGCACCCTACTGAGATAGCATTGTTGTTAGATTTCCTAATTTGCAGTTTAAGAAATTAGTGTTAAATAAATTTTATTTTTGTTACATAAAAATGAGTACTGGTCCAAAACAGAAAATAACACCAGTTGCCTGTCCAGTAATAGAGTTAAAAGATTTGGCTGATGTACAAGGTTTTGATAAAGAAGGAGAGGTGGAAAGGGTGTATGGTCTTGAACTTGATTCCTTTGGGTTGTACAAGCGGAAGGTAATTGATGATGTCAAAGATGATGCAGAAAAAATGTATCCTAAACTTGGTCAACTTCGTGATGTTACTGTACCTATTGCTATGAATAATGCGCTCTATATCTTAAAACATGTGAGTAATAAGTGGACAGTTGTTCCTGCACCTGTTCCTGCACCCGCAATTGTCTGGGACTTAAAGTTTGAATTTATTAGCCCTTATGTAATTACTGATGAAGCAAACTTAGTATTTAAAAAAAAGTGCTTAACTCTGGGCCGATGCTTATGAGTCTTGTTCCAAGCTATTCCGAAGAAAGCAATAGCAGAGATAAAATAAAACTGCAGGAGTATGAAAAACGAAGGCATCTTCTTACAAATAGAAAGGGTAGATCTGATCCGGCTGTTGTGTTTGTACCAACAAACTTTACCATAGAAAAAGAAGCGACAATAGTTTTTGAAATTATCATGAGGCCTTTAGAGGGTGTGAAAGAAGCAGATTTTGCACAGGAATCAAACTTACATGGGATAACTGAGTGACGGAGTCAGCAAAGGTCTTTATTGCTATTTAAAAAGGCACAGATGTAGAAGTATTGAGTAGTAACCCCGCTGTTAAGGTAGTAGTCGATAAAACGACTCTAGTTTAACTAAATTACATAAACCGGGAACACATAGATCTTGTTTCATTTTATTATGCCAGCAAATTGTATATCCCTGAAGAGTTGCAAAATGTAATCGCTGATTAAATAAAAAAATATTTGTCATAAAAAAAATGGTGAACTTGTATCTGCAAATACCACCTGAGCTGATTATGCATGACGAAAGATTACAGGTGCAAGCATTTGAAAGTGCAGACTCATTTTGCTTAATACATATTACAGACATGTTGAGGTATTTGGAAGATGAAGAGGCAAAATATTCAAGGTGTTAAAGTCGGTATAGCATAGTTGTCAGTTCTGTACAAAACACAACAATGGCTGTGGATGTGGTTTCAGCTGGATTTTCTGTAGGGGGTATTGCTCTGTTTGCAATGGGAATTGGTAGTATAATTGGGATAGCCATTGAAGGCGTTAGTGTTGCCACATGCCTGGGATGTTTTGGTTTGGAAGCCCTTAACAAAAGATTTCATAAGAAGTTACAGAAGCATGAAGCATTGAGTACTCTTGCTGGTGCAAAGTTGAGTAGTATGAAACTTATTATCAGTAAAGCATTAGAGGACAATAAAATTGACGATGATGTGTTTAAGAGAGTGCAGGATGATTTGGCCAATTACAAACAACAGAAGTCTAAAATTCAAAACAAGCTGCGTAGCCAACCCATGAATGTTGAAGAACTAAAGACATATTTTTTAGAGGAAGGGAAAAAGATTGGGGTAAAAAAAAAACATGGAAAAACTACAAGGTCTTCTAAGCAAGTAAAGATAATTTTTGGTAATCGTTCATTATTTCTATCATACACTTCACAGAGAGATGACACACTGCTGATACCAATCTATTTAACCCCATCAGCTCCACCGCCAGACTGTTACTGAGAAGAAAAAAAATTGTTGTCCATGTGACTTGGCAAATCTGTCAAGTAAGTTCTTGACTCTAGTCAATAACTTGAGTCAAGAACTTATAAGAACTTAGTTAAGACACTTATAAAAACTTGTTTTAAGTCACTTATAAGAACTTGTTTTAAGTCACTTATAAGAACTTGTTTTACGTCTTTTTAAAAAAAACTTATAAAGTTACTTACAAAGTAACTTGTCTGCTGTAGGTAACTTTTAGGTTACCTATTAAGTACATGTAATTTTTTGTGTGGGCAGTGTATGTGTAACAAGGTAGATGCCATAATGTGTTTGACTGTGTTTTATTTGAATTGAAAAAGCGGGGTGTTGAGACAATAGGGGGTGATTGTCTAATTATTAATTTAGGTGAGGTTTGACATTTCTTTAGTTTATTTTTAATGTGTACTATATGGAGTCTGATTTATTTTGAGAGAAACGACCGTGAAGGAAGATGCGGGCATAAAATAGCTAATTAATTAAATTAAGGTCAACTTAAGACAATGGGCGGGTGGTTAGGGAGCCCCCCTATTTATATCTCTCATTAACGCATGCACGCGTTGGCACACGTCAAACCAGCACACACACATACATAAGTGTGTTTGTTTGCTTATTTGTTTGCATCTTTGTCTGGTTGGTTGGTCGGTTGAATGGTTGGTTGGGGTGGGAGATTGAATTGGGTTGGGTTGGATCATTATAACTCTCCTTGCTCTTTCTTTAAGTCAGCTAATGTGTTTTTTTGTGTTTCGTTGTTGTTTTTTGTGTTTGTTTTGTTTGTTTGTTGTTGTTGTTGAACGGAATGGGAAGATATGCTTTCGTTTGTGGTAAAGTCTACTTCACTCTTAAACTCTCTTTTGGCTTACAGCGAGGTGGTTCTTGAATCAAGCGGAACGCTTGGAAAAGCTCTGACCAAACATCCCAACAGTCTTTAATCCATTTAGCCCTGACGCAGCACAGCAGCGGATGGATCGACCATGATACTTCCACGGTAGTGCCGAATTAGCTTGGCGCCAGGTGGAGCTGGTACATAGGCGTTAGGTGATGCCTCCAAAGTTTGGGAAATGCGGCCATGGGGTTAAATGATAAAACACAGTCTGACTATGATACATGTGATGTGATTGGGGTCTCGTTTTACCAGTCTGAATATGATACATGTGATGGATTGGGGTCTCGTTTTAACAATCTATGACACATGTGATGTGATTGGGGTCTCGTTTTACCAGTCCGTCTATGATACATGTGATGTGATTGCGGTCTCGTTTTAACAGTCTGAATATGATACATGTGATGTGATTGGGGTCTCGTTTTAACAATCTGACTATGATACATGTGATGTGATTGCGGTCTCGTTTTAACAGTCTATGATACATGTGATGTGATTGGGGTCTCGTTATAACAGTCTGACCGCCTATGGATACATGTGATGTGATTGGGGTCTCTTTTTAACAGTCTGACTATGATACATGTGATGTGATTGGGGTCTCGTTTTAACAATCTGACTATGATACATGTGATGGATTGGGGTCTCGTTTTAACAATCTGACTATGATACATGTGATGGATTGGGGTCTCGTTTTAACAATCTGACTATGATACATGTGATGGATTGGGGTCTCGTTTTAACAATCTATGATACATGTGATGTGATTGGGGTCTCGTTATAACAGTCTGACCGCCTATGGATACATGTGATGTGATTGGGGTCTCTTTTTAACAGTCTGACTATGATACATGTGATGTGATTGGGGTCTCGTTTTAACAGTCTGACTATGATACATGTGATGTGATTGGGGTCTCAATTTAACAGTCTGACTATGATACATGTGATGTGATTGGGGTCTCATTTTAACAGTCTGACTATGATACATGTGATGTAATTGGGGTCTCTTTTTAACAGTCTATAATATATGTGATGTGATTGGGGTCTCATTTTAACAGTCTGACTATGATACATGTGATGGATTGGGGTCTCTTTTTAACAGTCTGACTATGATACATGTGATGTGATTGGGGTCTCTTTTTAACAGTCTATAATATATGTGGACACTTGGACACTGCTTGCAGACTCAGAAAAGAAAATCCAGGCCTTTGAGAACAAGTGCCTGAGGAAGTTGCTCCGCATCTCGTACCGCGAGCACAAGACCAACGAATATGTACGGAGCATCGTCACTTCCCTGGTGGGCCCACATGAACCCCTTCTGGCAACCGTGAAACAGCGCAAGCTTGCTTGGTTTGGCCATGTGACCCGACACAACACCTTGTCCAAGACTATCCTCCAAGGCACTCTTGAAGGAAGTCGTCGGCGAGGTCGTCAGAGAAAGAGTTGGGTCGCAAACATAAAAGAATGGACCGAACTCGAGATGCCAGACTTGCTTGCCACCGCCCAAAATAGAACTCAGTGGAGAGCACTGTCTGTTGCTGCTGCCTTTCAGTCCCCCCAACGCCCAGTTCGGGCAAGGGACTGATGATGATGATGATGAATATATGTGATGTGATTGGGGTCTCATTTTAACAGTCTGACTATGATACATGTGATGTGATTGGGGTCTCTTTTTAACAGTCTATAATATATGTGATGTGATTGGGGTCTCATTTTAACAGTCTGACTATGATACATGTGATGGATTGGGGTCTCTTTTTAACAGTCTATAATATATGTGATGTGATTAGGGTCTCATTTTAACAGTCTGACTATGATACATGTGATGGATTGGGGTCTCTTTTTAACAGTCTGACTATGATACATGTGATGTGATTGGGGTCTCTTTTTAACAGTCTATAATATATGTGATGTGATTGGGGTCTCATTTTAACAGTCTGACTATGATACATGTGATGTAATTGGGGTCTCTTTTTAACAGTCTATAATATATGTGATGTGATTGGGGTCTCATTTTAACAGTCTGACTATGATACATGTGATGGATTGGGGTCTCTTTTTAACAGTCTGACTATGATACATGTGATGTGATTGGGGTCCTTTTTAACAGTCTGACTATGATACATGTGATGTGATTGGGGTCTCTTTTTAACAGTCTATGATAAATGTGATGTGATTGGGGTCTCATTTTAACAGTCTGACTATGATACATGTGATGGATTGGGGTCTCTTTTTAACAGTCTGACTATGATACATGTGATGTGATTGGGGTCCTTTTTAACAGTCTATGATAAATGTGATGTGATTGGGGTCTCTTTTTAACCAACCCCATTGTGTATGCAGTGGCACACACACACACACACACACACACACACACACACACACACACACACACACACACACACACACCTTATACATACATACACACGCACGCACACACACAATGTACCGGTGCTACCTACACCAGAGGGTTACCTAAGTATATTTCACTTTTATTGGTTAGTTAATTAACGGTGACGCTATTTTTTAACTCATAAGGGTCGTTCGATTCCCGAGAATCTGAATCAGACTTTTTATTTACCGTCTTTTCACTCACTTTTGATATTAACCCGTTGAGTGACGAGAAAATTGGAACACACCCATCTGCAAGAGGTTTTTGAGCCTCATGAGCCCCCGCAGTTGCTCATGAGGATCTATGCCTCTTGCTATGTTCCTAGGGCAACTAGCGATTGTTGATGTTGAATTGACGAAGACTGCAAAAACGTAGCCAACGGGCACTAAACGGGTTAAAGATTGTACTGTTTTCAGTGTATGATGTGATGTGTTTGTGTGCGCGTGCACGTGTGTGTGTGTGTGTGTGTGTGTGTGTGTGTGTGTGTGTGTGAGTGTGTGTGCGCGTGCGTGCGCGCGTGATTGTTTCCGGCGATGGAAGAGCTAATGTCTTGATTCACTACAAAGGTGATGCAGAAGACAAGGCACAGTAAACGATGACCTTATGTACATATCTTTTCAGACATGCACACATAATATAAGAACAGTTTACTTACGACCGTAGAAAGGGCTTAAAGACACTTACGTCAAATTCACGGGTCGTGATTTGTGTGAGAGTTTATTCCTGTTCTTGTTCAGGACGGTATCTGAAAAAAAATATCCGCCACCTTTGAACTACAAGTATCAATTCTGAGACCGATTCACCGCTATATTTCAAAGGTCGATTTTCCCATTTTCAGATCCATTTTGTGTACAGTGCGTGAAATGGCAGATCTGTCTTCAAAATCGTGTGCGTTTAGAGTGGGTTTTGAGAACTCCAGCGCATGCATGCCACAGTTGGCTGGCACGTCTCTTCCCAGGGCGCAAAAGGTCATCGGGCCGACGTCGGCCGCCGTTGGCCCGCGCACAACCACCTCTGATCAGTCACGATCGACCTTAACACACTGTTCTCTTTCACATATAAAGAAGCTAAACAGTCAATTCGGTTAAACTCATTCAGCCCGACGCACGTATTTCCCAAATTTTGGGGGCGTCATCTAAACGACTATGCACCTGTTGCAAGAGATGGATCGACCATGATAATTTAAGGGTAGTGCCAGATTAGCTTGGCGCCGACAGGCGCCAAGTTAATCTGGCACTACCCTTGAATTATCATGGTCGACCCATCTCCTGCTGTAGTGCGTCAGGGCTGAATGGGTTAAAATAATTAACTCCCTTGTGCACGCAGCGTCCGGCATAAACACATAGGTGACAGTGCGAAAAGTTGAAATTACTAAAAACTGTCCCTGGATTTGCTACACCCCATGATCCATGGTCAACAAAGGACACCAAATTCTCATGTGCCTCTCCGTACTTTTGATTCGGGTCATATCTCGACGACTGCTATTTCGGGTCATATCTTGCACATCGTGAGGCTTTTCAGGAACAGGGTCAGTGAAAATCTGGTCCATCTGGCAATACGCTCGATGTTGTTAACCGGCTCTTTTTCTTTTTCTTTCTAGGTATGGGTCACGACAAAAACTCGAAAATACACTGAATTACTTCAGCTGCAAGGTTGTCGGGTTCACTGTTGCTGGAAGAATCGCAGAGCGGCGCGAAATATGGTTTTCCAACCATTTGACTCAAAGGGGCTCATGAGAACTTATGCCTCTTGCAGATGGAACAGAGATGGCTGAAGGGCTGTTCTGTCTGACCAAAAAGCTGACAATTACCAGGGTTGCAGAAAACTTTTCCAAGCCAGCATCTGCCAACCAAACGTCCTTTCTGCACTGCAGCGAGATTCAGTTTTGGCGCGGCGGGGTTAACCCATTCAGCCCTGACGTACTACAACAGGAGATGGGTCGACCATGATAATTCAAGAGTAGTGCCAGATTAGCTTGGCGCCTCAGTGTCGGCGCCAAGCTAATCTGGCACTGCTTTGAATTATCAGGGTCGAGCCATCTCCTGCAACTGGTGCATAGTCATTAGATGACGCCTCCAAAGTTTGGGAAATACGGCGACCGGGCTGAATGAGTTAACATTAACTCAAAACAAAGCCGCTGCTTTACGTGCAGTTCGATCCAGCTTTCTGGGATTTTGAAAAAGCTGAATCAGTCTCTCAGGACTGAAGACTGCCACGCAGGTAAACAGTACAGGTAGCTGCATGTACAACGCGTTTAAGAACCAGTCTGCAGGTGGTCCCTGGGCCGATCAGTCTGAGTTGCGGCATCGTGCGCGGCCAGCTTCCAGGGCCAGCTTCAGTCTGTCCGTGGGCCATTTGCTCACTCGGAAATCAGTCTACCGGGTCAGTATTGGAACACAACGAACAACACCCAAATGCAAAAGACGCAGATCCTCGGGAGCCCCGAGTTTGCTGGGGCTCATGACGATCTATACTTCTTCCTGGCTTCATTCATATCGGAGTGCCTGAGGTAGACTGGATTATCTGCGTTAAGCATGTCGTTAAGCATGTGCGGACGGTTTCATAGAAATTCATCTAGGGCGGCAATGGCGTATGAGCTGCTATGGTAACGGGATAAATTTGACGTCACTGCCTGGCCCTGTTGGATGCCGGATGGGAATATAACATACTGTATTCTGATCAGGCATGAGGGATCTGATTTCAAGCGTCCGGCAGCCAATAGACCGACCCACTTTTGGGCTGAAATTTCACTCATATAGCGCGCGCAAGAGCCCCTCGACCAATCAGCACGCTGTAGAACCATGTGCTTCCGGATGCTACGTCGAGCTCCGGCATAACAAATCGAATTCGTTGCTAGTGACGCGTCTGTATTTGCTGTTCTTTTAGCCGATTTCGGCGATACTGGAAGGCAATGTTGCTATGGGGTATGTAAGTCAGAGTCCCGATATCCTGTTCAATATCCAGATGTGCAGTTTTTTTCCATTCCCCGCCGAAGCCTTTTACTCACGAAAAAAATGACTGCAGACACAAAAGCCAGTGGATTAACGTGACGATTGCGGTCGGCCACATGACTCAACTGAACCCTGAAAGATTTGCAATAGTGAGACATCACTAAATTTCTGCTTTTACATGTTCCACCATATTATTCATAGTCTGACTTATTTACATTTGGTTTGCTAAATTGGACCGTTGATCTGCCTGTTCAGGCAGTGTGTGTGTGTGTGTGTGTGTGTGTGTGTGTGTGTGTGTGTGTGTGGTGTGTGTGTGTGTGTGTGTGTGTGTGTGTGTGTGTGTGTGTGTGCGCGCGCGCGCGCGCAGCAGTTGTGCTTGTACGCGGACCCCGTATGGCTGGGGTGAGAGACACCTCGGTAATGTAAACAGACCAGAACTAGCAGCAGTTCTCAGAGGGAAAAAGAAATGGTTTCATATAGACTGAAATTTTAAGATTTTTCTTCTGCTAGTGGTTGGTGTGCACTCAGAAAAGTGCACTATGCCTGCACGAACATGTACTTTAGAGACTAGGTATGCCCACGTGTAGGTAGGATCACCCATAATTTCAGACTGTTAACACATAAAACCGATATTACCTTTGGAAAGAGTTCTATACCAATGTTTGGTCACGGCACTATTTCAATGCTCTATCTTTTATAGTTAATAAAAAAAAAACCTCACAATTTGGCGAAAATGAGACGATTTGCCCATTTTATAAAATGCTAAGTTTAGGCTCGCAGCAACTACATAGTCTATAGACCAGGGGCGGATCGGGGGGTGGGTGGGTGGGTTTGCAGGGGTTCCAGCCCCCCCCCCCCCCCCCACACACACACACAATTTTTAAAAATACTATAAGAAAGTCCCTTTTGGGGGTGTTTGGAACCCCCTTCCCCAGCCCTACCCCCACCCCGTTGTCTGATATTTTGGCGAATGGTGAGTTTTAAGACGCACGCACCGCCTCTGTAGCCCCATCCTCTGCTTTTCGATTTTTCGGCCCCTGGAAGCAAGGTCTAGCGTCGGGAAGGCCTTTTGAGGTTGAAGGTCCCAGACAAAAAGTTGGAGCCCCGAGGTAACCAATCCACGCGGACGCCTGTACTACTGACAATATCTTCACCTGTTGTACTGATTAAACCCAATACCTAATTTGCACTGCTAGAAGATATACTATCCTAAAAATGTTTTTTTTTTTTTAAATCAACGTCGAACAGCGCGCTTTACTACACTAGCAGTCTACACTCACACTATTTTCCGTGAAGCACAATGCCGGACCCCGACTAAAGGGGCGGAGCCTAAATCTTCCCGCCATAGGAATGGGTCGGTCTATTCAGTTGCACGACACACTTCCCTTGGCCCGTGAAAGTAACACCACAGCCTGAATGATGACATTCAAACCACGCTGTAATTTCCGGCAGTGCCAGAGCGTGTAGCATAACTAAGTGATCGGTCGTAGGGTAAGATTAAAATTGTATTGTAAGATTTAAATGCTGGTGTGTTACGGCATAGTGGGAGGTTGAGGAACTGGCACGATTAGCGCCCAACTCACTGCACCTGCAGTACGCAGCAGCTGGCCGAGCGCTGGACTGTCACGTGCACTGGGTGACGAGAACTTACGCAATTCTGTTAGAGCACGCTAGCCACGCAAGCCGCCGGGACCATGCGCGCTGGTTTAGGGGCCCTAAGTGACCCTCTCAGTTTGGTCAGTCGCTCTGATGCAACTCGCGAGAAATTGGTCCGCTCACAGACCAGTACATAGCCTTAGTTCGCTGTACTACGCAGATGAGGATGTCTACTGACTTCCATTAAAAACGCGAAAAGTGTCTCGGTGTACCCGCAAACAATGAGCCACCATGACAGCAAAACAAGAAAATTTTATTTGTTGCTTACTTCAGATCTTCAGCCTACTGTGTGAGCTACCTTCACACAAAAATTGGATGAGTTATCGCCCATCGCTACCTTAGAGGACACAGGGTTTCATTAGTGGTGAACCGCCATGAGATGGCCTTAGTTGCCTGCTCGGCGTTAAACCGAAATAACTAACTCATTAGTGGTGAAAATAAGCAAAAGTGGATACACTCTGTAAAACAGGTTTCCTGTGGTAGGTTTTAACACACAAATTGTGTGGATTGCTTATGATGTTATTGACTGCCTCAAATGAAATTTGACTCGAAAAATTCATGAGAGAATCAGAACTTTCGGTGCACATCATTTTCTTGATAAATCTTATTTGATTTAATGTGAATTACTTTCAAACCATTTTTTATGCTCCAGTGATTGATGCAGAGTTAAAGAACATACCCATATCCATTTACCTGAGTAAATGTGGCCGCTAACCTCAAAATATAGATATTTTTGATTGTCATGTTTGTAGGTCATGTTGATTATTTAGGTGCCTTTGACAAACGAAAAGTAGGTCAAGACCAAACAGGCCTGATTTTCATGCACACGGACCCTAGTGACACTGCACATTGGTTGGCTTTCAGCTGTGTCCTCTGCAGATGCTCCCCATTTCACTTTCAATATCCTGTGATGGGTAGTGTCATTGATGACGTCATAACTCATCGATGTGCGGTTTTTAAGACTTAACATTCTATTTGCACACGACATAACACTACTAATATTGTCGTGAGACTGCCACCGATCATCGCCAGAATCCAGGATGACCGGAGCATTATAAAAGATAAGTGTTCATTTCTTCATACATGATGCATCATGATGTTACCGATCTTAATGATTAATTACTGACATGACAAAATTAGAAAGCAGTAAAATAGAAAGGAGCGAATCAAACGATGATACATATCTATACTAATATACTTCAATAGCACTAGAATGTCTACTGTGTACAAAAGATGCGACGCATTTGTTATGTCATGTTATTTAACATGTGTTTTCTACTACTGCTGTGACAGAATGTCAGCGCAGTAGGCCGAGTTTTCCAGTACCATTGATCTACAAGCTGGTGTGATGGCGTGCCTCAACCGACGGCAACGGGGACAATATTGTGTTCACTGGCTGGACAGTTAACGTGCTGACAAGCGACTTACATGTGAAAGTCTGTGTAAACAAGTATAGACTGCAAGACTGATATGGACACATGTATTCATTGTGCGACAGAACATTATAATCTCTCCAATGGACTCATGTATCGAGGTATCGAGTATTGTCATACAAGGATGCTCCATTGGTATTGTTACTACAGGACACATCACTATGGAATGAGGACTATCGGAATGTGGTCGTGATGATACTAACAGTATACGTGCGTTTAATAGCAGTGCACCATCACATGGAGTGCCGAGAATCGGATAACAACTGTGCCAAGAATTGACAAACAGTTTCTCACTTCAACTCATGGCACTGCCTCCCGCAGCAAGTCTGCGTAATGTGCGCTTGTAGTGAAACTACTTCAGAGTGGTGCTTTCCAAGCAGAACAAGAAAGGCAAACCCATTATGGCTCACGTGTATGACCTATTTACATATTGTGACCTTTGTGACAATAAGTAAAGGGCTGGCTTCTGCACCAGGAAAATCCATGTATTCTCAAAATGTAAGCATATTTCACACATCTGTCAACCCCCGTGACCCTTGACCTTTGCGATGAGTCGACTAAATTAGTATGCATAGGAAGGTCTTATCATCAGCTACCTTTGTGCCAAATTTGATTGAAAAATTTGCAAAAACGTTGATTATACCTACCATTTTATCAACATTGGCATTTTACACACATTTGTCAGCCTCTTGTGACGCTTGACCTTTCTGAGGGGTCATCCAAATTAGTATGCATAGATAGGTCGCACCATCAGGTATCTCTGTACCAAATTTGGGTTTGAAGTTGTAAATAGTATTTGACATTTGTTTTGGGTCAAAATATGGCTATTTCATTTGGACCTATTTCCTGAACTCTTGTGACACCTTTCTGAGGGATCAACCAAATTAGTATGCATAGAAAGGTCTTCCCATCAGGTGTCCTTGTAGCAAGTTTGGGTTTGAAGTTGTGAATAGTATTTGAGAAAAAAACATCTTTTGTCAAAATATGGCTATCTTTGACCTGTTTCCTGAGCCCTTGTGACCCTTGACCTTTCCGAGGGCTCGTTCAAATTAGAATGTATAGACAGGTCGTACCATCAGGTATCTCTGTAGCAAGTTTGGTTTTGAAGTTGTTAATAGTATTTGAGAAAAAATCTTTTGTCAAAATATGTCTATTTTCACTATTTCCTGAGCTCTTGTGACCCTTGACCTTTCCGAGGGATCAACCAAATTAGTATGCATAGAAAGGTCTTGCCATCAGGTATCTTTGTACCAAGTTAGGGTTTGAATAGTATTTGAGAAAAAATAAATTATGTCAAAATATAGCTATTTTGGAACTATTTCCTGATCCCCTGTGACCTTGACCTTTGTGAGAGGTCACTCAAATTGGTACGTTTAGAAAGGTCTTGCCACAAAGTATACCTGGGTCAAGTTTGAAGACTGTGGCTTGAATAGTCTCCGAGAAAATGGGAACGTTAAAGTTTACCACGGACGACGGCGGACGGACGACGGCGGACGGACGACGGCGGATGGACGACCACTGGCCCAAAACATAGCCTCACTTTTGCTTCGCACGTGAGCCAAAAACCAGTGCAGTGTAGTTGTGATGCCGCTTCATTCAACACGGACATACATTTGACTCGAGGCCAGTTTTTTGGGGGTACGTTCTCTAGCTCTGTTAGTGAACGCTGGGCATTTTCACCCACACAAAACAGCGAGACTTTGCTTGACTCTGGAACATTCTTCTTGTGTTCCATGATGTATGTCATTAATATCTGCTTTAACGTGACCGCCGTGAGATGACCTTAGTTGCCCGCTCGGCGTTTAAACCTAAATAACTATCAACTGCTGTGATGTGAACGTGCCCCCTTATGCCCAAACCTTTTGTTGACTGATGTGTGCATTTATGCCAACTATTGATTGCATTCACTGATTTATATGGTTGCTGACACAGTATGATACCGATATGCTGTAAATAAATTTAAATAGAAAAATGATAACAGTTTGAAGTGTGGGATAAACATCGCTCATCCGACGCTGCCCTGTGGCATTGCCCATGCTTTATCGTGGATCCAGTCCTTAACGGCTGCCTTCTGGAACTGCACATGCTTTATCATGGATCCAGTGCTTAACGGCTGCCTTCTGGAACTGCACATGCTTTATCATGGATCCAGTCCTTAACGGCTGACTGGGAAGGTAATATAACACACTGAGCCAAAAGTTAAAAAAAATCGACTTGTCCTCAGAGGACTACATTCAACAGCTCAAGAAACAGATCGACCATGATAGTTCAAGGGAGATGACAGAATAGCTTGGCGCCTGTATGCGCCAAGCTATTCTGACATCACCCATGAACTTTCATGGTCGATCAGCATTTTGTTGTCTGTTATGGCTGACTGTTTATTTGAAACAACCATGTTTTGCTTTCTTTCTCACTGGCGGTGCTGTTCTCGTGGATGTTTGATCATAACTTGACACAAATCGCCCTCCACTGGGATCCTTGAGAGTTTGAGGCGGAAAGTGCATCACGATCGGTGCCAGTGCCGGTGCCGTCTTGGGTGGTTCTGGTGGTGGAACAGGCGGTGGTTCAGGTTGTCTCAAAGCAGCCAGTCTCGCTTCCTCTGCAAGTCGGGCTTTCTCCTTGTTAATAGCATTCTCCTGTTCTAAACTATGGACGCGCTCTTCCAACTGACCAGCTCGTTGCTCAAGTTGTTTCGCGTAAGATTCTATACGCTCTCCTTGACCTCGAGTTTGCTTGTTGTCATCGTCTTTCTTTAGTTCCAAGCTGAGAAGGCGCTGTTCCAGATGCATTGCCCGTTCCTTGAGTTGCATCACGTGAGGATCTGGGTCGGACCGTCGGATCGGGTCGGGCTGTCTGTCCCGCTCTGGTGGCCCTCTGCATTCGTGTGGGGGAAGTGTTGGAGGAGGCTGAGGGGCAGGCTTCTGAGCCGTGACCATGCAGCCTTCGAGAAAGCCAACCCTGTTCTCTAGGTAGTGCGACTGGGGGTGATTAACAGCCGCAAGCACGCTTCTCTCCAGGGACGCCAGTCTGTCTGCGATGTCAGACGTTGGCTGTCGTGGCTGATTTCTCTCGTACACATACCTCTCGAGGTGGGACACCTTGTCTTCGAGCTGCTTCACAGGTTGTCCCTGAATGTTCATTAAAACGGCTGCCTCCAAGACACAGAGTCTGTTTTCCATGGCCTGGATTTTCGCCATTTCAGGAAAACTCATTTTCTCTACATGTCTGGCGTCTTGTCGTTGGATCTGTTGTAGTAGTACGTTTTCCAAAAAAATAACTTTATCCTCCATACTGTTGATTCGGGTCATATCTCGACTACAGATTCGGGTCATATCTTGCACATCTTGAGGCTTTTCAGGAATAGGGTGAACTTTGGTCGATCTGGCAATACGCTCGATGTTCTTAACTCTTTCTTCCAGGTGTGGGTCACGACGAAAACTTGAAGATGCAATTACTTCAGCTGCAATGTTTTCAAAAAAAGCAACCTTGTTCTCCAAAGCCTTGATTCGAGATTTATTTTCCTGGTTGCCGGGTTCACTGTTGCTGGAAGAATCGTTACGATTGTTTGTCATGTTCACTATGTCGGTATTACCATTGTTGGTGATGTTTTCGTGAAAGGTGGTGCCCTTCCCATCGCTGAGACTGAAAATATCCCGTTTCATATCTTTAGAACTTGTCTTCGTGTTCATCTTCCTGGCATGCAGTTCAACCTTTTTTGCCGTCTTCTTCCTGTTTGGGTGCAGACTATGGGTATATGAAGAGGCTTCACTGACGTTTTGCAGTTCTGACTGCAGGTTACTGGTCTCGGGCGATGCTCTGCCACCGGGAGGCTGAACCTCAATTTCAGTAACTCTGTCGTCAGAGGAGCGTTTTGGGACCGGAATTTGTTTTTCCAACAATTGGACTCGAATCTCCAATGGTTTTTCGTTGTCTTCTTTACTTACAAAGCTTCTCTTACATTTGAACAAAAGGTTATTGGCACAACACACCTTGCTGGCTCTGGGCTCGTCCTCCTGATGTGGTGTAGAGTTACATTGCAGCAGCTCCGTAAGCCTCTCCAAGGAGTCTATCCTGTCCCACACATTTCTGTTCTCGTAACCGTCGAAAGGACCGCCTTTCACTTTCTCCCCATGTGCACGCACGCGGTTTTCGAGTTGAGTTATTTTGAGTTCTAGCGTCTTGGCGCGCTCATAGCCTATGGAAGCTCCCGACCTTTCCAGCTCCCCTGAGGGTACACCAGTCGAGTTAGAACAGACAAAGAAAGATGAAATAGTGATAGCACGTTTAAACACTTCCGAGCGACTCACACTAGAACTGTCTGACTTCATTTTCTGGTCGGAATCGGGTATTGAAGATGAAGCGTTACCACTTGTATTGGCTTTCGAAGTAGGCTGACCTGCGGTTAAATCGTCTTTCACAGCCGGGACGTCTGGCCATACAGCCTTATCTTTCCTTTCCAAAGATGTTTCATCAGTGTCCGAATGTGCATCTGCACTATGGCAGGAAGGTGCTAAAGCGCCACAAACTGTACTGGCATGATCTTTTGGAACAGGCTTTCCTGTGGTTGACCCTTCCAGATCAGCTGGAAACCAGTGCGCAAAGACGATCGGGCCGATCTCGGCCGCCGGTGACCCGCGCACGGTTGTGCGCGGGCCAACTCCGTCCGACGTCGGCCCGATGACCTTTTGCGCATTGGGAATTCTGTCTGACAGTGAAGTCTTTAATTCGCTTTCAGTAGGTAAAGGTTCTTTCTTTGCAGCAGAAATGTCCACATTTATATTTGTATTATTTTTTATATTTCGACCATCGGGATGTGAAGTCCAAATATTGCCACTCTTGTCACTTGATATTTTTCGTGACAAAGTCTCTCGCAAGGTTGATTTACTTAAGACAGCCATCTCCTGATTTTTCCTATCAAACGTAAAACTTTTTGAATCTGTTGCCTTCAAGCTGTTTGGCTTTGTGTCTACGTCATCAGGGGATGGCGAAGACACATTGCAACTGACGTTATCAGCGCCGTCCAGTGATGATTCACGAAAAACAAAAACACAGCTTGCATTGGGTGAACACGTTTCTGCTTGTGTTTTCGTTCCTTCGTTTGTGAAACTGAAAGATGGAAAATATTCTGACAGTACTGTTTCAGGCCTGTGTTCGGTTGAAAGACTTTTCGACAACGGTACCCTCGCCTCTCCTGCCGCGGACGTAACGTTTCCTGGCAGTGAGACAAATTCTACTGATGAGGTCATTGATGCTGAAGTTCCCCAGTTTGAATTTGGCGCTGCTATAGCAGCGCCTAATTCAAGCTGGGGAACGTCAGCAATAGCATCGCCTGATTCGTCAGCATCGATAAAAGCATTGCTACTCCAATCATCCAGGTCTTTTGAAGCAGGCTGACCGGAAGTGGACTGATTTATTGTGGGTGGAAAGCTTTTTGTCTGACCCGGACCGATATGTGATGGTGCATTGTTAGGTTCGTGTTTTGGAAAACTCCCAGAGGGAGTAATGTTCGGTTTTGTATCGTTCTGTGATGGTTCCTTGACATGTTCATCAACGTTCTCCGATGGTTCCCTGGCAGGCTTTGTTACGTTCTCCGATGGTTCCTTGGCAGGTTTTGTTACATTCTCCGATGGTTCCCTGGCAGGTTTTGTTACATTTTCCGATGGTTCCCTGGCAGGCTTTGTTACATTCTCCGATGGTTCCGTGGCAGGTTTTGTTACATTCTCCGATGGTTCCTTGGCAGGTTTTGTTACATTTTCCGATGGTTCCGTGGTAGGTTTTGTTACATTCTCCGATGGTTCCTTGGCAGGTTTTGTTACATTTTCCGATGGTTCCGTGGTAGGTTTTGTTACATTCTCCGATCGTTCCTTGGCAGGTTTTGTCACATTCTCCCATGATTCCTTGGCAGGTTTTGAAAAAAGTTCCGACGCTGCCTTGGTTGGTCTCCGCTTTTGAGATTTTTTAGTTGGAAGTTGACGTGTAATTGAATATGGAAAACACCCTGGCTGCTTTTCTAGTTTCTTGGTTAAATCTGCATCGGATGGGAAACTATCAAGGGATTCCCGCCTTTTAAATTCACTATCCAGAAAGCTGGTTTCAACACAAGCTTCATCGTCGTCTGAAGAAAATCTATTTTGCGCGTCCTCGGTACTTCTCTTTCTGTCGGATGTATTATCAAACACGCCATCCAAAGTGTTACTTTTGAAGAAAATTTGGTCGGCTGAAGAAATCTGCCTATTTGGCGCTTGGACTCTCATTCTTCTAAATCCACACACACCTGGCCCGAAAAACTGAAGACGTGCCAGACGATCCAAAACGTCCGCTCTTTTCTCCAAGTTTCGTATGTGGTCAGCATCTGAGCTACGCTTGTGCTTTTTGCGAGGGTGAGGGTTTTTATTTTTCGGAGAGCGAGATTTTTCAAGGGCTGCCACTCGGTCTTCTAACTTATCCAGCCGTTCCAGATCAAGGGACTCGTTGTCGTTCGTGGGTACACGCAAACTGCGACATGGATTGAGACTAAACACACACACGCACGCACGCACGCACACACGCACGCACGCACGCACGCACACACACACACGCACAAACTGTAAATGAACGTCCCATGCATGTTTTCGCGTTATGTGAAGTATGTCTGTCATTATAATATACTAAGCCCAATTTTGCTTCATATTTACTGACGAGCAAAAGAAATGCGTCATCATTTAAGTCATCGGAAACACTTTGGTGTTTCCGATGACTCGAATGAAGTCGCATTTCTTTTGCTCGTCAGTATATAACGCTGGTAACCGGAAAATGTCACAGATTACAAGACCCAGAAGAGGCGTTAGCAAAGGACATTTTCATTCGGGCCGTGTAATCACATTTGTCGGTTATGATGATGATAGAACTTTATTGCCATATGTAATAATACATTAGAAAATCGTTGCGGTGCCGCGCAACTTAAAAAGAAGAACATTAAACACATCAAAATATAATTAAGCTACTCACGTGCACACACACACACACACACACACACACACACACACACACACACACACACACACACACACACACACACACACACACACACACCCGTATGCCTTAGTAACTATTGTGGTCTAAACATAAAAACAATAAGCACGATTTCACAGTAACACAATCAGTATAGGACATATCGTAATATAAAAACACTATATGAAGCGAATTGGCACTATATGAAGCGAAGTTTGGTTCAATATGATTCATGTACCCTGTACATAAAAAAACAATAAATTGTCCTTTGTCTTGAGTCGTTCAGTTTGCGGCTGTTTCAGGTTTGACTAAACACTGTCAAACGACTGCGTACAACGCGGCGATTTCGTATGATTATTTAATCATAATCATAATCATAATAATAATAATAATTCTATTGCGCCTAACCTCAGGTAGAGCTCTAGGCGCCTTACAAATTTCAAAACTACAATTACAGAAGAAGAAAAAAATCAGTGCTTTCTATAATTGTACATGTAATTGCATAAGCTCTAGCTTGTAACGCTATCAAGTATAATGGCTGAAAATGCGAAATGCCAGCAGGTGTATATATTTAAATCCTTTTCTCAGGTTTTCGCTTCCGTGAAAAATACTAGCGGGTATCTCGTCAGTTTCTCTAGTGCTGCGATCTTCTTCGCATGTTTGCTGCTGTTTATTCTCCGTTCATGTGTGTGCATGGGAACGAATTTTCGAGAGTACGTACACACTAAAAAGTGTTTTAATCACATGGTGCATAAGGAGGCTGTAAATGTGGCAGTATGAGCATATTAAATTTTGTGCTTTCGTTTTGAAAAATACAAGTGTGCAGATTGTATCTTCTTGGTTTGCAAGGGTTTCTGGGAAGGAAAGTATATCAAGCAACTACATGAGTATTAATTTGCTTGTAATGCAATATATCAGTACACGTGTCAAAGAAGGGAAAACTTCATGGAGTGGGTATATACATGCATCATCGCATGTACTAAAACAAGATCAAACGAGAGACGAGCGTTTTATCGTCTGCATCAGAAATTCTACAAAATATGTTGTTAGGATTGTGGTTGTGTTATCCTGTGAGAGCGTGCGTGTGTTGATCGTAGGTAACGATCCGATGTTTATTTGAGCTATCACGGTTATGATTCACGTGCCTTTTTAGTAAGATTTTCTTTGGTTCGCGAGTAGAGCCGTTTTCGTTTTGTTAAGTTTAGTCCGGAACGTTCTAGAAAGGTCGCACTGTCTGGTGGCCTCGTACGTGTCACGTCGGTTAGTTGGCTACACTTCGCTACATTTTTCGCTACTTTTTGTTTTCCTGTGCGCGTGGATTGAGCAGCCTTTATTTTTGTTTTGGGAATGTTCTCGTACTTTCTAGAGCTACCAGGTGATAGGGATACCATACTTTTATGTGACTTAATTATACGCTAGAATTTAGAGCTGAAGTAAGCAGCCGAGTTTTTGTAGCCTGTTATAGTTTTTCTGGAGAGTTTATTTTAATGAGCTTCAGCTGCGTGTTTCGTTCTGATTGGTTGCGTTGTATGATTTCCGTAGAAGATTCTAGATTTTCGTAGTATATATAAGGAGGGCGCTGGGAAAGCCCGGGGGTACATTATTAGTTTATTGCAAGAGACGCTGTGTATGAGAAACTTTGTGTGGACATCGCAGAAGAGACTTTGTATCAGTAGTTTGTGCATTTGAAAGTGCATTATTGTGTGGATATCGCATCGCTGAATTAAATATTGTTGGAACTGTTACTCCAGTATTGTCTACATCCTTAAGCCACGTGTGACGGATTGCAGCTGAACGAGGTTTATTTTAAAGAACTCTACGTGTGTGTGTCTGGTGTGTTTATCATACTTCGACTATAACTCCACCACGTAACATATGTCAACACATAATCCCCTGTATAATAAAACAGAGTCAAGGTAAGCAAGTACAAAAGAAAGTCAACAAGAATGGCAAAGCTTATGGCTCATGCGCATGACTGATCACACAATTGTGACCTTGTCCTTTCCAACAGCTAGTAAAAGGTTTGCCTACGAAATCCGTGTATATTTTTTCAGCTTTTCGTGGCCCTTGACCTTTAATAATAATAATAATAATAATGAGTACTTGTATAGCGCCTAACCTCAGATTAGAGCTCTAGGCGCTTAACAAAAACTAATTGTACAAAAATAACTAATTACAAAAACGCAATTTACAAAAAGTACTAAAACAAAATACAACGCACTCTGTAAACAAGCAATAAAGTCACCAATCAAAAGTGCTACGCTTATGGACTCATACTCGCAATCGCGCTTGCGCGCGCGCGCGCACACACACACACACACACACACACACACGCACGCACGCACGCATACACACACACACACACACACTCACACTCACACTACTTCTAACATAGACATGACTTTAACATGACAGGTGTGTGACAAAGTCATTTATAGCAGACAGAATAAATATGGGTCTTTAGGGCTCGCTTGAATGCCTCTCGCGAATCCACGTATCTCAGTTCGCGTGGGAGGTCATTCCAAACAACTGGGCTCTGATACCGGACCTTCGTGAGGGTTCAACCAACTTTTATGCATAGAAAGGTCTTATCATAAACTACCTTCGTTACAAATTTGATTGAAAATTTTGCAAGAACGCTGGAACAAATCTAATTTGTTTGTGTCAAAACATGGCTATATTTTACCAATTTTCTGACCTCTTGTGATCCTTTGCCTTTCCGAGGGGTCTTCCAAATTATGCACAGAAAACTTTTTCTGTCATGTATCTTTAGAACAAGTTTAAGTTTGAAGCTGTAAACTGTATTTGAAAGGGGGGGGGGGGGATTGAGAAAAAAACTTGTTTGTTTGTTTTTTAAAAATACGGCTTGTTTTAACCTATTCCCTGAACCCCTATGGCCTTGCCCTTTGAGAGAGGTCACTGAAATTGGTTTGTTTAGAAAGGTCTTGCCACAAATTCACTTGGGCCAAATTTGAAGACTGTGGCTTGAATTGTCTCCGAGATAATGCCAACTTAACCCGTTCAATGCCCGTTGCCCGTTGATGGAAACTGTGTTTCTGCAGTCTATGTCAATTCAACATCAACAAAGCCTAACTGTCCTAGAAACATGGATTCAAAGTGATGTCAGCAAGAGGCAATCATTCTCATGGGCGCCCGCAACTGCGCGTGCTCATGAGGATCTATACCTCTTGCAGTTGGGTGTGTTCAGATTTTCTCGGCACTGAACGGGTTAAAGTTTACCACGGACGACAGCGGACACCGGACAGGCGACCACTGGCTTATTACATTGACTCACTTTTGATATCGTACTTGAGCCTATAAATTAATAAGTAATTAGGTTATATGTGCGTTGGTCCCTGATTCTGACCTAGCGACCGGCCCTAATCAGTTCGCCAGGTCCAAAATCACAGCACAACTTTCGTTTACCGCTGTCGCTTTGGAGGTCTGTAGAAATATAATTCGCAGACTTGAGCCTCAGTGTTTAGCATGGTGGACGCCATATTGTCCAGGTCGCAACGCTTCAGTGCTGACACTAGCGCGAGGAATCCTGCAGTGCCCTGTAAAGACAACATTTGTGCTTCGTCAGAAATGTTTACCCCAGTAGCAAAATGTCCTCGGGCGAACGACGGCCGCAGATGGCCTGCGCACAGCCGTGCGCGGACCATCTGTGGTCGTTGTCGGCCCGAGAACCTTTGCGCCCTGGGTATGTGCAAAGTTAGTTCCAAGTTTAGATTTTTTTCAGGACATATTATTAATTGGGGCTACATCAGAGATGTTTATGATGAAATTTGTTTTAAATAATTAGGCATTGAATCGTCTGTGTTGGGTTACTTCGAGGGTTACATCGTGGCGCGGAGGTCTGATAATCAGCTTCAAAGGACTACAAACCACGTTGTTTTCATCCCTACGTCACACGACCAATGCCTTTAGCGCAAACTGTGCCACATGGCCGAGCTACAAAAACCCTTGTAGCGACAAATGGCGGACTTTTTGTAGCCCTCTTTCTGACGCGTCTTCGACGTCAGTTTTGTTCAATAGAAGATCACCACACGTTCTAAAGTACAAATTTACTTAGTGTTGTTCGAAACAACAGACACACTACTGGAGACGGCAACGTCATGAAAGATTTTAAATTACGTCATAAGTCTATTATGTATAAATATTTATTCCTTTTACGTCAGTCATGTCTGGCGCGATCCAGGTCGGAAGATTTCTAGTCTTGGTTTCTTTTACGAAAATAGTGGAGGAATGAAAACAAATACGTTTTTGGTAGCAGGGGCTTGCTGCACGGACCCTTGACGGGCATGAGGGAGGTCAAAGAAACCATTGTACTCCTCAGGCCTTCGGTCTTCGGGGTACAATGGTTCCTTTAACCTCCCTCAGGCCTACAAGGGTCTGTGTAACAAACCCCTGCGACCAGTAACTTACAATGTAACCCCAGAAGTAACCTAACACAGACGGTTCAATGCCATTGTGATGTCGCTCAGTCTAAATTACGCACTATTTGAAGCCTCGAATGTGTGTCTGACGTCAAGAGTAAAACGCCAATATTTCTGACGTCAGACTGTATTTTTTTGGAAATACACAGGGGACGCGAATCTTTGTGATTAGGTTACCATGCCCGGTCGTGCCAATGTGCTTGCTTTTTGCCGCTGGAATTTCAAACGTTTACCAGCGGTGCTTCTTCTAAGCAGCCAATGACAAGATCCGAATCTGTAGCAATCAAGTGCGGACTTTTCTCACTGGGTTCAAGCGATAACACTTTCTAAATTTTGAGCGCAGGACTGTGTGGCAAGCGACACGGCAGGTCTGATTTCGTACATGATACATGTATTGTTGGCATCTTTCGTCAACCGGTACTGAGCTCATACACGCATTCAACAACGAATGCGTGTATGACCAATCATAGTGTCGGAAACTGGAGTGACTGAACGACAATATTTAATGTACGGACTCTTGTTTTGTCTGTCAGACTATTTTGCCACCATCTCTGAACTATCACGATTGATCTATAACTTGTGACAGTGTGTTCTCACTTGTTTCCTCAACAACGCCAAAAGAAGCCATGAGAAATTTAAGGATCGTGCCAAATTCTCGTACCACAATAGAACTATTACATGTCGGTGAACTTGTTTAACCCACTCGAGACTTGACGCATCCGGCTACGCGGCAGATAACCGCGTATCCGAATGCCGCACCTCTCGAATGAGTTAAAATTCTCACCTGCTTTCTCAAGAAGGCCAGCAGAAGCCTGTTGACCGCCCGCGGTCCCCCAGGGTACGTAAGGTCCAGTTGCAGACAGTGGCCGCGCCCGATAGCTCCAAGGCCAAGCAACGCCCACGTCATCTGACGCGGCTCTATAATGTCAATCAAGTGCGCGTGATGCAGGTCCATGACCTCGCGGTGAATGGTGTTCAGGCCGGGGATCACGCCGCGAGAATCCAGTCCAGTAGTGTAGGTCACTAGGGCGCTGGTGTGGGAATAGGGGACGACAGATCTGATGTCTGCGTTGTAATCGTTCAACGGACTGTAAACACGGCTGTATGGACACGTACAGGCAGGATTCGGACAAGAGTTGTGGACACTCGTATAGTGTGGGAAGAAAGGACTGGTGATACAACTCAGACGACTACAATAACAGTTCATTACGTTGGGGGGTGCATGTGCTGGGCAGCGCTGTACTGGGCTGGAACACATGACTATTGGCGGGATCGTCTGGTATATCCCGTGAACTGGACATGGGGTCATGGTCAACCTTGACCGGCTTCTGGACTTTGGGCTTTTCGTGAATCTCGCATGGCCTTCCTTAGATCTGTAAAAAGGCGTCATGATATCCCATTTGTCGCTGCTCTGTGCTGAGATTGATTTACCGGTGTCATGTCCAGGAACGGTGTGGTGTTTGCTGAGGGGACGCATAGATGTAAGTTTCAGACCGGTGGGCGAAGAGCCGGGAGATGTCCCTGACACAGCTGAAGTCGATGACTGTTTAGTGGCGTTCAAGACATGAACTGGCCTCATACGTTTCCACGGGGCGATATTAGGGAAGTCAAACGTACTCGGTGGAGGTGGTGTATTAATGACGTCTGCTGAAGGAATGTTCACTAGCTCCGGCCTGTCCCTGGGAAAAGATCTTTCATTCGGTCTCCATGGTGTTCCCCAAGGAGAGGATTTAGGGTCAGGTTTGGCATGGGGCAGGGGTAGCGTGAATGTTTCTGGGTTATCTGCAGGGGACTTGGATATCGTGGGTGTTTCTGGGCTGTCGGCAGGGGAACTGGATATCGTAGGTGTTTCAGGGTGTTCGGCAAGGGATTTGGATAACGTGGGTATTTCAGGGTTGTCGGCAGGGGACTTGGATATCGTGGGTGTTTCTGGGCTGTCGGCAAGGGAACTGGATATCGTAGGTGTTTCAGGGTTTTCGGCAGGGGATTTGGATAACGTGGTTATTTCAGGGTTGTCGGCAGGGGACTTGGATATCGTGGGTGTTTCTGGGCTGTCGGCAGGGGAGCTGGATATCGTAGGCGTTTCAGGGTTTTCGGCAAGGGATTTGGATAACGTGGGTATTTCAGGGTTGTGGGCAGGGGTCTTGGATATCGTGAATGTTTCTGGGCTGTCGGTAGGGGAACTGAATATCGTGGGTGTTTCATGGTTTTCAGCAGGGGAACTGGATATCGTGGGTGTTTCAGGGTTTTCGGCAGGGGAACTGAATATCGTGGGTGTTTCAGGGTTTTCGGCAGGGGAACTGGATATCGTGGGTGTTTCAGGGTTTTCGGCAGGAGAACTGGATATCGTGGGTGTTTCAGGGTTTTCGGCAGGGGAACTGGATATCGTGGGTGTTTCAGGGTTTTCGGCAGGGGAACTGGATATCATGGGTGTTTCATGGTTGTGGAGAGAGGACCTGGATAACGTAGGTGATTCAGGGTTGTCCGCAGGCGACGAAGCCGGTTTTACTCTTGCATCCTGAGTATTGTTTCCATCGGTCGATGGAGTTGGGGTAGGTTTATTGTCTATTTTTGTCTTAGACTGCACAGGGAGCAGCAGCACGTGTGGCCGACGAGAGTTTTCCTGTGGCTGTTTATGGTTGTTCGACATATCACTGTTGGTGTTCATATCACTGTTCTAATCCTGGTGAAGTTGCCTGTGTAAACACACAAACAAAATAGATCAACCCAGACACTGCCAGCGGCTAGAAATGCCGTACTTGCAGCCGTCAAGAATTCTGTGCACACTGATTGTCTCCCTCGAGTCGCTACAGCTGATCAGCGGTAGAATCGGAAGAGACAACCAGTAAGTGATTCACCCGTCTGCTTGAGGCATACAGATGTAACAGTGGTCAGCAAGAGGCATAGCGGCCGTAAGCCCCGCGTCTGTAGGGACTCGTGAGGTATTATGACATTGGCATTTGAGAGAACATCCCGTCGAAGAAAGCACACGCTTAAGTTACAACACAATTTATTAACTTGTTCAGTGCCGAGAACATTTGAATACCACCCATCTGTAAGAAATATAGATCCTCATGAGCCCCGCAGTTGAGGGTCTCATGAGGATCTATGCTTCTTGCTGACATGACTTTGAATCCATGATTATTGAACACAGCTAGGGATTTTTGGTCTTCAATTACCGAAGATTGCAGAAACACACCCTGCGTCAGCTGGCACTGTACGGGTTAATATTTCAAAATAGATATTATACAAACAAGTACACAATTTACTTTTTACAGCCGTCGTGTATAAAGATAAATGATGGTGAGAATTGCCTATTTATACTAATACTGTGCATACTAATCTGAATGACACACCGCCAAGATCAAGGGTCACAAGAGGCCCACAAATATATATATATATATATATATATATAATTTTTTTAAAACCATATTTTACGAAGATTGATTATTCTCAAATAATATTTTTGTTTTAATTTCAAATCTAAACTTGGTAAAGAGATGCCTGATGGTAAGACCTTTCTGTGCATTCTAATTTCGATGATCCTTCGCAAAGGACAAGGGTCGCAATAAAGAGGTCAAGAAATAGGTCAAAACTAGCCATATTTTCACAATTTTCCCCCTCAAATATTGCTTTAGACTTTAAACCGAAACTTGGTACAGAAGTACCTGATGGTAAGACCATTAAATGCATAATAATCTGGATGACCCCTCAAAAAGGTCAAGGTCACAAAAGTTTGACAAATATGTGTGGGAAATTCCAGTTTTGAGTTGTTTTAAAAATATAATTTTCGTTTTATAAAATTTTTGATCAGTCATACAAGTGAGCCATATGGGTTTTGCCATTCTTGCTTGAATTCTAAAGCTTTTGTTTTATTTAACTGCTATGGATATTTCCTGGGTGAGCGTCTGTGTTAGATCTTTCATTAGGTGAGCTCTGTGTTTGTTTTAAGTTCACTTGTTCTCAGCATATGCCGTTTGCTGTTTGCTGGGTGTTCATTGTACGAGACTAGCCAATAAAGAGATTGTACTTGCAGTATATTTATCAAAATGTCTCTTCAAGAATTTACAAACCTTACTTTGGTCACAGTCATGTTTTTCTAATACTTCAAAAATGTATTGGTCACAGTTAAATGTCCGCCACACGGCATAATCGGCGAGCAGTAAAATATTCAATAATGATAATCAGACTGTGTTCATAGGATAACAGTGTATTCACATGCTATCTTTAGAGATATTTTGTTCATACACTTGATGCAGAATCCGTTTGTATTTCTTCTAAATGTCAGTTTTATGCTGAAATTCGTTTCCATGTTACGCGTCAATATTTGAGCATGGCCGACTATTAGTTAACGTCTCAAACCGACTGATGTGCGTTGGTTATCTTTTTTCATGTAGAAATACTTGAAACTGACATGACTACACTTCTTTAAAAAAAGTGTAACTTGATGGTTTTAAAACAAATTTAATTTTTGAGCCCCATGTCACGTTTTGGTATTTCTGTGACTATGTAGAGTGCCAGCAGCCAAACAGTTATTTTGTATTCTATTTCAATCACTCTGGTTTACAAAGCGGAAGCTGACCTATCACAGATAAGATACTTTGGGCGTCCTCGAGAAGAGAGGCCAAACGGCGGCATTCCCTAGATAGACACCCAGGCGGAGCATATGCCACAAATACACTTCTGTTCGAAGAAGATGCCTAACGGTACTAGGTCCAGGCAGACCCACTCGGAGAGTGCGCCACAAGTAAATTTCTATTTGAAGAAGATGCCTAACGGTAGTACGCCCCATATAGACCCACTCGGAGAGTACGCCACAAGTACACTTCTATTCAAGTGAGATGCTTAGTGAGTCTATCTTAGTCTCTCATTTTAATAGAAGTGTACTTGTGGCGTACTCCCCGAGTGGGTCTATCTGGGGAGTACGGCCCCCGCATCGGTACGAGATGTTCAGACTACTGAATCAATCATGGCGCTTACCTCGTATTCAGCCATCTGCCGCCGTGGAATGGCATTTCTTTGGGACAGAGTTTTCCGTGCGACGAAGTCAGTCATGATCGTATGATGCCATGCTGTTTGACGAGACTCTCAGAAGACACTGGTATGTAGTGTGTACGGAATGGGTGCCTACTGGTTTTGGAAGACTGCTGGGGTGCTGACGTCAACTAAGACTT
Source organism: Semisulcospira habei (assembly GCA_036245525.1). Taxonomy (NCBI): domain Eukaryota; kingdom Metazoa; phylum Mollusca; class Gastropoda; family Semisulcospiridae; genus Semisulcospira; species Semisulcospira habei. The sequence goes on from BTPG01000004.1 coordinate 153,336,146, forward strand.
TGTGGGCGGGAAAAGCCGCTCTGCGCTGCAGAGGCTCTTTTCGCCGCCACACAAACACGTACAGGGCGATGATGGTTGAATGCGCATGTTGTTCTTTGACACGTATCTCGTGACGTAAATACTTTATCAGACTATTGACGTCAGTATAAGGTACGCGCAGATACTCTCACTTTTGTCAAAATCCACTGAGACCAAACCTAAAGGATGTCTGCCTGTAAAATGCAAGGAAATAACAAATACATAAACACCCTTTTGTAGTTTAACCCACTACATCCTGAGGCTCGTTAACAAAAATCTTATTGTCCTATGAAAGCTACTTTACAAATTAGGAGACAGATCAATCGTTTTAGTTCAAGGGTGGTGGCAGAATAGCTTGGCGCCTGAGACGCCAAGCTATTCTGGCACCACCCTTGAACTTTCATAGCCAATTTTCGTTTCAAGCAATGGCTATCAGAATAAAAAGGGTTACTGAATACATTTTATTGTTTACGATTTAAAAGAAAGAGTAAACTGTTTTGTCTCTGTTTTGTCCGCAGAGGGTGTCATTCTTTGTTGTTGTTTTTTCATACACAGGGGCGGATCTTTTGCTAGGGGTTCTGGACCCCTCCCCCTCCCCCCCCCCCACCACCACCACCACCACCGACCGACTCCCCCACCCACCACTCCCGTTGTTTGATTCTGTTTATCCTGAAAAAAAAAACTCTTCATCATCATCATCCTTCTCTCTCTCTCTCTCTCTCTCCCCCTCTCTCTCTCTCTTCTCAGATACTTTTACACGAAAAAGGAATTAAGAAGAAAAAGCAACTTTTCCGGTGTCATTATTAGTTAACGAAACAGTTAGTTTCTGTTTTATACAGCATTAATTCATGGTGTTGAATAGCCGGTCGATGACACTAACCCTGTGCTGTTGTTTTGGAGTTTGTTTCTTTGTAGTTTGCTGGCCGTCAATCTGAATCAACTGATACACTGTATTTGAGCATTGTAATGCTTCTAATTATATATGGCTAATTGAATTATTGTTAACTCATTCGAGACGAACGGCGACAGGATACGGGGTCTATGCCACGTATCCGTATGGCCTTTCGTCTCGAGTGAGTGAATAGTCTTGGAAAATGGAACATACAATTTTGGTAATGTTGGGATTAACTGCTTCAGTGCCGGCTAGCGCAGACTGTGCTTCTGCAATCTTCGATAATTCAAGACAGAAAACCCCTGGATGTACCAGAGACACGGATTCAAAGTGATGTCAGAAAGAAGCATAGATCCTCTTGCGCCCCGCAACTGCGGGGGCTCATGAGGATCTATACCTCTTGCGGTTGGCTGGTGTTATCATTTTTTCGGCATTGAACGGGTTAATAAAAACTGTACGATGTATCTAGTTTCAACTGAACATTTGCTCTCCCCGAAGTCAGAACTAACTTTTTAGACGATATTAATGAGCTCCTTCTCTCTCGAATCCAAAATTATGCCCCTTAATAAAGTTATGTGTGTCGGTCTGTGATTTGGGACCTGACGGCTCGAGGCCGTCAGTTCTAAAACCTTATACCAGCACGTAATTGTGCAAACGTAAAACTGTGTTGAGTTCATTGTTGTGTGCCCCGCTCAGTGCCAGCTGACACAGACCGTTTTCTGTAGTCTTCGTTACTTCAGCACCACACACACACACACACACACACACACACACACACGCACGCACGCACGCACGCACGCACGCGCACGCACGCACGCACACGCACACGCACACACACATACACACACACACACACACACACACACACGCACACACACACACACACGCACACACACACACACAAACGCCTAGCTGTGCCAGGATAATGGATTCAAAAGTTGTTTCAGCTAGAGGCATAGATCTTCATGAGCCCCCGCAACTGCGGGGGCTCATGAAGATCTATATCTCTTGCAGTTGGGCGGTGTTCAAAGTTTCTCGACACTGAGAGGGTTACGTCCTCTAACTTGGCTTCGACCAGAATAAGAACTTAGGCCAGGCGCTCGCCTTTGGTTTATTGGTTGGTGATGAAGCTGCAAGCGGCAACTGCTCTGCTATTCGCTCTAATGATTTAACCCTGTGTGCGGGAGTTCTTTCGGGGTATCCATCCGAAGGCCCTCCCTTGACTGCATGACCTAACGAGCGCGCGGCGTGTTCTAGAGATGTGATTCTGTCAGTGAGAGGTGTCGGCTGTTTCACTGCATTCGTATCATCGGAACTCCATCCAGACTGTTGTCCACCAAGGAGATTTTCTAGACGGTTCACTCTGTTGTTCATAGGGCCGTTCTCACCTGCCATTCTTTCTAAAGAGTCCACCCTGCTAGGAATAGATCTGTTGAGGTTGTGTTCATTTTGCCCGTCATCGTCCCGTAGTAGTGTCTCCAAAGAAGCGATTCTATCCGTCAAGGGCCTGTCCGGAATTGGATGATAAGTGCCTCCTTGCAAGATCTTTGCTGTTCCGTGTAGATTTGCCTCCAGTGCGTTAAGTCTATCCTTTACGCATTCCGTAAGGCCTTTCAGATTCTCCAGAGACTGAACTTCGTCTTGGATGTTTCTCTCAGGACTTGTTCCGGAAGGTTCTTGTGCGAGTTCCTTTCCTGGAACGCCCATGAGGTTTTCAAGTGAACGAATTCTCTCTGCGGCAGGTCTAGAGCGTTGCTGCCAATCAAGACTTGTGGATGAACCACAATGTGCGCCGCGTATTTGGTAATCCAAAACGTCAATCTTCGGCTTCAGAGTATTTTCAAGAGCCTCTTTCCGTTCATTCTCAAGATCCTCTTTCCGTTCATTATCAATATCCTTTTTCATTTCTTTTACAAGATTCTCTTCAGGATCTGGATCAAGATCCTTGCTTGTCGCCTCGTCAGTTTGCATATCATCGGCAAACCTCTCAAGAGAATCGACTCTATCTGCCAGATTTCGCGAAGGGTAGCCCTCGGACGGCCCTCCTTTTATTTTTTTCCCTGATGCCCGTAAGAGATTTTCCAGTGAAACAACCTTGTCTTTCACTGGTCTCACTGGACTTTGTTGAGACGTCTCGCTGAGCATGTCCGAATGTGTTCCGCGTAGCTTTCTTTCCACAGAATCCAATCTGTCTTTCAATGCATTGTCCAAGTCTCCACCTTCTGTTTCCCTCGGAAGGTCTCTGCCGTCTTCGATGAGGCAATTTTCCAAGAAACGAATCCGTTCCTCTAAGTTTTTTGTGTGTTCACTTTCCGGACTCGCGCCATCTGGTTGCTCTGTTCCAGTTATCAATGTCTGGAGGTTATCTATTCTCTCTTCGAGCCTGTCGGCACTGTTGCCACCAAAGGGCCTGCCTGTTTTATCGTTCTTTGCTGTTCGGGCGAGACTGATTATCAGTGGACTTCCATAAGTCTGACTACCTAGACGGTTTCGCAAGGAACTTCCACAAGCCCGACCATCAAACGTATTTAAACTGGAGTGGTCAGCATTATGACTCTGTTGTCCAAAAAGCGGTAGTCCTCCCAGAATAAATCTTTTCAAGAAGTCTAATCTATCCTCCAAATTTCTTACTGCGGAGTGTTCAGAGGGTCTTTTATTTGAGTATTCCCTAGTGTATTCCTGCGGTTGTAAGGTATTTCGTGTTATCATATTCCCCTCTTCCGATGGTCCACTTTCTCCGAAAAATGATGGTCCTCGAAGAATGAGTTTACTTAGAAAGTCTAATCTATCCTCCAAGATTCTTATTGCGGAGTCTTCGGAACTCCTTGGTGTGAAGTTACTTTCTTGCAATGGTCCAAATCTGCCCCCATTTTTTTCTGTACTTATTTTGCCTGTATCGCGTGCTTGTTTTTCTCTGAACCTTTCATTTTTTGGAAACAACGTATTGTCAGTACTTTCGACTTGGTCTTTTGTGGAACGCCCTCCTGTTTGACAAAAATGTCTTTCAATGGAATCGACTCTGCGGTGTAAGTGTTCGCCCCTTATCTTGTCCGCATCACGTGCTTGTTTTTCAAGGGCTGCAACAGCGCGTTCCAAATTTCTTGCACGCTCTTCAGCGCACAGGTTAGTTTTGGTCTTCAATTTGGTTCTGCGCTTTGGAGCCTTGATAGAATCAGCACTGGTGCCGACGCTTAAGGCAGAACTTGCTGACGGTGTGCTCGTATCGTTTCTTCTTGCTCGTCTGGGTTGATCATCAGGAGAATCATTATCGCCATTGGCGACTCTGTTGATGTTTTCCATGCGATTCGAGTGTTTGGTGGGCATTTGGACGTTTTGTTTCGACTGCATTTCGCCAATTTCCGATGATGACGGCGAAGACCAAGGATCGGGGCACGAGCTAGACAGAAATGGAAAACAGGAAGTATGCACTTATTTGTCTTAAATCAATGAACTCTAATTGCTTCTTATCCCCTTGCTTTACTATGTTATGCCATAAAATATGTTTAAACCAAGGGATAAACCAACACATTATTATCATTTCTCACCTGTAACCCTATAATTTTCAAGAAAATGCAACCGCAAACGACAAAGAATCGCATATGCCCCCGCAGGTGCGGAGGGAGGCGGGGGAGGGGGTCGGGCGAGGGGGGGGGGGTGGGGAAGGGGGAGGGTAGGGGGGGGGGGCTTATGGCATTCTTTGCTTTTGCTCGCCCAATTGATATCCGCGTTTCTTGGCTGAGTGGGCTCATATGGTCAGGAATATATCATGGTAACACAGACATAATTTTCGTCTGCTGGCCCCATCGGTATGTGCATTTGTTGGCTGGATGGAGTTGCTAGGCATTGAATGTGCCATGGTTTCAAAGGCATAATTTGGCCGCATAAAGGGAAGTTAGTTATTGGGCTTTAAGTTTAAAGCCATGCAGTGGTACTGCGAAACTGCTTGGATAGGGATTAATTCACATTCGTTCAAATATGAATAACACGACAACAGGAATTTTATGTCAACCCATCTTGATGACTTTACGTGTTTGGGGAGCTGCACCGTGGTCCGAGATGTCCGTGTTTATACAAGACGTGTATCGTGCAATGGACTACTGTGCGCCACCTAACTGATGTGGCGACTGATCCCAAGTACATAATAGTTCTAAGACCTTGGCCTAGTGTCGGTTGACTGTGGTCTGCTTCTTATGTCATGTATCTGTTGTTTTATGTGCTCCAGAGTGAATGTTTCTTCTTCCCTCAGCATTTTGTCCACAGGTTAACTCATTCAGCCCTGACGCACTACAGCAGGAGATGGGTCGATCATGATAATTCAAAGGTAGTGCCAGATTAGCTTGGCGCCAACAGGTCGATCCATCTCCTGCAACAGGTGCATAGTCGTTAGATGACGCCTCCAAAATTTGGGAAATACGTGCGTCGGGCTGAATGAGTTGAATCTGCGTCAGGGTGGGAACTGAGTGTGCGACTGGGTAAGGGTGCAACTGCGTATGGAACGTCGAGTGACCGCAGGAAAATGGGAGACGTAGTTGTGTTATATATATATATCTCGGATCCCTTTGAAAAATTTCCATAATCAACTTAGCATGGGACAATACAGTTTTCTGAATCTGAATCTGAAATATCTTACCAGGGATGTAATTAGACATTTCCACAGATAGGTCATATGTCCTGGAGTTGCCAGCATGAATAGGACATGACTGTGTCCGCCATATAGAAATTTCACTCATTCACCCCGGCGCACGTACTTCCCAAATTTTGAAGGTGTCATCTAAACGACTATGCATCCGTTGCAGGAGATGGATCGACCATGATAATTCAAGGGTAGTGCCAGATTAGCTTGGTGCCTGTCGGCGCCAAGCTAATCTGGCACTACCCTTGAATTATCATGGTCGATCCATCTCCTGCTGTAGTGCGTCAGGGCTAAATAGGTTAATACTGAAAAGCAAAAGAAATGCGACATAACTTCTGTGTTTCCGATGTCTCAAATGATGTCGCATTTCTTTGGCTCGTCAGTATAGCAGCTACACTGAAGATAGTGTTTCGTGAGTGGTCACTGCGTGCGATGCAGACAGCCTACTAAAGGCCCCGCTACACGAGCCCGGTTTTGAGGCCGATTCCCGATCAGTTTTCGAATCGGTAGGTGATCGGGCCGGACTAAAAAAACGTGTGCACTGCCACACTGACATTTCCCGACTTGTTTAGCCGACCGGTTTGAACCGAAGATCAAAGTCGTACCTGTTCTGCAAAATGACTGCTAGTTTTGACAGTGATGATGATGTGCTTGCATTATCAGCAGTTTTGCATCATATTCGGGAAGAGGCGTGCGAAACATCAGCGGCAACGGCGGTGGTACTGATCACAACAGGCGTGTTCGGCCATTTGCAAACTACGACATGCTTTGCGAGACGCGCTCTGATTGGTTGAAGCTTACAACCGGGGCCGAATCAGATCGGGAAAATAGAGTAGGTTCTAGACACCCGATTCCCAGCCGATTGGGACCGGATCGGATAATTGACGTCATCCGATCGCAATCGGATCGGAATCGGCTTCAAAATCGGGGCACAACCGGCTCATGTGGCGGGGCCTTAATGTGCTTCGTAAAATAACAAAGTCCAGGACAACAAGAAAGTGAACGGATGTAGGCGGTTTCTACGCAATTATAATAGGACATTTGATCTACTGCCACCTACATTAATCGGTCATTTTTACCGAAGCAGTCGGACTACGATGATTAGTTGCATCCCTGCCTTACCACTTGATATCACTGACGACAGGCCGGTCGAAAAAGAGGCTGCATAGTCGTGCCTCTGTGTTGAGCATCATGTTGGCCAGGTGATCGTTGTAGCAACGCTTCAACGCGGACACTAGCGCAATAAAACCTGCCGTTCCCTGGAACACAAGTATTTAATACATGCACGTTAACCCCTTGATCTTCCGCGGACGCAAACTGTATCATGAAATCATTGTTAACCCGTTCAGTGCCAGCTGACGCGGACCGTGTTTCTGCAGTCTTCGTTAACTCATTATACCCCAGACACACCACAGGAAGATAAGGATCGACCATGATAGTTCAAGGGTGATGCCAGAATAGCTTGGCGCCTATGGCGCCAAGCTATTCTGGCATCACCCTTGAACTATCATGGTCGATCTGTGTCCTGCACTGCAGTGCAGTCTTCAGAGGACAACGGCAAAATTTTAGGATTTCGGTCTTGGGGTACAATGAGTTAAGTGAACAGCAAACAAGCCTAGCTGTCCCAGGAACATGGATTCAAAGTGGTGCCAGCAAAGAAGCAACTGCGGAGGCTCATAATGGTGGTGTTCAAATGTTCTTCGCACTGAACGGGTTAATTCAGCACCAAAGAGAACACCGTCAAAGAAACTTGCAGCTGTATTTTGTTCGCTTTTCCCTGGGCAGCGAAGGGGTAAATATAAAGATGAAAAGAAGCAGTGGTTGCAATTTAACCTATTCAGTCCTGACAACTGCCACAAAAGACAGGTCGGCCATATGGCAGAATAGTTTGGCTCCTAGAATGACCATGACAGTCCAAGTGTAGTGGTAGAATAGCTTGGCGCCTGCAGGCGCCAAGCTATTCTGCCATTACCCTTGGACTATCATGGCCGATCTGTCGCTTGAACTCTTACGTAATCTTCAGCGGACAAGCCTCAAATTTCAGGGCTTGCGGCTCAGTGTAGTGACAGATTTCAGGCCACTTTATACAATTTCAAATACAAGCGATCAAAATTTCCGAAACTTCAGTAGCTGAGCTGACCCTTCGCACCACGTGAATGTCCTGTGTTTGTCTTGTACTGTGTTTGTCTTCAGAGTGTATGTGTGTGTCACGTGAGCGTGCGTGTTGGGTTCAGTTCGCGGCGCTTTGAGCCGATTCGCAGAATTGGGTAAAGCGCCTATATAATAACCGGTATTATTATTATTATTATTATTAGATTTCTCACCTGTTTTCTCAAGAAGGCCAGCAGAAGCCTGTTGACTGCCCGCAGTCCCTCTTCGTACGTAAGGTCCAGTTGCAGACAGTGGTCGTCCCCGATAGCTCCCAGGCCCAACAGCGCGCACGTCATCTGACGCGGCTCCATGACGTCAACCAGCTGCGCGTGATGCAGGTCCATGACCTCGCGATGAATGGTGTTCAGGCCGGGGATCACGCCGCGAGAATCGAGTCCAGTGTTGTAGAAACAAGTAGGGTCCGGCACGTAATACTTAATCATAGGATTCACTGGAGACGTACACTGGCGGCTCCTGTAGACTCCATTCCTACTCACATTTTCCACACCTTTATTTTCTGCTGAGAATGATCTGGTGGGTGAGTGTTTGATAGGCGAGTACCGATTCAGGTATTTCTCGTAAACAGAATCAGCGTCCAGGGTGATTACTGGGGACTTGTTAGACTTTCGTCTGGAAGGGTAAACCAGAGGAGTCACAGCCCTCAGCTTCGCGGGGTCGGTATCACATTCCGACCACGGTTTCTGTGGGATGAATTTAGCCATGGGTATATGCTTTGCAGAATCGAAGGCAGCGTTTTGTAATGGTTTCGTTTTCTCTTTGGCAACAAGAGGCTTTAGTTGCCCAGCAACAGTTCTATTCTTGGGCCCAGTGTTAATACCACGACCTGCTTTTGCTTTAGGGGACCTAATTTCACCAATAGGCCTGATGTCATCAATGGGCCGTATGCTGTCAGCATTTGGCCTCTTGGTGGAATTAGGCCGACTGGTAGAAATCGGTCCCTTATTTCCTTTCGGCCCATTAGTGGCATTAGGCCTGTTGACAGACTTCGGCCACTTATTAGCATTTGGCCTGTTGGTAGACTTCGGCCTCTCATATGCTCCAAACGGCCTATTATTAGCATTTGGCCCAGTACCTTTGGGTCCTCTGACAGCAATGGGCGAATTATAAGAGTTTGGTCCAGAGTCGGAGACTGTCCCGGTGATTGCATTCGGCTCATTGTTAGCATTGGGCCCTGTGTTAACATCAGGCCCAGAGTGCCATGGTTTGTCGGTTGTGTTCATGGAGTTTGTGATGTGCGATCTTCGTGTCTTAGTGAAGTAAGGAACGCAGCATAACTCCGTCTTGGCTAATTGACGGGATCTAGTCATAGAATCTAAAATAGTTGGAGAATCTGAACTTAAGCAGTTATACTAGAGAATAAGATGCCAACTGACTCTGTCTCACAAACTCAAGGGCATTGCTGCGCCAGCTTTTACCCCCAGATAAAACGAGGAAGCGTTAAGAGATCTGATGGAGAGGGTTTGGAGAATCCTTAGGATTTGGCTGGCATGTGTGTTAGAAGAGTTTCATTATTCTTGGGAGCGGGCCTGGAATTGGTTGGCCGGCGAAGATTCGGTGTTACAACTCTTTGTTTCAGCCGTGGAAGACCACCTGGTAGATCGTGAAATCGCCCTGAACCAAGAAGCATCACATTTGTAGTTATTTAGAATTAGGCTTGACTATAGGAGAATATATATATATATATATATATATATATATATATATATATATATATATATATATATATATATATATATATATATATATATATATATATATATATATATATAATTATTCATTACTTATAACAAAGGCGTCGCCCAAACCAAAAAATGCACTCAGAGTAGCTCCAAGGGACATAATTTTTCAATAAATTCTGAGAATGCTGTGCTAATGCCATGGAAATCCAGGCTGGTAAGCTTGCATTGTGTCATCAGGACATCAGCTGTCCTTTTGTGACTGCATCGCTTATTAGATCTTTTCAGCCTTCCACTGAACACACCCCCACCCGGGTCTGCCCTGGGGGACTTGGGTGGGGTTAGGTATTTTTTAGTTCCCAGGGTCACCCTGGTCAGCCCCACAGGGTGGGTTTTTGTCTCTATTCTGGGGCATGTGTTTCTGTCTACCCTTTGTCCATTCACCTGTATTTGCCTTTTTAAAACTCACCCTACTGTCTGCACTGCCTGTAGCTCTTGATATTGGATGTGTGTTACTAAATGGTCTTAGCTTTATTTAGGCCCCATGTGTTAGGTTTATTTAACGTATTAGACCGGCTGGCGACATACATTCAATGTTCTGTTTATTTATTTTTTTCACAAGCAGTGCAGGCACGTCCTGAGAAAGCCTTGTTGCTGTCGGGACGTTAAGCAATGTACAATCAATCAATCAATCCACTGAACACCTACTACATAAGGTAATAGGGACTACCCCCAGGCGCCCCGCAACCCGCTGGAGAATATTCAGTCCTCCTCCCCCCCCCCGAGAGGGGAGGCTAGTGCATGAATATTCCCAAACAGATCTTGGACCTGCTGGATAGATTTAAGATTTTGCCGCCTACGACCGGTTTCGACCCAAGGTGGGTCTCATCAGGTAGGCATACGGCGTAACCTGAAATTGCAAACACAACGCATATACTAGAAGCCGCCTCCAGAATTTGACTGGTAGCAACCACTAGTCCAGCGTGGATTGCATCCCTAAAGCTTTATGGGGTGTTGCAGTGGAAGAAGACTGACTAATTTTGAAAAGGCAACACCTAGGCAATTTTGTGGTACAATTATTCATTACTTATAACAAAGGCGTCGCCCAAGCCAAAAAATGCACTCAATCAGAGTAGCTCCAAGGGACATAATTTTTCAATAAATTCTGAGAATATATATATATATAATTTTTCAATAAATTCTGAGAATATATATATATAATTTTTCAATAAATTCTGAGAATGCTGTGCTAATGCCATGGAATTCCAGGCTGGTAAGCTTGCATTGTGTCATCAGGACATCAGCTGTCCTTTTGTGACTGCATCGCTTATTAGATTTTGAGCCTTCCACTGAACACCTACTACATAAAGTAATAGGGACTACCCCCAGGCGCCCCGCAACCCGCTGGAGAATATCCAGTCCTCCCCCCGAGAGGGGAGGCTAGTGCATGAATATTCCCAAACAGATCTTGGACCTGCTGGATAGATTTAAGATTTTGCCGCCTACGACCGGTTTCGACCCAAGGTGGGTCTCATCAGGTAGGCATACGGCGTAACCCGAAATTGCAAACACAACGCATGTACTAGAAGCCGCCTCCAGAATTTACCGGTAGCACCACTAGTACAAAGTGGATTGCATCCCTAAAACTTTATGAGGTGTTACAGTGGAAGAAGACAGACTAATTTTGAAAAGGCAACACCTAGGCAATTTTGTGGTACAATTATTCTTTAAAAGTAAAGAATATATATATATATATATATATATATATATATATATATATATATATATATATATATATATATATATATATATATATATATATATATATATATATGAAGAAATAAAACCAGTCCAAGAAATCTGGCACCACACACTCCAAATAAGGATCCAGGCAGCAGTGAAATACTTAAAATGTGAAGAAAGGATCCACATACACCACGCAGTTTAGGAGGAGTTACACTTTTATTCTATGCACAAAATTTCGCCCTCTCAGCCAGGGCTTCTTCCGGGGAATGCCCAGGTAACAGGTAAGTAGGTAACAAAACATAATTTACGTGTGAGAATGTAGTGCGTCAAACTTTAGATACAGAATGTACACACCGGCACTTTCAAATTCTAAATTATCGTAATACTTTTACATATATAGACTAAGGTACAAAAGCACGTGCACAAGTTCGTGACATTAGTGCGTCATTACTGATGACATGAAACTTTTATGAACGTGTGCACGTGCTTTTGTACCTTAGTCTATATATGTAAAAATATTACGATAATTTAGAATTTGAAAGTGCCGGTGTGTACATTCTGTATAAAAGTGTAACTCCTCCTAAACTACGTGGTGTATGTGGATTCTTTCTTCACATTTTAAGTATGTATATATACATATATCATCTGCGTTAGATGGTTGGTTGTACATTGCTTAACGTCCCGACAGCAACAAGACTTTCTCATAACGTGCCTGCACTGCGTGTGATAAAACCCCCAAAAAACAAAACAAAACAAAAAAAAAAAAACAAAAAAAAAACACCAGAATATTGAATGTATGTCGCCAGCGGGTCTAATACGCTAAATAAACCTAAGACCATTTAGCAACACACATCCAACATCAAGAGCTACAGGCAGCGTAGACAGTAGGGAGAGGTTAAAAAAGGAAAATACAGGTGAATGGACCATGGGTCGACAGAAACACATGCCCCAAAATAGAGAGGGTGACCCTGGGTTGTGTTCACATTTTCTCGGCACTGAACGGGTTAAACTATGGTTGTTGCAATAATGCTATGTAAAATATCACGAATGTTTACTGCTAGAGCAGCAACATTGACATATGTGGTCTGAACAGATTTGTTGTAATAGAGCATTTTATTATTAAACGTGTGCATGCATGTACTCATCTCTATGCACTTTTCCTCATGGATGAAAACAGGTCTGGTACGGAAAAGGCTATTGGCCGAAGTCGGCCGCAGTGGGGCCCCGCGCAGAGTGGTGCGCGGACCCACGGCGGCCTTCTTTGGCCCAATGGCCTTTGCTTCACTGCATTGCCTAAGGAAATATGGCCCATTTCTAACAGGATGAGAAGTTGCATGCTGCATACACTTTCATGTGTACGCTGTCTTCTCAGTAGGGGAAACCCACAGGAGAGCTGTGAATAGCGGTGTCGGCTATTAGTTCACTAACCTTGCTGGCTTTGAGCGGAACGGCCTCCCCACTGCCTCTGCCGTTTGGTGGAAGTGACAGGGCGTGATCCAGTATTCTGTAGGCACTGATCAGTCCACACACGAAGATCACGAAAGTGCAGGATGTGATGTAAAGAAAATATCTATACGTCATAAGCACACACTCTGACACATTTGTACTTATGACGCAGAAAAAATTATTTGATTGTAACCATGTGGATTTCTCTCTCTCCTCTCTCTCTCTCTCTCTCTCTCAAATTCTGAAATTCTGGCAAAGAAGTAACACGATAAGAAATGACGTCACGTCACGTCACTCTCTCTCTCTCTCTCTCTCTCTCTCTCTCTCTCTCTCTCTCTCTCTCTCTCTCTCTCTCTCTCTCTCTCTCTCTCCAAATAGGGGCGGATCGGAGGGGGCGAGGGGGCAGGGCCGGTTTCGCCCCCCCCCCCCCCGACCCAACATTTTTTTTAATGCTATAACAAAGCCCCTTTTTGGGGTGTTTGGACTCCCCCCCCCCCCCCCCCCCCCCCCCCCGTTGTTTGATATTTTGGCGAAATTTGGCCTACAGAGATGGCCCGTTTTCAGCAGGAAGATAAGTGCGTGAGCTGAGTACATGCATGTACACGTTCATTAATAAAATGCTCTATTACAACAAATCTGTTCAGACCAAACACGTCTTAACACGCACCCGCCACCTTCTCCCCCCCCCCCCCCTTGCACGCCACCCCCTGCCCCCATCCCCCACCCCCCGCCACGCCCCTTCCCCCCCCCCACCCCTCCTGTGCTGAATTTTGCCTTTGCACTGCTTAGTACTTGGTACCATAAACAAATGTCATAGCGACCTCTTTGTTGACTCCTCCGTCACATGCATCTGTGGCCTGTCCAAAAACTATTCTTGTACCCGGTTCATCATCATCATCATCATCAGTCCCTTGCCCGAACTGGGCGTTGGGGGGACTGAAAGGCAGCAGCAACAGACAGTGCTCTCCACTGAGTTCTATTTTGGGCGGTGGCAAGCAAGTCTGGCATCTTGAGTTCGGTCCATTCTTTTATGTTTGCGACCCAACTCTTTCTCTGACGACCTCGCCGACGACTTCCTTCGAGAGTGCCTTGGAGGATAGTCTTGGACAAGGTGTTGTGTCGGGTCACGTGGCCAAACACACCGGTTACACCTAGATTAATAGGCGTGTGTGTTGTATGTGTGTGTGTGGGAGATGAGCGTGGGTGTGTACGGTACGCATTGATTTGTGATATTAGTTGTTTAGTTTTAAAGTTTTTACAGTGTGTGTAGGGCATTGGATTTGTGTGATAGAGTATTAATTTTTTTTTATATTGTTGATTGTGATGTGTGTAATTGTAACGATACCAACACACATTCCTATGCTTTATGTTCTTAAGACAAATGGCAATAAACAGAATATATATATATACTTAAAATGTGAAGAAAGGATCCACAAACACCACGTAGTTTAGAAGGAGTTACACTTTTATTCTATGCACAAATTTTCGCCCTCTCAGCGAGGGCTTCTTCAGGGGTATCCTTTCAAGAAACCCTCGCTGAGAGGGCGAAAATTTGTGCATAGAATAAAAGTGTAAATCCTTCTAAACTACGTGGTGTTTGTGTATCCTTTCTTCACATTTTAAGTATTTCACTGCTGCTTGGATCCATATTTGGAGTGTGTGGTGCCAGCTTTCTTGGACTGGTTATATATATATATATATATATATATATATATATATATATATATATATATATATATATATATATATATATATATATATATATATATATATATATATATATATATATAAAGAAAAAGAATTAAAAAATAAAAAGAACGTAGTACGGACAAGAGGTATAAATCTTTATGACGTGCGCCTTCGCGGGGGCTCATGAAGATTTATGTCATTTGCAGCTCAGTAGCGTTTGCCTTGCAGTGCGGGGAGAGGGCGGGAGGGGGGATGTGTGGAGGGTATTGAGGAGGAGAAAGGAGATAGTTGTCCATTGGGGATACTCTGCTCTGCCCCCCTTCCCCCCCCCCCCCCCACTCAGCATCGCCCCCTCCCACTATATTTTGTTTGGGAAGGTCATCCACCCACCCTCCCTCGGCCCTTCCCCCACACCCCGGTTCCTTCGCCACTGTAGAAGTCTCAAACTGAAATGTATAATGATAAGTCCACATTATTAACGATAACGACATATCGGCTATAGCCGCATTGACAAAAAGTAACTTTCACGTGCAACCTAATTTCCAGTTTTGGGCATCAACACCAGCAAAGGCTACCGAGCACGAGATTCATAGACCTAGATTTCTTCTCCTCAGTGTTTATAAACAGAGCCGTACCATTTAAATCGGTGTCCGTTTTATTTCCGTGACCAAGGTGATCAATTTTAGACATAGTTCATGGCACATTGTACGACTTGTGCGGAAGTTAAACTAGAATCGATCATGTAGGATCTACATAGTGGTGTTTGGCCATTACTCAAACAAAAGTGCCTGATTCGCTTGGCGCCTCTTTAGGAGTCAAGCGAATCGGGCACTACTATTTAGTTATCAACCTTTTCCCGTTGTCCGGTTTTCTTTGTTGATATTCTTGCACAATTGGCGCTTGAAGTTAAAAAAAAATTACCCCCCCCCCCCCCCCCCCCCCCAAAAAAAAAAAAAAAAAAAAAAAAATCGAAACTTCTTTTCGGGCAAATCGTGCTTGTATGCTGCGCCATAAACCGGGCCCGTTAGTCACAAACGAAGAATAGCTGGCTAATACTGTTCCAGATTTCCTGCGTCGCGCTGTTCTTGATGTTCATGATCATTTCTCGCCCTTAGCGAAGTTCACGAATTTTCGACTGGCGCATTTTGGCTGTGGATGCAAAGACGAATAGCGCCACGTTTCTTGGAGCTCTAAACTTGCTAGGGTTGCAGAGTTTTCGACATTTTGTTTTCGTGAGTGACTCGTGAAAAAGGTGAGCATATATATATAATTTTTTAATGCCTAGTTAATTTGCAAACTGATAATCATGTATGCTTTTACTCAGGGTTACATTTTGAAACAGTGCGCATCGGGTCTTGGAAACTGACAAAGTTTCAGGCTAAAATGTACGGGCCGTGCCTTGGCAGTCAGCGCTGTGACGGCATGTTTGTGCTATCGAAAAGTGAAAGAGTTTGTTTATTCGCCATCACTGTCGAAAAAAATGCGAACACTACGCGACTGCAAAAGGCAAAGAACCTTAAGAGCCGCCCCCCCCCCCCCCCCCCAAAGACTCGAATGCCGGGACTCGTGAGGTTCTTTGCCTCAGCCTCAGTCATCCGTGATTCTTGGATTGATGGGACTAAATGGGTGTTGGAACTGCCGTGTTTTTTTAACCCCTTCACTGCCCGTGGAAGTACATTGTGTTGTTTCTTTTTAAAAGTTATTGTCAGTTCAGCCTTACAGATCCCCCTCCGTCCAGGGAACTTGGATACAAAGTGCTATCAGCAAGAGGCATAGATCCTCATGAGCCCCCGCATCTATACCTCTTGCAGGATCTATACTTCTTGCAGTTTTGCGGTGATCAGTTCGTTTTCGTCAGTCAAGGATTACAGACCTCTTGCAGTTTTGCGGTGTTCAGTTCGTTTTCGTCAGTCAAGGATTACAGACCTCTTGCAGTTTTGCGGTGTTCAGTTTGTTTTCGTCAGTCAAGGCTTACAGACCTCTTGCAGTTTTGCGGTGTTCAGTTCGTTTTCGTCAGTCAAGGCTTACAGACCTCTTGCAGTTTTGCGGTGTTCAGTTCGTTTTCGTCAGTCAAGGATTTTACAGACCTAAGTTTGCGTCCACTGGCAGCGTAAGGGTGGACAGTCGGTTGTTACCAGTGAATGCCTAAATGACAGGCGTCCGAGGAGCGGACTCGGAACTCTTTTCCCCGCTCGCCCTGTCCCCCACCCCCCCCCCCCCTCCCACACCCCACATTGCAACCATCTAAATTCTTCAGTGAAACTGACACAATAAATTTGCAGATGAAATGTTTCTTTATCCCTATCATACTGAGGTTAAAAGCTTCAAATTTGTACACCGTCATATATGCAAGCTACATTATTGTACTTACAGATAAGGATATAGACCAATGGCTTTAGTTCAGGGGTGGTACCAGAATAGCTTGGCGCCTATTCTGGCACTACCCTTGAACTGTTTTAGTCAAATTTATTTCACACATTGGTGTATTCCGAATGATAAGGGTTAATTCGTCTTCCTCCCGACAGATTGCGGCTTCCATCTCCTCGCTTGACAAGATCATTGGCGCCAGAGAGAGAGAGAGAGAGAGAGAGACGCCGTGGCAGGTTTGTTGTTTGACCTCCCTGAGCTAATACTTCGGCCATGTCGGACGTCGTGTGTGAGGCTTTCCCAACGGCGTCCCAGCCCGCCCAGAACCGCAACCAGTACTGGTAGGCAACTCAACTCATCTTTTAACCCTTTGCGTGTGAGTAGCGGTTTTTGTCGCGATGATTCCTGTGGGAATCATCGCGACAAAAACCACTACCGACACGCAAAGGGTTTAATGAGTTCTGAGATATGAATTATAATTAAAGGGGCACGCCTGACCTTTTTTAATGCTTCAGTTCGCAAAAAGCTTTTACTGGGATTCAGTATACATACCCACTTAGACAGTGACCACCCTATTGTCCCACCAAATGCTTCTTTCGTCCGTTCAAAGCGAAAAGAGGCCCACCGGGATCTAATGACTGAACGCCGTGAAAAGATTGCTTCTGATAGGCGATGGTAGCTGACGTCATAACTATTCTATACAACCTTAGGTCATCTGCATAATCATAACCAATCAGAGAAAAGATGGCGGATAAACCAGCAAAGAAAACAAAGTATCATCGACTCGCGCCGACAATGACAGACTTTGAATTGAAGAGAAGAAAAAGGAAGAGAGACAAGATAGTAGAACTGACATCGGACAAGGGAATATAGACAGACATGTGGCAACGCGTAAAGCAAGAGCATGGCATGACCGCCCATCTAGAATTTGTCCCTTTTCTGCTGCATCAGTGAGTAATCTACGGTCTTTGTCGATCTTCCTATAGTTCCGCAAGCGCTAGTGATTTTCAGAATTCATGTCTTCAGAAGAATTTATCTCTTACTGATTTCGCAAGATTTTAAATGTTTTATCATATAGTTACGTGCGGCAGAACGTGGGTATAAATACCAATGTTCTGTTTTAATGATGAAACGCTTTGCGTGTTTCCGAGGGGTAAAGGATCAAAGGCCAAACTAGGCCCGGCACCGTTGACGCAGGCTCGTCGGCTTCAGTTGCGAGTCACTGAATTAAGCCATGCCGTCGTCACGATCGTTACTAGTAAATACTAGCAGGTTAAGCGGAACCCGCATTGTGATTTTGACAGCATTGCGAATATGGAAGGTTTATTCTACTTTTCTCGTTAAAAATTACGTCAAAGGGATGCCAGAAAACAACAGTACACGTGTACACTGGTACACTGACACGTGTGTACTCCACACCGGATGACCTCGTGACTGACATGCAGTATTGCGATACACTGATAGTCGGCCGGGTTCTGCCTTGTGACGTTGGCTCATAAATATGCATATTAATTCAAAACAAGACCGATGCATACGATAAATCCGCGACTCGGGTACAAAAACAATACACCCTCCAAATGATAAATTTCGACATTTGGCATTGTACTTGCACCATAAAGCTCTAAGATAGTACACAAAGGACCCATACAAATACTGTCGGCAGTATCTGTTGCAGACAGTTTTCTGTGTTGAGATGCTTGATCCTGGGGAAAATAACTTTAAAATGACAATATAAGCCACGTGGTATAATCCTGTAACATACATCTTAGCTCATGAGTACGAGTTTATTCCTAAATTAAAAACTAGGTCACAGACAGAAGGTTGAGCCCCCTTTCTAGCAAGAAAGGCAGTAGGTTGCACCCCTTCACAGTAAGGACAAAAGGGACCGTTTCGCCGCGATCAGTGTACGGCATGCATCCTCATATGTAACTCAAAGTGCGGTTGTCAGTGAGGCAACTCTTTGCCAACAAAAGGTATGTTATATTCTTGAGAGGCATATATTCTCTCATGAGAATATACGCCTCTTGCAGAAATGTAGCGGGCTGAATGTTGGAAGGTAGTGCAATGGTTGACCTAATTTTGGTTTTGGTGTAAACTCTATTTCTTCTTCTTCCTCGAACACTTTATATGGACAGCCCGGTCTCCTCTATAAATGCTGCCGTGCGCCACAGGTCCTCCAGGCTTCCATAGAGCTTGCGGGACACCTCTGTCTCCTCCGGCCAGTGTCTCCGTCTAACGATTGTGAACGTGGGCCAGGTCTATAGCACGTGGTCTGTTGTCATGCTACCAGAGTTGCATGGGCACTGGTCAGACTGGCCAATTCCAAACTTGGTGTGGAGATGCCGGTTCAGTTTATGGCCGGTGCGTAGTCGGAAGATAACTACCAGCTCCGGTCTGGTCAGTAGGTGATAGCCATCTGTTTTGCTATAGCTGGGGTGTTCTCGCAGCCACTTTTTCTGCTTGTTTTTTTATGATATTTTTGGCTTCTGCATAGGACGTTGTTTTGTCTTCTTGGGTTGTTGAAGATCCCTCCTTTGCTAGCCTGTCTGCAGTTTCATTGCCTCTCACCTTGCAGTGTTCAGGTATCCACTGCAGCGCGACCGTGTGTGTTGTACAAAGGGAGGCGAGTGCCAAAAACAGATCATATAGGTCCTTGTCTTTGGGTGTTTTTAGGGCCCGTAGGATGGAGAGGACATCAGTGAGAAACACAACGGAGTCGGATGTTTCCGGGCAGTTTTTCACTGTGGTTACACCAATTCTCAGGGCTTCTGCTTCTGACCTGTAGTTGGTGGCGTAATTGCCGGTAGCGAGAGAGATCTCTGCTGCTCTCCCTCCTGGGTACTTAATGTAAATTCTGGCTCCTCCGTCAGTGACAGCGTCAGTTGCAGAACCGTCCGTGTACACATGGGTCCAGACCTCTTGTGGGTAGTGGGTCTGGATATGCTCCATCGTGTAGGATTTGCGTTCTGTGTCACACTGGGTACCATTCTTCTGGATCTTTGGTATGCTGTCGCGTATTTGGGGTTCAGCCGAGCGCTTCCATGGATGATTCTCAAGGGTTTTGGGTATCTCTGGCATGTGATTTAGGAGATCTGGATTTCTCCGCTCAAGGATCCTGGCCCGATGTATGAAGCTGGAGCGCTTGAGTCTACCCTTTGTTGGCTCCGACATTCTCTGTCTCATCGGGTGGTTCTGCAGACGTTTGAATTTAGCTGCTTGTAACAGGAGCGTGGTGTCTCTTCTCTCCTCTAGTGACTCCAGTCCGGATGCGCTTTCCAATGCAGAAATGGGGAGTAGAACGCATGGCACCAGTGATCATTCTTGTTGCCTGGTTTTGCACTTTTCCGACTTTGTCAAAGTTTGACTTCGCTGCCGTTCCCCATGCTGCCATTCCATAAAGTCGGACTCTCCCTGTGTACATTTTCTTGAGAATGCCAGCATCTGTTGGTGACCTTTTTCATCATGGCTAAGCGGATTTTTGCCCTCTCTTGGCACTTCTCAATGTATGGCTTCCAGGTATGTCTGCGGTCTAGGGTCACACCCAGGTATGTAGGGCAATCTTCTGGTGGAAGAGTGTGTCCATTGATTTTCAGTGTTGCTTGCTGGTGTTTGTTGGACAAGCTGAAGATGGTGTAAGTGGTCTTCTTTGCATTGACGGTTACAAGCCACTTTCTTGTCCACTCTTCCAATTTTTGCAGTGCTTCCTGCATCCTGTAGGTTGCTGTTGTCACATACTCTTCAGTACACCACAGCACGAGGTCATCTGCATAGATGGTCCCATGAACATGTTTTGGAAGGTCTCCAACAATGTAATTGATGGAAGATGAGAAATAATGTTGGGGACAGAACTTCTCCTTGGGGAACTTCTTCATTCATCGTCTTCTTTCGGCTGTATTGTCCGTTGACATGTACACTAGCCTTTCTGTTGAAGAGGTACTGTTCAAACCACCTGTACATGCACCCGGCGACGCCACACTTTTGGACTTTATATTTCAGTACTTCCTTCCACACTCTGTCGAATGCATTCTCCATGTCAATCCATACTGTCAAAGTGTTTTTTTTGGTCTTGGAAGCCATCTATTTTCTGGGCAATGTAGGTCTCCTAATCTTCAGTTGAGCGGTGTTGCCTAAAACCTGCCTGTTCAGGAGTGAAGACTTCCTTCCTTTCCATGAGCCACGTGAGTCTTGTGTTAATGAGCCTTTCCATCAGCTTCCCAATGCAGCTGGTAAGGCTTATGGGCTGACTGCTTTTGTACGGTCCTTTCCCTTCTTATAAACGGGCACCATGTCTGCTTCTCGCCATATATGTGGAACATGGACGCTCTTCCAGCTATTTTTGAAGGTGTCTAGAAGGACAGCTTTGGCTCTGGGACCTAGATGCAGGAGCATCTCGTTGGTGATCTTGTCTGGCCCTGGGGACTTCTTCTCTGGTAGAGTCTTCATGGCCTCTTCCACCTCCTGCATGATAAAGGGGTCAGTCATCACTGCATCGGGTGTAGCCTCTTGTTGGACCCTGATTTCCTGCTGGATCTCTTTCTTTCTTCTGGGATGGTGATGGTGCTGACTTCTTCATACTTGTCTATAAAGCAGTTTGCTGCTCTTCTTCCTGTGAGTATCTCCTGGTTGTGCTCGATGACAATAGAGGAACCTTTCCTGGTTTCATCGTTTATGGCTCTTATAAGCTTCCACAGCTTGTTTCCATCACGGTCCAGGTTAAGCTTCTCAGCTTTTTCTCTCCAGCTGTTTCAAGCTGCTTGCAAATAGGTCTTTCTGCAGTTTGCAGCCGCAGCTTTAAAAGTAATGTTATTTTAAGTGGAGGGGTTCCTTTCTACCTTTTCTCTGGCTTCTTGTACTTGGTCTTCGAGTTTTGTAGCTCCTCAGTCCAATAAGGTCTGCATTTTTTTCTGGCGCCTGGGATTGTTTCTGAGGCTGCTTTCAAAATGGCCTTGTTGAGGTCTCGTACAAGCCGGTTAATATTTTTGTCCTTTTTGTTGATGCCCTTTGTGTATACATCTGTCAGTGATGCAAACATGTCCCAGTCAGCCTTCTTATAGTTCCACCTGGGGAAGAATTTGGGGTCTACTGGTTTATAGTCCAGATCTACAGAGATCTTGACAGGTCTATGGTCACTTCCACCAAGCTGGCTTAGCACTCCTCTTTGATTTCTTGGCAAGGTCTTGGATGTTGTTAGCCATCTCCTGGAAAAGTATATTCGTGGATCTTCCACATCATTCAGCAGTACCAGTCCACTTTGTAGCTGTCAGTCCTCTACTTCCTCTCCTCTTGTATCAGTCTCCTCATATCCCCAGCATGTTTGAGTGGCTATTGAAATCTCCAACAATAATGCACTCTTATGTGACTGTGCTGATAAGCTGCAGGGACAGATCCTTGTCTTGGGGGCAGTAGAGGTTGAAGATCTTAATTTTCATGTCTTCCACTTTGATCTTGAGGCCGTGGATCTCAGCTTGTTGGTTGGTGTTGATCTTGAAGTCATGGGCTGGGATGTTGTTTTTCACCAGGATCAGCACTCCTCCCTTATGCCTCTCTTCTCTGTCCATCCTAAAGATCTGGTAGCCTCTGACTTGAAATCGATCATTAGGGTTCAGATGGGTTTTTTGGATGCAGGCTACATCTACCTTCTCGGCATGCAGTCTTTCAGTTAGAGGGAGCTTTTTGTTGTAGACCCCTTCTGCATTCCAGTGAAGGATGTTCAAGGGCCTGGACTTGTGTGTTGATGTTCTTTCTTGGCCAGTAGCTTTTCCCCTCCGCCTCCGGAACCTGGCTCTTCGTCCCAGGACGGGGTGACCACCGGTAACAAGGGGTGGGCCCCTAAGAGGCAGGGGGCCCGCACTCAACCAGCCCGGTGGGCCTCCACGGGCAGAGCATCCTCTCGAGTGATTCCGTTATTGCCCATACCTTGAGTGAAAAGCGTTGTATTGCAGTTTTACGCGCTCTGGCCCAGTACACCCGTCTTCGGCGGTGCTTTTCTTGTCTGAGTTCCGTCTCGTAGGTGACTTGGCAACCAAGGCTGTCGAGCATCTCCTGCCCGGGATTTTTGCTCTGGGGTGTCCTTCCTCAGCAAGGGATTAACAGATAACCACCTGATGACGCTAACGACTGCTTATTTGCTGGCATGCCAGCTTATTAACAGCTACCCTCCATATCTGAAGAGCATTTTCTTATCGCCACTCAGCTGGGTTCCCTTTTTTGTGGGTCCCACGCACCCAGATGTTTTTCCCCAAGGTTTTCTCCTCTACTTCCGTTGTGTTTGGTCCCGGGGGCGCAAGCTACCCGGTTTACAGGGGTCACCTCGAGAAGGATGTGGCTCTACGCTCACGCACAACGGTCTTGATATGGGAGAGGTTATGCGAGACCAGAGACTGACAGCCGGGTCACGCATTTTCGTGCGAGGCAGGTGGGTGGTTTTGGGCTGGGAGTGTGTCAATTAGCTAGATGGCATGCAGAGCAGACAACACAGACAAGCAGACAGCACAGACAGACCCGCCACCAACACACAAGCACAAGCACTAGGTCTAGGGAGATGTAAGGAGAAGACACGCTAGAAATCTCCATTGCCCACACCCCCAACACATCACCATCCCCTGGGGCTTCAGCCCCTCGACCCCCGTAAACTATATTCAAAGTACTAGTAGCTCTTTCAGTTCTGGAGGCACGATGACACCATACGAAACAAGGACCACTCCCATGTATCATGGCTTCGGAACTGAAAGAGCTACGAGCAGCAACAGGGGATCTAGCGAATCTGTCTCTGGTAGACAGAAGGAAATGGATAATTGTACTAGCAATAGTAGTTCTAGTGTAGGGCCCATTGCATTTGCTCGAGTGACCAACATTTTTCAATAAAAGATGTGGTCGGTATAATCTGGCGAGAAGTCAAATACCTCCGAGAAACAGAAGTTCACAGACAGACCACGAGCTCTATCCCCACATTTCGCTCGGAAATGGGCCGTTTCGCATTGTGAAAAAATGTTTGAAGTGGAAGAAATGTCAGAAACGCGCTCGTTTCGTTGAAATTTTGCATTTCACTTCGACGTGTGCGGAGGCTGTTTAAACCAAAGAAGGCGTGAGCTTCAAGCACGTGTACATGTGCGGAGGCTGTTTAAACCAAAGAAGGCGTGAGCTTCAAGCACGTGTACATGTGCGGAGGCTGTTTAAACCAAAGAAGGCGTGAGCTTCAAGCACGTGTACATGTGCGGAGGCTATTTAAACCAAAGAAGGCGTGAGCTTCAAGCACGTGTACATGTGCGGAGGCTGTTTAAACCAAAGAAGGCGTGAGCTTCAAGCACGTGTACATGTGCGGAGGCTGTTTAAACCAAAGAAGGCGTGAGCTTCAAGCACGTGTACATGTGCGGAGGCTATTTAAACCAAAGAAGGCGTGAGCTTCAAGCACGTGTACATGTGCGGAGGCTGTTTAAACCAAAGAAGGCGTGAGCTTCAAGCACGTGTACATGTGCGGAGGCTGTTTAAACCAAAGAAGGCGTGAGCTTCAAGCACGTGTACATGTGCGGAGGCTGTTTAAACCAAAGAAGGCGTGAGCTTCAAGCACGTGTACATGTGCGGAGGCTATTTAAACCAAAGAAGGCGTGAGCTTCAAGCACGTGTAATATCACTTGTGCGACTAATACGTGTGTTCGTTATTTTTGCCCCTCCCCCCTCCGGTTTGTCAGGTTTTTGCCCGACCAGTAATTTGGTCGTGCGACTTTCCTGTAGTCGCGATGCGTTATCATTGGTTCCAGATCTCTTCATGTATGACTACAGACTAACAATATACCTACCAGATCTCTTCATGTATGACTACAGACTAACAATATACCTACCAGATCTCTTCATGTATGACTACAGACTAACAATATACCTACCAGATCTCTTCATGTATGACTACAGACTAACAATATACCTACTATGTATGACTACAGACTAACGATATACCTACCTCGCTGCTGTTTACTCCGCTTTGAAAAAGAGGTTTTAAACCCGAAAATTAGTGAACTGTTTAATTATATTTTTTTCCCGATGCATGTTTTTTTTCCCGTTTATTACATGTTTACTTGAATATGTATACATCTCGAAGACAGCATAGTCTGTAACACCACAGGCGCTCGACTGCAAGCCAGTAGTGACTTTCCTATATCATGTCTCGTGTGCTGACTGTCTTACAACCATAGGTGTGTACAGAGAGACGGTATTCTTCAGTTGGAGGCGTGATACTGGAAAGTTACGGGCTTGCAGTCGTTCGCCTGTGGTAACACCAATACACATGAAAATTAAAAGTGACCGTCCACGTGAGGAGAAAAGAACAAAAATGATTGCAGAAGCGGCACAGATTCTCATGCGCGCCTGCAGATGCAGGCGCTCATGTGAATCTGTACCTCTTGCAAGTGACAAAAGATAGCGTAGTAGAACAATATTCACCAGGTATCGCAAACTGATGAGGACGGACGTTCTATGGCATGGCGACATCCTGCCTCCTCCCTCCCCCGCCCAGCTGCAACTGCAACTCCAGCAGCAGCATCGCAACAACCTTGAGATGGAGCGCAACTTTCGCCAGGAATGGTGGCTGCGTCGCCAGGCCAACCCCCCGTCTGTGACGTCCGAGGTGGACACCCCTCTCATTCCCCGCGATCTGTTTACGCCTGTCTCCGCAGGACCGCTGTCTAACGCAGGTATGGGTCGTTTGACATCAGAGCACACAACGTTTTTTGCAACTATCTCCTCAAAGAGCCACTTGTCTATACCAGTCTTAGAACCAATATCAGTGACAGTTGACGTAATACGATTTACTTTTAAGAAACTCAAACAATGTGTCAGTTTTGTTGTACTGTTGTAAAAATATCGGATTTTTTTTTTTACATTCCTAAATGTGCCCCAGATATATTAAGCCGAGTATAAGAAAGATCCATGAAAGATCTATTTTCACGTGAGCTGGCCAAGTTTTCAAACCTGAAACCGCGCAGGCATACATGAAGACTGCATGCTTGAAATCTGCCAGGGCTCTATTTAGGGTATTGAAAAATGGCTTGTTCTTGTCTTTACACCAAATTTACGACCGTAGAGCAAAATCGATAAATCATAGGAGTTCGGTAAAAAATATTCCATATTAGGTCAATTGGCACAAAATGATGTGTGTTCTTAAAGTAGTACAGACAAGTCTTTCTTTATGGAGATATTTGGGGAAAACGTGCGCTCCGATGTCAAACGTCCGCCGTGAGATCGCCTTAGTCGCCTGCTCGGTGTTAACCCAAATAACTAAATCCCGATGTCAAACGGCCTGTACGGAACATTTTTAGTTTTCAAATGTACATTTTAGTTGCGTGGGTATAGGGATATGGGTACAGAACGGAAAAGGGGGAGAAATAGGACAAAGGGTAGGAGGTGTTTGGGAGGCAGGGCCCAGTAAGCACAGGTCCTCGGGCCCACGACGGCCGCAGTGGGCCCGCGCTCGGCTGTTCGCAGTGGGCCCGCGCTCGGCTGTTCGCAGTGGGCCCGCGCTCGGCTGTTCGCGAGCCCACTGCGGCCGCCGTGGACGCAAAGGCGTTTTGCTACTGGAAGGGGGCGGAGGGGTTGGGGGTGGGGTTAGGCAGTTATCTCATTCTACCCCAAGACCGAAATCCCCAAATTAAAATTTTAAGTCGTCCTCTGAAGACTGCGTTGCAGTGCAGGACACAGATCGACCATGATAGTAAAGGGTGATGCCCCAGAATAGCTTGGCGCCCATAGGCGCCATATGGCGCCAAGCTATTCTGGCATCACCCTTGAACTATCATGGTCGATGTTTATCTTGCTGTGGTGTGTCTGGGGTAGAATGGGTTAAATTATCTTACCTGTGAGTGTGTGTGAGGGCGGGTGTGTATGTTGGTATACGTACACGCTTTGTTTCTTCAAGGTGGTAGAATTAGCTTCGTCAGTTCTTGACAAAACATTGTACCCGTTCTGGTGTTGGTTAAAATTTGAGGTTAAATGTATGTGGTTGTAATGTCACGGTCATTGGCCCATGAGCTGTTTATTGGAATACCGTCTGTCTTCGTTTTTTTTTTTTTTTTTTTTTTTTTACAGGGTTCATTTCAAGTCCCTCTCATGACCCCGCCACCATAAATAAAATACCTGAAGTCCAAGGGAAGAGCAGACCGAGCTTTCAGAAAGCGGATCTTTCCCAGCAGCTGGATCATTATAGCCCCCTTGTGCATGCAGATACAGGTGCTGAAAACAGTACTAATAGCTTCGTGCACAATGGCTTTAAACTGCTGGAAAGTCGGCAGCTGGCTCGACAGGCTCAGTCGAAACAGCAAGAATTAGAACGTCAGCATTTGGAACATGAACAACAGGACCGTCAGCAGTTGGAGTGTCAGCAGCAGTTGGAGTGTCAGCAGCAGTTGGAGCGTCAGCAGCAGTTGGAGCGTCAGCAGCAGTTGGAACGTCAGCAGCAGTTGGAGCGTCGTCAGCAGCAGCAGTTGGAGTGTCAGCAGCAGTTGGAGCGTCAGCAGCAGTTGGAGCGTCAGCAGCAGTTGGAACGTCAGCAGCAGTTGGAACGTCAGCAGCATCTAGAACATCTACAGCAGGAGAAACAGAAGCTTGACCGTGATCTTGAGCGAGAGGCGGCGAGCAAGGCGGCCAGCATCATCAAGTTCCAGCTGGAGCTGCAGGAAATGATGAGGATCCGTCAGAGGCTGCGCCAGTCCATCCAACAGGACGTCACACCCTTGCCCTCCCCGGCATTTGACAACGAACAGGAAAAGCTCAGGCAACAGATCACCAGCCAGATTCACATGCAACAGCAGTTGCTTCAGCAGCAGCAGCAGCAGCAGCAGCAGTTAATGCAACAGCAACTTCAGCATCAACAGATGCAGCAGAAGTTGATTCAGCAAGATAGTGCCGGCATTCAAGCTAACGAAAGCGACCAGCAAAAGCTTGTCTATCAGATCGCGGCTCAGCTCGGACTTTATCAGCAACAGCATGCTACGGCCTCTCCACAACACACAGTCCACCCAGTGTCCGCCGCTCCCGTCACCCCGCAGTTTGCAGGCATGAGGACGCCGCTGATGCCGCCCAAGGACAAGCCCGGCGAGCAGGAGAGAATAGCCAACCTGATCCGCCTGTACCAGCAGGCCGGGGTGCAGCTGAACCAGCCCGCCATCTACAGCAACCTGCTGCAGTCGCTGTGTAACGGCAACATGGGCGAAAACATCCAGCAGGTCGGTGCGCTGCTCAACATGATCCTGGAGAACCAGCACCTAACGCAAGCACAGAAGCTAAGACACGGGGACGGTCAACATTTTTTCGGCCCGGCCTACCCCAGGCATCTGCTCAGCTACTACAGCCAGCTGTCGCCATTCAACCCGTACGGAACCCACTTGCCGGAGTGGAACAGGCTGAACAACGACCTGGCGCTGAAGGACGCGCAGTTGCAGAGGGCCCGTCAGGTGACACACGAGTCGCCGTTCAAAGAGCGTCACAAGGCCAGCACTCCACCGGCCTTTCCGGACCACCGTCGCCGTTACTCGTACTCCACGCCCCGCAAACGCCGGGACTCTGCCGGCAGAAGGGAGTCAGCAGAGGACGACGTGTTTCAGGACAAGCAGCATTGGTCCGTCACTCGCAAGAAGCCGGCAGTGTCTTTTGACGACCAGCATCTGCACCACGGCCCGACCCGCCCCTCAGCCAACCACTCCCCGACGGGC
Source organism: Semisulcospira habei (assembly GCA_036245525.1). Classification (NCBI taxonomy): domain Eukaryota; kingdom Metazoa; phylum Mollusca; class Gastropoda; family Semisulcospiridae; genus Semisulcospira; species Semisulcospira habei. The sequence goes on from BTPG01000004.1 coordinate 153,364,481, forward strand.
TACAGAAGCCCGAGCCCCGGACACCCAACGGGGGCCCGGGATTCAGGTAACAGCAGCCAGGAGACTGAAGAACGCAACACGTCTGACGACCACAGCCACGGGCGGAGCGAGCGCTCCTACATTGCCTCTCCCCCGGCACAGTTCGAGAAGCTGATCCTGACGACGGAAAAGCACGAGATCCCGCGCGATATCTCCAGTGACACGGCTCTCGACCAGCTGCCCGACATTTTGCAGAAGCTGAAACGGCACTCGCGGGCTGAGGCCGAACTGGAGACGGACGATGAGCAGACATTTCTCATGCAGGTCGTGGAATCGAAAACTCAACAAAACCCTGGTGACAAAACTAAAGAAACGCCAAGTATTAGTGACCTGAAGCAGACTGCAACAAGAAACGATTCACCGACTCATCAATCCAGACAGGTTGAAGGTCAGAGTTCTGGTGTAGTGGATGAATCATCTACCCCAGCAGTACGATCTGCTTGCCCACTCCCGCAGCGATCGCCGCGTCAAAGGGACCACAGACGTGATCATGCCAAGAAAGATTTGAGTTCTGCACAGACACTTCCTAAAGAACCCCACCCGAGTCTTGAGACGTCAGCATCTTCGGCTAGTGCTTATGAGAGATCGCGCGATGGCCCATCTCCACAACCAAAACGGAAACGAAGTAGAAGGAAAAAGTCTCACAAACAAGATCAAGCACAAGGAGAGCAGACGCCAAAACAGCAGCCACATCAACACCTGTCACAAATGAAGCGAGATGCTGATAAAACTGAGCAACGCCGACAGTCACATGAACAGCGACAGTCACTACAGAAACAATCCCAACAACAGAAAGAAACGCAGAAGCAAAACCAGCAAGACCAACCGCGACATCAGCAACAGGACAAACCACATCAGCAGCGACAGCAAGAGCAACAACAACAGAAGAAAGTTCAACCACACGAGCATAACCAACGTGCACCACAGCCGAGACGCCCAGAGCGGACGTATAGCGATAACTCGTGCCGTTTCCCCGCCAGGACCTATGACGACTGGACACCGCGCCGGCGACAGTTCCGTATCAGGGAATACCATCCCACGCCGTACCAGCCTCGCTCCATTAGGGCAGGCAACAAGAGAGATCGCGACACGCGTCAACTGTCGGACAAGGATCATCAGACTTTACAGAAACAGATCGCTGTCGCGGACAACGCCACTCGAAATGAAAACCCAAAACTGACGCAAAGCTCAAAGGTCATATGGCAGAATCAGCAAGACGGTGTGTTCACTTCCCAGATTCACCACCACTTTCAAAGTCAGCAAGTTGGAGAAATCGCTTCCCAAAATGAGATATGCGAGAACGAACAGAAACAGTCACTTGGTGGAGCTGAACATATTCAATCGCAAAGTCAGCCAGTTTCAGTACCACAGGCTGACCAGTTAACAGCGATGGTGGAAGACGTGTTGGCTACAGAGACGAAAGTTGAAGCAGAACCTCAGCAGAACGAGGGGCCAAAGCGACGCGGTGATCAGCAGCCCGAAAGTCGCTCACCAGACAACGCGCCTGTTGCGCCGCTAGATACCATCACTGAGCAGTCTCACGAGATCATCTTGGAAGCTTTTTCCGTCGGACAGAGCTTGGTTGAGGATTTCCACCAGTCTTCCGCAGATTTAATTCCTCTAGTACAGGATAAGCTATGCAGACCAATTGGCGATTTTGTAGAGCTACAGGGCAGCTCACCAGCGAGTGTTGCACAACTGTCATCAGACCAGTTTCGGACGAACGATAAAGCATACACCCTTCCAGAGCCATCTCAATGCCAACCTGATCACGAAGTAGCCTCGCCACCAGAAAAAAATCAGCTGAGTTTTGATGGTTCGCAGAATAAAAAGCCGTCGACGACTGATTCGCGTTCGTTCAGCCACACCGTTTCGGCAAGCCAGTGCTCTGTAGTTCCAGACTTTCTTACCCAGACCACATATCGCGCGTCAGAAAACGACAACGTAGAAACCCACACAGGAGCGGAGAACGCCTGTGATCTAATAGCAATACAGCTTGCTGATATAGGAGCGGCCTATGGGTGTTATGCAGCGGGTTCTGATGATTCTGGTCAGCTTTCTGTGTCTGCCGCTGAAGCCGGTCTGTGGAGAGGGGACTGTCCTGACGAGGGTTGTCTGCCGCACGATGAAGGTGAGATAAATGTTCTTTGTTATATCAGCTCATTGCTTTCACCCTTGTTTACTGCAAAGGACGCAGTATTGCTTTCCCCTTGTTTACTGCAAAGGACGCAGTATTGCTTTCCCCCCTTGTTTACTGCAAAGGACGCAGTAAGCTGCGATACGTCATAATTTGACATCTTATCCAGTGAAAACTACGTGTGACATTAACTCTTTAAAGGCGCCCCGCGTCGATAGCTGCGAAAGTGTTAAATATTAAGCGGTTAAATATTTGTGTTGTGTTGATCCGTTTATCAGTGGTCATTCCAGTCATTTCTGTTGAGCGAGAAAACACTCAGGGGTAAATAATTAGCCACTCGTTTTTAAGTCCGTTCTATTTATAGAAGGGAGTTTTTAGGACGGGTCGCCGTGGGGCGAAATTAATGGCATGTCCATGATGTCAAAGGCGGGCAGGCTAAACCTCTAACAATTGAAGTAACACGATAAAAATTACGTCTCCATGTCTAGTTACGCTAACATCACTGCTGAACGTACATTTGGCGCCAAGCGCCGTATGTGCGTATGTATGTGTGTGCGTATGTATGTAAACAAGAGAATCTCCGATATTTCTGTACACAAAAGCTTGAAACTCATGGCGAAATACTTTAGTGAGTGGCTGAGACAGCCTCCGAGCATATTGTAACTGAATGTCTCATTGAAGACATAAACAACCGTTTATAGGAAGTCGGTTGACCCAGATTAAAGTCCGTAATTTTGTCCTATTTACTTGAACTTTTGCATATAGCTAGTTTGGAGAAAGACATTGGATAAGTTCGTTAGCCAGCTTTGTATCTTTCAACTTCTAACTTCTTTAGTAAAAATTAATTATTTTCAGAAAAGAATTAAAACACTAAAAAAAAAAAACTTTCCTTCTAGAGAAAGTCAAACAGTGGCGGTGACGTAAAAGAGGCAACTCCGTCACCACGCAGACAGACATCTCTAAATATGACGTCATTCTCTCTCTCTCTCTCTCTCTCTCTCTCTCTCTCTCTCTCTCTCGCTCGCACGCACGCACGCACGCACGCACGCACGCACGCACGCACGCACGCACACACACACACACACACAAACATGCATCTCCAGGAGGAATAGATCCTTATGCGCCCTCCAGGCGCATGAGGATCTATGCCTCTTGGAGATGTTTGGAGCGCGCGCGCACGCACGCATGCACTAATACGCACACACATCGACGCGCTTTCAGAAGAGCATGCAGGCGACCCGTGTACTTAGTATATCATGTAGCTAGGTAAAGTAAACCTGCTTTCACACAAATTATAGCAAGACTGAAATTATACCGTGAAGTTCTAGTTTTGTCACCATTTTCTCAAATCTATGAAGCGAAAGTGAAACTCGTATCAGGTAAAATATAAACTGATTACGTAAAAACTAAAACGTCATGACAAATATGACGTTTGACAAATCAATGACGCGTATGTCCTGCGCCCCTTATAGAACTCGCTGACGCATTGGCAGATTTGCGAGACTTTTTCAATAGGAGATAATTCAAAATCAGAATCAGGTCAAAGACAAAAGGTAGAGACCATTGACAGCGAGGACAGCTCTCATATAGAGGGGACTTAGTGGGTTATGGTTCATCCCATCTTGTTTATTAACTTTTAAAAAACTTTTCTGTGAGTGTTTGTGCAAAATACAATATGTCTACTGATGTGTGATTTTGGACCCCACGGCTCAATGCCGTAAGGTTCAAAATCATAGATCAGCAGTTATTGTGACTGGTGCAAGAACTGAAAGAGTAAAGTTTTGATCAGTTGAATGACTGAGCAAGCTTAGTCCTGCGCGAACCATTAACCCTTTTATCCCCAAGGTCCCATTTCTCAAATTTTGGAGGTGTTGCCTAACGACTATGTACCACTTGCAGGAGATGGATTGACCATGATAATTCAAGGGTAACGCCAGATTAGCTTGGCGCCTGCAAGCTAATCTGGCACTACCATTGAATGATCATGGTCAAGCCGTCTCCTGCTGTAGGGGTCCGGGGCTAAAAGGGTTAAAGCTGAGGTTCAGTCTTTTTGTTCCGCCCCGCATGTGTTTTTGGACCCAGGTAGGCTATATATTGCCGCTAAATCAGTCAAACCACCCACTGAGTTAGCGGAGTTTGAACCCCGTCGGCTCTGGGCATATACAAGGCACGCAGAGTCATATCGGCCAGCGTCGGAGCAAGAGAGCGAAGGGAAACGCCGGGTTGTGGGTTCAAGTCCCGGCCCCGGTAGCTGGACTCGAAATCCAGGGAAAAAAGACGGATTTGTTCAATAGCATGTCCGTTAAAAGGTCCTGGCAAAGTGGCACAGGTGTAGTGCGCCTGAATTGATCAGTGTTCAGGTCGTACTCCATAGGCAATAGATTTCCCTGTCCCCCATAACCCGCCCCGGCGTCAGGGCCATCCATTATCACTTCGGTGTCGTGGACGTTAAACAACGAACTAACCATCGGCCAGTGCGGCAAACAGAACATGCGATACATTGCAGTCACAAGTGAGCACCTATAGGCTTTACGTAGGCTTACACACAAACTTATTCTGTAGCAGATGATACAGTGTGGCTCTTAACTGAATGTTGTGGCTGGTTATTTGTCAGTATCGTCTGCTACAGGATACACTCCTGTGTAGGCCTAGGTAGGCTGCCAGACTTCTGTGTATCTCATGCTGTTTCCACGGTGTGCACTAAACAGGAGTCCTCGTTATATCCAGTTTAACGTCCCACTGGCACCGAATTGCCGGACCGGGGACTTCTGGGTGCAATTGCCGGAGTCCTCAGGCTGCTGCGCGCCTTATAAAGGCCCCTGGCTGACGGCGGAGGTTCAAACTCCGCAAACTCGGTTTCTCAGCTCGGGTGCGGGCCCTAGTTGGGCATTTCTAAAAACACGTGCGGGACGGAATAAAAAGACCGAGTCTCAGCTTTAAGCAAGGAGCCCCGCTTTAGCAGAGCACCTTGCTTAGTGGCTTGCGCAGGACTAAGCTCGCTCGTGCAACTGCCTAGAATAACTGAGAGGCACACACGCAGAGGCTCGTTTTTTCGCTGTTGCAGAACCGGAGAATGAAGCACGTGTTACGCCCGGCGTTCGTGAGGACCATCTGCTTCTCGCAATGGCCGCCATGACGTCAGTAATACCAACACCCCCTCCTTCTCCCACCAAGGTAAGCGAATTAATTCATCCATTCATTGATTTTGTTAAAGCTACAGATACGTGTTATCGGATTATTACATTCACTCTTAACCCTTTTAGCCCCGGATCCCTACGGCAAGAGATGGATCGACCATGATATTTCAAGGGTAGTGCCAGATGAGCTTGGCGCCTTCAGGCGCCAAGCTCATCTGGCACTACCCTTGAACTGTCATGATCAACAAGCCATCTCCTACAACTGGTACATAGTTGTTAGGCAACACACCTCTAAAATTTGAGAAATAGGACCTTGGGGCTAAAAGGGTTAACCGCTTCAATGCCGACAAAAACCGGAACACGATCCAACTGCAAGAGACATACATCCTCATGAGCCCCGGGCTCATGAGGATCTGTGTCCCTTGCTAAAACTACTTCGTATCCGTGTTCCTCGGGCGGCTGGGGCTCTTTGACTTTGGATTTACACAAGATTTTTTTTTTTTAACTGCCTCCACTGGCAGTGAAAGGGTTAAGACACCGCGGTGGGAGATGGATTGGCGGTCATGATCGTTGAATGGTTGTGCCGGATTAGCTTTTCGCTTGGTGACCGTCTTCAGTCTTGGGGACTGACTCGGCTTTCCCACAATCTCGAGACGTCAGAATTTCATCATTTTGGTTCAGACAGAAACAGCCCGTTGTGTCTGCAAACGACATACATTCTCGTGAGCTCCTGCATACACAGGGGCTCAGGAGAACATATGCTTCTTTCTGGCCATGGATTATGGGGCATAATAGGTCTTTGGGCAGTTTTCAGTCATTTAAATTGTTCGCACTGTCCCCCAATGAACGGTCATGACCGATAATGCATCTTCTATGGTACAGCTCATGAAACACTGATTTTTTTTTTAAATATTTTGAGTTGGTTGGTTGGTTGGTTTGATTGATCGATTGATTGGACGATTGGATGACTGATTGATTAATTGATTGGATGATTGATTGATTGGATGATTGATTGGATGGTTGATTGATTTTTTGATTGCAAAATTGATTGGATGGTTGATTTGGATGATAGATTGGTTGATTGATTGATTGGATGATTGATTGGATGATTGATTGCTTTGATGATTGATTGATTTGATGATTGATTGGTTGGTTGGATGGATGGATGGATGGATGGATGGATGGATGGATGGTGGTTTGGTTTGGTTGGATGGTTGGATGATTTGGTTGGATGGTTGGATGATTTGGTTGGATGATTTGGTTGGATGGTTGGATGATTTGGTTGGATGGTTTGGTTGGATGATTTGGTTGGATGGTTTGGTTGGATGTCTTCAGTCTTGGGGACTGACTCGGCTTTCCCACAATCTCAAGACGTCAGAATTTCATCATTTTAGTTCAGACAGAACAGCCCGTTGTGTCTGCAAACGACATACATTCTCGTGAGCTCCTGCATACACAGGGGCTCAGGAGAACATATGCTTCTTTCTGGCCATGGATTATGGGGCATAATAGGTCTTTGGGCAGTTTTCAGTCATTTAAATTGTTCGCACTGTCCCCCAATGAACTGTCATGACCGATAATGCATCTTCTATGGTACAGCTCATGAAATACCACTGATTTTTTTTTTTTTTTAATATTTGTTTGGGTTGGTTGGTTGGTTGGTTTGATTGATCGATTAATTGGACGATTAGATGATTAATTGATTGGATGATTGATTGATTGGATGATTGATTGGATGGTAGATTGATTTTTTGATTGGAAAATTGATTGGATGTTTGATTTGGATGATTGATTGGTTGATTGATTGATTGGATGATTGATTGTTTTGATTGATTGATTGGATGATTGATTGCTTTGATGATTGATTGATTGGATGATTGGTTGGTTGGATGGATGGATGGTGGTGTTGGTTTGGTTTGGTTTGGTTTGGTTGGATGGTTGGATGGTTGGATGATTTGGTTGCATGGTTGGATGATTTGGTTGCATGGTTGGATGATTTGGTTGCATGGTTTGGTTGGATGGTTTGGTTGGATGATTTGGTTGCATGGTTGGATGGTTGGTTGGATGATTTGGTTGGATGATTTGATTGGATGTCTTCAGTCTTGGGGACTGACTCGGCTTTCCCACAATCTCAAGACTGTCAGAATTTCATCATTTTGGTTCAGACAGAACAGCCCGTTGTGTCTGCAAACGACATACATTCTCGTGAGCTCCTGCATACACAGGGGCTCAGGAGAACATATGCTTCTTTCTGGCCATGGATTATGGGGCATAACAGGTCTTTGGACAGTTTTCAGTCATTTAAATTGTTCGCACTGGCCCCCAATGAACTGTCATGACCGATAATGCATCTTCTGTGGTACAGCTCATGAAATACCACTGATTTTTAAAAAGATTTGAGTTGGTTGGTTTGATTGATCGATTGATTGGACGATTGGATGATTGATTGATTGGATGGTTGATTGATTTTTTGATTGGATGATTGAGTGGATGGTTGATTGATTGGATGGTTGATTGATTGATTGACTGATTGGATGATAGATTGTTTGATTGATTGATTGATTGGATGATTGATTGCTTTGATGATTTGATTTGGATGGATGGATGGATGGATGGATGGATGGATGGTGGTTTGGTTTGGTTTGGTTTGATGGTTGGATGATTTGGTTGGATGGTTGGATGATTTGGTTGGATGGTTGGATGATTTGGTTGGATGGTTTGATTGGATGATTTGGTTGGATGATTTGATTGGATGATTTGATTGGATGATTTGATTGGATGATTTGATTGGATGATTTGATTGATTTTTATACCGTGCATTTTCTGACCTACTCCGATTTTGGTGTAACCTTTCTTTATGTAACTGCTTGAACATGCAGCTATAGGCACTGAAAACAGTCCGTCGGCCGCATGCACAAGGGAGTTTAAGCCCACATTACTGCGTATTGTGTTCCAGGACGCTGATAGGGCGGACAGTGTCCAGATTGTTCTAGACCTTGCTAACCGACTTCAGGAGACGGCCAACACGACTGAAGGTCAGCCCAACGTTCCAGCCAAATTCGAAGCAGATCAAGAGGCATCGACAGACGCTGCCACAGCTGAGTCGGGCTTGGACGCACCTGAAGATAATCCCGCAGTAAATCTGTATCGCCGTGGACAAACGCTTGAATGCCTCATAAGGCCAGCAGCCATCTCGTCGCTAGCAAGCTTGTCTGAATCGATGCTTTCCGTGCTGGAGAAGAGGCGCATTTCAGACGACGCGGAACGAAAGATACAGCTGGGAGTTCTCGTTAGTTCAGGAACTGTCGGGAGCGAAGCATCCTTGCAAAGTGCTCCTCCACCTGCTGTGCCTTCTGATAACCGGTTTACTGCAGACGCAGCTGGCAAAGCAAATGAACAAGCCTCCCATAATGACCAGCTTCCCAGAGTGGATTCTACTGTTGAGGTAGCGGGGAAAACATCTTTTGGTAGTCCTGTGGAAAATGGAGATGCCAGTTTAAATCTGCAAGACGATTTGAGCAAGAATGACGGTAATCAAAAAGTACAAACGGTGACCAAGGATGAAATTAAAACGGAAAACGTGAGTGCTGAACGTGCACAAGAAGGCAGCTGCTCACAGGAGACTGAGAATACTTATCTTGTCCCACCCGCGCCAGACCAGGAGCCTTTGACCGACAGCAACAATAACAGCTTGATATGTGGCTCCGTCCTTGCTGGCCAACCTATTCCAGATGATTCGTTACTTGGCGTGCATGCAACACACATCTCGGGGCTGTCTCGCGGAACGCGAGATATCCCCGAGATGGGTGTGGCATGCCCTTCCACTTTTGAAGACGGGTTTCGAGCATGCTCTATCGGGTTGGAAGACGGATTTCGAGATGGTCAGGCTGCCAGTGCTACTATTTCATCATGCGGTAACAGTGCATCGGACCGTGTATCTTCTGAAGTTGTAACTGACCTAAGTCTCTGCTGTGGCGCTTCACTACTGAATGAAACGGCCCAAAAAGCAGTAGAGAATTCGCTCGCGATTAAAGCGACAGCCATTGAGAATATATCGGGTCAGAATGAAGATAAGCCAGTTCAAAATGAGAATTCTCTTGGTCCAGATGAGAATCGGAGCCATCCTGGTCAAAATGAGAATGTCTGTGATCCGCACGTGAATGGCCCAGGTCAGATTGAGAATAATTTTGAAAGGAATGAGAATAATCCCAGTCAGAATGGGAACAATCCCGATCAGATTGAGAATAATCTCGGTCAGAACGGGGTTAATCCTGATCACAATGAGAATAACCTGTAAAGAATGGTGAGAAAGTAGGGAAGGTATCCCAGAAAGGGGGGAGAAAAAGACCCGGGCCATGATGAAAAGCCGGGCTCGTGTGAACTTTGATGCGAAGCGTGAACAAACGGCGTGTGTGTTGGTCTGTGATCTTGGACCTTACGGTCCTAGGCCGAAATATCCAAAATCACATTGCAACACATATCGATGATTATAGCCGACTCGTCCTTTCGCTTCAAGAGCCTTTGCGTACTAAGATACCTTAACTCATTCGAGACGTGCCACAGTCCGCGGCATAAGCCGCGTATCCGGAGGCGGCACTTCGAATGAGTTAACTGATTCATCAGTTTCCGAAACTGCCTGAAACACTCCAGGTTGATCGACCATAGTAGAACTGCCCTTATTTGGCAAAAGCCATTTTTTTTTCCATTTGTGAGAAAAGCGATATTTTCATTGTTGTATACAAAAATGGACATAAGGACTTTTGCCAAATAACGTCAGAAATGTGCCTAGTTAATAACGTCAGAAATGTGCCTAGTTAACCTTACTGTCGCCTCTCCAGGCAGAGGAAAACTGTTCATTCAACCGTAAAAAAAAAATATTTAGACGGCCCCCGTGCTATAACTTGTGTGTTCGTACAAGCATGTATGAAATCGTCAATCGTGGTTGAAAGGGGACCCGAAGTCAACACAACATAGGGACTTATATTATTTAGTCTAACCCAACAGAATGAAGTAGCAGAAAGATTGTATCAATCGGATCGGTAGTTCGCCCACAACAGAGTCGGTATTGAATAAAAAAAAAAGCGTTTGTGGCGTCACTAAATGTTTCTACTGAATATCTCTGTTGAAAAACGTTTTAGTGACTGTCGCCACTAATTCATTTTTCAACACTCTTACTGTAGCCAAACTACGGTTCTGGGTTTAATAATTTGTTTCTGTTGTGCGATTCCTGATGTCGCATTTACTTCTGGTCTTCTTTAACTCGTTCAAGGCTTCGATATTTTCACGCCGTGTATCAGTTTGCACGCTGCATTTGCTTCGGTTGCGCCTTCAGTCTATGAATAGTGAGCAGAGGAACGTAACAATTTCAGTCGACTGCCCTGTAAGCAAAGCCACCCCGGCCGACCCGTACAGCTGTGCGCCGGCCAACTGCGGCGGACCTGCGGACCTTATGCTTATTGGTTACTTTGCTGTAAATCGGTACACATCGTCAAAAGACTTGGTGGTGATGGATGTGTACACATGATGCTGGAAGTTTAACCCATTTAGCCCCGACAAACTACAGCTGGAGATGGATCGACCGTGATAATTCAAGGGAAGTGCCAGATTAGCTTGGCGCCTGACGGCGCCAAGCTAATCTGGCACTACCCTTGAATTGTCAAGGTTAATCTATCGCCTGCAGCTGGTACAGAGTCGTAAGGTGACACCTCCAAAAGTTGGGGAAATGCGGCCATGGGGTTAAATGCAAAGAGAGCAAAGTGAACGAAGGAAAGTGCGAGTCCTGCATTAGCGCGCCAGAATTAATTTGGATGAAGCTGTGCGTATTTGTTTTGTTTTCTAACTGAAGAGGGGAAAGCTTAATTGTGATTCGTGATACTTTTTGACTTTTTTTTTTGGTGGAATGAGTTATCAACATTGTCGATTGTAATTATGTTGGTCTGCGATTTTGACCGTAAGGTCCAGATTCAAAGACATGCACTTATGTTTGATTTCTGTTTTCCATTTTTTTCTCCATGTAAATAGAAAGCGTTTCTTTCCTTTTTCAGTTGAGAGCCAAACACTGCTAATACCTTTAGACGGTCATTTTGTGTTCGATACGATTCAGGTTTTTTTTTTTATCCTTTATGCTTTCACTTGTTTTGTTTTGTTATATAGTGTTGCACTGTGTTTTGTTGGGGTTTTTTCTTCGTAGACTGTCGTACTTTTTCACGCCTGTTTTCTGTGTTTTCATTGTGTACTACATTGTTGAATAGAAAAGTCTTGTTCTGCCAATGATCAGTTGTCTTTTGTTTCCGTTCAGTGCGTATTTAGCTATTGATTAGTGTTTCAAACGTAATCTGATTGTTTAGGTCATGACTTGAGCTTCGGTTGCATTTCATGTTTTTCAGCATTACATGTTTCATTCATCAGTCTGTACTGATGTTAGACTTTTGGGTACTTCAGTTTTGCCTCGTGATTAAAGGAACCGCACCCGTCTAGAAATACGGTGAGACCTTGTGTACCGCAGTTCTGTCCTCGTTTGGCAAACGCCAGTGTCTATGCTTCTTGGGGGAGAAAAGCGAGATTTTCATTGTATTCGGTGTAAAACTGGATGTGCTCGCTTTTGCCAAACTCACTCGGGGCATAGATACCGACTCTGTGCGTGTGCGTGCGTGTGTGTGTGTAAGGGAGGGGGGGGGGGGGGTCGCACTGGCCTCCATCCAGGCCACACAGGATTATATTTTGTATTGCGCTTGTTAACTCATTCGAGACGTGCTGAATCTGGAGGCGGCACGTGTCGAATGAGTTAACTTTAACTCATTCAGCCCCGACACACCACAGCAAGACCTGGATCGCCAAGCTATTCTGGCACCACCCTTGAACTACAATGACGCTCGATCTGTCTCCAGATGTGTAATATTCTTCAGAGGGCAGCTTCAAAATTTGGAGATTTCGTTCGTGGGACAATGTGTTAAATAGTATAATGGTATCAACAGCCGGTCGATCTAGCTCCTGCAGCTGGTGCATAGTTGTTAGGCGACACCTCCAAAATGTGGGAAAGGAGGCCGTGGGGTTTAATGAATTAAACCTACCTTCAGGGCGGTCTTTGAGTGCTAAAAATAAAGTTTCCAATGTTCATCCTGCCTTCACCAACACTTTCCGACCATAGGGGCCCGTGGATAGTAGCTTTGACTAATGCAAATCCACTGCGCCACCGCGTGCGCTCAAGCGCCTATACTAAGCTCGAGACAAAATACAAGGGAGGAAACGAGAAATTCTAGCTGTGGCCGGAATTATCCCGGACCTCTTTCTCAACACAGAGTTGAACGTTAAACCCTTCAGTAGAGAGCCGTGAAAGAGGCCTCTATGCCCTGCAGTGCATCCATTGTTTCTGCCGTGTTTACGAAGAGAATTACTCGAAAAGATATCGGACAACTGAGCTGTGTTTAAACCAGACTACATTAAATTAGACCTTTTGGGGCTGGGGGAAATACGTACCTATACTCGGTCTTGGCTACCGTGCACCTCCCCCCCCCCCCCCCCAATACTCGATAAAATGGGTTTCAAAGTGTACCTTAGAATGTCCAGAGATGTTTAAGCCATGTTGCCCCTAAAATCCTTACCAGTAAAGCTGAAGGCGCAAGGGTACCCCCATTCACGCTCTTCACGGATCCTAAAGTGAGCCGTGAGAAACATTTTCCTCTAAATCAGAATTTATTACAGGAGTCCAAATCAGGCAATATTATGTTAAGGCATACCTTCTGCGTCCTCAGTAAAAACAGAATGAAAAAATATTGAATCTGTGGCTCAAGTGATGGTATTTGTGCGCCCAGTAAATGGCCATTTCCGTGAAATAAAAAAAAAAATTATAAAATAATGTTTCCGATGCCCTCAGAAATTTTGTATACAACTGATGGGTCTTTTTTTTTAAAGGTTTTATTGGTTAGGATAGAGTACCACAGTTACTCCCAACCTGATTTTATTATGCTGTGATGCATTTAGGTCCACAGTGGCTTGAGTCTGCTGTCCTACCCCCATTTTACCAGTACGCATAAGAACGCAAAATGATCCCAAAAATTGCTTACGTCATATTCCTCTGTTTAAATATTTTTGTTTCCAGTTTTCTTAACAAAGTATGCATATTAAGTATAAAAATATGTGATCATTAATTTCAATGTGACCCATCAATTTAATTGTAACCATTTTGGATTAAGAACATAAAAGGGGGGAGGGGGGGCGGGGGAGTCTGTAAACAGGGGCTGCTGCTAAAGCTTCTACTGTCTGGATTTGGAGGCATATGTACTGTGATGGCTGAAAGACTTCCTCTTCAACAGAATTGCATGACTGAAGTTGACGGCACATTCGGAAGTCTTGTCGAACTCGGGGAAGATGGTATCTCAAAGAGGTGTCATGTCTCCAATCCCTTTAATGTCCGTAAAATATGTGAACGTTGGACTGTATTCTACAGTCTTGCTGTTCTATTAAAAAGGAAGTTCTTCAACGACAGCCCCTGTTTACAGACGTTCCCCCCTTTTTATGCTTTAACAAAAAATAATTACAATCAAACTGATGGGTCACGTTGAAATTAATGAAATGATCACAAATGTTATGCTCAATGTGCATACTTTGTTAAGAAAACGGGCAACAAAAATATTTAAACGGAGGAGTATGATATAATCAATTTTTATGATCATTTTGCGTTGCTTTGCGTACCGGTAAAATGGGGGTAGGGCAGCAGATTCAGCAAATCGGTGGTCCCTAAATGAATCACATCATCATAAAAGCAGGTTGGGAGTAACTGCGGTAACTCTATCCTAACCATTAAAACCTAAAAAAGATCCGTTGTATATAAAATTTCTGAGGGCATCGGATACAACGTACATTTCCCAATTTGGCAATTTTAAATTGAAAAAAAGCTATCATTCACCACCACAAACGTATCATAAAGGATGCCGACTTTCCTCATTTTCTTGCGCTTTATGCTCAAATTATTGAAACTTAATGGGTAAAGAGAGGTCAAAATGAAAAGGAATAACTTTAGTATTTTTTTTATAATTAATTTTATGTATTTTTACAACTTAGGGGTAGGGATACAAATTCAATCAATGTGGCACTCATAGTGATCACATCACCTAGCCAAGTTTTAATAATTGTGACATCCTGTTTTAATGATGTAAACCTGAAAATGGACTGATACTGCTATAGAAAATGTCTGAAGGCATCTGACACATTATTTTTGTCTTTTTTCTTTTGCGATTTTGAGAAAAGGGCTATTTACTGGGTGCACAAATACCTTCTCTGAGAGCTACAGATTCAATATATTTTTTATTCTGTTTTTTGCAAAGGACGCAGAAGGTGTGCCTTAACATAATAATGCCTGATTTGGGCTTCTGGAATGAATTCAGATTTATTTAGAGAAAAAATGGTTCTCAAGCTCATTTTAGCATCCGCGAAGAGCGTGAATGGGGGATCCTTGCGTCATCGGCTATATCTCTGGTGTGTTCCTAAGGAATTTAGTGGAACGTTGCTTAAACATCTCAGGACATACTAAGGTACACTTTGAAACCCATCTTAGTGAGTACTAGGGGCGGGGGGGGGGGGGAGTAGGGGGAGGGGGGTGCAGGTAGATCGGGCTAGCTCTTGGACTACTAACGCGACTGCTGCGTCGTGCAGCACGGGTCACAAGTTCATGTCGACAGTAAGACGCACTCTTGTTTTAATTTAATTGGATATGCTAATTTACTTAAACCAATGAAAAATGAGCATGTTGCGTACTTCCGAGCGCAGCTAAAAGCTTAAGATGGGCGTCTGCAAAAATGATGCTTCACTTTGCAAAAAGCATCGATACTAAACTATCGGTTACTCGGCGGGCAAGATTGGTGTAGATTTGTGGCAAAATATCTGAGTTTGTTCAGTTCTGGGTTTTAGGAGAATGGTTGCTTTGAGGGTTGAAACTGCTCTGGAATCAGTCACAGCCAGTGCCGGCCATCGTCTTTCGCGTGTGCCACTCGTTTCCTCCCTTGTACTGATTTTGTCTTGAGCTTAGTAGGCCTATAGGCGCTTGCGCGCACGCGGTGGCGCAGTGGATTTGCATTAGTCAAAGCTACTATCCGCGGACCCCTATGTTTCCGACGCATCTTTTCACAAGCAGAACTGACTGCCCTTCTATGCACTGAACGGGGAAATCTCCTATGTAGCAAAGCCGATGCAGAAGTTTTTTTATTTTAGGACATTCAAACCGAACAATATATATTTTTAATACAAAATAGAAACTCCTTTTATGCAGGGATGTACATGATCGTCTTGTTCTTCAGTTACATGCGTATTTTTCTGTGGGCTGGCGACTGCCTGGGTGCCTGTTAGGAGGGGGCAGGGGATCTAACTAGTCCAGCGCTGAGTACTGAATTCCCCTTGCTACCAGCGCTAGCCTCACCTATCTGTTGTGAGTATCCTTTTGTGCAGCATAATTTATTATTGTCAGACATGTCAAAAACACCGAGATATTCACGCAAAATACGCATACCGTGGCCGACTTCGTTATAATTGATGCGAAGAACTATTCGGCCTCTAACGCCCCCAGTGCGGCTCCGCCTCGGGGACATGGCTCTGGCGGGTTAGTAATTACCTTTTAGTTGACGTGTCTTCCTGCAGATACCGGTCGGTCCCGCCAAACTGAATGGCTTTATCATCGTGATAGTTCTAGGGGCGGCCACTCAAGTTACTGATGTTACAATGACCCCGGCCTGCGGCCGCCGGTTGGCCGTTCTCACACTCCGACAATTACACCCCGTGACCTGACAAGCCGGTGTCATTCAGTGCTGAAATTGTGGCTGAAGGGGCCACCTATGTTAAATTTAGGTGTAAGTGAACACGGCGAAAATCAGTCGGCGTGAATCCTGTCTATCACAGGTTAAATTGTGCCACTGACTGCGGGGGCTAGAAGGCCACGGTCACCGTTCAAGCCTGTGTAGTCAACTAGTCATGCTGTGGTCAGCGGTTTTTTTTTTTTTTTTTTTTTTTTTTTTTTTTTACCCACCGACGATATCTGTATTATAATCCATTCCGCGTACCGACGCCCAACCCGGCACTGAGCAGGAGGTTACTTCAGTACTTTACTTACTTACGCCTGTCACCCCTCCCGTCGACGAGAGACCTCCAGCGACTCCTAGGAGGTTGGCTGACTATAATTCAAGCCGGGTAGTTCTGGCACTACCCTCGAATCTGCCACTAGCCTTGAATTCAAGGGTAGTGCCAGATTAGCTTGGCGCGGGGAGGGGGGGGGGGGAGGATGCGCGCCGCTCCGCCGGACTGAGTCCCGGCGGCCCGGCTCAATGCCGGTAATGAACGGCCGCTACCGTAACCGACACTGAGAACTGATGTAAAACGGCCGCTGTTTTTCAGTGTGAGATAAATGTCATTCATAGTAACGATACTGCACTTTTACGCGGTATAAGAGGTCCAGAAAACATTCAGTTTTCAGCTGTAGATTTCTCTGCCATACAACGGTTTAACTACATCACTGAGTCAGTCCGGGCACTGACTTACGTACTGAGCCGATTTCTCAGTCGGGGCATGACCGGGTGCCACTGAAGAGAAAAACTGGTTTCAGTGTAGGCCCACGCCTAGCAAAGTAAAAAAGTAATAAAGATTAAGATTACTTTTTCATAGAAGATTCAAATACTTTCCACTATTTTAAAAATATTCACAAAACCACGATCATTATTTTTCGATCATTACAAACGCACCATGCACTACACCAAAACAAAACAAGTTTGTTGAAAATAAGGGTCAGGGGAGGTAACCGAACGGAAGCTATATCAAGGTCAAGGTCAGCACTTCCCGTACGCGGTAATAATGGCGACCATGTGTAAATAATTTCTGCGCGGAAAATTATCTCGTGCACCTAAACTAAAGGGTTTGACGTGAGTTTGTATGGTTTTATTGAAAAAGACAGAGTAAAGGTGCGTATATTTTATACTGTAGAGTCTTAGTATCTTTACTTTCTTACGTTTTCGGCGTGTCTCGACTCTGCAAACAGTTACCGTTTTGAATGATCACAAAGTATAAAATTGAAGGACTCTTGTGCGTACGTTTTCTTTGATCTTAGCGTAATTTATGTGCTTGGTGCTAACGGCTACAGAGATATTTACATTTATGTGTTTATTATTGTGTTAGAAACGTGGAAATGAAATATTTTATTTTTATATACGGCGAAGATCATATAATATATTCTTACTCTTAGTTTCAGACAAGTTGATCAAACAGAATCGAAACTTCATTGCAAGCTTTCAAATCAGTGCGAAAACGTCGTAGTGCAAATTACTGGTTCACTTGAATCAAACTTGAATCAACAACTTTTTTTTTTTTTTTTTTTTTTTTTTTTGGGGGGGGGGGGGGAGGGAGGTGATGAACTCCAAATGAAGTTCAATTATGCCTTGGTTGTTTACACAAATTACTTTGTGTACAAGTTTGTCAGTTGAGAATGATGCCTTCATACAAAGTGTGTAGTCCTATCATTCTCTTACAGTCATAGCCATTGAGTTTGTATCTAGATAGAGCATTTTATTTTTTAGGAGTTCCGCATACATGCTCAGTTGAGGGTATCTAGACCTGACCTATGCATCAAAATCCCATGTTACCCCAGTCACCCATTCACTCAAAAGATAAACAAAAGTGCCCAATATTGTAAATAAAAGAAATAACATAAGAATGACGTCAAATACAAATGTTAAAATGACAGAGCTCGTAATACTAATAGGGCTCGGGAAGCTGACATCATCACGCTAGCCAGCTTGAGAGGATTCATGATAAGGCCCTCATAGGGAAATTGCTGTCAGGACAATGTCAGTAAAGTCCTGACGTGCTATCGGCAATAACAGCAAGTCTTGCCATCAACCTAGGAAACCTCTAATCAGAATCTGTTTTTGTTTGTTTTGAAAGAAGAAACATGAAGAAAAACGTGTTGAAACACTACTTCGCTACTATCTGAAGGCTATTCTATCCTCTATCTGAAGGCTATTCTATCCTCTTAAGATGGCAGCTGACGCACCAACGCTGTTAGGCGACGTGAGGAACTTTCCGAGCCCTTTAGGGAGTGAGAGATCTTGTACTGGGTAGCGATTACAACACATCCTTCAGTTGCCACTGTCATTTCCAAACATGTTTCTCATAGTGTCACTGGCGACACTCATTTGGACTGGTATTTTCCAAGTGTCTATTTTAAGACAGTGTGTCAAGAGCACATCTACTGATCTAGATAAACATATTGACGAAAGAAACGCACAAACCAGAAACAAAGAAATCTTTAGTTTTACGTAATAGAATGTTAGTCTTGTGATGAATTGGCATTTTGATGGCATGCATTGTTCCTGGCAAGTGGCATGCAGTTAATTTGAAAATATACTTTTGTTGCAGTGCATGATTTTGTGTGTGTGTGTAACGGGGTGGTGGGAAGGGGAGCAAATGGCTGCATGAGTTGACAAAAGGGAAATTTATGATTTTCTCTTTTTTGCCAGAATAGACCTAACAAAAGAAACAAATATCTTGCTTAAGTTAGGGTCAGTCTCATAATTATCAGCCAGAAGAATCATTAACATCTAGATTAGTAGGTACATTTGAAACAACATTTCTCTGCTTCTTCAATCTTTTCCGAGATTTTTAACAAATCAAGTCGCATTGAATGACTGCATTTTTGTTTTGTTGCCGTATTGCATACTGTGTGATCATATCATCTTGCATAAGACAATGACGTGGTGTCAGGAATTTCCACACAACCTTCCTATGATCGATGGCAGGCAGATTTGTGGTCTTTGAAGTTTGTGTACTTGTGTTTTACATCTGTATGGAACCTTCAAGCTAGGGCAGTTGAATATTACGAGTTGACTAAAGTTACTCCATCGGTACATGTTACTAGAATACCCTGTGCATGTATTGCATACCTATCCTATAGTAATGCATGCAGTTCTGTGCTTTCAATCTGATAGCTACGATTCACGTGACAACTGACAGGCTGACTGTGCGTGCTAATTTACTTTCAAGTTTTAACCCATGGCCGTATTTCCACAATTTTGGAAGTGTCACCTTACAACTGTGTACCAGTTGCAGGAGATGGATCACCTGTAATAAATTGAGGGCAGTGCCAGATTAGCTTAGAGAGTTGGAGCCATCAGGCACCAAGCTAATCTGGCACTACCTTTGAATTATGATGGTTGATCTATTTCCCACCATAAGGCGTTGGGGCTGAATGGGTAACTCATTCGCGGACAGCCGCATCTGGATACACAGCATAAGCCACGCATCCGGATGCGGCTGGCCATGAATAAGTTAAAATACATGAGTACCCAAACCTTCAGTCCACACAAACGTTCAAGATGAATGAAACATTATAGTATGGAGTGTGGTGCCAGAGTACCCTTGTGTGGGCACCAGGCTTTTCTGTCACCATCCTTGAACTGCAATAGTCAGTCTGTCTCCTGAACTGTTATAAACTAGTAATCGTCGGAGAACAACTCTCAGCTTTGAGAATTTGTCTGAAAGGCTCTATGTCTTAACCTTTATTCTCAAATTTCTTTTCATTTAGTGTTCTTTGGCATCCAGAAGTTCTTCAAGTTCCTGCACTTCTTTGAAGCAGAGTTCAGACATTGTCAGAAGTTTCAAGATGATGCGACCACGCATACCTGTGTGGCAACGGAGACTGATGCGCCCAGAGTTTAATGGCAGCCAGGCTGGGGGACCGTGGACTCCAGGAGGCACCAACTCAGCTCCACGTGCACCTGGGCCTAGGGGATTGCTCAACGCACCCCAGAGAGCACCACTTCATGCACAAACACCATATGATCGCCCTGGACCTCGGGGACCAGCACCATCTCGGGTAACTCGGCCATTGATCAACATATATGGCTCAGTCTCTGAAAAGCTGGGCAGAATGGGTGAAATAAGGGGCCAGAATCAAACTTCCTGCAATCTGTCCAGCAATGCTGTGTAAACCTTTCGTAGTCCTAGTCCTACTATCCTACAATGTATGGTAAATGTTTAAAGTTCATCCAGTGGATTTTGTACAAGACGCAGTGTGACTTACCATCTCTCATGGTTGTTAAATGGACACCATACAGAGCTGAATTAAATTTAGATTCATGATAGGAGTGTTGAATCCAGGTTACCATAGTTTATTGCAGTATTCTTGGGTGACAAGTTTGAAAAAAAGTATACTATAAAAGTATAATACTGGCTGCAAGACAGGTTTGATAAAGCATGGTGGACAAGAATGTTGGCACTATGACTAATGGCAGTGTCAATGTTTGGATGTTTTCTGTGACAAGTACCTGAATTGCAGCTAAAATGGATTAAAATAAATAAGATTAATTATTAAATAATAATAAATAATGCCGTTATTATATAGGTGCTTTTTCTCAATTTTTTTGGCAAATCGACTCAAACACGCACACTCACGTAACAGACACGGATTTACGCCATTGAAGACAAACACAGTACAAGACAGATGAAGGGCCAGTTCATCTACTGAAGTTACAGAGAGTTTTGATCGCTTGTATTTGAAATTTGTAAAGTGGCCTGAAACCGGTACCAAAGTGTGGGGGGTGGAAAAACCGGAGTACCCGGAGAAAGAACCCCCGACGGTCCGCCCGAATTAACGGTGACACTTACCAGAGGAGAAAAGTCCGACGCCGGAACCCGTTTTCGAACCTCGCACCTTTGACATTGGTGGCAGGCGCCTTAACCACTGCGCCATGGACCGCCCCATAATTTCCATGCAGATATTTAAACAAACTCAGTGTGTGCAGAAGTGTCTATGAACATGATTTCCAGAAAGGTTTTGTAAAATTAGTTTTGTGTTGTGTGTAAGCACTGTATAAGAGAAAATATGTTATTGGTGTGGGATGGACCGGATTGAAATGACCTTAGAACAAGTTTGAAGTAATTAAACTATGTATGCAAGATTGGCCACTAGGTAGAAAATGTATGAATAGTAATGTGCAATAGCATAACCAGTTAAAAGAATTTGTTAAACCTGAAAAATTGAACTAGTCTGATCAACCACGTTCTTGTTGTCACACACTGTGACATGGGTGCTTCTGTGCCTGTTTTGTGCCGGAATTCAGTTTTTTGAAAATTACCAGCCATAAGAAATTACATCCTCCAGGGGCCAGGGTTCTTTGGACCTCTGGACCTTTATGGTTTTTGTAAATTAAACAGAAGCACCCATGCTGTGAGCCATGTCACAAATCAGCCTTGTTCATTCTCAAGCTTTTTAGGCATAAACTGTCATCAAACTCAAGATAAATCAAGTGCAAAGGTTCAGTTTTATGTATGTTATCTCTTTATTATCAGAACAAGTTTTATTGTTTAGCATGAAAAATGGTACTAACTACTATGTATAATGTAAACACAAATGTTGATTTTAATCACTCAAAAATTGTGGCACACAGAGCTGACTAGCTTTTCAGAGACTGACCCATGTATACACAGGTGCATATTGTTATAAATGGGAATTTGTGTGCATGTATGATCAATCACACAACTCATGTTTGGCCCATTTGTCAGAAGGTTTTTATTTCATTAGAAAACGTTTGTGTATGCCAGGCAGGTTCATGAGGTGGGGGAGGGGTGTGTGCATGCCTTTTATTTCTATGCGTTTGAGTAGGCTAAGGCTAATTTCTGTATTGTCTTGTTCCTATACAGTAATCTTTGCTGTTAGTGTTAGCAAGGATATGATAACTCCTTTTGGGAAGTCCTGACTACTTTTTTTCTATGCAATTTTAAATTACTGTAGTTGCATGCACAAATAGTACACAGTGTCCATCAATCATTCAATGTCTGTGTGAGTGAAACAAAATGAATTCCCACTAAGTTAGTAAGTAAGGTGCAAGCTGGATCCTATGTGATTAACACAGAACATTTGTGTTTTCTCAAATTAAAGCGAACTGACAAACAATATATATCTTGTTTTCTTTATGTGTCCATTTAATTTGTACAGGTTAAAATGGACGCAATTCCTGAGACCCAGAAGCAGGTCTTAGAGATGATCGACCTGGCCAAGAAGCAGTTGGAGATTGAGCGCGAGAAGATCCTCAAGCAGTTCCAAAACAAGCCAGACAACGGACCTCTGCCTAGTGGGCCTGGGGGATCAGGAGGGGCTGGAAGACCAGTAGGGCCTGGGAGACTGGGAGGGCCTGGGGCACTGGGAGGGCCTGGTGGCACTGGAGGTCTAAGAGATATGCCAGGACTGCTGGGGGAGAGACCAGATGTCCCTGTGGGTATAGGGATGCAAAGAGGAGGTTCAGTCAATGAGAAGCCAGGTCTGCTGGGGCAGCGGCCAGATCAGAAGTTTCCAGGACCAGGCATGAATCCTGGAGATGCAGGGACACGCATGAATGGTGTTCGTCCACCCATGAACGGGCCACAGCCACTGATGAGTCTACGAGGGCTGGGGAACATGGAGAATCCTCGAGGGCCGATGGCAGGTTCTCATGGGCCAGGATTTGGACCTCTTGGTCCAAACCCTGGTCCACGCGGACCCGTTGGTGGTGCAAACAGCAAGGCCGGGCCCAGAGGGGCTATGTCACAGGCGGGACTGATGGGCGGGCCTAGACAGATGGGGCCCATGCAGGGATCACGACAGATGGGGACGGGACAGATGGATGGTCAAGCACTTGGCGGTCCTGGAGCCGTAGGTCCTCGTGGGCTGAATGGCCCTGGTCCTAGACCTGGTGGAGGAGGCATGATGGGGCCCCAAGGAAGCGGGATGGCAAGACCACAACGACCAGGACTGGGAGGTGTATCTGGGCCACAGGGACCTGGAATTGGAGGTATGATGAGACCACCACGACCTGGCATGGGAGGCTTTTTGGGGCCACTTGGGCCAGTTGGTGGTATGTCAAGACCTCAAGGACCTGGAATGGGCGGGATGTCGGGGCCTCTAGGACCAGGAGGGGGTATGTCCAAGCAACAAGGACCTGGAATGGGCGGCATGTCTGGGCCACGAGGACCAGGTTTGAGGGATTCACTGCTGTCTCGACCACAGGCCGGAGGCTTGGACGGCGGGGCTGACTGGAGGTCTCGACGCGACCCTTTGTCCGAGCCTGGAGGCTATTCCAGCTGGCAGCATGACCGATCCCGGCTCGATCCTTTGCCAGGGGCTGACCCCTTACAGGCAAGGCCTGGCGATCGTGATTATGACTATGATTTGAACCAGCATGTGCGAGAGGAGAGAATAGAAGACAGGAGGTTTCAGCCACTGGACCCTGTAAACCCCCTCTACCCTCCGCAACGGGCCATGTACGGAGATAGAGGGAGAGACTTCTTTTGAATCGGGGGTGCTTCACCATTCTCAGCAACATTTTCAGTTAGTTTGCATTTGTGCGCTGGTCTGCAGCTTTGGATCTTGCGACTGAAAGCTGTAAATCCAAAATCACAGACCAGCACACGTGACATGCTCATTAGTTCACATGTGTTTGCTGGTCTATGATTTTGGGTCTTGTGGCTTATGGCCACGAGGTCCAAACTCACAGAGTAGCACACAGTCATGCTTTATCATTATCACAATCGGTGTTTACTTCAAATATATTTTGGTGTGAAACAGTGCAGCTTGTGTCCGTGAGTGCTGAAGAACTGACCGTAATATCTTAAATCATTGATCAGCACACAGCTATCTTTTATCGTCACCACAGCTACCGTTAACTTCCCCATGCTTCAGTCGAAACTCACAAATGGTGCAGCCTTTGTATGTCGGTGCAGGAGAACTGAAAAAAAGAGAGCATTGCAGCAACCTCAACATTAGTCTCTCTTTTTTTTTTAATCATGTATTGTAAAGTTAAAATGCTGTTTTAATGTGAGAGAGAGCTTTTATTTCCTCAAAAACATTACCGATGACATGACTACATGGGGGATATCTACTTCTAGGCTCAATTTTAGCCTACTTGCCCGTTGTGTGCCCACACAACCCGAGAGGCCCTCGGGGAACCCCCCAGAGGGGCCGAGAGTTATCTCCCCATACCTGCCTTACCAGATCTGGTCACGAGACCATTCAGTCTTTCTACTTCACTCGTGGAGAGAAGACGTGTCTGGCCCGCGCTCTCGCTGCCTCGACCGGTCTTCTGCCTACCGACGCTTGTTGCCGACTTCGTGTGCTCTGCGCCCGCTTCTACCCTGCCTTCTACCTGGCCTTCTCTTCCTGCTTCGTTGGGCCACTTGCGGGGATTCTTCTGCTTCTGTGGACGGCGGTTTGACTGCCCTTCCCCCCCTTCCCTTCGTTGCAGAGGTAAGGTAGTGGTAGTTCCCTCGGCCGGCCCTCGGGCTGAGAGCCGGCTGCCTGTGGGTGCTTCCCTGCTTTTGCTTTGGGGTTCGTTTCAGTGCGTAGTGCCTGATTAGCTCACGGTCGGCTGTTGCCGTGTCGCGCCCGTTTTGCACGTGGGCCTTGGGCTCCGTGTGTGTTAGCCCGTTTAAAGCCCCGTTAGCCCTCCGAGAGTGCCCCATTACGCTTTCACCGGGAGCCCGCCTACGCTTCGATAATGTCGTTGTGCTCCCGGTGCGATGACTTTAGGTGGCCGACGGACACTCACTCGGTCTCCCTACCGTGTTCGGTGGTTCCTCGGACCGCAGGTGTAATAATATAATAATAATAATATTAAGCACATTAAATAGGCGCTTTATCCCAATTGAAAATCGGCTCAAAGCGCCGCCCCGAACTGGGCCCAACAAGCGCGCTCACGTGAGTCACGCGCATTCACTCACACACGGAACGTAAACACAGAACTTTCACGTGGTGCTAAGGGCAAGCTCCGGCGAGCTGCTGTAGTTTTTGGAAGTTCAAAATCGTTGTATTTGAAATTGGTTGGGTGGACTGAATCTGATACCAGAGTGTAAGCGGTGTGCGGCCTGGCCTGAGGTTATGTGGGCGGACCTTGGTCCTTTTACCGCCGAGAGCGTGCCCGCCCGGCTTACGAGCGTTCAGCGCCCTTTGACACGTTGGCCGCCCTGGCTGTTTCCTCGGCCACTCCCGCACAGAACGGTCCCCTCTTCGGGGTTCGCGGTTTTGTCTGACCACAGGACCGCCACTGCTGCCACGCCCGCTGACCCTTCCGGAGGGTCTGTTTGCCGGCTTAGCGCACGTCTCACTGAGAGTGACCAGCAGCAGTTGGCCTTGAGCCGTCCGTCGTTGACGAGCCGTCCTCACCACTCTCCCCGCACCAAGCCCGCTGATCCTTCCGGAGGATCGCCTTGCTGGCATAGTGGCCTACTTCCGGAGTAGGGCCCGGAGAGACGTCAGCACCGTCCGTCGCGACGCAGCCGCGACCCTGATCCTCACCGTTCCTCCTCCAGACGCCCGCGCTCTCGCTCGCCTTGCGAGCACCGTCAGCGGGATTCTCGACGCCCCCTGCAGGACGATGCGCTCAGCCTGCTACCCGAAGTCTCGGTCTCGGCTCTGTTGGACGAGGATCGCTCGACCTCGCACGCGGCAGCTTCCCCGGAGCTGAAGAGGAAGGTCGCCGCCTTCGTTGACGCGGAGAGGCAGGTCAAGAAGTTTAGGTCGCTTCCCCAACCGCCCGGCTTTAAGGGTCTTCGAGACGTCTTTTCGTCGCACCTACAGCTGGCCACATCCCAGGAGCCGGTCTTCTTCTCCGACCGTCGCTGGCCCGCGGATTTAGACATCTTGTTTCGGCGGGACGGGTATGCTGGACTCTCCCAGGCCTTCTCCATCCCTCTGCCTACGCTGGACCCTTCGGCGGTGTCCCTAGCCGGTGGTCTGACTCTGCTGCGGCGGTCCCCGCTGCGGGGCCTGGACAAGACAGCGACCTTGGTCCGTAACACCTTAGCCTGCTCGGGTGTTATGGAGCTCCTCACTCAAGCCTTGGTTCATCGGGTGGAGGTATCCTGGCATCCTTCCATCTCTCCCCTCCTAGGAGACCTGCTGGTCCTCGCGGAGACCGCCAATTGCGCCGCCTACCATTCCTCGGTCAACGCGATGGTGGCTTCGGCCAACTGCGACCTCATGCGTCGAGATGCCCTGCTCCGCCCCTGCAGTACGTTGCCGCCGGACCTGCGAGCGCAACTTCACCGTGCCCCCTTGGGTGGACCCTTGCTGTTCGGCGACTCAGTCTCTACGGGTCGGCGGTTCGTTCCTCGTGATGTCTGTGCGACTTGGCCGGAGACGTTGGTCGGACCTCTGGAGTTTTATCGGCGAGAGCGACCTCCGTCTACTATCTCTCGTCCGGCCCCTGTGGACACTTCCGCCGCCCCTTCGGTAACGACCGCCCTTCCTCGCATCGGCCCCTCGGAACGGTCTGCTCGTCGGGACCCGGCGTTGTGCGCTGACCAGAGGATCGCCACTGCTGCCACGCCCACTGACCCTTCCGGAGGGTCTGTTTGCCGGCACAGCGCCCGCCTCACTGAGCCCGGCCTGCAGCAGTCCGCCATGAGCCGTCCCACGTTGACTGGCCTTCATCCTCTCTCTCTCCCCGAGAAGCCCGCTGATCCTTCCGGAGGATCTAAACGCCGGCATAGAGCCCTTCTCACTGAGTCCGGCCAGGAGAGACGTCAGACTCAACCTGCGCGACACGGTCGCGCCCCCGACTCATCCCGTTCCACCGTCAGTTCTGGACACTCACGCTCGCCCCTCGAGCGTCGCTGGAGGGATCATTCGCCTCGCCGGGATCGTCGCCGCTCCCCCCGGAGGATCTGAACGCCGGCATAGCGCCCTGCTCTCGGAGTCTGGCCAAGAGAGGCTTCAGCCTTAGCTTGCGCGACACGGTCGCGCCCCGACTCCCTCCGTTCCACTTTCAGGTCACTTGATGGCTGATCAGAGGACTGCCACTGCTGCCACGCCCGCTGACCCTTCCGGAGGGTCTGTTTGCCGGCACAGCGCCCGCCTCACTGAGCCCGGCCTGCAGCAGTCCGCCATGTGCCGTCCAACGTGACTGGCCTTCCTCTCCCGTCTCTCCCCGTTAAGCCCGCTGATCCTTCCGGAGGATCTGTACGCCGGCGTAGCGCCCTACTCACTGAGTCTGGCCAGGAGAGACGTCAGCCCTAGCTTGCGCGACTCGGTCGCGCCCCCGACTCCTTACGTTCCACTTTCTGTTCAGGACACTAGTGCGCACCGCTCGAGCGCCTTCGGTAGGATTGCCGTTCGGACTCAACCTCCGCCCCTGGGTCTTCAATTGGCGGATGGACGCCTTAGTCGCCTTAGCCCGACAGTCCTCCTCCAGTCCACGTCGAACTACCTGGACGGCCTCCGTTGTGCAACCAATCGGAGACCGCGCTAGCCACGGACAGAGATGCACCTCCTGGCACACCTGGGCTTCCTAGTAGACGACGGCAAGTCGGATCTCTCCCTCCCGCCGGGTTGTGCAGCTGGGTATGGAACTCCCTACCAACCTCAACACGGTACGCCTTCCGGTGCCCTGGATCAAGAGGATTGCTGATCTAGCCGACCAGTTAGCTCGGGAGGATGTAGGCCCCGCCAGAGTCTGGCTTCAGTTGCTGGGTTTGATGAACACCGCAGCGGATCTTATCCCTCTAGGGCGTCTCTACTCCCGGCCAATTCAACTGCATCTTCTCCATTGGCTCACGTCTTCCAGAGACTTGACGGCCGCGGTCCCAGTGCCCCAGATGCTCCGTCCGCACCTTCGTCGGTGGACCGGCCCTACGTGGCTAGCGTCGGGAGTTCCCTTAGCCTCTCCCCCTCCAGGCGGGACCCTGGCCCTCACACTGGGCGCACACCAAGGAAAAAAAAAAAAAAAGAAAAAGAGCACACCCACTGTCTGGAGATGCAGGCCGTATGGCGAGCCCTTCACGCCGGGGAGTACCTCCTCCGACACCAGGAGCTTCTCGTGCTTTCGGACGACACGATCATGGTCGCTTACATCCAGAAGCTGGGTGGCACACGCTCCCCTGACCTGTGTATGCTACTCTACAGGAAGATGCGTTGGTGCGAGGACCGGAGCATTATCCTTCAAGCCCCGCACGTTCCCGGATGCCTAAATGGCTTGGCCGACTCTCGGTCTCGCCGCGACCAACTCCTACACACGGAATGGACCCTGCGACAGGACATCTTTCAGATGATCTGCGCCCGCTGGGAGACTCCCCAGGCCGAGTCGTTCGCCACGAGGTGGAACCACCAGCTTCCCCTCTTCGTCTCCCCGATTCCCGACCACCTTGCCTGGGCTGTCGATGCGCTCTCCTTTCCCTGGGACGGACTTGTGGCCTATACCGGTCCCCCTACCGTCCTCGTGCCCTAAGTCCTCCTCTAACTGCGGGGCTCTTCGGCGTTCCTCCTGTCGGTCGCACCGCTCGTCTGGAACCGCTCCTGGATCACCGACCTGCTCAGCCTCGCCACAGACCCGCCCCTGCTGCTGCCCACCCCGCGGACCATGCTCAAGCAACCGCGCCAGCCGCTGTTCCACCCCTGCCTGGAGTGGCTCCTCCTTTACGCCTGGAGTTTGGGCGGCAAACCCTCGGAGCTAGAGTATACTCAGATGCAGCTATGGAGGCGATCGCTGCGCCTCGGAGACTGTCGACCCTTCGAGCCTACGAGGGAACTGGCGAGTCCTCTGTTCCTGGTGTACCGATCTTGGCCTTACGCCCACGGATCTGACTCATCCTCCGCTGGCGGACTTCTCTCTCTGGCTCTGCGAGACCAAAGCCTAACCCTCATCACGGTACGCGGTTACCTGTCCATGATGGCGGACACCTATCGTCACCTGGGACGACCCGATCCGGGCGCCGGCAAGGACCTAGCCGACCTTATGGGACACTTCGGCACCCAGCGCCTTACACTCCGCTCACTCCTTCCTCGCTGGGACCTACCCTGGGTGCTCACGTGGTTGAACTCCGCCCGCTTCGTACCATTACCGTTGGCCCAGCTCGCGGACTTGGCACACGAGACTTGTTTCCCCCTGGCACTGGCTACCGCTTCGCGCGGGAGCGAGCTACATGCGCCTTCAGCACGCCCTGCCGGGCTGCAGTTCCGAACAGACGGCTCCGTCCGGCTCCTCACGGACCCGGCCTTTCTGGCAAATAACAGGTCGCCTTTAACTCCGCCTCAGGTGATCACCATTAGGCCGCTGAGAGACCGACCCCGGTCCCAGGAGACCAGGCTACAGGATCCCGTGCGCGCCCTTAAAATCTATCTGCGGCGATCTAAGCTCGTCCGCAGGGGGCGGTCGCGCCTCTTCCTACCTCTTAAGACCCAAACAGCGTGACATTATAGCCCAGACGATCTCTTCCTGGCTCCGCTGGGTCATACGCTCCGCTTATCAAGAGATAGCCCCTGAGGGAGCTAAGAGGCTGCACATTCTCGCACACGAGGTACGAGCTATGGCCACGAGCGTCGCGTTTGAGCGAAACGGCACTGTCAAGGACATCGTGGCAGCCGTGGGCTGAAACACCGAGTCGGTCTTGCCCGTTTCTACCTCCGGGACCTGGCTAGCCAGCGAGAGAATCTCGCACTGGGGGGGGACATCGCCGCGACGCAACACTCCCTCCCGGTGCCACCGGCACCGTAGGTTGCACTTCGCTAAAATTGTCGGGAGTGTGCCACGGGGTGGACGGCGTTGTCCTGTTGGGGGAGTTGTGGGCGGCACCCGCCTCCTCTTCGCAATTCTCCCATGTAGTCATGTCATCGGTAATGTTTTTGAGGAAATAAATTCATTTTTCTCTAAAAGGTATTTTTTCGAAAAATACTTACCGATGACATGACTCGGATAACCCTCCCTCCTGCCCCGCTTGCCGCTTTCGAGCGAAGTATCAGACTGAATGGTCTCGTGACCAGATCTGGTAAGGCAGGTATGGGGAGATAACTCTCGGCCCCTCTGGGGGGTTCCCCGAGGGCCTCTCGGGTTGTGTGGGCACACAACGGGCAAGTAGGCTAAAATTGAGCCTAGAAGTAGATATCCCCCATGTAGTCATGTCATCGGTAAGTATTTTTCGAAAAAATACCTTTTAGAGAAAAATGAATTTTTGGCTCACATGCGAAGCAAAAGTGAGTCCATGTTCTGGGCCAGTGGTCGTACGTCCGTCGTTCGTTGTCTGTGGTAAAAAAGTTAACGTTGGCATTTTCTCGGAGACTATTCAAGCCACAGTCTTCAAACTTTGCCCAAGGATTCTTTGTGGCAAGATTTTTCTAAACATACCAATTTAGTGATCTCTCACAAAGGTCACAGGGGGTCAGGAAATGTATGTATATATAGCTATATTTTGACATAATTTATTTTTTCTCAAATACTATTCACAACTTCAAACCCAAACTTGGTGCAAAGGTACCTGATGGTAAGACCTTTTTATGCATACTAATTTGGTTGATCTCTCGGAAAGGTCAAGGGTCACAAGAGATCAGAAAATAGGTAAAAAATAGCCGTATTTTGACAAAAGATGTTTCTCAATTAGTATTCACAACTTTAGACCCAAATGTGGTACAAAGATACCTGATGGTAAGATTTTTCTTTGCATACTAATATGGTTGATCCCTCGGAAAGGTCAAGGGTCACAAGAGCTTGGAAAATAGGTCCAGAATAGCCATATTTTGACAAAAGACATTTTTGGGGCTTATTTGCGAAGCAAAAGTATGTTTTGGGCCAGTGGTCGTCCGCCTGCTGTCGTCCGTGGTAAACTTTAACACTGGCATTTTCTTGGACACTATTCAAGCCACATTCTTCAAACTTGGCCCAAGGATACTTTGTAATAAGACCTTTCTAAACATACCAGTTTGAGTGACCTCACAAAGGTCAAGGTCACAGGGGATCAGGAAATAGGTAAAAAATAGCTATATTTTGACATAATTTCTTTTTTCTCAAATACTATTCACAACTTCAAACCCAAACTTGGTACAAAGATACCTGATGGTAAGACCTTTCAATACATACAATTTGGTTGATCCCTCAGAAAGGTCAAGGGTCACAAGAGCTCAGGAAATAGTTGAAAAGTAGCCATATTTTGACAAAAGATGTTTTTTCTCAAATACTATTCACAACTTCAAACCCAAACTTGATACAGAGATATTTGACGTTAAGACCAATCTGTGCATACTAATTTGGATGACCCCTCAGAAAGGTCAAGGGCTCAGGAAATAGGTCTGAAATAGCCATATTTTGACAAAAGATGTTTTTTTCTCAAATACTACTCACAACTTTAAACCCAAACTTGTTACAGAGATACCTGATGGGAAAACCTTTCTATGCACACTAATTTGGTTGATCTCTCGGAAAGGTCATGGGTCACGAGAGCTCAGGAAATAGGTCTAAAATAGCCATATTTTGACAAAAGATGTTTTTTCTCAAATACTATTCACAACTTTAAACCAAATTTGGTACAGAGATACCTGATGGTAAGACCTATCTATGCACACTAATTTGGATGACCCCTTGTAAAGGTCATGGGTCACAAGAGGCTGGTAAATGTGTGTAAAATGCTGATTTTGGATAAAATGGTAGGTATTCCCAATTTTTGCCAAATTTGGTACAGAGATACCTGATGGTAAGACCTATCTATGCACACTAATTTGGATGACCCCTTGTAAAGGTCAAGGGTCACAAGAGGCTGCAAATGTGTGTAAAAAGCTGATTTTTGATAAAATTGTAGGTATTCCCAAATTTTTCAACCAAATTTGGTACAAAGATAGCTGATGATAAGACCTTCCTATGCATACTAGCCTTGTTGCTGTCGGGACGTTAAGCAATGTACAATCAATCAATCAATCCTATGCATACTAATTTAGTCGACTCAATACAAAGGTCAAGGATCACGGGGTATTGACAGATGTGTGAAAAATGCTTACATTTTTCGAAAACATGGATTTTTACTGCTGCAGAAGCCAGCCCTTGTCACAAAGGTCACACATGTAAATCGGCCATACGTGTGAGCCATAATGGCTTTGCCTTTCTTGTTCTCAAATATTATTCACAACTTCTAACCTAAGGTTGCCATAGAGATACCTGATGGTAAGACCTATCTATGCATACTAATTTGGATGACCCCTCAGAAAGGTCAAGGTTACAAGAGCTGAGGAAATAGGTCAAAAATAGACATATTTTGACCCCCCAAAAATTCTCAGTTACTATTCACAACTTCAAACCCAAACTTGGTACAGAGATACCTGAAAGTAAGACCTATATATGCATACTATTTGGAAAAGGTCAAGGTCACAAGAGATCAACAAATTTGTATAAAATGCCAATTTTTGATAGAATTGTAGTTGTCAAGATTTTTGCAAACTTTTCAATCAAATTTGGCACAAAGGTAGCTGATGATAAGACCTTCCTATGTATACTAATTTAGTTGACTCATCACAAAGGTCAGGGGTTTTCACAGATTGTGAAAATTATTAAATTTTGAGAAAACATGGATTTTGTTGGTGCAGAAGCCATCCTTTATTGTCTCATGTGTGGATCGGTTATACATGTGAGCCATAACAGCTTTGCCTTTCTTGTTATTGTATTCACTTTGATGATAGGTTTTATGTGGTGGGGCCCCACCCGGGTCTACCCTGGGGGACTTGGGTGGGGTTAGGTATTTTTTAGTTCCCAGGGTCACCCTGGTCAGCCCCACAGGGTGGGTTTATCTCTCTATTCTGGGGCATGTGTTTCTGTCTACCCTTTGTCCATTCACCTGTATTTGCCTTTTTAAAACTCTCCCTACTGTCTGCACTGCCTGTAGCTCTTGATATTGGATGTGCGTTGCTAAATGGTCTTAGCTTTATTTAGGCCCATGTGTTAGGTTTATTTAATGTATTTGACCGGCTGGCGACATACATTCAATGTTCTGTTTAGTTTTTTTTCACAAGCAGTGCAGGCACGTCCTGAGAAAGCCTTGTTGCTGTCGGGACGTTAAGCAATGTACAATCAATCAATCAATCAATTATGTGGTGGGATTTTTATATTCCCCCTTGTGAATGCAGCCACCGGTACTGTTTACAGTACTAGATACACAATACAGGGGACTGCATTCTCTATGGGGTTAATTGAAACTCTGTTTATATTCCTACCAATTTCTGTTTGGTTTTGCCTAGCTAATTGTCTTGTTATATGCGAATGCAAGACAAAACTGAAACACAAATGTAAGTTTGTAACCGCTACATTTCTGTACACACACATGACAAATTTTTAGCTTGTTCACTTTTCACTTATTCCTAATATTACTGACTTTTGTGACTTCAGGAGGGTTTGCAAAGACTATTTCCAGGTTGGCATGATGCTTTGATGGTAGTGCTAGAACAGCATGGCACCTAGAAAGGAGCTATGCTAATCTGGCACTGACCTTGAACTATCTCCATGGCTGATCTCCAGCTATTGTCTAAGGGGTGAATATATTAACCACGTGTTGCATGGCACTCGTGGTTTGTGGATGGACAACAGTTTTGAGCTATAATGGTCAGTCTCCTTTTCAGCAATTGAATCACATTGGTTACAAATGTTGAAATGTGAAAACTTTGCAGCACACTGCCTGTGTTTGTAATTTAACCGATTCAGCACTGACACTTATTCAAGGGTAGCGCCTGAGGCACCAAGCTGTTCTGGCACCACCCTTGAATTATCGTGGTCAGTCTATGTCCTTAACAGGTAAGATGGCATTATATCTTGAACTGTTTGGTTTATTTTAGCCCATTCAGCCCCAACACTGCAGCAAGATACAGATCAATGATAGTAGTTCACGGATGGTGCGAGAATAGTGTGCCAAGCTACACTGGCACCACCCTTCAACTGCCATAGTCGAACAATCTCCTGAACCGTAATGTTATCTTTAGAGGACAACTTTCAGTTTTCAGACTCTAGGGTTCAGTGGGTAACCCACTAAACCCCACGCCTGCTTTTCACAAATTTTGGAGATGTCACTAGGTGACTACCAGATTCAGGGGATGGATCAACCATGATAATTAAAGGGTAGTGCCGGATTAGCTTGGCGCCATCAGGCGCCAAGCTAATCTTCTTTACCCCTGAATTTTCACAGTCTATTCATCTGCTTCTGTCAGGGGCTGGGGGCTAAATGGGTTACAAAGTTAAGAGAACTTTCTGTTTGGACTGGTTATGACCATGCACCTCGCGTTTAGAAGTGTGTGTTACTGTTTTGACAATTCTGCTAAAGAAACAACATGCCAGTAGACTTGAGCACTGAGAACATCGGCAAGCAGAAATTGGAAAGTGTGTTTATTTTTAGTGCACTGTAGTAGCTGAAACTATTCTGCTTCTTTTTTTTTTAAACATTGGCTTTACCTTGTTTTAATCAGACATTCAGCGTTGTTATTGTCATTCTGATTTGACATGTGTTTGCAATGTGTCCGTTTGATATGACAACTTGTTGCCAAGTCTGTGCTTATGTGTGCTGATTTGCGATTTTTTTTCATAACTCAACACCTTAAGGTTCCAAAATCACAAAACAGCACATTGCTTTGCAGCTTGTTACTATTCTGTTAATACATGGAGTACACCAAGTGTAGGGAAAAAAACCATGTTTTATTGTATGTCAGTCATCTCTCATTAACCCTTTGGGTGTTGGTAAAGGTTTTAGTTGCGGTGATTCCTGCAGGAATCATCACGACTAAAACCACTACCGACACCCAAAGGGTTAATTACAAAGTGCAGCTATTTGTTTTTTAGAGTAAGGGGAACAACTGGGGACAGTTGTTGGAGTGTTTGTGGGGTAGCTAGGTTTGTAGTTTTATCTCCCTTCAGCCATACCCCTGTAGGTGGGTTTGCTGCAGTCAAACCACACACACAACATAATTGTCCTCTAGACTAGTTGATATTTGCTTTGCCAATTACATATAACCCACTGACTGCTGACAAAGAGTCGGCACAAGCCAACTGCAAGAAACACAGATCCTCTTGAGCCTCCGCAACTTTTGGGGCTCATGATATATGCCTTTTGATGACATCACTTTCAGCCGTGCGTGGGCCCACTGCGGCCGTCATGGGCCTGCCCCTGGGGACCTTTGCTAATTAAGGAGGTTGGAAGGCGGGGCAGTTTGCCGTTGAATTAGAATTTTAACAAAACATCCATGTCAGTTGACCGTGAATGGGTTAAAGCTCTCCATATACCATGCATAGTGGATGATAGCTCTTCCTGGTAAAAACTATAAGCGACTATGCATAATGTATGGCAGGCTTTGCTGGTTGTTACTAGTACATTTTTATTTTCATGAATCTGTTCATATCTCAATGATATTGGTCCTTTGTTAATTTTTTTTTTTTTTTAAATGGGCAAGGCCAAATGCATTTGCCACTCACCAAATGCAAGTAAACTTCTTGTCTGGTGAGTAAAAACCAGAGCCCTGATGCCTCAGATGTTAATCCATGGTCTAACAGTCGTAAATATATGTGTTGGTGTGGTCCAAAATCACAGAGCAGCAAACTAATTGGGCTATGACCTCCAATTCCATACAATAATGCGGGCCCCTAGGTTTCAATTAGATTGTAGACCCTGCATTTTCAGAAGTTGTGAGGTTCCCCTTCCCACCCACACTATGGTTTGATCCCTTCATGGCTGAAACACAGCGAGCAACATCTAGATGCAAAAGGCATAAGGCATAGGTCCTCATGATCTCCTTCAGTCACAGGGACTCATGGGGGTCTATGCCTCGTGCTGTTTCCACTTTTTATCCCTGTTCCTTGGACGGATGTGGTCTTTTGACATGGAATGAACACAGATTTAGAAACACAATTTTTCGCCACTGGCAGGGATGGGGGCAATGCAAAATCTGTCCATCTGCAAGAGACATAAACCCTAATGTGCCCCCACAACTGCCCATTAAGATTTATGTCTCTTTTTAGTCTTATGTTCTGTATACCTATTTTTTCAACAGTAAATGTGTTCTCCTCTTAAATGTCACTCAGTGTGTCGTGGTTTCAGACTTGAAATTCATGATCACTTGGATTAACTCTTATCATTCGGAATACATCAGTGTGTGAAATAAGTGTGACTAATATAGTTCAAGGGTAGTGCCAGAATAGCTTGGCACCTCTAGGCGCCATTCTGTTCTGGCACCACTCTTGAACTAAAGCCATTGGTCTATATCCTTATCTGTAAGTACTATAATGTAGCTTGGATATGACAGTGTACACATTGGAAGCTTTTAGCCTCAGTATGATAGGGGTAAAGAACTGTGTTGTTTGGGGTAGCAGGTCGTGAGATGATCCTATGGCCCAGGCGATTCTGGCAGCTTTTTTCACTTCCCACCTTCTCTTCAAAAGACCTGTTCCAGTCGTCCATCTGCAAGAGGCATAGATTTTCATGAGCCCCTGTGACTGCATGGACTCATGAAAATCTATGCCTCATGCTTGGCAAAACTTTGCTCGATACAACAAGTGCATCATCAGTTCTAGCGGGAACCCAGGACAAGTGGAATGTATTTGTCCCACATTTTGCCCATTGCTGTTACATATGTTCTTTTGGTACCTACTACTGTTTCATGTGTGAATGTTGATTGTCAGAAATCTCTAATTCCTGAAATAAGAAGCCCCTTTGTTTTAAGGAATTCGTGAGATTTGGAAAAGTTTCTTTTACCCGTTTAAATATTATTCTTCACTTGTAATTTGTCTTCTCAGGTATCAGGACTTTGCTTCAGTTTGCCATTTTTTTTACATTTTCACCAGAAATGCTTAATATTGACATTAAAATGATTGACATCTGCAAATTTTCAAAAATGTTCAAGGAGTTATGGAGGCTCTGTACTGCAAATTTTCAAAAATGTTCAAGGAGTTATGGGGGCTCTGTACCCTGATCCCTGACACAGTTTTCCTGAAATCCAAAATTTCTAAATTTCAGGTAGGCTATATAAAATTTGAACAAACAGAATGACAGTTTACAATATGTAAGAGTGTTGTATGCATTTATCCCATTACATGTGCTGGTAAATAAGTGTACACTGTAATTGTAAATAATGAATGTTTTTCAGTTGTGAATTTTTGATGTGATGTACTTATTTTAATTGCCATAAGAAGTTCACATCACTAACAATTTTTGTCATATGCTTGCCTGTAAACATTTGCATTGCCTGTAAGCGTTTGCCTTCTTCGTGATTGGCGAATGTTCCACTATATATATTTGCTTTTTTATTGTTTTTTCTTATGGGTGGATTTCTCACTTTCTCTTCATTATGTATATACATTATTTCTTGCTGCACCGTTAAGACATCTGTCCATGTTTTCTTCTTGTCTTTTGCTGCTGTGCATGGAAATAGCACAAATTTGCTGGTCTGTATTTTTTGGCTGTATGGCCTTAGGTCATAAGCTCCATTAACTCTTCAACTTTCAGAACTAAATGTCTTCCATTCTATAGAATGGAAGACATTTAGTTCTGGTAGTTTAAGAGTTAATGAAACGCAAGCTCTCATATGACAGCTGGACCATGCAGCATTTTTTTTTTTTTTAATGTTTCCTTGAAAAATGTTGGTGGCAATCTGAAACTTGCAGGCAGTCTTCATTGTAGTGGAATGTTGCCGTAATAAGTACTCTGGTTTTTGTTGAGACCCCTTTTGGTGCCCCATCTTTGAAAACATCCTCATTGGGGAAAATGTGAAGTCCAATACATTTAACCCTTTAAACCCTACGGCTGCATTTTGCAAATGTTTGGGGGGTCATTTAACGACTGTGTTCCAGTTGCAGGAAATGGATCAACCGTGATAACTCAAGGGTAGTGCCAGTTCAGCTTGGCATTAATCTGGCACTACCCTTGAATTATCACAGTCGATCCGTCTCCTGCTGTAGGACATTAGGGCTAAATGGGTTAACATTTTGTGTGTTGTGTGGTTTCCCCAATGAGCAATGGGCAATACTATTGCAGGTACATACATGCAGACAGGTAAAAAATGTTGTATTGGACTCTTAAGACTGTGTTGAACATGTTTCATTGTTTGTAATGTTGGAATTATGTGTAAGATGTTAAGAGTGTTTTATCATGAATTGTGTGTTTTACATTGAATTCATTCAGGTTTTCCTACATGTACTTTACATTGAATTTAGTAACCACTTGGCGCATGCGGCCACCGGTACTGTTTGCCATACTACTGGCAGTGAAATGTTTCTCACTTGTATTGTCGTCGTCATAAAGAAGAATCATTTTCAAGTTTTTTCATTATTCCACAGTTTCCTGAGCCCTTTTTTCTCCTTGGCCACTTCCATCGCAAAATTATAAATTGCCGAGGTAAGGTGTCAGACACAAAGATTTATCAAAATGTTAAAATAGAAGATATTGCGAAATGCAATATTTCAATTAATCTTTTGTCGGAAAATTTAATTGCAATAACTGATATTGCTGACATGCATGCTATATTGTCAGTATCGTAGAAATTTGTTGTATTTGTTTTGCTGATTGTTATGTGTGTGCTGGTCTGTGGTTTTGAACCTTATGGCTCTATGCCGCAAGGTCCCAAAGCACAGACCAGCAAAGATTTTCTTTCATGATGCATTAGGGTATAAATGAATGGTAAACAGTTGTTAACTTTGAAATACAAATAGTTCATTTTGCTTGTTTCCTTTTCATTTAGAAAGCTTGTATTTTTACATACATTGAGAACCTGAGCTTTGTCTTTTGAAAATGTTACATTCTGATTTTCTTCTTTTCATGCACACATATCAAAATTGCTAACAAATATGATTGTTACAGTACTTAGATATTTCCATGCGATTTTCCGGTTGATGTCTTCAATGATATGTACTGTTAATGCAGAACCACAACATGTAGCCCCCTTTTGCATGCAATCACCACCGACACTGTATACAATAAATAGTGGCTGCATGCACAAGAGGGTTAAATTTACGTTTACTTTTGGCTTGTAGAAAAAAAAGGTGGCCTTCCGTTTGACTTGTCTAACCGTTTGGGTGTCGGCAGCGATTTTGGTTGAGTTGTTTCGTGAGAAATCAAAAAGACCCAAATCACTACTGACACCCAAAGGGGTAAGCTTAGCTTTAGTGGAATTCTCAAGTAATGCTTTTGTAACCAAGTGGTACGTGCAATTTCGTATCATTTTGGGTGAAACTAAAAATGTGTTGTCAATAGAGAAAAGGGTGAAGACATGTATATAGTCTTCAATATTAGTGGTAACTTTCCCCACGTTATCATGTCAGGGTGAAGACATGTATATAGTCTTCAAT
The DNA here is from genome assembly GCA_036245525.1 of Semisulcospira habei. Lineage (NCBI taxonomy): Eukaryota > Metazoa > Mollusca > Gastropoda > Semisulcospiridae > Semisulcospira > Semisulcospira habei. Next base: position 153,403,864 of record BTPG01000004.1, read on the forward strand.
ATTAGTGGTAACTTTCCCCACGTTATCATGTCAGAAACTGGTGAGGTTTCGTTTGCAACGAACGACTCACAACAACGAAAAGGAGCAAAATCACAGCGGAAAACCAGCTCGTACCAGAGCATAGACAACACTCCAAATATCTCCAAAAGGCATAACTCCTAATGAGCCCCAAGGGCTCATGAGGATCTGTGCCTCTTGGAGATGGTTGAAGTATCTATGCTTTTGGTTACCCGCTGTGATTACGCTCTCGTTTGTTGTTGAAAGTTGTTCGGAGTAAACATAACCTCTCATTGCTCTGATCTAAATCTGGCGACAAATTGTACACCAACATTACTTCACTAACCGATTTAGCTGAGGCCCATTGAATGCCTTTTGTTGTTGTTTAGCATTAAACCCCGTCAGTGCTGACAAAAAAGTCTACACACCGAACTGCAGGAGGCAAAGGTCCTCAGGAGACCCCACAATTGCGAGAGTCCATGTGGATCTATGCCTCTGGCTGACCTAATATTGTATCCATGTTCCTTATGGCTGCAACTCTTTGTCATTGAATTGTTTTTTTTAATTCAGAAACGCAATCTGCATTCATTAGCAGTAAAGGGGTTAATATTGTTTTGTTTTGTCATTAACTTTTGAAGGTGGTAAACAAGCTGGCAGACTCACCTCTTATGAGCGAGCAGGCTATGACGGATGTACAGTCGGAAAATTGAAGAAGAAACGCCCCCCCCCCCCCCCCCCCCCCAAAAAAAAAAAAAACAAAAAAAAAAACACGCTTAGAAAGGACAATTACAACACCGTGTTTTAAAAAAAAAAAATTCTTTGCATTTTGCATGCTTGGCAGTCAACTTCTTGGGCAGGACAGCAGAAGAAAGCTGTCTGGTATGGTTTGTGTACCATTCTAATATTCAGGAAGAAAATATGGCTTAAGTTTTGCCACTGTTAGCCCTGATATACTACCATACCATTAAGCTTCAGGTTGATCTGTATACTGAAATCACCACACACGTAACAACCTAGCCCCAAGCAATTCTGGCAGCACCTTTGGTTGTCATTTTCTGTCTCTCTGTTTTAACTATGTAGACTGGCGTAAAGCTATTCTACCACCACCCTTGAGCTGTCTTGGTCAGACTGTACGCTTAACCCTTTCACTACCGATAAGCATACTGAGTCCAAATGTAAGAGACAGATTATTTGCCCCCCCCCCCCCCCCTCCCGCAGTCGCGGGGGCCCTTGAGGATCTGTTCCTCTTGCTGAAACCACTTTGTATCCATGTTCCGTTGACGGCTGCTGGTCTTTGACGTTAATTTGCATCCGCTGGCAGAGAAGGGATCAAAGGGTGTGCCATCCACAGGACAGCTTTCAAATTTTGGATTTTCTACCGGAGTTTTCAGAGTGTTAGCACAAAATGTATTGAAACCGCCCCTGACAGGTATTTATTGCTTTTATTTCATGCACACGTTCTATATATATATATATATGTACATGCGTTGTCAGCTAGGATAACGGTCCCAATGTGCGTACAGTTAGGCCTACGGTTGTCATCGAGAGGCAGAGGTTCTCCATAGTTTTGCAGGGACTCTTGATAATCTCTTCCTCTAGCAGATGGTAGCGCCGAAATATTTTATAGTTTTCATGCTGAATTTTTTTTTTTTTTTTAGCTGTTTGTGTCAGATTCATCGTCCGTTTTAACCAGCGTGTCTTTGCACACATGTTTTGTTGCGTTGAATTTCGTGTCATTTATTATAATTTTTTATTATTATTCAAATCAAGGTGACTTATTTTGTGTTCCTTTCCTCATTCATCATTGTAGGTTTTCACAGTTACACAAGTACATGTATTGTAACATCTGGCATTCTAGTGTAATAAAGGTTTCATGATCTGTTTGTGTGGGTATAAGTATGAATGCGCGTGTTTATATGTGCACGCTCGAGTGTTCTTGTGTGTGTGGTTAAATCAGTACATGTGCCGATGAGGTTCCGTAACTCGTGCAGGCCACATCGGTGTTCCTTGGACACTGAAACGCTATATAGTTCCTTGGTGTTGAATTCAGGGTGATTTTAACCCCTTGACTGAACACGATCCACCTACAAGAGACATAGAGCCCATGAGTCCCCGCAGTCGCGGGGGCTCATAAGGATCTATGTCTTGCAGTTGGATCGTGTTCACGTTTTTATCGACCGTGAAGGGGTTTATTTAACACCAAAAAACCAGATCTGTCTCGGGAACTTGGTTTCAAAGTTGTGTCAGCAAAAGTCATAGATCCTCATGAGTCCCCGCAACTGCGGGGGGCTCATAGGGATCTATACCTTCTTGCAGCTGGGCTGTGTTCATGTTTTTCGGCACTGAACGGGTTAATTCTGAAGTTTTAATGTCCTAAATTGACACTTTCCTGTTCTTATCCCCCCCCCCCTTTATTCTATGTAGAAAAGCTCCGCGGGGGATGGGGGGGGTAGGGAAGGGGAGGCAGTAGAAAAACTCTGTGTTATGCTACCTGATATTAGAGTCCGAAATAGCTCAGGCGGTTAAACGTCGGAGCAGGAGAGCGAAGGGAATCGCCGGGTCGTGGGTTCGAATCCCGTCCCGGCCCCGATAGCTGGACTCACAATCCAGGGGGAAAAACGGATTTGTTCAATAGCATGTCCGTTGAAAGGTTCTGGTAAATCAAAGTGGCACAGCTGGAGTGCGCCTGAGTTTATCAGTGTTCAGGTCGTACTCCATAGGCAATAGTTGTCCCTGTCCCCCATAACCTGCCCGTCAGGACCGTTCATGATCACCTCGGTGCTGGGGGCGTCAAACCCGAACTAACTAACTAACTACCTGGCATTGTCCGGAATCACTGTATCATATTCTCGCGATGTAACATGACTATTTTTGACAGTGTTACCGCGGGGAGAATGTAGTACAGATATCTCATCTCGAGGTAATCTAGCAAACCTGTCACGTGCATTGTGAGAATGGTTGAAATTCGTCTTCGTTGTCGAAATCTCTGTATTACATTCCGCACGGATCAAACGGAACTATTTTTTTCAGCATCATCACGAAGATGCCACAGGAGATTTCACCACGAGGCAGCTTAAAAAAACCACACCAAAACAACAGAAGGGTAGAAATATGTCTCAGCTGAGGCAAGACAACGTTGAGAACATGTAATTAGCGAACTTCGAACAGCAATCGAAGCCCGCACTGCAGCAGGTCACTGTAAGTTTAACACACTCCTGCACGTACTCGACCTAGTGCACAAAAGGCCACCGGGCCGCCGTTGGTCCGGCACGCCCTTGCGCGGGCCATCGTCGGCCCCGCGATAATCTTTTTGCCCACTGGGAATATGGTCGGTTGCCATGGAAGCACAGTCGTCGACGTCACAAAGGGCCGTTTACACTGTTCGGCCGTTACTTCCCGCGCTTCGATTTTCATAGCGGCGTCTATGGTCTGACAGCTTAATTCTATTTAACAGCGTCACAGACCCTTGCGACCCTCTGTAGTCTGCATGGGATTGTAAAGATGATTTGCACTGTGTAGCCCACGTAACATGGATTCAGTATATCAGCCAAGGTGCATGTACGTGGAACCAGAGCAGACGACACTGTACCGTGACAAAGAAACAAACACGAAGGAAATATATGTCATCAAATATTTATTTAAGCTATAAGAAGATTAACTCATTTGAAGGCATAAGCCGCATATCCGGAGGCGGCAGGTCTCGAATGAGCTGAAAAATCAGTGTAACACTAAGAATTATATTATGATAACTGTCATTTTCCCTCAGATGATTTGTTATGTTTGTGGTTGTGTTATTCTTTTGAGAGTATGTGTGTGTTGATCATAGGAAAGACTCCGATATTCATTTGAGTTATTTTGGATAAGAATTGCGTACCTTTTTAGTAGGATTCATTTTCTTTTGCACGGAGAATTGCGATTGATTTTTGTTGTGACGCGTATTTTCGCTACATTGTTACAAAGTTTAACCTACATTAGACTGGACGGTTCGGATATGGTCGCGGCCGTTCTAGTGACCTCAATATGACGTCAAAGTTGTATAGTACTCGTTGACTACATTTAGCAACAATTATGGGATGCGCCTAGATGATGGTAGTGGAAATTTGTAGTCGGATCTAGAGTGTTCTTTTTATGAATATTAATGAGTTTTTATTTACATTTTCTTTTCTGATTGGTTGAGTTGTGTAGTCTGCGGGATTGTTATGGAAATCTGTAATAGTATAAAAGAACGCGTTAGTGTTACGTGGTGGAGTTGTAGCCGAAGTATGATAAACACACCAGACACACACGCACGTAGAGTTCTTTTAAATAGACCTCATTCAGCTGCAATCCGTCAACCGTGGCTTAAGGATGTAGACAAAACTGGAGTAATAGTTCCAACAATATTTAATCCAGTGATGCGATATCCTCACAGTAATGCTCTTTCAAATGCACAAATTACTGAATACAAAGTCTCTTCTGCGATGTCCTCAATACGACTCAAAGTTTCTCATACACCGCGTCTCTCGCAATAAACTGCGTGTCTCTACAATTGACAAAGCAAGACAATGTACTAACGGGCTTTCCCAGCGCCCTCCTTATATACACTATCAAAATCTAGAATCTTCTACGGAAATCATATAACTCAACCAATCAGAACGAAACGCGCAGCCGAAACTCATTAACATGAATTTTCCAGAAACAATATATCAGGCTACAAAAACACGGCTGCTCACTTCAGCTCTAAATTCTAGCATATAATAAAGACACATAAAAGTATGGTATCCCTATCTATGATAGCTCAAAAAAGTACGAGAACATTCACCAAACAAAATAAAAGCTGCTCACTACACGCACACAGGAAAACAAAAAGTAGCGAAAAATGTTGCGATGTCACCTAACCGACGTGACACTTACGAGGCCACCAGACAGTGCGACCCTTCTAGCACGCTCCGGACTAAACAAAACGAAAACGGCTCTACTCACGAACAAAAGAAAATCTTACTAAAAAGGTACAAAATCATAACCGTGATAGCTCAAATAAACAACATATCGTTACCTACGAATAACACATGTACGCTCTCACAGGATAACACAACCACAATCGTAACATTACCCCCCCCCCCCCCCTCTTAAGAATGAAATTTCACAAAAATTTCTTCTCAAATTCAAAAATACGGTTGTGGCTGTGTAAACCTACACAAAACCCTAAACAAATATAACTACACATCAAAAATCGAATTAAAAAAAAAAACGTCTCACAGTTCCTGTAAACAGTCCTGAGCATCGAAATGTTTCATATAAATGTTCTGGACACAGAAATGTTTATTCAAACTGCTCTGCTCAAGTAATCTGCTCCGAAGTTCTGCGAACCCTTGATAGACTGTAGTTTAATGTCAAAATTCTGCAAAAACATCGCCCATCTCATAATACGAGAATTTGTAAACTTTGCAGAGTTTAGATAGTTCAAGGGCTGATGGTCTGTTTGGAGAACAAATGGCACTCCCAGAAGGTACAGTTCGAATCGCCTTACTCCCCAGATGATGGCTAGACACTCCTTCTCGATGGTCGAGTAGTTTCTTTCAGCTCTGGTCAACCTTTTGCTGGCGTAGCTCACTGGGTGGAGTTTTCCGTTATCTTCTTGCATCAAGACTGCACCTACTCCTTCGTTGGAGGCGTCTGTTTTCAGGAAGAACGTTTTCAACGGGTCAGGAAGGTGTAGAACAGGCTTCTCGGTTAGGATGTCTCGAACCGCCTGGAATGCTCGCTCTTGGGCATCCTCCCACTTCACTATGTTAGGTTGTCCTTTCCTCAGCAAATCAGTCAGGGGTGCTGTAACTGCCGCAAAGTTTAGTATGAACTCCCGGTAGTAGTTCGCCAAGCCCATAAATGAGCGGACTTGCATCTTGGTCGTAGGTCGCGGGGCATCCCTGATCTTCTGCACGTTGGCGTCGTGTAGCCCCTTTAAACCTTCGCTCAATTTATGTCCAATGAAGTCTATGTTGTCAGCCCTAAGAACACACTTGCTTGGACGGATGGTGAAATTCGCATCTGACAGTCTTTGAAACAGTTCTCGGAGGGCTTTGAGGTGGTCCCCCCAAGTTTTGGTATGGATCAAAATATCGTCCCAATAAAAGACCACATTTTGCACATCTTCTATGATCTTTTCTCAGTCCTCTCTTCAATGTGGCACCACTGTTCACCATACCAAAAGGCATTTTCAGGAACTCCCAATGACCGTCGGGTGTGACGAACGCTGTCTTGGGGATATCTTTTTCTGCAACCTCGATTTGCCAATACCCTTTGCTTAGGTCAATTTTGGAGAAAAATCGGTCTCCACTGACCTTCTGGAACAGTTCTTCTGCTGTGGGCATAGGCTCTGGATCAAAGATTGTTAGTTTATTGAGTCTGCGATAGTCTACACACACTCGGTTGGATCCATCTGGTTTCTTCACGATGACAACTGGGGACGCATAATGGTGACTTGGACTCTCTGATGACATTCAGACTCAGCATTTCCTTGATATCCTTTTTTAATTCTTCCCTCGTTTTATAAGGAAGACGATAAGGTTTGCTGCGAACTGGCTCGTTTGACGTCAGGTTTACCTCGTGCTGGATGGTGTCTGTTGTCCCTGGGTCAGGTGTAAACCGATGCTCGAACTCTTGAGTCAGGACGCGCAGTTCTTCACGTTGAGTCTGGGTCAGATTCTGACCAAACTGGATATCTTCTACATTCTCTTTGTGTCGGAGTTCATTAAGGTCAAACAGGTTCTCGTCGTCTAGTCTTTCGTCATCATCAAGACGCACCGATTCCACCAATTTTTGTTTCTCTTGACCTCTCTGTAGCTCCACCAGCCTTTCTTTATTCACCACTGCTGCTTCCGTGTTGTCCGCCACTTTAAGAGGGATGGTTTGGTGACTCTTCTTTGCTTGACTTTTCGTGGTAACAGAACATATTTCAGGTCTCCACTCTGGATCTGGATCGTCTGCGTTTCTGGCACCACCAATGTTTCCGATGATGAGGTCGTAGACTGGTGTCTTCACGCACAACGCTTTCACCTCTCCTGTCAAGTATGGGGTGTCGACACTGACTTTGGCAAGGGGGATAATTCTTACAGTTCCGTCAGCCAAAATGAGGGTGGTCCACTCCTGTAGCTTCTGGTCTTCAGCTACTAGGTCCTCTCTCACGATGATGCAGCTACAACCAGTGTCTCTCAACACTCTCACTGGTGTGTCGCCGACGAATCCTGACACCACCGGCTGATGTTCGGCACTTCATTCTCAGGCAGCGCGATGTTTGAGACTGGTAAAAATGTAGTCCCATCTCCTACAGGGATGCGTCCATTCTTTCTGAAAGATTCGATCAGCTCTGGTGTCGCTCGCTTTTCTCTAGACTCAAAGTCATTGGATGACGTCACATCATTGGCTAATACAGCGGCAGCTCTGTGTTGAGACGTGGTACTGCTTCTGCCTGCTATCCCACGATCTTGGTTGGATCTTCTGATGTTGTCGCCTCGGGGAATGTCTTTAGAAGGACACCGTATCACTTTGTGACCTTTCTTTTCACAGAGAAAACATGTCAGGTTCTCCACCGGCTTGTATCTCGGGGTTTCTCTGACATTCTGGATTTCCTCTGCTGTGGCTTACTGGACCCGAACTTCATGTTGTGAGCGTCAAGGTATCTTTGAGCGAAGTCGGCCAGGGCCTTTAGTGACTGGTCTTTATGCTCTCTGAGGTGGGCGGCCAGGTCCTTAGAACATGCGCTGAAAACTTGTTCTTTGATGATGAGGTCGCACAGGTCTTGGTACTCTCTGTTTAGGCCAGCCAGCTCTATCCATTTCTCCAGGTAGCTTCTGATTCTCTCAATGAATAGGCCGGGTGTTTCTCCTTCTTCGGGCTTGCAGTTCCGAAATCGTCGCCTGTAACCCTCTTCAGTGAAGTCGTACTGTCTCAACAGGGCGGCTTTCAACTGAGTATAATCTTCGGCTTCTTCTCTTGGCAAACGGGTGTAAAATTCAAGCGCTTTGCCAGTTAGAAGTGCGCTCAGTTTAATAGGCCAAGTCTCTTGTTTCCAATTGTTGCTATTTGCGAAGCGCTCGAATCGCTCCAGATAAGCGTCCATCTTATCTGAATTTTCAATGAAAGGTGGAAGTTTTGGCGCACGGGCTGTTTGTTCTCTGCTCGCTAATGCTGTTGCTTCATTAGTTCTCTGGCTCTGTGCCTCAATCTCCATCTGCTTTAGATGAATTTTGTGTTGACGTTGCCTCTCCGCCTCTTCTCGCTCCTCTTCTCGTTGTTTCTCTGCTTCTTCTGCTTGGATTTTGAGTCTCCTGATTTCACGTTCTTTGGCTCTTTCTTCTCTTTCCAGTCTCTCCTTTTCTTCTTTCTCTCGTTTCTTTTCTTCTTTCTCTTCTCTCTCCAGTCTCTCCTTTTCTTCTTTCTCTCGTCTCTTTTCTTCTTTCTTCTCTCTCTCCTTTACAAACTCGAGGAGTTGAGCTCCTTCGAGTCCACATTCCTTTCCAATTTTCAGGAATATCTCCATCTCCGATGTCGCCATCTCTGCTTTTCACTGCTGGCTGTTTTCTCCTGCTACCCTTTCCACTGAACCAACTGAAGAGATCTCGTCGGGGTCGCCAAAATGTTACGCGGTGGAGTTGTAGCCGAAGTATGATAAACACACCAGACACACACGCACGTAGAGTTCTTTTAAATAGACCTCATTCAGCTGCAATCCGTCAACCGTGGCTTAAGGATGTAGACAAAACTGGAGTAACAGTTCCAACAATATTTAATCTAGCGATGCGATATCCTCACAGTAATGCTCTTTCAAATGCACAAATTACTGAATACAAAGTCTCTTCTGCGATGTCCTCACTACGACTCAAAGTTTCTCATACACCGAGTCTCTCGCAATAAACTGCGTGTCTCTACAACTGACAAAGCAAGACAATGTACTAACGGGCTTTCCCAGCGCCCTCCTTATCAGTATACACTATCAAAATCTAGAATCTTCTACGGAAATCATATAACTCAACCAATCAGAACGAAACGCGCAGCCGAAACTCATTAACATGAATTTTCCAGAAACAATATATCAGGCTACAAAAGCACGGCTGCTCACTTCAGCTCTAAATTCTAGCATATAATAAAGACACATAAAAGTATGGTATCCCTATCTATGATAGCTCAAAAAAGTACGAGAACATTCACCAAACAAAATAAAAGCTGCTCACTACACGCGCACAGGAAAACAAAAAGTAGCGAAAAATGTTGCGATGTCACCTAACCGACGTGACACTTACGAGGCCACCAGACAGTGCGACCCTTCTAGCACGCTCCGGACCGTAAACAAAACGAAAACGGCTCTACTCACGAACAAAAGAAAATCTTACTAAAAAGGTACAAAATCATAACCGTGATAGCTCAAATAAACAACATATCGTTACCTACGAATAACACATGTACACTCTCACAGGATAACACAACCACAATCGTAACAGTTAGGAAATATGTGTGTACATTGTATGAGAGACGCAGTATGTCAAAAGTGTTGATGCATTGTAGAGGAGACAGTGTATCAGTGTTGGTGCATTGTATGTGAGACGCAGCCCGGTGTACAATACAATACAATACAATAATATTTTATTAATCCCTCATGGGGAAATTCACATTTTTTGCCACCACAGGTGCTGGCTTACATTCATTCACTCACTCGCTCATTCCACAATTAATTACAATAACAGAGCTACAAAATGGGCAATGACTCGGGACGGGTGAAGCCCGTTGCCAAGGCATCTAATGGCCAGCACCAGTGGCCTCATCCCGACCCGCCGAACCTCCCTGACAAAAACAGAATACTAAGACAGCCCTATGTCTCCTGAACACACTATTATAATGTTCTTTATTAAGTTCCTACTTGGCTAAAACTAGTACATAAAACAAGTTAACAACAGAAAACAAAATCCCGCGTCGATACTGAGATGATCTCCGATCTAGGCAACATAAAAGCTGAATAACGGTCAAACAGCACACTTTGGTACCGGTCTCAGGCCACTTTACAAATTTCAAATACAAGCGATCAAAAATCTCTGTAACTTCAGTAGCTGACTGGCCCTTCGTTTGTCTTGTACTGTGTTTGTCTTAAATGGCGTAAATCCGTGTCTGTTTCGTGAGTGTGTGTGTTGGGTTTCAGGCGCGGCGCTTTGAGTCGATTTCCCCAAAATTGAGAAAAAGCGCCTATATAATAACGGTATTATTTATTATTTATTATTATTACATGGGGGCCCGTCGCCGGCATAGTACAGCGCCGGTGTTTAGACAGTCGTTCCGGCATAAAAAGTCACCACCTTAATTATACTGAACTTAACTAGTATATAACTTCATAGTCATTTTAAAAACAAAAGTAGTAGAACTACATCATTACCTTAACGTGAAAGCAGTCCAAAATTAAAGGTTTCTAAAGAGTACACACGCGGCTGTTCGGCAGTAAGAAACACAGTCGCTGCGTCTGGGAGGTCAGTGTCAGTGTCTGTCATTACATCATTCGGCTGGAATGTGGGGCCTGAAGCTTGCTGGTACTCGCTTCGTTGAGTGCACTAGCGCAGGCAGTGATCACAGTAGTGTTGAGCGTGGCGTGCCGGAAGAGCCACTCCTGAGATGAGATGATGAAAGGGGAGGAAAGCACGTTGGTTGTATTGCCACAGCATAGCCCGCGCTGTTCTTCTGATATCCGCTTGGTACAACAAGAATCAGCGCCAACTCCCAGCATAGCGGCACAGCGGAGAAAAATATATTGAAAATCCCATTAACAGTCACAGTAAATCAAATTACCAAAAGTCATCAAAAAGAAATACCGGTCGTGATGCAGCATTGCAGGGCCTGACATCGTATATCAAACGAAGGTACAGTGTCTGCTAGATCACCACTGCCGGTGGGGCGACCATCCATTTCTGCCGGAGCGGGCGGCCAGGAGGTGTTGCATGGCCGCCATCTTGTCTGCATCCTGCCGATCTCATAATTGTGGATGCGGCATTGCATAGAGACAGTGTACAAAAGTGTGGATGCATTTGTGGACGCATTGTGCTGAGAGTGCATTGTGAGAATAAACTATTGTTGGAACCGTTACTCCAGTGTGGTCTACAACCTTGTGCCACGTGTCATGTGATGAGTTGCAGCTGAGTGAAGTCAGTTTCTTCAGTTGTGACAGTGCGTGGCGACGGGTCTGGTGTGATTGTATTATACTAGACTACGACAACGACTACCACCATGATTCAATGATACGGACCTCAAAAGTGACTCCCAAGCGTGTAAAATGCAAAGAAATTCAACCCAGCAAAGAAAGAAGCACGCTTAGAAAGGACAAGTACAACACAATTTATTACTTTCAGTGGTTAAACAGATAAGAACACGCGCATTCCGGCCTGTCTGTACACATGTCTATTTTCGAAAATATAATGAACTGTGGTCTTGTCCATTCTAAGCGTGTTTCCGTCTTTATTTCGAATCGGTTTGCTTGGATGATCAATATGCATGTCATTAATTTTCTCTTGCCATGAGTACGCCTAATGAACATGCATAACGATGGGAAGATAATAAGGGGGAAACGCACAGACTGTACCGGTACTCTTCCTCAGTCTGACGCTGTAATGGGTTTGATCGCTGCAAGCAAGAGGTATAGAATATCATGAGCCCCTGGTGCCGCAGAGGCCCATCAGATTCTATGCCGCTTGCAGATAGAAGAAAGTTTTTATGCAGAGACGGTATAGCATTCCTCAATCTGAGGTCGTTGTAGATGGGGTTGGACCCTGCCAACAAGAGGTATAGATTCTCATGAGGCCCTTCATCTACAGGGGCTCATGAGGCCCTATGCCGCTTGCAATTGGAAGATACGACACAGCATTTGGTACAGAAGGGTCAGCGATGTTACGTCAGTCTCACCACAAGGGGAGAAAACCGAAGTTATGGCAGTCATGTGAAGAGTTGTGCCCCTGACTCGGAGCGTCACAGGTATAGGTCATATTACCAACTGTCTTTGATATTACATAGTCAAATTTGGCCAGTTCAGGCAGTGCAAGGACCGGTGTTTTTAAAAATAATTTTTGCCTTGTTTGAAAATTTGTAGTAGGGCTGAATGTTAGAATTTGCTGGAAATTTCTGGTTAGATGAGACTGAGGAGACATGTTTGGTGCTTTGATTCAATTGGACAATTGTGGGCCTATGTTGAGTTGCCGTTGACGTAGTGATTTGAGGGGCACGCTGATTTCAGCTGTGCTTGGGTGTGGGGTTGGTAAGGAATCGGGTTCATAGCCAAGAAATGAGACTGTCAATGTGCTGTTTTTATTGATATTTTGTGCATGGCAAATGTGCAGCTGGTGGGCAGTAGTGTTTTTTTTTTAGGGGATTGAAATATTAGGGGATGCCTGGAACTGACTATGGCTAAGAGACTGGACAGTACGGAAACGGCACTGTGTACCGTGGCCTATAGGACAATCATTGCTTGAAGTCTATTCCTGTGACGCTCCGAGTCAGGGGCACAACTCTTCATATGACTGCCATAACTTCGGGTTTCTCCCCATGTGGTCTCACATATACAGCTAAACCGTTGCATCTCTGTGGTATTGGCCTACTGTGTGAGACCAGTTAACCCCTCCCGGGCCGCATTTCCCAAATTTGTAACGTGTCACCTAACCACTGTGTACCAGTTGCAGGAGTTGGATCGACCATGATAATTTAAGGCGGGTAGTGCCAGATTAGCTTAGCGCCTGATGGCGCCAAGCTAGTCTGGCGGCACTACCTTGAATTATCATGGTTGATCTATATCTCCTGCTGTAGTGCGTCGGGGCTAATGGGTTAACCTCTTCATTGACTCGACGAGAAATAATGAGCACAATGCAACTGCAACGGATATAGATCCTCGTCCGCCCCTGCAGTTGCGGAGCTCATGAGGATCCATGACTCTGAATAATGAGCACAATGCAACTGCAACGGATATAGATCCTCGTCCGCCCCTGCAGTTGCGGAGCTCATGAGGATCCATGACTCTGAATAATGAGCACAATGCAACTGCAACGGATATAGATCCTCGTCCGCCCCTGCAGTTGCGGAGCTCATGAGGATCCATGACTCTTTCTGAGGCCGTTTTGTATCCATGTTCCTTGGGCGGCTTGTGCCTTTCTGCGTTGAACAAAACATCAATATGAGTCCCATGGGAGTCAACTGATGGATCAAATCTTCTTTAATAATATTATTATATTTATAAAGCGCAAACTCCATGCAGTGCAGGCTCTAAGCGCTGTACAATGCAAATCAAAGTTAAAACCTAAACACAAAATACAAATATTATAATATAAATTCTAAAATTAACAGCACATAAACACACCCAAAGCACAAACAACCATCGTAACAAGGACTGACACAGGATCATCATGATGTTATTGTGACTGAAACAGAAAAGAGACTTGAATTTGGTAAGACAGAGTAGTGAGACTGGAAAAGATGTGTTTTAAGCTGACTTTTGAAAGAAATTACTGTCGGGGCATCACGAATGTGCTTCGGAAGCGAATTCCAGATGACTGGGGCCTGGAAACAAAAGGACCTTTGACCAAAGGACTTTGTATTTATTTTGGGTACTCTCAAACGTTTTCCACTGCTAGAACGTAAGGTGCGGTAAGCTTGATAAGTAGTTAACATACTGGAAAGGTAGGGAGGCAGTGTACCATCGAAATGACGGAAGGCGAATGTAGCTACCTTGTACTCAATCCTAGCTTTGATGGGAAGCCAGTGAAGTTGGTACAACAAGGATGACACATGATCTTTTTTTGATTTCTGAAAAATGACGCGAGCTGCACTGTTTAATATTCTCTGAAGTCGAGCCAGTTCTTCAGATGGCACTGAGGCCAGCAAACAATTACAATAGTCAATGCGGCTCAAAATCAGTGAAGACACAAGCTGAGTGGTGGCAGACTGAGTCAGGAAAGATCTTACAGAGCTGATTTTCTTCAGCTGAAAATAGGCTGTTCTACAGAAGGAAGTGATATGGTCATGCATAGACAAAGTTGAGTCTAAAAGAACACCAAGGTCACGAACAAAGCGTTTGAAAGGTATGCTAGCTTCACCAACAGTCAAGCTGCTGCAGGTGACCTGGGAAAGAGTGTGATATGACGCGACACACATTGACTCAGTTTTGCCATCATTCAGCATGAGCTTGTTCATTAATATCCATTTTTTAACAGATGACCTACGATATACAGAGGTCTTTCTGAGGTAGATTGATAATAATATCGGCAATGTCATGTCAATTTGTTTCTTTTTAAGTGTATGAAACGAAATCTGAGTTTCAAAGAAAATTAGATGACACGTTGTCTTCGAATTGTACACATAATCTGAAAACCATTCATTTTCCTGTTTGCCAGTTTGAGAGACTCTGTTCCATCTTCAAGTAGAAATGTTAAAGATAGTTTGCAGATGCAGAAGGGGGGGGGGGATGGTGAGAGGGGGGGGGGGGTCACGGTGAAGGATGAGGGAGGTAGGGAAGAGTGCATTGCCACCAGAAATAAAGGGATAAGCAGAATTGTACACAGAACCTGCTGTGAACAACCATTTTTGTCTAACTCATTCAGCCCCGACACACCACAGCAAGACATGGATCGAGCATGATAGTTCAAGGATGGCGGTGCCAGAATAGCTTGGCGCCTATGGGCGCCAAGCTGTTCTGGCACCACCCGTAAACTATCATGCTCGATCGGTCTCTAGAATTGTAATACAGTCTTTCAGAGGGCAACTTAAAAATTTGTGGATTTCGGTCTTAGGGTAAAATGTGTTAAAGAAAGAAGTGGCCTTAAAAGACAAGTGCTCACTTAACCATTTGGGTGTCGGTTGCGGTTTTCGCAGCGATGATTCCTGCAGCAAATAGAGGGAGACAACTAGTGTGAAGTCAGCTTAACTTATTATGAGCGACCCATATTATGCAGCTATCGACGACAGCAACAGGATCATGGAAACCAGAGGACTTTCAGGAAATGGTAGAAGCGTCACTATCAGGAGTTCCCGCACTAAGAAGCGTCACTATCAGGAGTTCCCGCACTAAGAAGCGTCACTATCAGGAGTTCCCGCACTAAGAAGCGTCACTAGTCACTGAGCGTATCGGAGTTCCCGCACTAAGAAGCGTCACTATCAGGAGTTCCCGCACTAAGAAGCGTCACTATCAGGAGTTCCCGCACTAAGAAGCGTCACTATCAGGAGTTCCCGCACTAAGAAGCGTCACTATCAGGAGTTCCCGCACTAAGAAGCGTCACTATCAGGAGTTCCCGCACTAAGAAGCGTCACTATCAGGAGTTCCCGCACTAAGAAGCGTCACTATCAGGAGTTCCCGCACTAAGAAGCGTCACTATCAGGAGTTCCCGCACTACGCCGATTTACCACCATGGAAAGGTCAAGGTCGCGGAAACTGACCAGTGAGTCCGAGAAGACGTCAGACAGGGTCTCCTCCACTTCTGCCCCCTCCTCCCTCTCCTCATTAGCGGTCAGACCGTGTTCAGGCGGCCACTTTACGAGGCGTGGCTCGGCGTTCGGAGATTTGGGCGATTTGCTGCACACCATGTAGACCGTCTGACGAGCGTCCGTGACCTCGGGTAAAGGGTCGTCGTCATGATGATGCCCTAAACTGGACTGGGAAAGGAAGGCCGCGCGGTCTTGCTGCAGCTGTTGCTGAAACTGGTGAAGGTGCGTGAAGGAACGACTGAGCGGGCTCTGGGACGGACTCCCGCTGGGCCTGTTTGCTGAGGTGTAGATCTTCGTAGAGGGAATTGCAGTCGTGGCGTTTGACGAAGGGACGAAAAGAGAGATGGAAGGTGGTGGTGAGTTGGATCGACTGGAAGAAGGACTAAGCAATCCGTCCGACCAGTAGTGGTGAGTGTTAGGGGAGAGGAAGATGTCCGGGTGGGACAAGGACTTGGACATGGTACTCGGAGAGATAGAAATAGAGAAGGCAGAATCATCATCCTCATTATCACTCAGGAAGCTGCTGAGGCTGTCATCGCGTAAGGGAGACCCTACGTGTTTGGCAGATACCGCCAGGAATGGGCGTGCGTTGTGGATACCTAACTCCCGTTCGTTCTTGGCTATCAACCAGCTAGGGCGAGGTCTGGATTTGGCAGCTGAAGGCTGCAGCGTACTGGGCGTTCTGGACATCGATGACGTTGACGATCCTCGCCCATTTGTCCCGTCTGACGTGCCCAGCAATTCGTGCAACTTTTTTTTCATTTCCGTCTCACATTCCTTACTTCTCGTCTCCTCGAACACGAGAGCGTCCTTGTAGCCGTTGAGCATCATGAGGACAAGGTCCGCCTCCCTTAGTGCCGACTTGTCCTGATCCTGTCTTCGCTTTCTGTCGCTGTGGCTCTTGGCTGATGACGCCCTGAGCGGCGGGAAGGACAAACCTTTGGTTAGCCGTCCACTCCTGCTGCTGCGGGAGGTGGAGTGACGGGATCTGACAGACATAGTCGGGCTGGTGGAACGCGACGTGCGTAACGGTTCCAGGCCCAGATTATACTGCAGCAGAACGTCCGGGAGTGGCGTAGGCAGAGCGTAGTTACTGTCCTTCAGGAAAATAGTGGGAAGGTCGAAGGTCCAGGCGGCACAGAGATCCATCAAGCTCGACGGCGAGTTGAGACTGGAATCATCCAGAACAAACACGCACGCGTCAGCCTCTCTCAGCTCCTGGTCGCACCGCGCGTCTTCGTCTCCCTCCTCGCTCCCCGCCCCTTTTGCACACGGCCCGCTTCTGACGTAGAAATCATGCTGCAGAGCTTGCATGACGTGTCGGTGAAGTATTTCTTGCTGAGCCCCCGTGTGCTGACAACGGCAACACACGTACACGCGAGGCGTTGGGGATTCCATGTCATCGTCGCTAACCCGGTATGCGTGATCCAAAATGGCGTCGCCAAACTCGCTCTCAGCATCGTCTGCAGCGTACGTGATGGAAATGACAGGCACGCGCGCCTCGCAATTCCTGTTACCCGCAGCACTTCCTCCAAAAGGCACATAGGTGGGTCTGGTGACAGAATAAAAACATTTCTAATTTTTAAAAAAATAATGATTATCAACCGCATTACTAAACCAGCCAAAAATTGGTACGAGATTAACCCATATCAAACTGAGGAAAAAAAGCTTCAGTTTGAAATTTGTACACTGCCATATGCAAGCTACATTATAGTACTTACAAATAAGGATATAGACCAATGGCTTTAATTCAAGGGTGGTGCCGGAATAGCCTCGCGCCTAGAGGCGCCAACTGGCACTACCCTTGAACTATTTGAGTCAAACTTATTTCACACACTGGTGTATTCCGAATGATAAGGGTTAAAAGGACATCTGGGAACACTTCTGGTGGGTGGGATGGAGCGCGTATGGGCATTTTCGAGCGCAGTTCTTGACTCAACTGAACTTCTGCGCCGTTTCGGACTACGCTCAGTTTAGTTCGTGTTTAATGTTTCCTAATTTTTCTTTGTGTAATTTGGTACTCTCTCTCTTGGCTTGACTTCGCGAACGAAGATTCTATAGGGCTTGCCCACGTCGTCTGCAGGCATTTTCGTGGCTGCGGAGGCCAATCCGGGACAGGCAGGTTCGACCGCAGTGGCTGCAGGGGAAGGTCTGGTCAGGGTTCTGAGTTACGACAGCTCTGTTTTTTCTTCTGAGCCGCTTGTCTTTAAGGTTAGCTCTGCGAGAGTCCTCAAAGGAGACGGCTGCCTTGTGAATGGTGGAGCGCCAGGTGTCACGGTCCGCAGCAAGCAAAGACCATTAGCGGTGGTCGATTTGGCAGGCACTAAGTGACTTCTTGAGACCGTCTTTGTATCTCTTCTTTGGTGCCCCTCTGTCTCGGTGTCCAGTGGCGAGCTCGCCGAACAGAGTGATCTTGGGTAGGCGATGATCCTCCATCCTGGAGACGTGCCCCGCCCAGCGAAGCTGTGTCCTCAGCAGCAAAGCCTCGATGCTCACAGTTTCCGCCTGTTCAAGGACCTCGACGTTGGTGACATAGTCACTCCAGTGAATGCTGAGGATGGTACGCAGGCAGCGCTGGTGAAAGCGTTCGAGGAGTCGTAGTTGGCTGCGGTAGAGGGCCCAGGACTCGGAACCGTACAGCAGGGTGGTGAGGACGACAGCTCTGTACACGCTGATCTTGGTGCCTTTTTTCAGCTGTTGATTGTGCCACACCCGCTTGAATAGTCGCCCGAAAGCACTGTTCGCTTTTGCCAGCCTGTTGTCCAGCTCCTTGTCCAGCTTGGCGTCTGACGTGATGATGCAGCCAAGGTAGGTAAACTGGTGTACAGACTTCAGTTCGGACTCGCCGATGGTGATGTGGGGAGGGCGATGCTCTTCCTTGGGTGCCGGCTGATGAAGGACCTCTGTCTTTTTCAGACTGACCTCAAGTCCAAAGAGCTGGGCGGCATCTGCGAAGCAGGACGTAATGCGCTGCAAGGCTCTCTCTGTGTGTGCAACGAGGGCAGCGTCATCAGCAAAGAGCAGCTCACGAATCAGTTGGTCTAGGGTTTTCGTGTGGGCCTGCAGTCGTCTGAGGTTGAACAGGCTGCCATCGAGACGATACCTGATGTACACTGCGTCGTCATCGTCGAGGTCCACTGTGGACTGCTTCAACATCATGCTGAAAAAGATGGTGAAGAGGGTCGGTGCCAGCACGCAGCCTTGCTTCACGCCGTTGCGAATGGGGAATGGTTCTGAGAGGTCACTGTTTAGTCTGACCTGGCCTTGCTGGTCCTCGTGGAGCTGGACGATCATGTTGAGGAACTTTGGGGGACAGCCTAGTCGCTCCAGGATCTGCCACATACCTTGCCTGCTCACAGTGTCAAACGCTTTTGTTAGGTCGACAAACGTTACGTACAGCCCTTTGTTCTGCTCGCGGCACTTCTCCTGAAGCTGTCTCAGCACAAAGACCATGTCGGTGGTACTCCTGTTGGCTCTGAAGCCACACTGGCCCTCTGGGAGGTGGTCCTCAGCGATGGCAGGTACCAGCCGATTCAGGAGCAACCTTGCGAGAATTTTCCCGGCAATGGACAGCAGGGTAATTCCACGATAATTAGAGCAGGCAGACTTCTCTCCTTTGTTCTTGTACAGGGTGATGACGACTGCATCACGGAGATCCTTTGGTAGTGTTCCTTTTTCCCAGCAGCAGAGAAAGAGGTCGTGGAGCTTGTTGTGCAGTGCTGGGCCTCCATGTTTCCAGATCTCTGGCGGGATTCCGTCAATGCCTGCTGCTTTGCCACTCTTGAGCTGGTGGATGGCTGTGAGGGTCTCTTCGGCGGTGGGCGGTTCGTCCAATTCAACCTTTAGTGGAAGGTGTGGGATTTGGAGGATGACTGTTTCTTGAACAGTGCGCTCAGCGCCGAAGAGGTCCTGAAAGTATTCCGACCAGCGGTTCAAGATGGAGGTATTATCTGTGAGGAGTGCCTGTCCATCAGCGCTTCGCAGGGGACTTTGTACCAGGTGCCTAGGGCCATACACTGCTTTCAGTGCTTTGTAGAAGCCCCTGTAGTCACCGTTGTCAGCGCAGAGCTGGGTCCTCTGTGCGAGTCTGGACCACCACTCGTTCTGGAGCTCTCTAAGCTTGAGCTGGAGACTGCTGCAGATGAGGCGGAAGGCAGACTTCTTCACAGGGCAGGAAGGCTGAGCTAGGTGGGCCTGGTGGGCGGCTCTTTTTTTTTGCTAGAAGTTCCTGGATCTCTACGTCGTTTTCGTCAAACCAGTCTTTGTTCCTCTTTCTAGCAAAGCCCAAGACTTCCACAGAAGATTTTACAATAGCAGTTTTCAGTTGTTCCCAGAGTGTTTCAGGGGAGGAGTCTGCTGGATCAACTGTGTCTTTGAGCATGCGCTGTAAATCGGCCTGAAGGGCAGCTTTCTTGTCGTCACGCTGAAGGCTGGCAACATCAAGCTTTTTCTTGGGGGGGGGGGGGGGGGGGGGGCCCATTTCTTGGGTTTCAGCTTGAGGCGGAGCCTTAGTTTGCAGCGAAAAAGGCGGTGGTCAGTGTGGCACTCTGCGCTGGGCATCACTCTGGTGAGGAGGACGTCACTGCGGTCCCTCTGACGCACTAGGACATAGTCGATAAGGTGCCAGTGCTTGGAGCGAGGATGCATCCAGGTGGTCTTTCGACTGTCCTTTTGCTGGAAAGTAGTGTTGGTGATGACAAGTTGCTGCTCTGCACAGAGCTCCAACAGTAGGCGACCATTGTCATTGCAGTTCCCAACGCCATGCTTGCCGATGACTCCTTTCCAGGCTTCTGAGTCTTGGCCCACTCTGGCGTTGAAGTCGCCAAGGATGATGACTTTGTCGTCTGCAGGGGTGCTCTGCAGGAGGCTGCGCAGGTCAGAGTAGAACTTGTCTTTTTCTGCAGGCTCTGCCAGGAGGGTTGGGGAGTACACACTGAGAAGGGTGACGTATTGCTGGTGTCTCAGTGGGAGGCGCATGGACATGATGCGGTCGGAGTGACCCGTTGGTAGGTTTTCCAACTTAGTCGCAATGTGGGTCTTCACCATGAAGCCCACGCCTGAGAGCCGTCTTTCTGATGCAGGCCTGCCTGACCAGTAGAGGGTGTAGCCAGCGCCAAGTTCTTGGAGGCTGCCTTCCTCCGGGAGGCGTACTTCGCTGAGCGCGGCGATGTCGATGTTTAACCTCCGCAATTCATGGGCAATGAGGGCGGAGCGACGTTCCTGAGGCGTCCGCTGTCTGCTGTGTCGAGCATGGTTCGGATGTTCCAGCATGCTACGTTGAGTCCGGTCGTGGTCGTCATGAGAGTAGATCCATTGCTTTTTTTTTTCTTGTTTTCTGACCGCATGAGAAGATGCCCGTTGACCGCGGCTAGCCAACTGGGTTACGAGGGGATAAGCTTTGGTTAGGCCACCTTTTCTAGGCCCCTCTCCGTGTGGAGCAAGCAGTGCTGTCCCTAGAGAAGGCTGCTTGGTCGTTCAGGGTGTGCCGAGTGACGTTGTCATCCCCAGGTCAACATCAGGCGACCAATATCCTGAACCGCCTGCATGCAGGTTTGAGACTGCGGCTTCCAGTGACATCTTTCACCTGCCGTTTTGCCCCTTGCCCATCGCTACAGGACTTGGAAAGTTCAGTGTCATAGTCCGTGGGAGTTTCCTAAAGCCTGCGCGGTGGAGCTTTTTGGTGGAGTGCAGTGTGCGCAGTACTGGCCCCACCCTTTAAACCCTTGGTTCGTTTGCCATGGCCTAGCAAGCTGGGACGGTGGCATCGAGGTCCTCGGGTCGTAGGTTTTATATCAGACTGTCCTTGTCTTAGTCTCTGGCTCAAAAGCCTTCCCCGGAGACACGGGGGCTTTGATTTCAGGGGTTTCCTCCCTTAGCCTTTCCGCAGCCAAGCGTGCAAGGCAGCAGGGGACTCGTGGGGGCCGGGGTCGTCTATGTCCCGTGCAGATGTGAACATCTGCCCACTGCCCAGACGGTGACACCAGAGGAGAAAAATCCAACGCCGGAACCCGGTATCGAACCTCGCACCTTTGGCATTGGAGGCAGACGCCTTAACCACTGCGCCACTTCCCCGCTCAGTTTAGTTCGTGTTTAATGTTTCCTAATTTTTCTTTGTGTAATTTGGTACTATTAGTATTACAATTATTATCCTGTGTTTGTAGAGTAGCAACGGAAAGTATGAAAAATGGCACACGTGCTAATTACTTTATCCGTTGAGAAATAAAGTTTGCATTTCATTTCGGAGGCATTTCGTACGTACAGCCTACGTAGTGTCTGCGCTTCGAATTTTCTTGAGTAACTCCCTAAATTGTCTAAGTGTCTGCATTTTTTGTACACAGCGGTTTGACTGAATGAAGATCAAGGTTTGTGTGTACTGAGAAAAATGACTGTCCAAATGTTGCACTACTGACGCGTGCCTCCACGTCCGGCATCTGGATGTAGTTTCCGGTCATATAACATATGGTCAGCGTCTGTATGTAACTACCGGACTTGCCGGGCCGCCTTAATCAAGATAACGGACCAGCCCTCCGGAAACTGTTACTATATGGGAAATGGATGGCATCTAATTAACGGGACCATCGGCACGTGGGGACGCCATAATCACGTAACGGGACCGGCCCTAAACGAGGGGCGGGTCCTAAGTGGGAAGATGATTGATAAGGGCAAGGGTATATACATAATGGGGGACACAACGAGAGGGAACACACAACGAAACACACAACGAGACACACAACGCGAGTGAGGGAACACAACGAGAGGAGAGTGAGAGGAGAGTGAGAGAGATGGACGAAAGTAGAAGAGAGAGCAAATAGTGAGAGAACGACCGAATTGTAGTCTGTGGTTGGTCTTGCCCAACCCCAGACAATACTCTTTAGACAGAAATAAACACGAGAGAAAACCATCACTGGACTTCAGTTGTTTTACGTGTTCATAGTGCAACACAAAGCCATTTTTGCGCGGGAAGCAGGTTTTGCTTGGCGACTATGTTGTCACTGAAAATTTGTGATAAATGTAAGGGTTCTTAGCCCATTCTCTCCTACTGTACGTACGTTTGTTGTTTTTTTCTAAAATCTTGGTTTTTTTTTTTTTCAACTACCAAAAACCAACACCGTGTAGAAAATATGCAATCCAGACCAAAAAGGTGACCGCCAAGCGTGTAAAACGCAGAGAAAACCCAACGGAGAAAGAAACACGCTTAGAAAAGACAGTTAAAACACAATTTATTTATTGTGTTGTAACTGTCTTTTCTAAGCGTGTTTCTTTCTCCTTTGGGTTCTTCTCAACATTCTTCTCAACACCGTCTAGGGAACAGGATACAAACTGGTCTCACCAAGAGGCATAGATCCTCATGAGCCCCCGCAGTCGCGGAGACTCATGAGGATCTATGTCTCTTGCAGTTGGATCGCTTTCACTTTTCTTCTCGGTAATGAAGGGGTTAACACCCGTTGCCTTGATAACGGTTGATGAGTAGCTTTCCGTTGCCTTGGGAACAGGCGACCAGTAAAAAAAAAACCAAAAAACCAAGAAATAGAGCTAGACTAATGAGAAAAAGCGTCGGAAAGAAGATAACACCTAATCTATGCTGGTGTCTGCGCTGTGGACCCTGCGATGATCTACGGTATAACACTTCAAGATGCGGTCTGGTGCCAGATAATATTCCAAACAACTACGAGGGGTCATGACTGATGATCTATATTTTGTTTTCTGCAGATGGCGTGGCGTGTTCACTTTGAGTTCCTTGGCAGTGAACGCGGGCGTTGAACCCATTTAGCCCTGACGACGCATTACAGCAGGAGGTGAATCGAACATGATAATCCAAAGGTAATGTCAGATTAGCTTGGCGCCATCAGGTGCCAAGCTACTCTGGGACTACCCTTGAATTATCATGGTCGATCCGTCTCCTGCATCGGGTACATTGTCGTTAGGTGAGACCGCCAAAATTTGGGAAATGCCACCATGGGGTTAAATGGGTTAACAGGTGATCGCGCGTTTGTTTCTATAGTTTTTGAATATTTTTGTCTACCGTATTGACAATACGGTAGACTTTGAGATGGGGCTGGTCGGAGCACGTTCCGTAGCATGCAAATGATGAACATACGTGGGCACACATCAGACTGTGACAGTGAAGTAACGCGATAAAAAAATTAAAAAAAAACAACGTCATGCCTAGCTACGCTAACCCCGCTGTTAAATGTACATATGGCGGGAAACGCCGTGTGTGTGTGTGTGTGTGTGTGTGGGGGGGGGGGGGGTGCGTGTGTGTACGCCACGGTGTGTGTGTGTGATGGTGTGTGTGTGTGTGTGTATGTGTGTGTGTGTGTGTGTGTGTGTGTGTGTGTGTGTGTGCGTGTGTGTAGACACGAATATCTCTGGTGTTTGTGTACGTACACGAATGAAACTTTAGGAAATGCTTTGATCGAGATGTATTTGGGAGAGCCTCCGAGCATATTTTAAATGGTAGACAAGCCACCTAGATATAAAGTCGGTTGACCCGCATTTGAGTCCGTAATTTTCATTCTATTAACTCGGAAATTTTCATATAGCTACCTTGCAAACAGACATTGGATGAGTTCGTTAGCCAGCTTTGTACCTTTTCAACTTTTTCGTAAACAGTATTTCATTGCAGAAAAAAATTAAAAAGTGTACAATTCTCGAGAGTCGATCAGGCAGTGACGGTGTCCTGAAGGCGCCAGACACTTCAGTGTTACACAATATTCCTAAATTGTCGCAAAGCACCAGATGTCAGTGTTATACAATGTTTCTGAATTGACATCAAATTCGTCACTGTGTACACGTCGTGGGACCAGCGATGCCATGACGTTAAAGCTTATAGTGACGTCATTTTACTGCTCGTGCTATTCTTCCTCTTCAGAATTCCTGTCGCTATATACGCCCACAGACTGACCGTACTAATGGCGGGAAGCGCCATGTGTCCGTCTTTATTTGTGTGCGCCGGTGTCTTTTGATCAGAGGTTGGGTTGGAGAGGAGGGAAATGGATCACAAGGATAAGATTAAAAAATATCGAACATGAACTCTGAATGTTTCTAAAAGAAACGCATGTGAGCTCCAAACAATACGGTAGACTTTGGGACGAAATCCTCATCTTTTTATATCTGCACATCCTTTTGACCGCATGCCGCCATACTCTTAACTCATTCGCGCTCAGCCGCATCCGGATGCGCGGCATATGCCAAGAATGAGTTAACCCCCTCACGCTGAACACCACTCAGCTGCAAGAGGTATCAATCTTCATGAGCCCCAGCAGTTGCGGGGGTTTATGAGGACCATTGCCTCTTGCTTAAACCACTTTGTATCTATGTTCCATTGACGGCCGCTGGGGATCATCGACATCAGTTCAGTTTACGATGATTTACAAAACACAACCTGCGTGCACTGTCGGTGAAGGGGTTAAAGTCACACACACACACACACACACACACACACACACACACACACACACACACACACACACACACACACACACACACGCACACACACACGCACACACACACACACACACACACACACACACACACACACACACACACGCACACAACATAGCACAGCACAGAACCGTCAGTGCACCGGAAGCGCACTGATTTACAGCTTAGAGTCGTCTGCTCCCAATGCACACTGAAACCAGAAAACAAGTGCATTTATTTCATTTGCCAATGTGTCTGTGACTATATCAATATTTTACGCCCCCCCCCCCCCCCCCCCAATCCCTCTCCATCCTACAGGTGACATCACAAGAAGCAAATGGCCGTCGGGCTGACATCGGCTGCATTCCGCCCGCCTGACATGAGTAGCCAATGGCGACCAGAGGGTATTTTGCTCACTGCCGTTAATTCATCGCCTAAGAGACCCAGCCGTCCCAAGGACAAGAATGGACGTGAATAAAGTGCACAAGGCCGGGGACTGCTTAACATTTAATCGCGCTACCAATAACCCTTATCATTCGGAATACACCAGTGTGTGAAATAGGTTTGACTGAAATAGTTCAAGGCGCCAAGCTATTCTGGCACCACCCTTGAACTAAAGCCATTGGTCTATATCCTTATCTGTAAGTACTATAATATAGCTTGCATATTATGGCAGTGTACAAATCTGAAGCTTTTAGCCTCAGTATGATATGGCTTAATGCCTTTATACGGTGTGTTGGCCGCAGTCAATGTGCTATCCATCGTCACTTGCCGAGAAAAATCGAACACCAACCAACTGCAAGAGGCATAGATCCTCATGAGCCCCCGCAATTGCGGGGGCTCATGAGGATCTATGTCCCTTGCTGAAACAGTTGATACCCATGTTCCCCTTGCATGTTTGTGGCTTTTAGTCGTAGAATAAACACAGATTTCAGAAACACAGCTGAAGGGAGGGGTTGTGCCTTCATTAATTAACAATTAAAAGCCCCTCCTTAGGAGATAATTTATGGCCCAACCCAAGAAAATAAAACGAAGATTTCGGGGTCGGGGAGGGGAAGGAGAGAATGTGTGTGTCTTCTGTAAAGTTGAAACGATGCACCTCCCTGCAATATGCACTATGCACAGTCGTCGGGCCACTGTGTGTTGCTAGGTAAATCGCAGGTTGCTAGGTAGATCGAACATACGTAAACCGCCCCAGAAAAATGTCATGCGTGTGATACATAAAGCGATATGCATGGCACAGGCGTAGCGTTGAAACGATGGTAAGCGTTGACAGAGAGCATTGTTCTTCTTCAACCCCATTATTTTCTTCTGTTTCATGTGCTTTGCTTCATGTATGCACACAAATATAGTAAAATGAGGCCAGACAGAGGCATAGATCCTCATGCGCCCCTGCCTATGCGGGGGAGCATGAGGATGTATACCTCTTGCATTGCCCCGGGTACTGCTCGCTAGGTTCCGACATTAAAGGGTTAATATTCTCATAAGCCGTTTATTTGACCAATACAAAACATAGATAACACAAATAAATAAATAAATGAATAAATAAATAAATAAATACGTAAATAAATCATTCGCTCGCTCGCTCACTCGTAGGTTCGTTCGTTCAATCATTCATACTTCATTTCTTCATTCTCGGCGTTAAACCCCAATAACTAACTCGTGCATTCATTTCAATCCTCCTTTTTCTGACGATTTCTTTTTCTTTTTTGTTGGTTCATTGAGGGTCTTCTTCAACAATGTTAAATCAGCAATGAGTAATGTCAAAAAGCCTACCTGTTTTCTGCCGCGGCGTTAGAACAACGGATTCTCTGCCCTTTGTCGTCAAATTTGGCGACAAAAGGCGCCATAAATTCCCACAGGGCATCCAGCGCCATATCTTGTATGAGAGCCGGGTAGACTTCCAACAACCCCACCGTTGTCTGTAGAAACAGGAATTGAAATAGAGGCGTGGATATTGTTTTTGATTATGCCATTAGGGAGGTTACGTTTACACCGAACGACTCCCAATAACTAATGAGAGCCGGGAAGTCATGGCGCCGAGCATAAAAAACCACTCCGAACATCTCCAAGAGGTATAGATCCTCATGAGCCCTCTGGGCTCATGAAGATTTATGCCTTTTGGGGGTGTTTGGAGTGTTGTCTATGCTTATGGTAGAAAAATGTTTTGTTTTTTTTTCTGCCGCAACTTCAATCGCGTTTGTTGTTGGGAGTCGTTCGTTGTTGGGAGTCGTTCGTTGTTGGGAGTCGTTCGTTGAAAACGTAGCCTCACTAATTATTGTATTATTATTAGCACGAACGATATCTTGCAGACTCTGTTTAGGAGCGCTGTCACGAACACTGGAAAGCTAGTGAAACAGGTCTACGCCGGACAGATTCTGCAAGGCAATCTTAACTCATTCAGCCCGACGCACGTATTTCCCAAATTTTGGAGGCGTCATCTAACGACTATGCACCTGTTGCAGGAGATGGGTCGACCATGATAATTCAAGGGTAGTGCCAGATTAGCTTGGCGCCTGTCGTCAGGGCTGAATGGGTTAACCCCTTCACTGCCAGTTGACGCCGAGTGTGTCCGTCTTTGTTATCTCATCGCCAAATAATTGCCGCAGCCGTCGCAAGAACATCATTGAATGGATTCAAAAGTGGTGTCAGCAAAAGGCATAGATCCTCATGAGCCACCGCCAAGAGGGCTCTATGTCTCTTGCAGTTGGGTATTGTTCATGTTTTCTTAGCAGGTTCACGAGTTTTTGACTCCATCGCGAAGTCTTCTTCATCCGAGAGACGGCTCCTGGCTTCCAGGTGATGGGATCGAAAGCTCTTGACAGCCATTCAACAGATTCCGCTAAGTACCTTCCTTATAACAGTGTTGATTTTAACCCCTTGACTGCCGGGGCAAGGCGAACGCTACCCAGCTGCAAGAGACATAAATCCTCATGAGCCCCCGCTGTCGCGGGGGCTCATGAGGATCTATGCCTCTTGTTAGCTTGATGTTCTTTATCACAGTGCTTTGTAGTCCCACTCACATCTTCTTCTTCACGCAAAATGTCCGTCAGTGTGCCGAGTCGATTCAGACGCGAACTTTGTGATCACTGGCAGCAAAGGGGTTAACATCGACAACAACAAAGCACAATCAGATGCCAGCCACACAAGAGACCAACAAAGGAACAACCAGACCATAATGAAACACACACAACAAATGTCTGATACTGATTTAGATGTTCTTGTTGATCATGGTTGAGGTGTATAGCGGCGGCAGTGGTGCTGATGGTGGAGATGTGTGTGTGTGTGTGTGTGTGTGTGTGTGTGTGCGTACACCAAATGACTGAACTGGGTTACTTTCTTTACCATCCTTATGCAATCTGGGTCGGTGTAAAATTTTGGGTGGCCAGATCAGAAACCCATTTTTTCTGAGGGTTGTTTCTGTATTATCTTTCATTCAAAATTCAGAAAAAAATATCAAAATACGATGTGCCCATTTTAACAGATTTACTTCATCGTTGTGTTTCAGGGATGCCCTGGGCCTGTGTGTGGACACGGAAGCGGCCGGAGTGTTTTCAGATCAATTTGATTGGTCCAACACCGATGAACGGAGTTCCTTCCCTTGCTTAAACGTCTTTCGTCTCCAACGGACGCACCGGTCATTCTCTCGCATTTGCAGAGGTATTTTATGCAATATTTCTTAGTTAAGAGCACGCCCAAATGTACTTGTTCAGTGCAGTTATTTAACTGAGAGATGCCTCCAATCCCCGTACCCGTTTGGCCCAGAAAAATAAGGCGTCTGCTTTCAAACGTGTCTTCGGCCGCACCGGCCGGGCCTGACCGTTGAGTCTTGTAGTAAATGATAATAGAACCCCACGATTTTAACAAAAGCTTTCTTCTTCAATGAAAGGAATTCGTTCAATAACCCCATTACAAGGTCAATCTGCCACGCGATTTTGTTTCTTCTTTCTTTTTTTTTTTTCTGACGTGTTAACTTGCCACATGCATGCACAGTAACTATCAGTTGATTTTTTTTTTTTTAAAAACAAAAATGGCGCCAGATTTCAATCCTCGTTCGCAAAACTGCCTCGCGATTCGAAGAACGAACGTCCACAAACAGGTCTCGTTTAGGAATGTGCAACTGAAGTATCGCTTTTTACTGTATTGCCAGTTTTTAGTTCTCAGGGTCACCCTGGTCAGCCCCACAGGGTGGGTTTTTCTCTCAATTCTGGGGCATGCATGTGTTTCTGTCTACCCTTTGTCCATTCACCTGTATAAATTTGCCTTTTTAAAACTCTCCCTACTGTCTGCACTGCCTGTAGCTCTTGATATTGGATGTGTGTTGCTAAATGGTCTTAGCTTTATGTCTTGGCCCCATGTGTTAGGTTTATTTAACTCATTCTACCCCAGACACACCACGGCAGGATAAGGATCCACCATGATAGTTCAAGGGTGATGCCAGAATAGCTTGGCGCCTACGGGCGCCAAGCTATTCTGGCATCTCCCTTGAACTATCATGGTCGATCTGTGCCCTGCACTGCAATGCAGTCTTGAGAGGACAGGGGCAAAATTTAAGGATTTTGGTGTTGGGGTAGAATGAGTTAACGTATTTGACCGGCAGGCGACATACATGGCAATGTTCTGTTTAGGTGGGTTTTTTTTCACAAGCAGTGCAGGCACGTCCTGAGAAAGCCTAGTGGCTGTCGGGACGTTAAGCAATGTACAATCAATCTGATTCAAAATGTCAGTTGGTTTACATGGTTGTATTGGACATGTTCTCAGCAACACCATTTTGGTCACACCGGCTCAGGACTTTCTGGCACACACCCAGCGCCGGATGGCAGCAGGATGTCCAAACCCATCAGGATCTATGCTGCAGAATCATGGCCCCCCAGCCTCTGCCACAGAGGGTGCGTCTGGTAGGAGGGTGCATGGACGGCAGCGGAATGCCCCCAATTACAAACTGGTAAGTAAAGTGATTCTATGATCATCTTCATTTTATTGGCTGGCGTGCGTGCGAAGCAAAAGTGAGTTTATGTTCTGGGCCACTGGTCGTCCGTCCGTCGTCCATGGTAAACTTTAACTCATTCTACCCCAACACCAAAATCCTTAAATTTTGCCCCTGTCCTCTCAAGACCGCATTGCAGCGCAGGACACAGATCGACCATGATAGTTCAAGGGTGGTGCCAGAATAGCTTGGCGCCCGTAGGCGCCAAGCTGTTCTGGCATCACCTTTGAACTATCATGGTCGATCCTTATCCCCGGGTGGGATTCTTCCGCGTTTCCGCGGATTTCCGTGGAAATTCTTTCACAATTCCGCTGAAGCATATTTATTTTCCGCGTCTAATAACAACAAAAAAGACGAGAAAAAAAAAAAAAAATCTTCTTAAATGGCAAAAAAATCTCAAATGGGTTGGATTTGTATGCAGTTTGGTTCACTATCGCCCGACACTTCCGGTAGCTTTAGGTCGCAGTGGAAAATGGCGGTGAAAAAGGATATTGTCCAAGACAGAGTGCCGTTTAGTGTGCATCTGAACATAAACTGGTACGCACATTCCATTTTTATACTGCAGATCAGGAGTGTCATAACAAAGTCCATTTTCGGGTGTGTTTGGTCTCGCTCCCCGTGTCGGTTTTTGGATACTTTGGCGAACGGTGGACACGCGTGCCTATCCCCCCCCCCCTCCCCCTGTCGTTTGATTTTTCGGCCGCTGAAAATGAAGGACATGAAACCACCCCCCCACCCCCCCCCCACCCCCCCCCCCCCCACCCCACCCCACCCCACCCCACCCACCCACCCACCCACCCACCCCCCACCAATGTCGTTTGATTTTCCGCGTTTTCTTTCTTACTAGAATCCCACCCCTGTTATCCTGCTGTGGTGTGTCTGGGGGTAGAATGAGTTAACGGTGGCATTTTCTCGGAGACTATTCAAGCCACATTCTTCAAGCTTGGCCCAAGGATACTTTGTGGCAAGACCTTTTTAAACATGCCAATTTGAGTGACCTCTCTTAAAGGGTCACGCAGGGTTGACAAATGTGTGAAAACTGCTTGCATTTTCAGAAAACGTGGATTTTGACTGCTGCAGAAGCCAGCCCTCGTCACCGAGGTCACACATATGTAAATCGGTCATACACGGGATTACTCTTTTTATTCTTGTGCAAGGCCCCTTTAAACCAAAATTGGGCTGTTTCTGTTTCTAAGGCAGCTTTGGTTTTAATCTTTCTTTCTTTCTTTCTCCAGTTGGCAAATGGCGCCTGGGATGGACCCGAGACTGAGAGCAGTGCCAGCGCATCGCAATACGAGGGCAGTGATGACGAGGAGTTTGTTCCTGGCTCGAGCTCACCGGATTCAGAGGGTGTGTCAGCATCAATTGCTGGGATCTCGGACATAGACAGTATTGTATCGACTATGTTAGATTTCATCAAAGTGGCAGGTTTGGGGTGGCCAGGTGTTGGTGACGCTAGTACCAGCAAGGTGCAGTGTGCGTTAGGGGGTGGCAATGAGAATGTGGATAGGCAGGAGGAACATGATGCTGGAAAGAGTGGGGAAAGAGCACTTACAGAAGAAACGGGTGTGCACGTGTCGCAGAGAGGGAAAGGAAAGTACAAATGGGACAAGAAACATGCATGCAAATTGTGTGGCAAGCTTGTCTTGAAAATGAGCACGCACTTACAAGATGTCCATGCAGATGAGGCTGACGTTGCTAAAATTTTGTCGATGAAAAAAGGGACCAAGCAGAGACGTCGAGCATGGATCAGACTACAAGATGAGGGTGATTACATGCATAACGTTGCTGTTCTTGAAAACAAATCCGGATGTTTGATTCCTAAGTATCGCACCAAAACTAGTAAGGCAGACGACCTTCTCGCCTGTAGCCATTGCAAAGGGCTCTATCAAAAAAAGCTGATCTCTGTACACTCAAAACGTTGCTGTCAGAAGCCAGGAGGGTTTCAGATCACTCGGCGAGGGGACGCCGCTCGCCGTGGTCGGCTCATGCTTCCAATACCCTTAGACGTTGAATTTTCCTTCTACCACAAGGTCTTGGCTACCCAGAGAGATGATGAGATAAGCCGTCTCATCAGAACTGACCCCTTGCTTCTTGAGTATGGAAAGAGATTATTTGACCGCAGGGACATTGAAGAACACACGGCTGGACAAATCAGCTCCAGGATGCGGGAGTTAGGGAGACTGTTGAAGATTATCAGAGTGAGGTCAGAAATGAAAATCGCAAGTTTAAATGCTGTGATCAATTCAGCTAGCTTTGATCATGTTGTCCTGGCTGTAAAAGAGCTAGCAGATTTTGATGAGGACACACATCAGTTCAAAAAAGGCAATCTCGCAATGCGCATAGGCCATGCTTTGAAAAAGTGTTCACAGATCAAACAGTCACAGGCATCCAAACAGCTTGGACAGGGTTCAGACGACAGGTGGCGACAGGAGCTCTCTGAGGCGCAGCGGTTTGACTCCGTCTTCGACGGGGACTGGTATGATTGTGTGTCCGCTACAGCAGCCCAGTCGGTCGGGAAAATGACCATGAACAAACCCAAGCTGATCCCATCATGTGAAGATGTGAGGAAGGTCCAACAGCTTCTTGAGACAAGGATGGTTTCGGAAGATTATCCGACAGTGGTTAAAGCAACTCTTTGTGCTGTATCACTTTTCAACCGAAAACGAGGGGGAGAAGTTCAGAGAATGAAGGTGTCAGACTTCCAGAATGCTAAGATTGGATCGATCACCAATCAAGATATCTTGAAAGGTCTCACAGAGGTTGAGAAGAAAATGGTGAATCATTTTCAGCGAGTGGAAATCAGAGGCAAGTTTAATAGGAGTGTTCCCGTTTTGCTGACGAAGAAGATGATGACAACTGTGGACAGAATCCTTCAAATGAGGCAATCGGTGCCAGCTCTCGCTGATTCCCAGTACATCTTTGCCACACCTTCTGGTCAGAGGCCTTACAGAGGCCATGATGTTCTGAAGGCCCATGCCCTAGAAGCAGGGGTGTCATACCCAGCCATGTTCACATTTACTCAGTTGCGGAAACAGGTTGCAACTTTGGCTCAGTCAATGGCCATCTCGGAGTTAGACCAGGATCAGCTGGCAGATTTCCTTGGCCATGATATTCGGATACATCGCCATATCTACCGCCAACCTCAAGACGTCCTTCAAAAGGCAAAAGTGGCAAAGATTCTTCTGTCGGTTAACAATGGGATGACAGATTTTGAGAGTTGCATTAGAGCTGAGCTGGGCGATGATGAAGAGATTGACTTTGACAATGAAGACGCATCAGAAACTGGCAGAGAGGTCTCGGGGGGAACAGCACCTGTGAATGAAGCAAGTAGCAAGTCAGCAACACAGGAATCGATGAGCATGACGGAGAAAAGACGTCCAGAGCCTGATGACAATCTAGATAGTTTTGATGATGACAGTACTGCGTCGGCTCCTGTTCGAAAGAAAGCTAGATTTACAAGAAAACCATGGGGGGAAGCTGAAGAGAAAGCTGTTCAAACTCGTTTCAAGACACACCTCGTCATGAACAAACTTCCTGGAAAGGCCGAGATACAGTATGCAATGGCGCTGGAACCTGCACTTAGACATAGGCGCTGGACAAACATTAAGGATTACGTCCGCAACAGACTGAAAAAGTTACAAAAGAAATGAATTGAGCCGCCACTCGCAGCATTTTCGATTTCATACAGATTTATTACATCAGTGTTATTATTGGGGTGGTTTCAGCATGTATAGCCTGCTTTTTTTTTTTTTTTTTTTTTTTTTTTTTTTTTTTTTTTAATCTGATGGACGCCTGGATCATTTGTGACCCTCTCTCTCACAAAATCAGTCTTAAGAACTCGCATTTTGCATGTTTTGACATATATGCATTTATGAAAACTACAGTGTTTGCTGATTACTGTGATATATGACTGTATGCTGTAGTGCAAAAATTGTAAAAGCTGTTCTTAAGTGTTTAAAGTTGTTAAAGCCTCCGGCGGCCATTTTGAGAAAACAGCCTGTGAAGTTTCTGTGTGCAGCATAATTGGGGCCAAGGGCAGACTTTTAAAATCATTTTTTACCTATTTAATGGCATTTTTCATGATAAAGATTTTAACCATACGATACTTTGGTGTATGTAGAATACATTTCTCCCAAAAAGTGAAAATGCCCCAGATTGACCCCCCCACCACATATTATTGCGTGTAGTGCTGATTGGCTCGCTGCGAGTTAAGACTGGTTTCGTGAGAAAGGGTCACATTTTGTATACTGTATAACCTTTGGATTTGCAAAACGAAACAGCCGGCTGGGGACAAAAGACAATATAATAAGATAAGAAAACCATTGACAATGTAAAAATTGATTACAAGAGTGTTATTGGGGGGGGGGGGGGGGGATCATTTTGTAATATACTGCATGCCATTTTAAAAACTCTGCAAATGAAAGAATCAGAGCATGAAATTTTCCTCTTTTTGGCGGATTTCCGCTTAAATGAAGCTGCCATTCCGCCGAATTTCCGCCGAAAACAAAATCGTAAAGTCACTATTCCAATACCGTGTTTCGTGATCTTTATGTGGCGGATATCCCCAAATCGCGTATTGAAAATTGAGCGAGGCGTTAGCTTTAGCTCGCACAGGTCACTTCCGGTCTTCAGTGGAGTCGTAGTCTGGTCAAAATACGGCGAAGAGAAAATACTTAAACGCGGAGACAGAATAGACGTCAGACGTTTCTGGAGCCAAGAATATTTGGAGATGGACTTGGCTCGAGAAAAGCGTAAACGACGAGCTCCGCGCTCAGTGTATTCGCAAGTTAGCCGGGCCTGTGGGCAGGCGTATTGCCGCGAACTGCGCAGAGTTGATATTAACTACGCGGCCGCGTAGCACTTGATGCTCACGTGTCTACAGCGAAACACAAGAAAGCTAAAAGCAGTGCCATTGGAAATATTACTCATGATGGTGAATAAATTTATTACAATGTATTTTTTTCCCAGTAAAGTTTGATGAAATTATGTTGAAAAATCTATATAACCTTTCTCCAGCTCAGTGACCATGGTACATAGTATTAAATAAGAGATAAAAGGAATCCATACTTACAGCTGATTAAGCAGAGATTATTAAAGAAAGTATATATATTATATAATTAAACTCAAATGTAAAAAAAAATGGAAAGACATTCAGATGTATTTTGAATAAGCATTTGGATATAAATATTCTGTTGAATACTTTGTTTTAGTATAACTTTTAAACCTTTGACACAAAAAATGAAAAGTGCACCCCAAAAATAAGAAAAAAAAAAGCAAGATTTTTAGGTGGTTAAACTGCTCAGTTTCTCTCTAAAATGCACCAGATTGCACAAATTTTAATGTAAATTTTCAAAAAAAATTTCCGGGGGAGGGGGGGGGGGCATGCCCCCGGACCCCCCTAGTGAAAAGGGGTTTTCCTCTTTTTTTTAGTACGAGTAATTCCATGCTCTGAAGAATGGTTGGTTGTACTGCCATACCATTTTGCAAATGAAAGAATGGCTGGTTGTTTGTTGGAGACGAAAGACGTTAAATAAAGGCTGAAGTTTCAAGTGATTTCTTATGTTGTCAGTTAGTTAATTAATGTCGGTGTTCTGTTCTGTCATTTTAACTCGTTCTACCCCAAGATCGGAATCCCCAAATGTTGACGTCGTCTTCAGAAGACTGCGTTGCAGTGCAGGACACAGATCCACCATGATAGTTCAAGGGTGATGCCAGAATAGCTTGGCGCCCATAGGCGCCAAGCTATTCTGGCATCACCCTTGAACTATCATGGTGGATCTTTATTTTGCTGTGGTGTGTCTGGGGTAGAATAAGTTGAGCCCAATGTTGAAGTCGTCTTGAGAAGACTGCGTTGCAGTGCAGGACACGGATCCACCATGATGGTTCAAGGGTGATGCCAGAATAGCTTGGCGCCCATAGGCACCAAGCTATTCTGGCATCACCCTTGAACTATCATGGTGGATCTTTATTTTGCTGTGGTGTGTCTGGGGTAGAATAAGTTAAGCCCAAATGTTGAAGTCGTCTTCAGAAGACTGCGTTGCAGTGCAGGACACAGATCCACCACGATAGTTCAAGGGTGATGCTAGAATAGCTTGGTGCCCATAGGCGCCAAGCTATTCTGGCATCACCCTTGAACTATCGTGGTGGATCTTAAATTTTGCTGGGGTAGAATAAGTTAAGTGTTCGTTTCTTCGTCTGGGTCTTTTTCTATCTTTGATATTTTTCCACACTTTTTGACCCGCATCATAGTCATACTGAGGCTAAATAGCTTCAAATCTGTTCACTGCCATAATTCTATGCAAGCTACATTACAGTACTTACAGATGAGGACATAGACCAATGGCTTTAGTTCAAGGGTGGTGCCACAATAGCTTGGCGCCTAGAGGCACCAAGCTATTCTGGCACTAACCCTTGGACTATTTCAGTTACACTAGTTGCACACACTGGTGTATTCCGAATGATAAGGGTTAATATTCAAAATGCTCTGTTGCTGTTTGTCTGAAACTCCAGAGTACCCCAAAACGCACAAAAAAGGTCCTTTAATTTCCAGAATACATTATGTTGATTCTCACATCAATGCCATGATAAACTGTTTTGCTTCAAAAGGACAAAACGCAGCAATGTTTAAACGATTTCCTCTGTAAAAATCATAATCGAAAGGTTTCGGGCCAGTGTTTATTGAATTTTGCACCATACTATGTAAAGAATGTTAAAGCACACATACACATTTAAGTTGGGAAAAAAAAATTAATGTGAAAAAGAAGTATTCCATGAACTTGACCTTATTACAGACGCCTACTGTTGTGAAGACACCCATTTTGACTGTAATGCCAGTTTCATTTGTGTGAGAGAGACACCCACCCACTTTATTGGCAGAAACCCATTTTTTCGGCATCTAGTGGCTCTGTTTCTAGAAAATGTCTATTTTATTTTAAGTTATAGAGCTTAGTTATAATGTGAGTTCTAAACATTCGCATCAATTCCAGAGCCTTAGAATAAATAGAAATATGGGAACCCATTTTCACATGAAATGCTAGGTAACCCACTCTGATGGTTGCGTCTCCCTGTGTGTGTGTGTGTGTGTGTGTGTGCGTGCGTGCGTGCGCGTGCGAGTGTGTGTGTGTGTGTGTGTGTGTGTGTGTGTGTGTGTGTGTGTGTGTGTGTGTGTGTGCGTGCGTGCGTGCGTGCGTGTAAAGCAGGCAACAACATTAAATCTACCATCGTCTACGCTGGCCATTACACAGTATAATGTCAACCCTTTACTTCCGAAAAAAATCGAACATCACCCAACTGCAAGAAGCATTGATCCTCAAGAGCTCGCGCAGCTGCAGGGGCTCATGAAAATCTATGCCTTTTACTGAGACCAATTTGAATCCATGTCCCTTGGGGGGGTCGGGGGTGTGGGGTGGGGGGTGGGGGGGGGGTGTGGCTTTTGGTTTTGTATAAAGATTTCAGAAACAAAATTAATATGCTTCCAGTGACATGGAAGCGGATTAAACTGTTGTTCATTAAACACCGCCCAGCGGTTCCCACAAACATTAAAGAGAACGGATCTAAAGTGGGCAAGAGGCATAGATCCTCACGAGCCCCCGCAGCCGGTGGCGGCTCATGAAGATCCCTGCCTCTTGCTCATGCGCAAATTAGCTGTAGAAGTGTTGGAAAGCTTTCTGTAATGTGCATCCACCAGGGTGGAAGTAATTAAATGATTCTATGGTATTTCATTAAGGAATACACACGTGTGTGCTTCATGCGTAGAAATTAATTAGCGGTACTTGTCGAGTGCAGCTTTGCTTGGTAGCTATTGGTAACAATTCATAAGCTACTCAAGTAGGACCTTAATCCCTTAACTAATGGGGCAAGGCGAACGCTACCCATCTGCAAGAGACATAAATCCTCATGAGACCCCGCAGTCGCGGGGGCTCATGAGGACTTTATGTCTCTTGTTGGTCCTATATTTTTTATTTTGGTTCCATTTACGTCTGAGTTGTCACGCGAATATCGGTCAGCGCCGTGCAGTGGTTTCAGACGCGAAATTCGTGATCAGCAAAGAAGTTAAATCTGAGCCATGGCAATTCAGTGTAATAAGAGCAGGAGCATCAACAACAAACGCAATGCTGAACAAGGAAAACAAAAAACAAACAAACAAACAAACAATTAACAACAACAACAAGAACAACAACAACAAACAAACCAAGTCAATAAACAAATAAATCCCTTTCAACATATAGAGCCTATCCTTTCGGTGTTCCTGTTTTCAAGCGGCGATGTACTCCAAACAGTAAAGGGTTAACAGCTTGCAATATCTCCTTTATAAATGTTCTTTGTATGCTGGGCACCATTAACCCATTCAACCCTGACGCACTACAGCAGGAGATTGATCGACCATGTTAATTCACGGCGCCAAGCTAATCTGGCACTACCCTTAAATTATCATGGTCGATCCATCTCCTGCAACATGTGCATAGTCGTTAGATGACGCCTGAATGAGTGAATTGAAATCAGGTCTGTCGTAAAATGAAAGAGAATTGGGCACTTTTTATCCATTGTACGCATGACAGTTCCTTGATCATGATGTCCACTTGTAATGTGCATCCACTCCATGCTAGCAGCATGCTCAGGGCGCAAAAAAACAACAACAAACAAACAAAAAAACCAACAAAAAACAACAACAAAAACAACAACAAAAAACAACAACAACAAAAAACAACAACAACAACAACAACAAAAACCAACAAAAACAACAACAAAAAACAACAACAAAAAACAACAACAACAACAAAAAACAACAAAAAACAACAACAAAAAACAACAACAACAAAAAACAACAACAACAACAAACAAACAACAACAAAAAACAACAACAAAAAAAAAAACAACAACAAACAAACAACAACAAAAAACAGCAACAACAAAAAACAACAACAAACAAACAACTCCGGTGCACAGTAGTCCTAGAATTAAAACTGAAGAAACAGGTGGGTCTGTGGCTCAAAAGTCAGCCGAAAACTTCGAGCACGTGTGCCTACTCACATGGATTGTAAAAACAAGTGTCGAACAGTCTTAGCCGATGCAAGACAACTTTGGTAACACGTTGTATGGGCGAATATTAACAATCAAAGCCTGCCATGGAGTAGATCACGTTAACTTCATGATACAACAAGAAAAATAAGAACTAATAACTACAGCAACAGCAACAACATCAACAACAAAATACCCAAAAGACAACAAATTATTTTAGAAGCTTGACAACAACAACAAATTACGAAAAGAACTACGAAGGGTTTTTTAAACATGACTTTTTAGTAACCGTTATCCCCTTTAATGGCAGAGGACGCATAACCATGTCTTTGAAAGCAGGGTAAGTTATGTAATACCGAACATGATAATATCATCAATCCAAGGAGCAGAGATATGAAAAGGATTAGCAAGAGGCAAAGAACCTCACGAGCCCCCACTTTTGCATGAGGTTCTTTTCCTCTTGAAATCAGTTAGTCCATGAGCTAGCCCGATCTACCGTGCACCCCCCCCCTCCCCCCCCCTCCCGGTACTTATTAAAGTGTTTTTCAAAGTGTACCTTAGTATGTCCTGAGATGTTTAAGCCATGTTCCCCTAAAATCCTTAGGAATACACCAGAGAACACCAGAGATATAGCCGATGGCGCAAGGGTACCACCATTCACGCTCTTCGCAGATGCTTAATTAGGTTGAGAAACATTTTCCTCTAAAGAAATCAGAATTCATTCCAGAAGCCCAAATCAGGCAATATTATGTTAAGGCACACCTTCTGAATCCTCCGCACACACACACACACACACACACACACACACACACACACACACACACACACACACACACACACACACACACACACACACAAAACAGAATGAAAAAATATTAAATCTCTGGTTCGCAGTGAAGGTATTTGTGCACCCAGTAAACGGTCATTTCCGCAAAATCGCAACCCAAAAAAAAAAAAAAAAAAAAAGAAAAAAAAAAGAAAAAAAACTAATGTCAAATGCCGCCTTCTATCACGACACGGTTTTTTTTCGTCTAATTTTGTAGGTGAGTATATTTAGAGGGGTGACAGGATTTACTTAGTCACCGGGTAGCGATAGCATAGGTGTCTAGTATTTGGCCTGTACACGAGTATTTGCTGCCGTGCGAGAGTTTTCAGGTCGGCGTAACACGCTTGATCGCTCAGTCTAAACGCTATCGGGTGGTACTTGTTTCACGTGAATTATTACCGCTCGATTTACTGAGCACTTTTTTGCAGTACGTACGATAACGGAATTGTTAGTCAGTCGCTTTTCCAACTGCGAAAGAGTCGGTCGTTTTTCCAGCAGTCTCCTAGGGTGGTCTTTCAGGCGTGGTTCGCCATTTGCTGAAGGCCGCAAGCAGCTGTGTCGTTCATTTTGTATCGGCCTTGCGATACGGTTTTGGTCGTCCCGAAGCTGGTGTCAGAGGAAGGAGAGGAAGAGGAAAGAGCTGCGACGACTTAACCCCTGGCTTGTCTTGTCCTTGTTTGTCTTCGTCCTAGCCGGGGCGTCTTCACGGATGGCATGCATTCTAATCCAATGGTCCAAATTCAACGGCCTAAAGCTTAAAGAGGTAACCGGCTAAGTCTGCCACCGTGCTGTGGTACTGAGAGTGGAGGCTGACTGTGTCACTCAGCCTTGTGGGGCTACGACGCCGGACCTGGGTGCTGTTGCGAGTGTCGCGGCACGCCCCGTGTTTAGTCAGGTCGGGTCGTCCCATGTAATTTCTAAGCTATTTAAGTGAAGTTTTTTGCTTGTTTATAATCTCGTAAAGAACGTTGTGATATTTATTTCATCTCCTCATAGTGACAGTGTTGTGAGAGGAGCTTTGTCACATTGACGGAAAGACTTTGTGATATTGTATTATTTAAAAGCAGCCTTGTTATGGAGGGCCTTATCGCGGAAGCAAGAGCGTCGAGCTGAGCAGAGCTTAACGGTTGTGCTTCCGGCGAGAAGGTCCAGTGACGTGAAATATATTGAGTTTATGCAACTTTCAGTCATGTTAAATTAAGGATATTTGCTCCATTTGTATACGTGATATTGGTTATTTTGAAACATTGTTAGTTAAAGGAGCCTTGTGCAGTGAATGTCTAGTAGTCTAGTTTGCGAAAGCATTAATTTAATTTGAACTTGTCGTTCGTGCTCCCGCTGGGGAGATTCAGTAGCTTGCGAACTATGTTCATTTTTGTCGATCTTTATTTGTGTTTTAGTAAGTTTATTTGGTTCATCGTATATTTAATAATGTGCTATTTGAAACTGATACTGTGTTATTTAAGAAGCCACGTGCTGTGAGGGACTCTTCGCAGAAGCAAAGGCGTTGGTCTAACTGGCGTTAGCACTTGACGCTTGTGCTTCCGTCGGGGTCCGGTGGTTTAGGATTTAGGCTTTTCAGCCTTAGTTTTCTTTTATATTGTTATTAAGGACATTTGTTTTATTATATATTTGTTTTCTCAACCTTTTGTATTAGGGATATTTAGTTTATTATATATTTGTTTAT
Organism: Semisulcospira habei; assembly: GCA_036245525.1. Lineage (NCBI taxonomy): Eukaryota > Metazoa > Mollusca > Gastropoda > Semisulcospiridae > Semisulcospira > Semisulcospira habei. The sequence goes on from BTPG01000004.1 coordinate 153,445,279, forward strand.
TTTGTATTGTGTATGTTGGAAATTCGGGGTGGGGAGTTTGGACGTGTGTGACTGTGAATGTGATGCGTGAGTGCGTGGTTAGGATTGAGTGAGAATAGTTGGTGATTGTTAGGGTTATATGTAATAAATGTCGTCGTCATTGTTCTTCTGGTGCTTGTGTTAGGTTTGTGTCACTGTGGGTCGGGTGTATCTCGAGTGGTAGCACTCACAGCTCGCGCCCCGGAAGCGGAGTCGTGTCACCTTCAGACATTTTCTGTAGCACTGACAGTCCATTTTCAGGCTTACATCATCACAACAGGATGTCACAATTATTATAAACTTGACTAGGTGATGCTGTGATCACTGTGAGTGCCACAGTAGTTGATTTTGTATCCCTACCCCCAAGTTGTAAAAATACACAAAATTAATTAGAAAAAAATACTAAAGTTGTTCCATTTGATTTTGACCTCTCTTTACCTGTTAAGTTTCAATAACGTGAGCATAAAGTGCAAAAAAATAAGGAAAGTCGGCATCCGTTACGGTACGTTCGTGGTGAATGATAGCTTTTTCCCATTTAAAATTGCCGAATTGGGATATGTACGTTGTTTCCGATGCCCTCATAAATTTTGTATACAACTGATAGGTCTTTTTTTTTTAAGGTTTTATTGGTTAGGATAGAGTACCACAGTTACTACCAACCTGACTTTATGATGTTGTGATGCATTTAGGGGCCACAGTGGCTAAATCTGCTGCCCTACCCCCATTTTAATATTACGCAAAGGAACGCAAAATGATCATAACAATTGCTTATGCCATACTCGTCTGTTTAAATATTTTTGTTGCCAGTTTTCTTAAAAAAGTATTCTCAGTGTGTACTCCCCAACCCTCCTGGCAGAGCCTGCAGAAAAAGACAAGTTCTACACTGACCTGCGCAGCCTCCTACAGAGCACCCCTGCAGACGACAAAGTCATCATCCTTGGCGACTTCAACGCCAGAGTGGGCCAGGACTCTGAAGCCTGGAAAGGAGTCCTTGGCAAGCATGGCGTTGGGAACTGCAATGACAATGGCCGCCTACTTTTGGAGTTCTGTGCAGAGCAGCAACTTATCATCACCAACACTACTTTCCAGCAACAGGACAGTCGAAAGACCACCTGGATGCATCCTCGCTCTAAGCACTGGCACCTTATCGACTATGTCCTAGTGCATCAGAGGGACCGCAGTGATATCCTTCTCACCAGAGTGATGCCCAGCGCTGAATGTCACACTGACCACCGCCTTGTCCGCTGCAAACTCAGGCTCCGCCTCAAGCTGAAACCCAAGAAAGGGGGCCCCTCCAAGAAAAAGCTTGATGTTGCCAGCCTTTAGCGTGACGACGTGAAAGCTGCCTTTCAGACAGATTTGCAGCAAATGCTCAAAGACACAGCGGACCCAGCAGACTCCTCCCCTGAAACACTCTGGGAACAACTGAAAACTGCTATTGCAAAATCATCTGCGGAAGTCTTGGGCTTTGCTAGAAAGAGGAACAAAGACTGGTTTGACGAAAACGATGTAGAGATCCAGGAACTCCTAGCAAAAAAAGAGCCGCCCACCAGGCCCACCTAGCCCAGCCTTCTTGCCCTGTGAAGAAGTCTGCCTTCCGCCTCATCTGTAGCAGTCTCCAGCGCAAGCTTAGAGAGCTCCAGAACGAGTGGTGGTCCAGACTCGCACAGAGGACCCAGCTTTGCGCTGACAACGGTGACTACAGGGGCTTCTTCGAAGCACTGTAAGCAGTGTATGGCCCCAGGCACCTGGTTCAAAGTCCCCTGCCTACAGGCATTCCTCACAGATAGTACGTCCATCTTGAACCGCTGGTCGGAATACTTTCAGGACCTCTTCAGCGCTGAGCGCACTGTTCAAGAAGCAGTCATTTTCCAAATCCCACACCTCCCAATAAAGGTTGAATTGGACGAACCGCCCACCATTAAAATGACCCTCAAGGCCATCCACCAGCTCACGAGTGGCAAAGCAGCAGGCATTGACGGAATCCCGCTAGAGATCTGGAAACATGGAGGCCCAGCACTGCACAACAAGCTCCACGACCTCTTTCTCTGCTGCTGGGAGAAAGGAACACTACCAAAGGATCTCCGTGATGCAGTCAACATCACCCTGTACAAGAACAAAGGAGAGAAGTCTGCCTGCTCTAATTATCGTGGAATTACCCAACTGTCCATTGCCGGGAAAATTCTCGGAAGGCTGCTCCTGAATCGGCTGGTACCTGCCATCGCTGAAGACCACCTCCCAGAGGGCCAGTGTGGCTTCAGAGCCAACAGGAGTACCACCGACATGGTCTTTGTGCTGAGACAGCTTCAGGAGAAGTGCCGCGAGCAGAACAAAGGGCTGTACGTAACGTTTGTCGACCTAACAAAAGCGTTTGACACTGTGAGCAGGCAAGGCATGTGGCAGATCCTGGAGCGACTTGGCTGTCCCCCAAAGTTCCTCAGCATGATCGTCCAGCTGCACGAGGACCAGCAAGGCCAGGTCAGACTCAACAGTGACCTCTCAGAACCATTCCCGATTCTCAACGGCGTGAAGCAGGTCTGCGTGCTGGCACCGCGACCCTCTTTACCATCTTCTTTAGCATGATGTTGAAGCAGGCCACAATGGACCTCGACGATGACAACGCAGTGTACATCAGGTATCGTCTCGATGGCAGCCTGTTCAACCTCAGACGATTGCAGGCTCACACCAAAACCCCAGACCGACTGTTTCGTGAGCTGCTCTTTGCTGATGATGCTGCCCTCGTTGCACACAGAGAGAGAGAGAGCCTTGCAGCGCATCACGTCCTGCTTCGCAGATGCTGCCCAGCTCTTTGGACTTGAGGTCAGTCTGAAAAAGACAGAGGTCCTTCATCAGCTGGCACACAAGGAAGAGCATTGCCCTCCCCACATCACCATCGGCGAGTCCGAACTGAAGTCTGTACACCAATTTACCTACCTTGGCAGCATCATCACGTCAGACGCCAAGCTGGACAAGGAGCTGGACAACAGGCTGGCAAAAGCGAACAGTGCTTTCGGGCAACTATTCAAGCGGGTGTGGCACAATCAACAGCTGCAAAAAGGCACCAAGATCAGCGTGTACAGAGCTGTCGTCCTCACCGCCCTGTTGTATGGTTCCGAGTCCTGGGTCCTCTACTGCAGCCAACTACGACTCCTCGAACGCTTCCACCAGCGCTGCCTGCGTACCATCCTCGACATTCACTGGAATGACTATGTCACCAACGTCGAGGTCCTTGAACAGGCGGAAACTGTGAGCATCGAGGCTTTGCTGCTGCGGACACAGCTTCGCTGGGCGGGGTACGTCTCCAGGATGGAGGATCATCGCCAACCCAAGATCACCCTGTTCGGCGAGCTCGCCACTGGGCACCAAAGAAGAGATACAAAGACGGTCTCAAGAAGTCACTTAGTGCCTGCCAAATCGACCACCGCCAGTGGTCTTCGCTTGCTGCGGACCGCGACACCTGGCGCTCCACCATTCACAAGGCAGCCGTCTCCTTTGAGGACTCTCGCAGAGCTAGCCTTAAGGACAAGCGGCTCAGGAGAAAAAACAGATGTCGAAACTCAGAACCCTGGCCAGACCTTCCCCTGCAGCCACTGCGGTCGAACTTGCCTGTCCCGGATTGGCCTCCGCAGTCACGAGCATGCCTGCAGACGTAGTCGTGGACAACCCCTATAGAATCTTCGTTCGCGAAGTCAAGCCAAGAGACTGCGGAATGACAGCCGCCGGCCGCAGTGCGGACCACTGAGATATGATGATCCGGCCACAATCGAGGTCCTTTTATTAACATGCCTGCAGACGTCGTGGGCAACCCCTATAGAATCTTCGTTCGCGAAGTCAAGCCAAGAGAGAGACAGCAGTACCAAGGTTCGTCTCGAACATCCTCCATGTGGATGACTTTGCAGTGTGGAGAACAGCAGAACATAAAGAAATAGCATCCTGCATAATCCAGGATGCTGCCAATGAAGTCAGCAGCTGGACTGAAAGATGGTCACTCAAACTGAGCTAGACCATCTCTTTCAATCAGATGGAAGAGGTCACCTTGAAACTGGAGACCTTCAAGTACCAAAGACAGACAGGCCAACTTTACTGGCAACAAATAAATTACTGGATTCACGTGGAGGACTCACATCGAAGCCATGGAAGCTAGAGCTGCGAAAAAGGTCTCTGGTGAAGAAACTGGTGGGGACCACATTGGCGCAAATTACAGCATGCTGGCGCAAGCAAACACCAGCTCGGTCAGACCAGTTGTGCGGTACCAAGATACATCGACAACATGAAACACTGCGTGCAAAACCAAAAAAGGCAGGCTTGACAAGATGCAGAACATGGGTCATTCTCATGATGCAGTGACATTCTGGAGCACCCCGATTTAGGAAATGGAGGACATTGGAGCCACTGGAACGCAGAACAGCATACGCGATGAAGAGACTTACTAAACACCGAGAGCACTGGAGACTATAGGAAAAGACCAAGAACAGTCAGAAATGCCCAAGTCTGAACCGCCAACTGAAGGTCCTGCAAAAGGCTAAAACTGACGTCCTGGAACCAAGCCCAAAGATACCTGGACATCTCAAAAGAGCCTTCTGTACAACATAAACGATGTTCCAGGACTCTTTGCCAAAGGTCGCGGCACTGCACAAAGCCATCTCGCTGGAGATTATGCACAAGTGCTACCCTTACAGCAGCTGTGCTCACATCTACACAGGCGGGTCCGCACAAGACGCCATGCGGAATGAAGGAAGTGGCGTGTACATCTGTTGTTCAGACCGTACTACTACCTCCCTCTCCTTACCATCTGGCGACAGCAGCTCTAACTATCGTATAGATCTGCAGGTGCTCACTAGCTAGGGTAAGGCAGCAGCTTGATCCACTGATCTCACCAGGAAGCTTCAAGATAGACTGGATGCCCTGTCCACAAAGTAGTGCTGCAGTGGGTTCCAGTGCATTCTGGAGTAGCTAGGAATGGAGAGGCTGACAGTCTGGCCAAAGCAGGCGCTAGACTATCTCAAGATCACAACATCCTGTAAAGAAACCAAGACACTATAGGACACTATAGCAACAAAGTGATTGACAACAGCAGAACGGCGGTTGCAGCCGGTGGGCAGACGACATCAACAAGCTGAACAGGGCCACCATTTTCATCTACGCACTGATCACTCTGGACTCACCTAGTGAGACTAGGTCATGCGGAAACAGCCCTATGCGAATGTGGCGTAGAAAATCAGTCTCCTTAGCACATTCTCCAGACCTGTCCATACAGAAAAGCGGTCCGCTGGCAGTTCTGACCAGAAGACACGCCCCTGTACACCAAACTGTGAAAACATGCTGCCGAGCTCTTGACAGCTCACTTATAGGCAGCAAGAACAATATAAGATTTAAAGACGGCCATCAAGGAATTGAACGTTGCAGAAGAAGGCCAAAAATGGGGGTGGAGGTGGTGATCTCGTGGTGGACATGTGGAAACTAAGTATTTTGATTATATTGTTTTGGCTGTTAGGAACCATGAAACTTTATTACGCATATTCATATTTACACATTTCTAAATGAAAAAAAATGAAAAGAAAAGGGGAGACCTTACTAGACCCGCCTTTCGCTAGGTAAAATATCACCTAAAAGACCAGCCAGTTAAAAATATACTGTTCAACAAAAGAAACACAAATGTTTCACCATAGCGCTTTTCTTCGTAAATATGCTTTAATCCAGGTTATTTTGACGGCATTTATTAGAAAATGTTATCAAGAGTGTGTTATGTCATGTGCAAATAGAATGTTTAGTCTTAAAAATCGCACATCGATGACTTATGACGTCATCAGTGACACTAACATCACAAGATATTGAAAGTGAAATGGGGAGCATCTGCAGAGGACACAGCTGAAAGCCAACCAATGTGCAGTGTCACTAGGGTCTGTGTCCATGAAAATCAGGCCTGTTTGGTCTTGACCTACTTTTCGTTTGTCAAAGGCACCTAAATAATCAACATGACCTACAAATATGAAAATCAAAAAGTTCTTTGTTTTTAGGTTAGCGGCCATATTTACCTGATCAAATGATCAAGTACTGAACAGACCTAGCCCACCCGACCCCACTGACATCCAGCCGGCAGAGACTGACCTACCCATCAGCTGTGACAGACCCAGCCGGGAAGAGATCAGAAGAGCAGTGGCATTTTTGAAGAATGGCAAAGCAGCAGGGCCAGATGGCATCCCAGCGGAGTCTCTGAAAGCAGACCTAGAGACAACAGTGGAGATGCTGTACCCACTGTTTGGAAATATCTGGGAAGAGGAGGTGATGCCAGCTGACTGGAAGGAGGGGTACCTAATCAAGCTTCCCAAGAAAGGCGACCTGAGCAAGTGTTCCAACTACAGAGGAATCACCTTGCTGTCAGTACCAGGAAAGGTCTTCAACAGGATCATCCTAGAGAGAATGAAGAGCTCCGTTGACCCCCAGCTGAGAGACCAGCAAGCAGGATTCAGGAAGAACCGATCATGTACAGACCAGATCGCCACTCTCCGCATCATCGTGGAACAGTCTCTGGAGTGGAGCTCCCCGCTGTACGTCAACTTTGTGGATTATGAGAAAGCATTTGACAGCGTGGACCGAGAGACTCTGTGGAAACTCCTACGACACTACTGTGTACCCACAAAGCTCGTCCGCCTGATCAAGAGCAGCTACGATGGCATGACATGTCGCGTGATCCACGAAGGGCAGTTCACCAGGGAGCTCCAGGTCAGAACTGGTGTCAGGCAGTAGTGTCTGCTGTCTCCGTTCCTCTTCTTACTGGCCATAGACTGGGTCATGAAGATGACCACAGAGCACAGACGAAGTGGAATACAGTGGACACTGTGGACACAGCTTGACGACCTCGATTTTGCAGACGACTTGGGATTACTGTCCCACACTCATCAACAAATGCAGGACAAGACCACGAGGCTTGCTGACATCTCGTCCCAAGTGGGCCTCACCATTCACAAACAGAAAACAAAGACAATGAGGCTGAACACAACCAGGGAAGAACCAGTCTTGCTTGCTGGCACCCCGTTGGAGGAGGTGGAGTCATTCACCTATCTCGAGAGCATCATAGACAAAAAAGGCGGCACTGATGCAGATGTCAGAGCACGAATCGGTAAAGCCAGAGCAGCCTTTCTCCAGTTAAAAAAAGTGTGGAGTTCCAGAGAGCTGTCACAACACACCAAAGTCCGGATTTTCAACTCCAATGTAAAAGCAGTTCTCCTATATGGAGCAGAGACTTGGAGATTGACAAAAACCACAGTCAACAGAGTACAGACCTTCATGAACAGTTGCCTTAGAAGAATTTTGAAAATCCACTGGCCAGAGAAGATCAGCAACGTCAGACTCTGGGAGAGAACAGAGCAGATAACAGCAGACAATGAAATTGGGCGAAGAAGATGGGGATGGATCGGTCACAGCCTGAGAAAGCCAGCTTCCAGTATCACTAGGCAGGCATTGCCATGGAACCCCCAGGGAAAGAGGAAAAGAGGTAGGCCGAGAAACTCCTGGCGTTGAGACCTCCAAGCAGACATCAAGAGACTGGGAACCACCTGGAGTAGAATCGAAGGAGAAGCACAGGACAGGAGTTGCTGGAGGTCTCTCGTCGACGGCCTATACCCGGGTAGGGGTGACAGGCGTAAGTAAGTAAGTAAATGATCAAGTGTGTTCTTTATCTCTGTGTCAGTCACTGGATCATAAATAATGGGTTGAAAGTAATTCACATTAAATCAAATAAGATTATTAAGAAAATGATGTGAACCGGAAGTTCTGGTTCTCTAATGAATTTTTCGAGTCAAATTTCGTTTGAGGCAGTTAATAACATTATAAGCAATCCACACAACTTTTGTGTTAAAACATATCACAGGAAACGTGCTTCACAGAGTGTGTCCAGTTTTGCTTATTTTCACCACTAATGAAACCCTGTGTATTCCAAGGCAGCCATGGGCGATAACTCATCCAATTTTTGTCTGAAGGTAGCTCAGACAGTAGGCTGAATATCTGAAGTAAGCAACAAATAAAATGTTCTTGTTTTGCTGTCAGGGTGGCTCTTTGTTTGCGGGTACACTTACAGACACTTTATGCATTTTTAATGGAAGTCAGTATAGTTACAATTAAATTGATGGGTGACATTGAAATTAATGAAATGATCACAAATTTTATGCTTAATATGCATACTTTGTTAAGAAAACTGGCAACAAAATTATTTAAACAGAGGAGTATGACATAAGCAATTGTTATGAGCATTTTGTGTTCCTTTGAGTACTGGTAAAATGGGGGTAGGGCAGCAGATTTAGCCACTGTGGCCCCTAAATGCATCACAGCATCATAAAATCAGGTTGGGAGTAACTGTGGTACTCTATTCTAACCAATAAAACCTAAAAGAGACCTATCAGTTGTATACAAAATTTCTGAGGGCATCGGAAACAACGTATGTTTCCCAATTCGGCAATTTTAAATGGGAAAAAGCTATCATTCACCTCGAATGTACCGTAAAAGATGCTGACTTTCCTTATTTTCTTGCACTTTAAGCTCACATTATTGAAACTTAATAGGTAAAGAGAGGTCAAAATGAAATGGAACATCGTTAGTAATTTCTTCTAATTAATTTTGTGTATTTTACAACTTGGGCTTAGGGATATAAAATCAACCACTGCGCACTCACAGTGATCACAGCATCACCTAGTCAAGTTTCTAATAATTGTGACATCCTGTTGTGATGATGTAAGCCTAAAAATTGCCTGCCAGTGCTATACAAAATGTCTGAAGGCATCTGACACATTATTTTTGTCTTTTTTGCGATTTTGCGGAAATTACCTATTACTGGGTACACAAATACCTTCACTGCGAGCTAGAGATTCAATATTTTTTTCATTCTGTTTTTTTTTGCAGAGGATGCAGAAGGTGCGCCTTAATATAATATTGCCTGATTTGAGTTTCTGGAATGAATTCTAATTTCTTTAGAGGAAAATGTTTCTCAACCTCATTTTAGCATTTGCGAAGAGCGTGAATGGTGGTACCATTGCGCCATCGCCTATATCTCTGGTGTGTTCCTAAGGATTTTAGGGGAACATGGCTTAAAGAGAACACTGTAATTAAAACCAAGACAGTGAAGATGTTTGCCAACAATAAGCCATGGGTCAGCAAGGAGCTAAAGGTGTATTTGAACCAGAAGAAACTTGCTTTCTTACAGGGTAACACTGATGAATTTCGGGAAAAGGAGAGGGATTTTAGAAGGGCTGCTAGGACTGCCAGACTGAACTATAAAAGCAAGATCGAAACAAAATTTTCTTCTGGCAACGCTAGAGATGCATGGAATGGTCTGAACGGCATGATGGGTAGGCAGCAAAAGAAACAAACCAGGCTCTGCACTGGGAATCCAGTTGAGATGGCCAATGATCTAAATCGTTTTTACTCACGGTTCGATGGCAGAAACCTTAGTAATAACTGTGATGAATTGTGCCAGTCCATTGTGCCGGAACCTTTGTCAATTTCTGAAGAGGAGGTAGTAAACATCTTTTCTACGCTGAATGCACACAAAGCACCTGGACCAGATGGGTTAGGTGGAAAAGTATTGAAAACCTGTGCAGGTCAATTGGGGAAGATCTTCACTACTATCTTTCAGTTCCTGCTTGATCATCATACTGTCCCTACGGCTTGGAAATCATCAATCATTGTCCCGATTCCTAAAAAAACAACGCTCATGAATTCAACGATATCCGTCCAGTTGCATTGACTTCTATTCTGTCAAAATGTATGGAAAAAAGTGGTGAGGAGGCATCTGTTAAATGATGTTGCCGAACTACTGGATCCATTCCAATTTGCTTACAAAAACCATAGGGGTGTGGAGGGTGCATGCCTTACTCTGTACAATCTTGTATTTCAACATCTTGAGAAATCAAAAGCACATGTGAGAATTCTTTTTATTGACTTTTCTAATGCTTTTAATACTGTTGAACCACTGATGCTTTTGCAGCGTATGATGGACTTTAATGTGAACACAAACATTATTCTGTGGGTGCGAGACTTTTTGAAGGACAGGCCACAACGTGTAAATGTACACGGCAGTCTGTCTGACCAAATGGTGCTAAATTCAGGCTGCCCTCAAGGTTGTGTCCTCTCTCCGACATTGTTTTTTATATACACAGACCATATGCGTTGTCACACTGCCACTTCTCGTCTCTTAAAGTTCTCAGACGACATGGCCCTTGTACGCCTACTCCAAAAAGAAGACAGTCTGGCTGAGTACTTTGCACAGATAGCAGTATTAGAGTCATGGTGCAAAGATAGTTTTCTGGAAACGAATGTACAGAAAACCAAGGAACTCGTCATTGATGACAGGAAAGTTGATGACATTTTTGTACCTGTCTCAATTAATAATCAACCTGTAGAGGTGGTCACTGAATTTAAATACCTTGGCACAGTCGTGGATAGTGGGCTGTCCTTCACTGGAAACACCGATCTGATTGTGAAAAAAGCAAACCAGCGTCTGTACCTTCTTAGGAAACTGAGAAGTGTTGATGTCAGTTCCAGGGTTTTAGAGTCCGTTTATAGAAGCCTACTTAACATTACCTCCCATCTTGTGACAGACTGCTTGTGATAGATTGCTGCAATGATAATTTTTCATGACATGCTCTTGTAGCGTTTGTTAATGTCTTATATTGTTGTTTCATGACGAGCCGAAAGGCAAATTTCTGTCGTGCCCTGACTCGAACAGACAATAAAGTTGTATTGTATTGTATTGTATTGTATTGTATTGTATTGTATTGTATTGTATTGTAAACATCAGGACATACTAAGGTACACTTTGAAACCCATCTTATTGAGTACTGGGGGGGAGGGGGGGGGGGGTGCACGGTAGCTAGGACTGGCTTATGGACTAAGTGGTGTTTGCATTTTTTACAGCAGTGAAGAGTGTAAAGCATCACGGCGGGGAATGGATAGGCTAAGATAGTTCAAGGGTAGTTCCAAATTAGCGTGACGCCTGGTGCAAGCAAGCCTAGCCCGGCGCATATCTTGTCAACTATGATGGTCAATACGCCACAGATGAAATTCAGGCCGTAAAAGGTCACTGTCGACGCACGCACGCACGCACCTTTGCACGCACGCACGCACCTTTCCATGCACGCACGCACGCACCTTTGCACGCACGCACACACACACACACACACACACACACACACACACACACACACACACACACACACACACACACACACAAACACACACACACCAAAGCTCAAGCAACAAAACGAAACCAAAACGGGTGACTACCAGTGCTAATAATTTCGGAAAACTACCAAGAAAGAAGCAAAAAGAACTGTGAGAGGAGAGAGCTGTGCATCATAATGCACAGTTCTCTCCGGCCCCTGACAGACCTTTTGCCTACTTTCTTGGTAGGCTTTCTACAAGCATCGACAAAAGTAAAAAATGAAGCAAATACATTCCTCACTTGTAAATAGTAAACCAGATTCATGATACACGTATACCTCAATAACTGCCTGGTTTCTCCGCATCCATTCCACCGCCCCTCTGTAAGTTGGCCGAAAGGTCAAAGGTCGTGACCTTGGCGGTCGCTGTACGTGCGGCAGGTGGCGTCGTTGTCGCCGAAAGTTAGTCCGATGGCCGTTCATGACGTAGACGGTTACATCACTTCCGATACGTTCTGTCTGCCGATACGAGTCAGTTACTCTAGGATATATATGTCTGAAATGAAAAAAAAATGAAGAAAAGAAGAACGTTGAACATGAATATTATGATAATGATAGAAGTACACAGCATTGTGATATGCCGATAGCCTTCTGATATATTACTGATCCAGGGGTCTAATCAAGTATAGCTGTCATAGTGTCATGTGATCCAGGGGTCTAATCAAGTATAGCTGTCATAGTGTCATGTGATCCAGGGGTCTAATCAAGTATAGCTGTCATAGTGTCATGTGATCCAGGGGTCTAATCAAGTATAGCTGTCATAGTGTCATGTGATCCAGGGGTCTAATCAAGTATAACTGTCATAGTGTCATGTGATCCAGGGGTCTAATCAAGTGTAGCTGTCATAGTGTCATGTGATCCAGGGGTCTAATCAAGTATAGCTGTCATAGTGTCATGTGATCCAGGGGTCTAATCAAGTGTAGCTGTCATAGTGTCATGTTCATTGTGTTTTATTGTGTGGTACGTACTCTGTGATTAGTTTGTACTTACGACGACGCTTTAAATTTTACTTTAACTCCTTCACTACCGAAAAGTAAGCACCATCCAACTGCAAAGACACAGATCCTCATGAGCCCCCGCGACTGCGAGGGCTCATAAGGATCTATGCCTCTTGCTGAAACCACTTTTTATCCATGTTTCTTGGACGGTGTTGGTTTTTGGTCGTTGAATGAACCAAGATTTCAGAAAAATAAAAATAAATAAATAAATACATAGTTCTTGTATAGCGCTGTTCTCCAGGAAAACACTGGACTCACTGCGCATGCACAACAGCACACCCTCTCTCTCTCAGACAGACGCACGATTATACACTATTTTAAACCACCCCATCTCTTTCCAACACCTTACATTCACTTCCTCTAGGATCAGAATAAAAGGCAGTCATCAGTTAGCTAAAGACATGGATTCAACACCTAGCTGTTGGGTCCTAGGCTAAAGATGAGCTAAGTGTTAAATGCCCGACAGAAATGAAAAGTCTTTAAGTGAGCTTTGAACTGTGACAAAGTGGGCAGATCAGTTCCGCATTTCAGTTGGCAGCTAGTTCCAGATACTTGGGGCTAAAAGGTGAAAGAACGCTCCCCGACAGAAACAGAAACAGAACTTGAAAGTCCGTACATTGGCAGGGAAGGGGTTAAGTTGACAGTATAGGGTCGATGGCACCAAATCGCCCACCTACGACAAATACAAAGTGCATGGCACCCCAAATAATACCTACCCACGTTCAGCACTAAGCGCTCCGAGCTTGCTGTTCGTGGGGAAGGGCGCTATATAAAAACTATGTATTATTTAGGTATTTAGTTATTTCATACATTGCAGTTGTGTGTCAGGTTGTGTGTTATGTCTGGCAGTAAAGCAGTTATAACCCTTTGACTGCCGAGGTCGAATCACAAGATACAGAGATCTTCACAACTGAGCTCCTCACAACTGCGGGGGCTCATACAGAGATCTTCACAACTGAGCTCCTCACAACTGCGGGGGCTCATACAGAGATCTTCACAACTGAGCTCCTCACAACTGCGGGGGCTCATACAGAGATCTTCACAACTGAGCTCCTCACAACTGCGGGGGCTCATACAGAGATCTTCACAACTGAGCTCCTCACAACTGCGGGGGCTCATACAGAGATCTTCACAACTGAGCTCCTCACAACTGCGGGGGCTCATACAGAGATCTTCACAACTGAGCTCCTCACAACTGCGGGGGCTCATACAGAGATCTTCACAACTGAGCTCCTCACAACTGCGGGGGCTCATACAGAGATCTTCACAACTGAGCTCCTCACAACTGCGGGGGCTCATACAGAGATCTTCACAACTGAGCTCCTCACAACTGCGGGGGCTCATACAGAGATCTTCACAACTGAGCTCCTCACAACTGCGGGGGCTCATACAGAGATCTTCACAACTGAGCTCCTCACAACTGCGGGGGCTCATACAGAGATCTTCACAACTGAGCTCCTCACAACTGCGGGGGCTCATACAGAGATCTTCACAACTGAGCTCCTCACAACTGCGGGGGCTCATACAGAGATCTTCACAACTGAGCTCCTCACAACTGCGGGGGCTCATACAGAGATCTTCACAACTGAGCTCCTCACAACTGCGGGGGCTCATACAGAGATCTTCACAACTGAGCTCCTCACAACTGCGGGGGCTCATACAGAGATCTTCACAACTGAGCTCCTCACAACTGCGGGGGCTCATACAGAGATCTTCACAACTGAGCTCCTCACAACTGCGGGGGCTCATACAGAGATCTTCACAACTGAGCTCCTCACAACTGCGGGGGCTCATACAGAGATCTTCACAACTGAGCTCCTCACAACTGCGGGGGCTCATACAGAGATCTTCACAACTGAGCTCCTCACAACTGCGGGGGCTCATACAGAGATCTTCACAACTGAGCTCCTCACAACTGCGGGGGCTCATACAGAGATCTTCACAACTGAGCTCCTCACAACTGCGGGGGCTCATACAGAGATCTTCACAACTGAGCTCCTCACAACTGCGGGGGCTCATACAGAGATCTTCACAACTGAGCTCCTCACAACTGCGGGGGCTCATACAGAGATCTTCACAACTGAGCTCCTCACAACTGCGGGGGCTCATACAGAGATCTTCACAACTGAGCTCCTCACAACTGCGGGGGCTCATACAGAGATCTTCACAACTGAGCTCCTCACAACTGCGGGGGCTCATACAGAGATCTTCACAACTGAGCTCCTCACAACTGCGGGGGCTCATACAGAGATCTTCACAACTGAGCTCCTCACAACTGCGGGGGCTCATACAGAGATCTTCACAACTGAGCTCCTCACAACTGCGGGGGCTCATACAGAGATCTTCACAACTGAGCTCCTCACAACTGCGGGGGCTCATGAGGATCTATGCCTCTTGCTGGTGTCTCTTTTAATCCATTTTCCTGTGAAGGCTGGGACTGTTTTTGGCGTTAGTCTGCGTCAACTGGTAGTAAAATGTTTAAACGAAAGCTACTGATGTATGGTGCCACAAACCTGGGGCCATTTGCATGCGTGAGCTTAGTCCTGCGCAACTGGCCTCAGGGCTGTAAACTTCAAAATATATCCACACCTAGTCACTCTACCATGACATCAGTCAGACAGCGGAGCCGTCTCTAGTGTAATTGCGTAGCAACTGCAGAAGTTTGCGCACAAGTGTAAAGTGAAAATATGCATATTATCACCCGCAGCATAATAATTTGGTCTCTCTGTGATCGGGGGCGGGGGTTGGGGGTGGGGGTGGGGTGGGGGTGTGGTGTGTGGAAGTATTGGCTGTTGATGTCTGTTGCCATGCCAACAGTCTGGGAGACATTGCTGACAGAACATGGAGTGACAGAAACATGGAAATCTACTTTCATGGCGGAATTCGTAGAATTGTTAACACATGTTTCTTTTTGTCAAAGACACACACGCACGCAGGCATGTGGCGGCACACACACAGAGCACCGGTTGTGGTGGAATGTTTGTGTGTGCTCGATTTGCATCAATACGCAACTTCTGTTTACTATCAAAGAAGTCAAGTTTACTATGGTGAACGGAAGAGTTAAATACTTCACATAGATATTAGTATTATATCATTGAGCAACAGTTTGCTTGATATCAGTTTAGAGCCGATAACAGGCAGATGTGATTACGAGACTCGAATCAAAATGTCCGACTCGTCAGACGAAGACATTTGATTCGTATCAGTCAAGTAATCACATCTTTTGGTTATCGGCACTATATCAAGAAAAATATGGCTCAATATAATTTATGTACCCAGTCCAAAACAAAACAAAACATTAGTTGTAGATTTCCCCGGTCTGACTGTGAGCACATCCAGTGCTTTGTATAACTGTGCGTGTTACTGAGTAAATTCTACTTGTTACTAGGTCACGCATACTTGCGGAAAATTCCAGCAGGTTTGTTTATTCAGTTCTTTTCTCATGTTGCCGATATCGCCAGGTGACATCTCGTCAATTTCACTAGTCAATACAGCGACTTGCACGTTTCCTGGCGTCTGTTCTTCGTTCGTGTTTGTGTATAGGATGTCAATTTCGAGCGTTCGTACACACTTAGAAGTATTTCAGTCGTTACTACGTTACTACTACAAATAAGAAGCTTGTTAATGTTGCCGTATGTATTTCACGTTTCCGTTTTGAAAAATGTACTTAATCATCAAAATCGAATCTTGGCGCGCAAGGGATTTTGGGATGGGAAGCCGTATATCAAACAAATTCATGAATATTAATTTGATTGTTATACAACATATCACAATACATGTGTCAAAGAAGGAACAACGTCTATGGAGTGGGTACATACATTGATGTAAAGTATTTGTCGCATTCCTCTACTACGGCTTGTGACAGGGGTGAGAGAGAGAGAGAGAGAGAGAGAGAGAGAGAGAGAGAGAGAGAGAGAGAGAGAGAGAGAGAGAGAGAGAGAGATGATGATGATGATGATGATGATGGTGATGGTAGTGATGATGATGAATGTTTTTAATCTAGATAAAAGATTAGGCATGACTGTCCTGCTACTCTCCAAGCGTAAGAAAAGATGAAGATAAACACGATGGAATGAACCATAACACACAAAGTACCTTCTATATGAGAGCTGTCCTCGCTGTCAAGTGTCTCTACCTTTTGTCTTTGACCTGATTCTGATGTTGAAATATCTCCTATTGAAAAATTCTCGCAGATCTGCCAATGCGCCAGTGAGCTTTATAAGGGGCGCGTCGATGTGTGTGCGCGTGTTAGTGCGTGCGTGCGCGCGCGCTCCAAACATCTCCAAGAGGCACAGATCCTCATGCTCCCGGAGGGCACATGAGGATCTATGCCTCCTGGAGATGCTCGCATGTTTGTGTGAGAGAGAGCGAGGGAGAGAGAGAGAGAGAGAGAGAGAGAGGGAGAGAGAGAGAGAGAGAGAGAGAGCACGCGCGCGAGAGAGATTTGCGTCATATTTCAAGTATTATGTCAATGTAGACTTTAGGACGGGGCTGGTCGGAACACTTTCCGTAGAACAGTCGTAAGACCAACGCCACCGGAGTCCCTGAAATTTCAGTGAAATCCGATACGCCCTGACCCCGGGGTGAGGTCGGAAACCTCATCAAGCCGATGTGAGCGCTCGTGTTTATGTTCATGTCACTCGCAACATTGTTCCCCTGTCAGATTATTTCAACTACACTTGACATAGGTCCCCATGCACCTTCACAGGCTGAGTCATCTCACGAGAATCGGTGCGTTTTGCGGCCCTATTTACATCTACATTAGCTCCCCTAAATGAGTGAAATCTTGCGGTCGTATTTACATATCAAGGGCCCTCCGTCTACAAGAGGCATAGATTTTCATATGCAAAAGGTTGTTGATGATCATACAGCTTCTAGCAGAGATCGACCCTGTGTTCATCCTACGGTTAAGATGTGTGCACGTCAGTATATAATTCTGATGTGTATGCGGTGCACGTTTCATTTCTGCAGTTGCTGGAGATATAATCTTTAAAAAATCAGCTGCGAATTTTCTTTTTGTTTTTTGGGGTGATATTGTGCGTCGTATTCGGATATATCGCTTAACAAGTCTTAGATGGTCTCCAAATTTGCGGCCGTCGTCAACTTGAACTCTGCGAAGATGTCGGCATTATCCGACCAAAGGTAAGAGACATTTTATTACTATTTTTCTTCCGCATTTCGTTCACTTCAGCCGCGGCGGCAGGCTGCCGTGATATTTTTCACTGTGTAACTGTTGTTACAAATATAACGAAAACATGGTTGAAAACATGCACTTGTGCATTAATATCCTGAAAAATATCAGTTCAAGAAGACAGTCCACCCATCGGGATATGGCTTTAGTGGACCGCTCCTCGTTAACCCCAAAATTTAACAGCACTCAGCACACACAACTACGCTTACATTTCAATGGAATGATTCAAGTGTGTCCATGTTATATGCCTCGATTGAAACGCCTGATCGATCTGACCTGCATATACCGTCCTTTCCGCAACTTATATCAACCTTAAAATTATAAGAAAGCACATAAAACACAATATTCCAAGCAATGACGATGATTAAACAATGCCGGCGCTTACTTATGTAGGACTGATGTTTTCTTTGTAGATGCTGCCTGCGATTCTAATTCCATCACTGAAACATCTCGGTGTCTTAGCAGAAGACGAAAATTTCTGGATACAGCTTGATCATTTTTATGAAACTCTGAAACAAAGGAAACTACCCACTGACCCTGATGTGCCGAGAAAGGACAATGTGGTTATTTATTTCAAGAAACTGACAGGAGCCAGTCGTTCGTGCGAACGAGGAAAGCTACTTGTGAACATGCCAGCGACCTGGACACATTGCTAAACATTCCAACAGAAGAGCTGGCAGCTAGGATTGCGCAGTCTCGAAAAAGGCCGAGGACGCACACGAACACTCCTGCCAGACGAAAAAAAGGGCCACGACTAACATCCACACCTAGGTAATCATTCTTGCGTGCGTGCGTGTAGTATCTTTTGTATACAGTTTATCGTTATCTTTTACATTTATCCGTTTTGAGATGTGCTCATAACGACAGATTTTGGGTATGTAGATAAAAATTATTTAAATTTTTTTCGTTCACATTTCAAAATATAAATAGTACAAAAATGATTTCTTTTCAATTTTTTTCAGAAAACAAAGACCTCTGGCACACAGTAGTGACGAAGACATGCAGCCGCCGGTATCGCCGGTATAACCCTCTCCAGCCTTGCCAGTCAAGGTACTAAATACATTAAAAACTTAGTTCTCCTTCACTTACAGAACCAATGAATTAGTTGAATGAAACCAGTTACTGTTAGTACACAGCTTTCTGTTTGCCTGTTTGTCTGTATTATTTCTGCCCAATCACACAAACACATGCCTCAAGATAGCAACAGAATGTAGGCCCATTGACATTTTCTTCCATTCGACTTTCACTGAATGTAATTATTATTTGTACCTTTTTTTCAGGGACGCCAGTTACGACCGCCGAGGCAGGATTTCCACAAAAAGGCACAGTAATTTCAATAAGTCATGCTCGTGACAACAAGCCTTCCAGACCCTTGCCAAGTTGACCAAACCAGTGCAGAGTTCATCCTCTAACCATCATTCCAGAGAGAGTGGTTCACACATGGGCGTTTGGGTCCTACTAATAGAATGATACGTGTTTTTTTTTGTTTGTTTTTATTTGTTGGTTTTTTTTGTTTGTTTGTTTGTTTTAAAATATTATTACTCATAGTGTACAGGCGCATGTTCATGTGAAAGAAAAAAACAACAGCAACATTGTATCTACATAACACGAGCGCATTTCAGTGGAATCAGAATTCGCCGGTTCGGCGTGGGAACTCACAATTCAGTCTAGCAGGATATTGCTACAGTGATTGGATGTACATCGTTTTCGTCAAACCAGTCTTTGTTCTTCTTTCTGGCGAAACCCAAGACTTCTGCAGAGGATTTTGCAATAGCAGTTTTTAGTTGTTCCCAAAGTGTTTCAGGGGAGGAGTCTACTGGGTCCGCTGTGTCGATGTAGAGATCCAGGAACACCTAGCAAAAAAAGAGCCGCCCATCAGGCTCACCTAGCCCAGCCTTCCTGCCCTGTGAAGAAGTCTGCCTTCCGCCTCGTCTGCAGCAGTCTCCAGCGCAAGCTCAGAGATCTCCAGAATGAGTGGTGGACCAGACTTGCACAGAGGACCCAGCTTTGCGCTGACAATGGTGACTACAGGGGTTTCTACGAAGCACTGAAAGCAGTGTATGGCCCCAGGCACCTGGTACAAAGTCCCCTGCGAAGCGCGAACGGCCAGGCACTCCTCACAGATAATACCTCCATCTTGAACCGCTGGTCGGAATACTTTCAGAGCCTCTTCAGCGCTGAGCGCACTGTTCAAGAAGCAGTCGTCCTACAAATCCCACACCTCCCAGTAAAGGTTGAATTGGACGAACCGCCCACCGCTGAAGAGACCCTCAAAGCCATCCATCAGCTCAAGAGTGGCAAAGCAGCAGGCATTGATGGAATACCGCCAGAGATCTGGAAACATGGAGGCACAGCACTGCACAACAAGCTCCATGACCTCTTTCTCTGCTGCTGGGAGGAAGGAACACTACCAAAAGATCTCCGTGATGCAGTCGTTATCACCCTGTACAAGAACAAAGGCGAGAAGTCTGACTGTTCCAACTACCGGGGAATTACCCTGCTGTCCATTGCTGGGAAAATCCTTGCAAGGCTGCTCCTGAATCGGCTGGTACCTGCCATCGCTGAAGACCAACTCCCAGAGGGCCAGTGTGGCTTCAGAGCAAACAGGAGCACCACCGATATGGTCTTCGTGCTGAGACAGCTACAGGAGAAGTGCCGCGAGCAGAACAAAGGGCTGTACGTAACGTTTGTCGACCTAACAAAAGCGTTCGACACTGTGAGCAGGCAAGGCATGTGGCAGATCCTGGAGCGACTTGGCTGTCCCCCAAAGTTCCTCAACATGATTGTCCAGCTACACGAGGACCAGCAAGGCCAGGTCAGACTCAACAATGACCTCTCAGAACCATTCCCTATTCTCAACGGTGTAAAGCAGGGCTGCGTGCTGGCACCGACCCTCTTCACCATCTTTTTTAGCATGATGTTGAAGCAGGCCACAGTGGACCTCGATGATGACGATGCAGTGTACATCAGGTATCGTCTCGATGGCAGCCTGTTTAACCTCAGACGACTGCAGGCCCACACGAAAACCCTAGACCAACTGATTCGCGAGCTGCTTTTTGCTGATGATGCTGCCCTCGTTGCACACACAGAGAGAGCCCTGCAGCGCATCACGTCTTGCTTCGCAGATGCTGCCCAGCTCTTTGGACTCGAGGTCAGTCTTAAAAAGACAGAGGTCCTCCATCAGCCGGCACCCAAGACAGTGTACCGCCCTCCTCACATCACCATCGGCGAGTCTGAACTAAAGTCAGTGCACCAGTTTACTTACCTTGGCTGCATTATCACGTCGGACGCCAAGCTGGACAAGGAGCTTGACAGCAGGCTGGCAAAAGCGAACAGCGCTTTCGGGCGACTTTTCAAGCGGGTGTGGCACAATCAGCAGCTGAAAACAGGCACCAAGATCAGCGTGTACAGAGCTGTGGTCCTCACCACCCTGCTGTATGGTTCCGAGTCCTGGGCCCTCTACCGCAGCCAACTACGACTCCTCGAACGCTTCCACCAGCGCTGCCTGCGTACCATCCTGGGCATTCACTGGAGTGACTATGTCACCAACGTCGAGGTCCTTGAACGGGCTGAAACTATGAGCATCGAGGCTTTGCTGCTGCGGACACAGCTCCGCTGGGCGGGGCATGTCTCCAGGATGGAGGATCATCGCCTACCAAAGATCACCCTGTTCGGCGAGCTTGCTACTGGACACCGTGACAGAGGGGCACCAAAGAAGAGATACAAAGACTGTCTCAAGAAGTCACTTAGTGCCTGCCAAATCGACCACCACCAGTGGTCTTCGCTTGCTGCGGACCGTGACACCTGGCGCTCCACCATTTACAAGGCAGCTGTCTCCTTTGAGGACTCTCACAGAGCTAGCCTTAAGGACAAGCGGCTCAGGAGAAAAAACAGAGATGCCGCAGCTCAGAACCCTGGCCATACCTTCCCCTGCAGCCACTGCGGTCGAACCTGCCTGTCTCGGATTGGCCTCCGCAGCCACGAACAAGCCTGCAGACGTCGTGGGCAACTCCTATAAAATCTTCGTTCGCGAAGTCAAGCCAGAGATTGGATGTAGCACACATTAACTGTAATATTACGATCTGAAATATACACACTTAAATGACAGTGCAGTGACGTGTGCTAAGCCTAATGGCGGGCTTAAGAACAACAAAGTGAAGTCCGCTGTAGACAAACACTGCCGAACACAACTCAATATGTGTGAACTAGTGTAAGTGTGTGTATTCGCCACTATGTACATTAATATACATTAGCGTTAAACATTTCCATATTTAATTTTGTTTGTTTAATTCCGTTGTTTCCTGTTCAGTGTGTGTTTGGTTTTACTTTCAAAATGCGTATATATTGATATGAGTGATGCCGGCTGTGACCCCGAACGTGTGGCAAAAATGTCGGTCTGCGCCCTTTCTGCGCTGGAACATGGACAGCGGTTATAGACAATCCGTTCAATCGTGCCAACTGTAGCAGCTTGAGTCAGAGACTGAAGTAAATATGACCCATGTTAGGACTGTGTCAGTTTACACAAGTGACATTGATTCTAATGCATTGTTTTCAAATTCAGATTACACATTAGTATCTTATTCATTTAGCAGTTCACACAATTGCCCAAGACATTGCCTCTACTACATACATGAAACCAAATTATAAATGTACCATTTCTGTGCTGTAATGCGAAGACGAACATGTTCGCGGTGGTATTCCTGTGCGTCTTAACAATGGATCATTGACATCTGCTAGATATTTAGTTAGGTGGATAGTTGATCAACGAATTGTTCAGTCTGTTATAGTTGTGTTCTACTTCTAGTAACTCGTTTTGCTAAGTAACTGTTTATATCTTGTTTTTCTTTCTGCTAGAAATATTCATTCTGCCTTTTCTATCAATTGACACAAACATTGTTTTCATAAAGTTGCACTGACTGAGTGACTATGTGGTGTTCAACTATCCAGTGGCCCATATTCCTTGAGAGTGGCGAGGAGAAGTTTAGGCGCGGGCCGGGAAGGAGGAGGGGTGGAGAGGTGGGGTGGCATTTTACTGTTTTTTGTTTGTTTTTACTAATTTTTCCGTTCACAACAGCGTATTTTCATGTCATGTTCTAGTACATTTCATGCCAGAACAGCCGTTTGTTCTCTTCAATTTGGATATTAAAACATGAGATGATTGATATGGTGATTGGATCAAACGTCACGACCGAGTCACTACTTTGGCAATAACATGCAATATCTGATGTTGTTAAGTGGCCAGAGTACAATAACTGTTTCCCTCCTCATTATTTACGTGTGCGTGCAACTTTAATAAATTACAATATTAAATATATTCAGCTGTGAGATCTGTAATCAATCATGAGGGGGATGGAAGGTGCCAGTTTGTTCTTGTAAGGTTTATGTGATAGTTGTCAGTATTAGTATAGTTGTCAGTATTAGTATAGATGTCAGTATTAGTATAGTTTCTAAATTTGGCGTGCATGGGTGCCTGTGTGTATGTGTGTGTATGTCCGTCTTGTCCATTTTTTTTTCACTTTACTTGATATATATATATATATATATATATATATATATATATATATATATATATATATATATATATATATATATATATATATATATATATATAATATTATGCTCCCGTCCAGACTGAAATTACCCCATCCTGGGATAAATTAAGTTTTTTTTTACTTGATTTTGAACTTCGTTGGCTATTTTATCCTTTTTAATTGTGATCGATATCGTAATTATATTGTATGGCTGAGCCGCTTGAAATTACTGAATCCAATCGCTTTACTGAATCAATAATAACACCCTCAACTTTAGGATGCAAACGAGGCCAATCTATGTAAAAATTTAAAAAAAGCACTTTGATTCGGCAGCAGCCTTTACAACATGTATGGGCTCATGAAGATCTATTCTTCTTGTGGATGCAAAGAAGTACCCAACGGAGAAAGAAACACGCTTAGATCAGTCGCTACTTATCTTCATTCGCAGAAGGAATGTGGCAGAGTTGCCACATTCCTTCTGTGAATGAAGATAAGTAGCGACCGATCTCTCTGTTTCTTTGTCGATTTTGACAAAGGGTATGTACCCGAAATATTATTAAATTGTGTTGTAACCGTCTTTTCTAAGCGTTTTTCTTTCTCCGTTGGGTACTTCTTTGCATTTTACACGCTTGGCAGTCACTTTTGTGGTCTGGATTTCTTGTGGATGGAAGGCCCTGGATACGCAAATAAGTCCTCAGTGGCTTACTCATCCGAGGGATCTAATAAGGATGTAAAGTGAGTCTGCAAAATGCATAGATTCTCATGATACGATTCAGTATCTGGGGGTTCAAAGTGATCTATGTCAGCTGCAGTTGTACTGGTCTGACTTAGCTATTAGACACTGTTGCCAGCTAAATGAAGAGAGGAGCGCCGGTAACGGCTTAACAAAACAAACACGAGGCAGGGCTGGGGCTGATGACAGATAGCGTGACCCTCACCCACCTGAGTTACCACAACTCTCCCCCTCCCCTTGGCGATGGTCCTATGACTGAGAATGCAAAGGACATAACAGGCGGGGCGGGGCTCATGTCTGGCAAAGAAGTCCGCAAAACAAGATAAAAATGACGTCACGTCTAGCCACTCTAACCTTGCTGTTGAACGTCGATTTGGCGCCGCGAAGCGCCGTGTGTGCGTATGTATGTATGTGTGTGTTTGTGTGTATGTATGTAAACACGAGAATCGCCGATATTACTGTACGCCCACAAACTTGAAACTTGGAAAAATACTTTATTAAGTGGGTGCCTAAGAAAGCCTCCGAGCATATTGTAATTGGATGTCTCATTGAAGACATAAAAGACCCTTTATAGAAAGTCGGTTGACCCAGATTAGAGTCCTCAATTTTGATTATAAGCACTTAAATTTTGGATATGGCTAATTTGTAGAAAGGCCGATTGAATGAGTTCGTTAGCCAGCTGCGTACCTCTTCAACTTTTTCGAAAATAAAAGTTCAATGCGGAAAAAAAAGTCACAAAAAGTAAGACTTCAGATTTCATCAGAAGATTATTCTCGACATTTTAAAAAAGACGCCTCCCAAGACATGCGAAAGAGATCCCATACCCACGCCTCTTCTGTACCAACACATTGATCTGTTGATTGGTCCCATGACCCACATATTAATGTGTCTCTGTCCACTGGTGTGTTCCCGGACGAGTTCAAGACGGCCTTAGTTAAACCACTGCTGAAGAAACCAAACCTCGATCCTAATGTACTGCAAAATTACAGACCTATCTCCACCCTTCCCTTTATTTCTAAAATCCTCGAGAAGGTTGTTTTAACTCAGATGTTGAAGTACCTCCAAGAAAATTATCTCCTACATCCCTTCCAGTCCGCATACATACCTGGGCGCTCCACTGAAACTGCCCTGATTAGAATTCTAAACGATCTCCTTTGCGCTGCTGATAATAATGAGCTGTCTGTCCTGACTCTCCTCGATCTGTCCGCAGCCTTTGATACTATTGATCACTCCATTCTTCTGTCTCGTCTTCACTATGGCGGTGCTTTACTCTGGATGGAGTCATACCTCACAAACCGGCGACTAGTTGTCTCTGTCAACGGCTGTCACTCTGCCCCAGCCCCACTACTTTTCGGAGTGCCCCAAGGTTCTGTGCTCGCGGGGGCCAATTTTCTTCATTCTGTATATGCAGCCGTTAGAAACTATTTTTTTCAAAGTATTCGGTTAGACATCATAATGTTCGCTGATGACACACGGTTGCACGATTCTGGTCCCGTTCCTGAAGCTGGTCGTCTAATTTCCAACATGGAAAACTGTCTGACAGATGTTAAAGACTGGGTGATTAGAAATAAACTCCAGCTTAATGATGTTAAAACAGAGTCCATGCATATCACAGCTGGTGTGCGTCCTTCGCTGTTGTCCTAACTTCCCAGTCACATCTCTGTCTGTCAAAATCAAATCACTTTCTCTGACAGTGTCAAAAACCTTGGTGTTTTCATTGACAGAGATCTCAAATGGATAAAAAGTATGTTAGTTATTTGTGCATATCAGCTTTTAATGAACTTCGGCGCATTAGCAGTGTTAGACAGTATCTGACGCCCGAAGCAACTGTCATCCTTGTCTCCTCCTTGTTTTATCGTTACTGTAACTCCCTCCTTTCCGGCCTGCCTAAAACCCAGCTAGATAAACTGCAGAGAGTGCAAAACAGTGCTGCCCGTCTAGTTCTGCGCGTGCGTAACCGCGACCGGCATATCCGCCCAGCCCTTAACTCATTCTACCCCAACACCGAAATCCTCAAATGTTGCCGTTGTCCTCTGAAGACTGCACTCTAGTGCAGGACACAGATCGACCATGATAGTTCAAGGGTGATGCCAGAATAGCTTGGCGCCCATAGGCGCCAAGCTATTCTGGCATCACCCTTGAACTATCATGGCCGATCCTTATCTTGCTGTGGGGTGTCTGGGGTAGAATGAGTTAAGAAACTCGGCCACTGGCTGCCCGCACCGGCATTCTGTATAAACTGTCCTGCATGTGCTTCAACTCAATCAACCTGACTTCTCCTGCCTATATCTCTGACTTACTCCATCGGCTCCAGCTCGCACTCTCCGCTCTTCCTCTGACACTGACACGTAAATTTCGCCTTCCCAATTGTGGCGGTCGCGCCTTCTCCCATCTTGGGGCGGTCCCGCCACTTGGACTGAACAGCCTCCCCGCCCCTGTCCGTAACTGTCAAAAGCTCTCCAGCTCTCCTTCTATAAATTACTTCAGTTCTCAAAACCCACTTCTACAACGCTGCCTTTTACTAGTTCATCATACCGGCCCCAGCCATGCCGCAAAGTTCATCACCACTGTCACGTGTGTGTGCGTGTGTGTGTGTGTGTGTGTGTGTGTGTGTGTGTGTGTGTGCGCGCGCGCACGCGCTCGCGCGTGTGTCGTGCATATGTGTGTGCGTGTTGGCTGTTAGCCTTTTCATTGTATCAGCGCTTAGAGCTACTTTTAGAATAAGCCCTTAACAAATCACCTTTATTATTATTACGATGAATGAGACAGTGATGGTGACGTCACCAAAAGCACCAAACGAGTCAGTGTTTTTTCATGATACAATGTTCCTAATTGACGCAAATCACCAGCGCTTCAATGTTTTAATAGCATGTGTATGAGCTGGCGCGATGGTCTCCTTCATTTATTTTTGTATATTTGCGAACGTATTGTGGAAAAGGTGGAATATACATGCAAGCTCACACAGAAGGGGCTTTGTGGGCGTGGGCCATTCCACCTTATTCTTCAAAATCAGTGGCTGTGGCTACGCCAGCCCACAGAACGTATAACCGGTTTGAAGCGCCGTGTGTCTCACAGCCCAGATAGGTGAGGTTAGCGCTGGCAGAATTGTACACAAACCAAGGGTGAATCACTCAGCGCTGGACAGACAAACAAACAGTTAGATCCCCTGCCCCCGCCTAACAGGCACCCGGGTAATCGCCAGCCCACAGAGAAATACGCAGTATAGAACAAGACGATCATCTGCATCCTCAAAAAGGACGTATCAGGTCTCGCTTATGACCCATGTCTTTCTCCGGAACTTAGGAAGTAGGCAGGAGAAACATACATACACAAACACGAAGGTGCACTACGATATGTGGTCGGTAAATAAACTGATTTTCCACAGTAGATGCACAGAACATTACACAACAATGTAACGATACAAATTTGCCTCGAGTTATAGATACTCACAAACTAGATAGGTGAGGCTAGCGCTGGCAGAATTGCACACAAACCAATGGGAATCACTCAGCGCTGGACAGACAAACAGTTAGATCCTCTGCCCCCGCCTATCAGGCGCCCAATCGCGGAGCCCACAGAGAAATACGCAGGTATAGAACAAGACGATCATCTGCATCCTCAAAAAGGATGCTTCAGGTCTCGCTTATTACCCATGTCTTTCTCCGTGTGTCTGCCGTCTGTGTTTGTGTGTGCCAATCTGCCGTTTGTGTTTGTCCCGGTGTGCCATTGCCGTGCGGATCAGGCTGGGGAACAGGGGTGGGGGATGAAAGGGAGATACTGAATGAGTTCGTAATCCAGCGTTGTACCTCTTCAACTTTTTCAATAATAATTAATTCACTTTTGCAAAGTTTGGAGCCACTATTTCTGGAGAGGCTGTGTGGAACAAAACAGTCAGCTCTGGAAGAGCGTGCCTTTCGGATGAATGACGTGAAATATCAATTCGTCCCAGTGTACACGGCGTCGTGAGACCAGCGATGCCATGACGTGAAGCTTATAGTGACGTCATTTTGCTGCTCGTGCTATTCAGTCTTCTTCTTCAGAATTCCTGTCGCTACTCAGTCCAGCCCACTAATGACGGGAAGCGCTGTGTGTCCGTCAGTCTTTATTTGTGTGCGCCGGCGTGTGTGTTGATCAGAGGTTGGCTTAGAGAGGAGGGAAATGGATCAGAAGGATACGCTGAAAAATATGAACAACTCTGAATGCTCCTAAAAGAAAAACGCACGTGAGCTCCAAACAATACGGTAGACTTTGGGATGAAATCCTCATCGTGTTAGTTTTTGAAATCATTTGTTGATCACCAGACAGGATCTGCCTCTGTGTCAGTCACGGTTCCCGTCCCATATCGTGGAGGTATAATCATAATCAATATGAGATTTGACATGGGCATTGTAAAAGAGTTTGCAAGTGTCGACATAGATAAGGTAATTTAGTTAACAAATATGAAATCCAGACCAGAAAGGGGACTGCTCAGCGTGTAACTTGCAGAGGAGCACCCAGCAGAGAAAGAAACACGCTTATAGTTACAACACAATTTATTAATATTTCGGGTTAAACCTTTTTTTCAAAATAGACACACAGACAAGTACCAAATTTGCAACTTATCTTTTCGTTGGCCGGGGAAGAAGAAGTAATTAATAAATTGTGTTGTAACAGTCAATTCTAAGCGTGTTTCTTTCTCCTTTGGGTTCTTCTTTATTTTAGATGGCATAAACACATTTCTCGATATAGATTTTTTTAAAACAGCATGTTTGTAATATTACCATTTTGTCTGAGTATCAACAAACTCTAAGTTTTCGATGGTCATTTGTGTGATGGAATCGTCTTGGATTTGTGGGCTGAACGTAAGATGACGATGATGATGATGATGATGTGATGATGATGATAATGATGATGATGATGATGCATTGTTTATTTCAGGATGAATCTATTGAGCAATACAATGCCTGTCTTACAAACAGCTCTGTGTTGGTTACATAATGCAACATGAAACAAACACAAACATATCAAACAAAGAAATTCAAGGAATAGACAATTGACAAACACGCTGAATGGGTGGATAAAGTACAAACTAGTATGCAGAGAGAGAGAGAGAGAGAGAGAGAGAGAGAGAGAGAGAGAGAGAGAGAGAGAGAGAGACCCAGTAAGAAGAAGGTCCTCGGGCAAGAGGCATAGATCCTCATGAGCCCCCGCAACTACAGGGGCTCATGAGGGTCTAGGTCTCTTGCTGAAACCACTTTGTATCCACGAGAGAGCATTTATGCGTACCTGTGATGAGTGGTATGGCGCGGCAGTAACTTAGTTGTAAAACATTCACTTTTCCCTCCTGACGTTCGTCTCCAGAGCTCTATACAAACGACTCCAGTCCTTTCAACAGCAGTACTTCAGGATTCTCCACATCGATTTCCTATACAACATCCAGGTGAGAACATGGTCCTCGGGCCGAGGACGGGCCGCTGTTCGCCCGCGCGTGCACGGGCCAACAGCGGCCGACTTCGGCCCGACAAGTTTGTGCTCACTGGGAGCAGCTCTCGGCTGACTGCCGCGTACCGGCATTGACGCCGACTCACTCTAGTAATCACGATAATTGCAAGACACATCTTACTTGCGGCCTGCACAAACACACTCGGTCCATTTCATGCTGCAATTGTCCATGACTCCTAGACGAAGCACAATCAACACCACTTGCATCGATCAGTATACATGTGTCAGTACTGGCGTACAGGAAGACATGCATGCGGGTCTGTGATTTTGGACAGATTTGCGCCAGCAGTCGTAAGGCCCGCAGTCACCACTAGTATACCAGCGGCACACAGTACTATTCACCGAAATTTCATCCGGCAGTTCCAAAACCTACTGCAGGCCTGTGTCGCAACGTGGGCTTCAGTTATAAGCGAGGCAAACTGTTTTAACTCTTTCGAGACGTGCGGCATCCGGACACGCGGCCTAAAGCCGCGTGTCCGGATGCGGAACGTCTCGAATGGGTTAACCTATTTAACCCTTAGTAAAAAGCTGCTCAGTATTTCCCATATTTGGGAGGTGTCGCCTAACGACTATGTACCAGTTACAGGAGATGGATCGGCCATTAATTCAAGGGTAGTGCCAGATTAGCTTGGCGCCTGATGGATTATCAGGGTCGATCCATCTCCTACAGAGATTTACTTCGGGGCTAAATGAGTTAATCTAAATTCGCAAACAAGAAAAAGATATGCATGTTCTTATGTTCTTGAGATTTAATTATATGTTAGCATTATTGAGCAGTCGTTTACAGATTGAGTATGTCAGTAATACGAGATGTTTACATATTTTCAAATCTGGAATATCTTAGTATTAATTTATGTCTGTTGAATGATATTATTCTTATTGTTCTCCCATCCATGGAACTGCAATTGCCCTTTGAAACAATTCAAGTTTTGTTAAAGTTTTTCTGAAGAAATGAATTCGCGTTTGAACTTTTGCCGCCGCTAACTCACTGATTCACTCGCTGAATTTCGGTCAACAGTCCCTCCACGCATTCACTGCCGATAAAAACTGAACACAACCTGACTGCAAGAGACATAGATCCTCATGAGCCCCCGCGGTCGCGGGGGCTCACGAGGATCTGTGTCTCTTTCTAAGACCAAGCTGTATCTCTATACCTTGGAGGGTTGTGGCTTTGGGACGTTGAAAGAACTGACGAAGATTTCAGAAACAAAATGTACGTAGAGTGGCAGAGAAAGGGTTAAAAAGCCATAAATCCAGGGGAGTTGAAAGAACGCACAGCAGTCGCTTGCATCGTGCTAGCTCACATTCACACAGCAGAACATGGCACTAGTCATTTTGAGCACGCACGTTCAGTCTCTTGGAATTCAATTCAGTTCAGCAGACAAAGTGGTGTTTAGACGAGGGAGGAGTGATAAACATATTTTAAACGGAGGGAAAGAGGACTGAATGCGTGGGTGGGGGGCGGTGTCCGGTAGCGGAAGTACTGAGTAGGTGGGGGAATTTCCCGACTGTGGAATGCTATGATGAGAGATGGAGATTGAGAGAGAGAGAGGGAGGGTGGGAAAGCCTGTAGGGGGTGAGTGCGTAGGCGAGTATGAGCGAGGTATGAAAGTGTGTGGGAGGTGAATGCGTGGGCGGTTACAGGAGTGATAAGGGGACGGTACCGACCGAATACGCCAGTCAGCAGCAGCAGTCAGGCGACAGCTAGAAATTGAAATACTTTTTATCATAGCCCTTATCCTGCACTAAGTCCATACAACTGTCAATTGTTAGGTTCTGGAGCGTCCATTAGTTCAAAGCTTTTAGTGTGGCAAGACGAATTAGCTTCTGATAAAGACAAAAAGTTTCTCCGCCTTGAAGGGATCGAACATGGGTTTTATATCACTGACAAACATCAGACTGTTAGATCTGTAGAGCAGAAAAATCACACCTCTGCCTTAAAAAACAGAGTAGCGGTAGAAAAGGAGCTCATCGATCAGATAAAGAAAGGTCATTATATCGTAGCATCTCAAAAACCAACCGTAATTAGCGCTTTGGCTGCGATCCCAAAAGACGACAATAGCATACGCCTGATACACGACGGCAGCAAGCCTGTAGGACATGCAATGAACGATTACTCAGTACATGAGACAGTAAAATTCCAGACTCTAGCGGACGCGTGCGCACTAGCCAAGTCCGGCTACTGGTGCGCGAAAGTTGACCTTAAGGCGGCATACCGTTCTGTGTGTATCCATCCAGATAATTACCAAGTCACAGGCCTAAAATGGATTTTTACGGGCGAGCAGAAGCCCACATACCTGTTCGATAGTAGGCTCCCTTTTGGTAGTAATGTGGGCCCTTCGCACTTTCACAGACTCTCGCAGGCAGTTCGCAGATGTATGTTACGGCGCGGCATGACAGGGATAGTAGCGTATATTGACGATTTCTTCATACCAGCTAAGTCCAAAGAGGAATGCACTCAAATGATGATGACGCTCATTGCCCTTTTACGTAGATTAGGGTTCAATATTAGCTGGCCTAAGGTGGTGGGGCCTACACAAACCATTACTTTTCTCGGGATCCAAATCTGCACCAGCACAAGCACCTTGTCATTGGGCGACGACAAGTTACAGCAACTTCACAAACGCTTGCAGCAGTTTCAAGGCAAAACACGCGCGACAAAGCAAAGCTTGCAGTCACTAGCAGGGTCCCTTAACTGGGCGTGTCAAGCCGTCAAGGGAGGAAAATTTTTTCTCAGGCGGATTCTTGATACGATTAAACCCCTTCAGCAGCAAAGGCATAAAGCGAGACTCGCACGAGAGTTTCACGCAGACTTACAGTGGTGGCTATCTTACATGCATGTTTTTAATGGCACTGTGTATTATGACTCACAAAGCAAGGAACATGTCCATGTTGATGCATGCAACCTGGCGGCAGGCGCGTTCTGGAAAGGAGATTGGAATTATACACTGTTCTCTTCAGACATGCCGGCAGCCAAGGACTTGCATATTAATTATACAGAGGTGTGCGCGGTGGTGCAGGCAGTCAACCGGTGGGCCCCCTCATGGCGCCGAGGGAAACACTGAGGTGGTCATTCATACGGACAGCACGGTGACAAAGGCTATCATTAACAAAGGGCGCTCAAAAGACCGCTATGTCAATAGTCTGTTGAGGAAGATGGCATGGGAGTGCGTGAGAACGAATTGCAGCGTGTCAGCGATGCACGTGGCTGGCAGTGTGAATGTGTTTGCCGATACTATTTCCCGCCTACACGAAGGACGGCTGCCCATGCTAGGACAATTGCTAACGAATTGGCACCGGGGCCGACCGCCTGACACCTACCTTCTGAATCACATGTCACAGTCAGCTCTTGGTTTTGTGCTGTCTAGGTGCCGGGTCTAGGCTCAGACACCAGCTACTGCAGGAGGTGGCGGGATATCGTGCCAGTGTTTTTGCCGACAACACCAAGAAAACTTATCAGACTCACTTGCGCTCTTACTCAGATTTTGTGACCAAATGAACATCCAGCCGGTACCGGTGTGTGAGAGAACAGTGGCGCAGTACGCAGCCTTTTTGGCCAGGACACTTCAGCCCAGTTCCGTGGCACAATACCTCAACATTGTTCGCCTATTGCATTTAGAATGCGGGGAACCGCACCCATACCAGGATTCGTGGATGGTGAAAAGCACATTGCGGGGAATTGAGCGAACAAAAGGCTGCCCTCCTAACCGCAAGACGCCGATGAGCCCGCAACTTCTTCTTCAGATTAAACAAAAACTTGATTTGTGCAGCTCTAAGGACTGTGTCTTCTGGGCAGCGATGATTGTGGTTATGTTCTTCGGACTGCTTCGGCGATCCAATCTTTTCCAAGATGGTGCAGGATTCGATCCTGGGAAACAACTCACTAGAGACTGCTTTGTTGTAAATGACAACAGTAGTGTCAAGATACTGGTTAGGTGGAGTAAGACAATTCAGAAACGCGAAAAAACTCTAGTGATCGCGTTACCGGTCATGTTGCGTCACCCTCTGTGCCCCGTGACGGCAGTAATCAGTATGTTTAGAGCGCTAGGCCCAGCGCCTCCTAAGGCACCGGCTTTCCCCATTCGGGGATCAGAGTTCAACAAACGGTTGCGAGAACTGACCTCTGCTGCTGAAGGGGTTTATACAAGCCACAGCTTGCGGCGTGGTGGGGCTACCTGGGCCCTGGCTTGTGGGGTGCCCGGCGAGGTGGTGAAGTGTTTGGGGGACTGGAAAAGCACTGCATACCTATCATACTTGGACCAAATACCTCAAAATATTCAAGATTTCTACAGAAGTGTACTTATTCAGAAAATACCGACACCTTGAACACTCGACTTTTCTCTCAATTGGGTGAAAAAAACTGGCGTTTTTCCCGTTAGGTTTGGGCAGGAAACAACCAGTAAACCAGGTTGGGTTAGATGTTGTCTTACATGTTTGACAAGTGAGAGTCACGGGAATAAAACGCCTCCGTTATTTTTGCCCAACTGACAGAAAAAGTGTTGCCGTCGCGTGTTCAGTGTATAAGCGTGAGGAAGTAGTGTGGAGTTGAGCGTGAGACTGAGGTGTGATAGAGCGTGTGGTCGTGTGCGCTGTTCTGACAAAACCTCGCCCAAGTTCTGGTCCGGAACTCTGGCCAGCCATTTATTGGCCGAGAGGGGCGATGATGTCAGAACAGGGGCGCACTGAAGGGAAGGAGAGATTGAGATCGGGAAAAGGGGAGGGAGGGGGGAGGCATGAGAGTGACTGGAGTTTAAATGTTAGTGAAGTTCAGCTGTGTCAGTCACTTCATCACTTAAATTGTTCGTCTTAATTATTTATAAGACGATTCTCCCGGTAGGTCTCCTGGCTGTACTGAATGTGTCTGTAGTTATTTAGCTATGATTTTTGTTTGCGTTAAATATTTTTGCTTGTCTTCAGTATATTTCATGTTTCAATATGTTAGCAACGGCGAGTTTGAAAAATGACGTATTTGTATCTGTCAAAACTTCTACCGTTGTGTAATAAAGTTTCATCATCATCATCATCAGTCTAGTTCCTGACTACGTTTCGCTAGAGACTGCCCAGTGCGCAATGACCATCGGACCGACGTTGCCCGCCGCTGGCCTACGCATGGGCGTGCGCGGGCCATCGGTGGCCGATGTCAGCCCGATGGGCTTTTGCGCATTGGGTGACTTCCGCACATTTTCTCATATACTGACGTACATTTCTGTCGTTGGGTGGCAAAAGCTGATACGTTCAGTTTTTAGGAAAGCGAGATTTTCATGGTTTTACATGGTTGGCTTTCACCAAATAACGGTAGATTTTAACACCCAACCCACTCCACCCCCCCCCCCCCCCCCCCCCCTCCACCCCAAAAAACAACAAAAAACCCACACAAAAAAAGAAAGAAAGAAACAAACAAACAAAAAACACACCAAAAAACAAAACAACAACAACAACAAAACAACAACTGTAAGTAGCTGTAGATAGAATACCTTACTCGCGTCCACAACACATTTGCATCAGTTGTTTGATTCCTGCATGGACACTCACTTCTTTGACAGAACCAGCGTTTTCGAATCTCTGTCCAACCTCCGTCTGTCTAGTTTGTTTGCGTTTTTTCAAGTTCGCGCGGAGCTAATCTATTGCCGTGGTAATTATGTCCTCTGCAAACGTCGTTCACACAGACAGCTAACGCTCATTGCTACTATAAGTCTCTCTCTTGGCTTGACTTCGCGAACGAAGATTTTATAGGAGTTGACCACGACGTCTGCAGGCTTGTTCGTGACTGCGGAGGCCAATCCGAGACAGGCAGGTTCGACCGCAGTGGCTGCAGGGGAAGGTATGGCCAGGTTACTATAAGTAATGAGTAACTAAATCACTGCCAACGTTCAGAAAGAAGGACTGCCACTGAAAACCACAGTTGATTCACTACCGTATAGCTGTCACCTTGTCCGCCTGAGATGCACGGACTAGAATGAAGCCAGCAAGAGGCATAGATCTTCATAAACCCCCGCAGTAGCGGGGGCTCATGAGGATCTATGCCTCTTGCCTTTCGGGTGTTGCTCACTCGTGGAGGAGTTAACAGCATATCAGAGTGGTAAGTATATGACCCGAAACTGACTGTGGGCGACAATGTACGGCGTGCGTGCCTGTATGTCACGCTGATTGAAAAACCAGTAGGAAAACAATTCCGTTTCTATGACAACAAATCGATACAACTTTGTCACCGCCTATAGAAAGAGATTACCTGGCGCGGCGCCTGGTGTAGTTTCTGCCATTTTCCCATTGCTGCTCTCTCGTTAACTGAAAATCTATTGCTAACTGAACGTCATTTGATAATAAAACGTCTATTGTATTGTCGGTGTCGCCATAAGCTATTGATGATACTAATTTCATGACACTGTCTTAGACGTGTATGAAATTAATGCTATGCGCCAATTTATTTCCCTTCTTTCGCATTGGTACTTACTTACTTACTTACGCCTGTCACCCCTACCCGGGTATAGGCCGTCGACGAGAGACCTCCAGCAACTCCTGTCCTGTGCTTCTCCTTCGATTCTACTCCAGGTGGTTCCCAGTCTCTTGATGTCTGCTTGGAGGTCTCGACGCCAGGAGTTTCTCGGCCTACCTCTTTTCCTCTTTCCCTGGGGGTTCCATGACAATGCCTGCCTAGTGATACTGGAAGCTGGCTTTCTCAGGCTGTGACCGATCCATCCCCATCTTCTTCGCCCAATTTCATTCTCTGCTGTTATCTGCTCTGTTATCTCCCAGAGTCTGACGTTGCTGATCTTCTCTGGCCAGTGGATTTTCAAAATTCTTCTAAGGCAACTGTTCATGAAGGTTTGTACTCTGTTGACTGTGGATTTTGTCAATCTCCAAGTCTCTGCTCCATATAGGAGAACTGCTTTTACATTGGAGTTGAAAATCCGGACTTTGGTGTGTTGTGACAGCTCTCTGGAACTCCACACTTTTTTTAACTGGAGAAAGGCTGCTCTGGCTTTACCGATTCGTGCTCTGACATCTGCATCAGTGCCGCCTTTTTTGTCTATGATGCTCCCGAGATAGGTGAAGGACTCCACCTCCTCCAACGGGGTGCCAGCAAGCAAGACTGGTTCTTCCCTGGTTGTGTTCAGCCTCATTGTCTTTGTTTTCTGTTTGTGAATGGTGAGGCCCACTTGGGACGAGATGTCAGCAAGCCTCGTGGTCTTGTCCTGCATTTGTTGATGAGTGTGGGACAGTAATGCCAAGTCGTCTGCAAAATCGAGGTCGTCAAGCTGTGTCCACAGTGTCCACTGTATTCCACTTCGTCTGTGCTCTGTGGTTATCTTCATGACCCAGTCTATGGCCAGTAGGAAGAGGAACGGAGACAGCAGACACCCCTGCCTGACACCAGTTCTGACCTGGAGCTCCCTGGTGAACTGCCCTTCGTGGATCACGCGACATGTCATGCCATCGTAGCTGCTCTTGATCAGGCGGACGAGCTTTGTGGGTACACCGTAGTGTCGTAGGAGTTTCCACAGAGTCTCTCGGTCCACGCTGTCAAATGCTTTCTCATAATCCACAAAGTTGACGTACAGCGGGGAGCTCCACTCCAGAGACTGTTCCACGATGATGCGGAGAGTGGCGATCTGGTCTGTACATGATCGGTTCTTCCTGAATCCTGCTTGCTGGTCTCTCAGCTGGGGGGTCAACGGAGCTCCTCATTCTCTCAAGGATGATCCTGTTGAAGACCTTTCCTGGTACTGACAGCAAGGTGATTCCTCTGTAGTTGGAACACTTGCTTAGGTCGCCTTTCTTGGGAAGCTTAATTAGGTACCCCTCCTTCCAGTCAGCTGGCATCACCTCCTCTTCCCAGATCTTTCCAAACAGTGTGTACAGCATCTCCACTGTTGTCTCTAGGTCTGCTTTCAGAGACTCTGCTGGGATGCCATCTGGCCTTGCTGCTTTGCCATTCTTCAAAAATGCCACTGCTCTTCTGATCTCTTCCCGGCTGGGTCTGTCACAGCTGATGGGTAGGTCGGTCTCTGCCGGCTGGATGTCGGGAGGGTCGGGTGGGCTAGGTCTGTTCAGTAACTCTTCAAAATACTCGGCCCATCTGTCGAGTTGGTCTGCTCTGTCTGCAATAGGCTTGCCTTCTTTGTCTTTTACTGGTCTTTCTGTATGGCCATACTTACCCGACAATCTTCTGGTAATGTCGTAGAGCTGTTTCATGTTGCCGCTGCCTGCTGCCTTTTCTGCCTCTGCTGCCAGGCTGTCTGTGTAGGCCCTCTTGTCTGCCTTGATACTCCTCTTCACCTCGCGGTTGGCTTCCGAGTATTCCTCCTGTGCCCTTACTTTGGCTGCTCTCGTGCGACTGTTGTTGACCGCTGCTTTCTTCTGCTTCCTCACTTCTATCTTCTTCAAGGTCTGTGCCGACAGCCAGTCCTTGTGATGGTGTTTCCTGAACCCTGCAGTGTCTTTGCAGGTTGAGTTCAGCGCCTCTCTAACTGCCTTCCACTGCTGCTCTGTGGTGACCGCCTCCTCTTCATTTACTAGCTCCTGTAGTGCTTGAAACCGGTTGGACAGCACCAGTTTGAACTCTTCTCTAACTCCAGTTTCTCTCAGGAGGCCTACATTATAGCGCTGTCTTCTTGTTGTCTCTGTGCGGCTTTTCTTTAGCTTGAGCTTCATTCTTAAGGTAAGCAGATGGTGGTCTGAGGCGACATCTGCTCCCCTCCTCACTCGAACATCTTGAAGGGATCTTCTAAATTTCTTGCTAATGCAGATATGGTCTATTTGGTTCTCTGTTGTATGGTCAGGTGAGACCCAAGTTGCTTTGTGTATTCTTCTGTGTGGGAAGATGCTGCCTCCAATGACAAGTCGGTTTAGAGCACAAAAGTCTACAAACCTCTCCCCGTTCTCACTCATCTCCGAGCCTAGTCCCTGTCTCCCCATCACCTATTCATATCCGGTGTTGTCCTCCCCTATTTTGGCATTAAAATCGCCCATGACGATGGTGATGTCTCGCTCCGCACATCTGTCCACGGCACTCTGGAGTCGGTCGTAGAACTCTTGTTTCTCTTCCTCGTCACTGTCATTGGTGGGCGCATAACACTGGATGACGTTCAGCTTGAGCTTTTTCTTGGTTCTAAAGGCTGCTGAGATAATTCTTGGCCCAAGAGGTTCCCAGCCCATCAGCGCTCTCTGTGCCACTGGTGACAGCATGAATGCTACTCCTGTATGGGGGGGCGTTCTCCTCTTCATGACCTGAATACAGAATCATCTCCCCACTTAACAGCCTTTTCTGGCCAGACTGCGTCCATCTGGCTTCACTGACACCTAGCAGGGAAAGGTTGTACTTTTGCATTTCCGCTGCTATCTGGGCGGCCTTGCCGCTCTGGTACATGGTCTTGACGTTCCATGTGCCCATGGTTGTGTCCCTGGATAGAGAGAGGCGGCTCGGTCCTGTGGCTTCCGAAGACTTCCGGCTTTCACCACAGGACGTCATAAGTCTTCTGGTAGAAGAACCTTCCTCCTCCAGGAAAGGAATTACTGTTAGTCTTTTCGTCGGCGTTTTTGTAGCTATTTTCTTTTTTGCAGGGTGGGGAAGCTACCCCCACGCCCAACCCCCTTACTAGGAGGACCAGGGGTTTTCTGTCGGGGTCACCTTCCCTTAGACCATGTTGGTTCACGGCACCTTATTTCATTCGGTGCACCCCTCTCACGAGGGACCCCCTATCCACCACCCAGGGGACGCGCCTCAACGCCATATGGTCCCAGCGCGAGGTTTCGCATCGGTGGCAGTTACAAATTCTCCAACGCCATGTTTTGTTGTTGTTGTTGTTGTTGTGTTCGCTAATTGTTTTCGTGCATTTTGTTTTTTTATTTGTATGATGCGTTGTTTTCCTGTTGCGTTTTGTTTTGTATGCATGACAGCTTGTAAGACAAGCATTGAGTTGCCTAATAGCATTGAGTTGCCTAATGGCATTGAGTTGCCTAATAGCATTGAGTTGCCTAATGGCATTGAGTTGCCTAATAGCATTGAGTTGCCTAATAGCATTGAGTTGCCTAATAGCATTGAGTTGCCTAATAGCATTATCCTGCAATTTTTGAGTTTCCAGTTACCCTGGTAAGCCCGTCAGGGTGAGTTTCCTCTTTTTATTTATTTATTTATTTTTTTTTTTTTTTGGGGGGGGGGGCTTGTGTGTGTGTGTGTGTGTGTGTGTGTGTGTGTGTGTGTGTGTGTGTGTGATTTGTTTATGCTCCTAATTGTTCATATTACCTGTATTTTTAGATCAATATGTGTGTGTGTGTGTTTGTGTGTGTGTGTGTGTGTGTGTGTGTGTGTGTGTGTGTGTGTGTGTGCGCGCGTGCGTTTTTGTACCTAATTATTTATCCGTTAGAATTAAAGTTTCATTTCATCTCTCTCTCTCTCTCTCTCTCTCTCTCTCTCTCTCTCTAGTTCGACTGTCTGCATTAACATGTCAGGTTCATACCTGTGTATATATATATATATATATATATATATATATATATATATATATATATATATATATATATATATATATATATATATATATATATATATATATATATATATATATATATATATTTTTTTTTTTTTTTTTTTTTTTTTTTTTTTTCCTTTCTTTTTTCTCCCTCTGAGTGGTGGTGGTGGGGGGGGGGGGGGGAGGGGGATGGGTTTTTTTACTTACATATGTTTTATCTTTTGATGTATCGTCTGATGTATTTTTATATGTGTAGAGTAGCAGGACAGTTTGGAAGATAGGCATTGCTATGCCTAAAACTTTTTATCCTGAATAAAAACGTTTCATCATCATCATCATCTCTCTCTCTCTCTCTCTCTCTCTCTCTCTCTCTCTCTCTCTCTCTCTCTCTCTCAGTCTCTCTCTCTCTCTCTCTCTCTCTCTCTCTCTCTCTTGTTGGTGGGGTGGGAGTGGGGGTGGGGGAGGGGTGGCGGTGATGGGGGGAGGGGTGGTGGTGTGGGGGGATGGGGGTGGGGGGTCGGGGGGGGGGGGGGGCTGCTGGATCCGCCATACCTTCGACCCGGCCCTGAACACCCAGATGAAATTGACTATTCAAATAATATGACTGGAGATTGCGTTATTGACACACGGCACATCAGCAGTGATCAAATTGTTGAATGTCAAGCCAAGCACGTCTGCTGGGTCATCCCTAATTGTTTGTTTACTTGTGCGTTTGTGTGTGTGTGCGTGCGTGCGTGCGTACGCGTTTGTTTGGTTTTTCGATCGTTCGTTGTTTGTTCGCTTATGTGTTTGGCAAGCTACATAACATAAAAGACCCAAAGGCATCACGGAAAGAGTCAGTTCCCTGTAAATTCAACCTGCCTATAACCTTGTCGCTGTCGTCATTATTGCTACCACCACCACCATCATCTTCCTATCATCATTATCATCGTCATCATCAACAACAACAACAACAACATCATCACTGAGAAAAGATGTGTGTGCGTGTGTGTGTGTGTGTGTGTGTGTGTGTGGGGGGGGGGGTATTCTTAAAGCGCAAGAAAGAGAATTGCTCAATTCGGCTCATGAGGGTCTACTGATGCTTTTGCAGATGGGTGGTGTCAATTTCACTGAAAAATTATGTCTAAGTTTTCCGCAAAGAATTTGGGAGAAAACAGGAAAATCCTTCACTAGTATCGCTTATTTCTACAATACAACCGTGCTCTCACGCCAACAAGCGATTCAAGACTGAGGCATAGAGTCTCATGAGACTCTATGTCTCTTGTACGTGGTGGAACAGAGGTGAATAAACTCATTAACAGTCTGTCAGTGTAGACGAAAACGAAGCGGAATCCAGATCAGACTCTTCGTTCATGGGAACAATGAAAATCGATAGCTAATTCAATCCGCCGTGAGGTGGCTTTCCATCAGCAAGAGGCACAGATACTCATGACACCAGCAAATAGGACCTCAGTCATCAGAATCTGTGTATCATGTTTTGACTTAAGCTAGTTGCGCGGTGTGTCAATGTGACTAGGCGTGTTCGGACAACGAAATCACTCCCTCTTCCTAGCCCCTCTCCCGGCCACCCTCCCCCCGCCCCAAGATCCGACCCTGAGTGCCTATCATTTCTAAGTGTAGAAACGCTTCTTAACACATTCATGACTCCGTATTTTATAGGGCACTATCTTGTCCATCACAGGCTAAAAGACCAAATTGTTGCATTTATTAAGGAACGGTTGGCCACCTTGCAGCTTCTCAATGTAGGGGTGCCTCAGTTAATTCTGTCTAACGAAGAAAACGATGCATTGTGACCTTTAATGCTTGTCATTTCTGAATGTGGAAATGCTTGTAACACTCTTATGATGATCCCGACCATCGCAGGCTAAGAGACCAAATATGTAGCACTTATTATTATTTATTATTTATTTATTTATTATTTTGTTTGTTTGAAATGTAGCACTTTTTCTTTTTGTTGATTAGGCTTTGATTGTTTCATTGATATTCTATTGATCATTTGATTATTTGTTCATTTATTTATTTGTTTGGTTGTTTATTTATTGTCTCATAGCCTATTACTGACAGTAATAGACATACGATTGTTTCCAATGACCAACTTCAAGATTCTGGTGATCCCCTGACGATCCCAAATTAACCCCATTTTTATTGTATTTTGTTCGTCTCGGAATATCATACCCTGACTGCTGAGATCGAGCGGCTGCTCTCTGCTGGCTGCTAAGATACGTGGCTGCTCTCTGCTACCTCACTTGTCTCCTTAGTAAAGGGAAGTAATTTTTTCTGATACTCTCGAACCGTAGAGGAAGGGATGTTCAAGGAAGCAAGATGGCTGTGTACTGTGCTTTCATTGTAAGGGGATACCGAATTCGCGCTGCTCATTCCCTTGTAAGAATACTTATTAGAACAGATAACAACCGAAGCCTGCTGGCATTTCGTGCACATCAGAGAATTATTGTCCACAAAAACTTTCTTTATTCAAAGCAAGCACCGGCAGGAGGTGGCAAGGGAATAACTGACGAAATCCTCAAGGAGAAACTTGCCGCGGAACGCAGCAATGAAGCAGACGACAAAAAGTCAGGAGGAGCAGAAGAATCATCACAACAAAAAAAGAAAAGTGGTAGATGGACAGGAAAGAATGCGTGGAAACTTGGTCTCGTGGCACTCGGAGGTTGGATTTTATTTAGTAGTGGGGCGCTGTTTTACGTTTGGGGTAAGTCTTCGAGCCAAGGAACACAGTGCCGTTTTCGTACAGTCCTCTTAGCCTTAGTCTGTCCCAGTCATCCCCAAATTTTTCAATCCCCTAAATAACACTACCGTCCACCAGCTGCCATGCACAAAAACAAAATTAAACACACACACACACACACAAAACCCAGCACATCACCAGTCTAATTTCTTGGCTATGAGTATGAACCTGATTCCTTACCAACCCCACATCCGAGCACAGCTGAAATCAGTGTGCCCCTCAGATCACCATGGCGACGGCAACTCAACATAGGCCCACAATTGTCCACAGGATAAGTTCAGGATTGAATCAAAATGCCCCTTCTCATCTAACCAGAAATTTCCAGCAAATTCCACATTCAGCCCTACTTCAAATTTTCAAACAAGGCAGAAAGTTATTTAAAAAACCACGGTCATCTTACTGCCTGAACTGCCCAATTTAAATATGTAACGTGACCTTTCGACTAGATCAGCTGTATGCACCGCGCAAAGTTTGTCCCATGTTTTGGTTTTTTTCAAGCTTGAAACAAAAGGTGATGACAAAATCAGGCCTAACTTATTTTAAAATTTGGTTTACGTCAAATCCACTTACCCCTTTTAGCCCCAGGACCCTGCAGCAGAAGATGGATTGATCATGATAATTCAAGGGTAGTGCCAGATGAGCTTGGTGCCTGAAGGCGCCAAGCTCATCTGGCACAACTCTTGAATTATCATAATCAGTCCATCTTCTATAACTTGTGCATAGTCGTAGTCGTTAGACAATGCCTCCAAAAGTTTGGAAATGAGGCCATGGGGTTAAGAGGGTTAACGGTTTAGCTACTACATGTACTACTACTCTAACTTCATGATACCATGGAGATGACCAACTTAAAAAAAAAAACTTGAAGTTCATGCTATGTTTTGCTGGAGGGACCACTGAATTGCATCATTCAATAAATAGTCCATGACTTTGCTTGTTTGTATAATGCACAAAATGAACTTCAAATGAATAACCAGCCAATGCTGACTGCGCTGATAGTGAACAGGGCCCAAAATGAGAATAAAGGAACTTAGGAAGCCTCAGATATTGCAAAGTCTGTTTTTCACATTTTCAACTTTGACATATTAATAACTCCACAAAATTACATGATCTGCATTAGTTAACTGGCATATGATCTCTAAGTGACAGTAAGAATTATTCTTGTATGGTGTTTGGTTATTTTTCTGTGCTTGTTTGAATCACAGTTTTTTTGTGGAACCTTGAGCCTTTGACAAAATGTCATGCTTGAACAACCGACATTTTTAGTCAAGAAAACTGCACTACAACAGAAAATTAGTTCTTTTTGTGATTCGGCTATGAAGACATCGTTGTTGGAACACTTACAAAGTTTCCTTTTCACCAAAATGGACTAATTTATAGATGATTTTCATGTGATTGTCCAGTGTGACAACATACATTTTTCTCTACAGAGTGACAGGGAAAAGTTCTTCAGTCATTGTCCTTAGATGATTTAGAGAAAATTTACACATGACTGAAGAACTTCTTTTGGTAAAATGTGGTAATCACATGAAGAACTTTTTTGTTTGTGATAATAACTGATTATGTCCACCATAACAACCAACACTGATTGTTACAAAAAACTTAATTTCAAAAGGAATAAAAGTAAAAGATATTAACTGACTTAATGTGATCATATTATATGATATTTTATCACCGAATGCCCACAGAAACGACCAACATTTTCAGAAATAATTATTCATTGCTAGAAATCATCTATTTCTGCATTCACCTTGAATTAATTTCACATGCCCACTTGCCGGATACATCAAAACTAACCAGTGCCTAAAATAAGCATCTTCTTCTCGAATACCGTCACAC
Organism: Semisulcospira habei; assembly: GCA_036245525.1. NCBI lineage: Eukaryota > Metazoa > Mollusca > Gastropoda > Semisulcospiridae > Semisulcospira > Semisulcospira habei. Next base: position 153,489,492 of record BTPG01000004.1, read on the forward strand.
TTGGAGTTTCTTTTGGCTCTCAAAATGAAATCTGTGGTCTTCAGTAGCACCTCCACAGGCCTGTACAGTTTCTGTTGTAGAGTGGCGGGCTTCGGCCATATCTCCTCCCTCAGCAGCTGGTGGTTCCCACAGTCCTGGAGGATGTGCTCTGTAGTCTGCTTTTTTTCTCCACAAGGGCACAGGGGAGATGGAACGAGGTGGAAGCGTCTGTGCAGGTGGAAATTGAGTTGGTTGTGCCCGGTCCTCAGACAGAAGATGATCACCTGCTCTTGTCTGGACAGCTGATGATAACTGTCTAGGGACCGTTGTGGTAGTCTGTACACAGACTTAATGATGGTCTTCATCTCTGTGAAGCTGACTCCATTTTTGTCTTGTTCTTTCTCTGCGCCCACTTTAGCCATTCTGTCAGCTTCTTCATTGCCGTAGATGCCACAGTGTGAAGGGATCCACTGCAGCACCAGTCTGGTGCACTTGATGTTTTGCAGTGCCTCTTGTAGACGTGGCAGTTTGCTTGCTGTTGCTGCCTCAAGGACAGAAATGGCATCAGTCAGGAAGACAATCTGGGCATCAAGGTCTGCAGTGCCACTAAGGGAGTTTGCAGCGCGGACCAGGGCTTTCACCTCAGCTCTGTAATTTGTGCAGTGAAGGTCTGTTGGTACTGCCTCTGCCTGCCATTTTCCGTTTGGGTACTGAATGTACACCCCGGCCCCTCCATTCTAAACTGCATCTGTGGCTGATCCATCGGTGTATACCCGTATCCATGCTTCCTGGGGATACTTTTCTTCAAGCATGGCCAGTGTCAGGGCTTTCTTGCTCACAGTGCTTTGCTCATCTTTGGTGGTGATGTAGGGTATCGTGGAAGAGATGGTGATGTTTTCTGGCTTACTTTCCCAGGGTGGAAGGTCGCTAGCAGGATTCAGAGCCTCTACCTGCGCAGGGAGCTTTGCCTGGTGTTTTCTCTGCAGTGCTCTCGTCTCCTTCACAAAGCTTGATCTTTTCAGTCTCCCTGAGATTGGTTGTTTCATCCTGGCGTTCATAGGATGGTCTTTGGAAGACTTGACCTCTGTGGACTGTATCAAGGCTTTGCAATCTCTTCTCATGTGCAGGGGTGGGATGCCTGTTGTCTCTTCCATCTTTTCAATTGGTGTGGATCTCATTGCGCCAGTGATGATACGCAGTGCCTGGTTCTGAACAGTGTCAATGGTCTGCTGGTGTGACTGGGCTGCCGTCAACCATGCATTGGATCCGTACTCAAGGTGTGCTCTCAATGTGCCTTGATATACATTTTTGAGGATCTTTTCATTGGCTCCCCATTGTGTTCCAGCCAGCTTCCTCATGATGTTCAGCTTTTTTCTAGCTTTCGCTTCTGCGTTCCAGATGTGCGGCTTCCACGTCAGCCTCTTGTCAAGGGTGACTCCCAGGTATGTCTGTTGGTCTTCATACCACAGTGGGGTGTTGCCCAGTGTTAGGTTGCCAGCCTTTGCTTTGTTAGAGAAAGAGAAGAGTGTGGCTGATGATTTTTCTGTGTTGATGGTCACACACCAGTTGTTGGTCCAGTCTGTCAGCCTGTCCAGGGCTAGTTGCATCCTGTATGTAGCAGTTGTTGCACATTGTGTGCACCGAGTACTAATAATAATAATAATAATAATACTGTTTATTGCCATTTGCCTTAAGACATAAAGCATAGGAATGTGTGCTGGTGTCGTTACAATTACAAACATCTCAGTCGACTCTATCACACAATTCAATGCTCTACACACTGTCAAAACTTTAAAACTGAACAACTAATCTCACAACCCAATGCGTACCCATTCACACACCCACGCTCATTTCCCACACACACTGACACAACACACACACCTATTAATCTAAAAGTCTAAATTAATTAAAGGTATATCGTTTAAAATGAAAACAGACTATCATAGAGTAAATATGTCACTAATTTAGTGATCACAGTCGGGTGTAAAACTAGTTGATATATATCGTAAGACTAGGCTAATACTGATATGCACTATTCTCTCGACCGTCGGGGGCGCGCCCTGCCGGGGAGGAGACTCATGGAGTCAACTCGACCAAAAGTGCCACCAACAACCAAGGGGATAGCACAAGGGATGGGCGAGGGCGAGGTGCTCTGTAGGCCGGCCACACAATACCATACACATACGCACACTCACTCAGTCATTCACGAAAACATCAGTCCTCGGCAATGAAACTATGATCGGCCCACAGAGCACATCATCGCACGCTTATAGCACTGAAAGGGCTCGGACAGCACTAGGGTAAAAACTGTTACTAAAACGGTTTGTCCGTGCTTTGAGAGCAGAGTAGCGGCGACCAGACGGAAGCAGGTTAAAGAGACAGTTAGCCGGGTGTGTAGTGTCGCGTGCAATAAGACCTGCACGTCTAAGCAGCCGCTGTTGGTATACACTGTCAAGACTTGGCATGTCTCTGCCGACTATTTTAGATGCCGTCCTGACAACACGGTTCAGTCTGTGTTTGTCCCGTGCAGACGCACTGCCATACCAGACCGCGATCGAGAATGTCAACACACTCTCGATCGCGGCCCGGTAGAAGTGCAGCATGCCAGTTCTGCTCACACCAAAAGCCCTCAGCCTTCTCAAAAAATAAAGGCGCTGCTGTGCTTTCTTTACAATGTTCTCTGTGTTTTGTTCCCATTTAAGATCATCGGAGATGGTGGTTCCCAGAAATTTAAAATGCTGAACAGTTTCTACGGTTTGATCGTGAACTACAAGAGGGGGGAGGACAGTTTTGTTGCGTCTAAAGTCCACTATGAGCTCTTTTGTCTTACCGACATTGAGTTCCAGATTGTTCTGGTCACTCCACTGCACAAGCTGATCGACCTGCTCCCGGTACTGGGATTCATCACAGTTTTTTATCATTCCCTCCACTGTGGTATCGTCAGCAAACTTAAACATTTGCGTGCCCTCACGACTCGCTCTACAGTCGTAAGTGAAGAGTGAGTACAGCAAAGGGGACAAAACGCACCCCTGAGGGGTGCCTGTGGACAGGGAAATACAGGAAGACACACGGTCACCCACTTTAACGACCTGCGGACGATCCAGGAGAAAGTCGAGCAGCCATAAGCAAATGGACTGTGGGAAAGAACCAATTTGTTGTAGTTTATCAAAAAACTTGGAAGGGACAATTGTGTTAAAGGCACTGCTATAATCTACAAAGAGAATGCGTGCGTATGTGTTAGGTTGCTCTAGGTGCTGAAGAACATGAAATAGAGCCAAAGAGACAGCGTCCTCTACGGACCTATTCCTTCTATAGGCGAACTGATGTGGGTCAAAACCCGGGTCAATAAGTGACTTCATGAAACACAGTACAAGTCGCTCAAGTGATTTCATGACAACACTGGTTAAAGCCACTGGTCTGTAGTCGTTTAGACATGTCACTTTGGTTTTCTTTGGAACTGGAATTATTGTGGATCGTTTGAAGCAATTTGGCACTTTACGCTGACTGAGTGACATATTAAAGATGTCGGAAAACACACCAGCGAGCTGATCTGCACAGTGCTTCAACACACAGGGCGACACATTGTCAGGTCCAGCGGCTTTTCTAATGTTCAGATGCTGAAAAACAGCCTTGACGTCAGAGTCCTTAACAGTGAAGGCCGCGGAGCTGTCCTCACTAGTTGTCTCCCCAGGCTCGTCACGCTTAGCGGGGCGAGGGAGACAACCGGCGCGGGCATTGTCTTCAGAAGCATGCGCAGAGTCCACACTGGTTATGTCCCCCCGAAAGCCCCGCGAAGCGAGTAGAGGCAGACAACCAGCATGGGCACTGTCGACAAAATCACTCATAGTTGAGGGCTGAAAATTGTCCACACTGGCTATGTCCCCCCAATCGCCATGTGAGGCGAGAGAAGGGAGACAGCCAGCGTGAGCACTGTCAACAGAATCACACATAGTGGGGGGCTGAGAATGAAAACTGTCCATACTGGCTATGCCCCCCAAATCGCCCCGTGAGGCGAGAGAAGGGAAACAACCAGCGTGGGCACTGTCAACGGAAACATTCACAGTGGAGGGCGAAAAGTTGTCCACACTGGTTATGTCCCCCCAAACGCCACGTGAGGCGAGTGGAGAGAGGCAACCAGTGTGGGCACTGCCAACAAAATCACACATAGTGGAGGACGGGCCAGTGTCCACACTGGCCGCGTCCCCCCAGCCACCACTCGTAGCGAGTGGGGAAAGACAACTAGGTCATCTGCGTACAGGGCTGCATGGACTCCTTTTGGTAGCTCTGGCACAAGGTCGTTGATGAAGAGTATGAACAGGGTCGGTGACAGAACTCCCCCCTGTGGCACCCCCTGACGCAGCAGCACTTTTTGGCCACAGCACCCATCCACTGTCACACGGGCTCTGTGATTGTGCAGGTATTACTTGGTCCACCGGTACATGTTCCCTTGGATGCCACTGCGAAGGAGTTTCACAAGGAGACCATCCTTCCACACCTTGTCGAAAGCCTTCTGTAGGTCAATGAAGGCAGCTAATGTCACCTTCTGATCTTGAAAGGCATCTTCTATGACCTGTGCAAAGTGTGTTGTCTGGTCTTCTGTACTCTTGTAGCTTCTGAAGCCAGCTTGCTCTGGCACGATAATGCTCTCAGAGTCCAGGTACCACTGCAGGCGCTTGTTGATGATGTGCTCCATGGTCTTGCACATACAACTTGTCAGGCTGATGGGGTTATAACTCAGGGCTTTGGACTTATTCTTCCCTTTCTTCAAAATTGGGATCATCCTGGCTTTCTTCCAGCACTGGGGTACCTGTCCTCCTCTCCAGCTGTGGTTAAAGATGTCCAGTAGCTTCATTAAAGGCCCCGCTACACGAGCCCGGTTTTGAGGCCGATTCCCAATCAGTTTTCGAATCGGGCCGGACTAAAAAACGTGTGCACTGCCACACTGACATTTCCCGACTTGTTTAGCCAACCGGTTTGAACCGAAGATCAAAGTCGTACCTGTTCTGCAAAATGACTGCTAGTTTTGACAGTGATGATGATGTGCTTACATTATCAGCAGTTTTGCATCATATTCGGGAAGAGGCGTGCGAAACATCAGCAGCAACGGCGGTGGTACTGATCACAACAGGCGTGTTCGGCCATTCGCAAACCGTGCTGAAACGCGACATGCTTTGCGAGACGCGCTCTGATTGGTTGAAGCTTACGATCGGGACCGATTCGGATCGGGAAAATAGAGCAGGTTCTAGACACCTGATTCCCAGCCGATTGGGACCGGATCGGATAATTGACGTCATCCGATTGCAAACGGATCGGAATCGGCTTCAAAATCGGGGCACAACCGGCCCGTGTGGCGGGGCCTTAAGGCAGTGTTACCAAGGTGTTGTAACATCTCGTTTGAGATGCTGTCTGGACCTTGAGATTTTTTCTTCTTCAGCTGTTTGATGGCCATCTTCAGTTCTGGAAGGGTGATGTCCTTATTCATTGCATCATGAATGTTTGCATCTCTTGTTCTCTCTCTTCTTGAGGGGTTGATATACGGAGCACCATGCTATAGCCTCTGCTGCTGATAAGGTACTTTACGCCAGTATTCCCCAGCATTCAACAGTGTGATAGAAGGCGGTGGCTCAGACGGTTCAATCGGGCTTACCCCCTTGAGTATATCTTTCGGGCAGTCTCCATTGTGCATCGGCTTGAGACCCGCCGACAGTTGCACTTTCCCTTGTTGGGCTCGGTGGCGGGCGGGGACCCCCGGTGGATGAATATTTCTACTATTATAATATGGGGAAAAAAAAACTGGCACAGAAGCGGCACATAGCCACCGACATTGAACGTGACAGTGACTCGGACTGTGAGGAAGTGACGCCTCAGGCGTCGGCTGTATGGCCTCGCTTCCTCATTGTCCATAGCAAGGTGAAGGAGAAACCTGTTTCCAAACTGCATCCTTTTCTGGTGGGGGAGATCCTCAGGAGCCATGTTGGCAGGCCTGATGCCCAGCGCCTCAGGTCTGGTGACTTGTTGGTAGCGTGCCGTACCCGGGCACACTCCATCGGGCTTCTGAGGCTCTCTTTCATCGGAGACACTCCAGTGGAAGTCACACCCCACAAAACTATGAATTTGTCAAGAGGCGTAATCAAAGATCAAGCTTTGGCAGAACTGTCAGAAGATGAACTTGTACGGAACCTTAAGTCTCAGGAGGTGACTTACGTCAGGCGCTTCGCTTCCAAGACGTCGATGCTGTCGTGATACATACGGGTATAAATAACATTAAATCTTCAAATCCACGCACTGCTGGGAAATCATTTGTAACAACAGTGCGTGATCTGAAAAAGAAATTTCCTGCAGGCCATATAGTAGTCAGCAAGATTGCCCCATGCAGGGATATTCAACTGAACATAAAACGTGAGATTTTCAATGCCACGGTGGTGTCAGAACTTATTGAGGACCAGAACATTTCCGTAATTCATCATGAAAACATTAACTCTAACTTTCATCTGCGGGACTCAATACATCCAAATGCAAGGGGGTCTTCTACTTTTGCACGTAACATCGGGAGACATTTGTCAAACTTGTTCTGGGAAAAACCAAAACGAACATTGAGTTACCACTATCCCAAACATCCCAGTGGATACTATGATTGGAGGGGTCACTGGTATTCTTACTAAGTTTCTGACCGAATGAAATATATAAAAGTTGTCATAAGCTAACTGATTATCATTTCAAATGTGGTAAAGTTAACAACATTATCAAGTCCGGTTCGAAAGCAACTTTGAAATGATATCCAGATAGTTTAGTTCTAGTTTTTGATTTTAGTACTGAACTGTTTGAGATATATACCGATTCTTGGTGTTTTGAAAGAGCTCATTTTGTTTTGTATTAGTTCTTTGTATTTTGGTTTTTTTTTTTTGCTTTCCTTCTCCTTCAGTTGACCTCCTTTCGCTACAAAGAGGTCACTGACCATGAAGAGGAGCACAAGCAATATGAAAGTGTTTCAGTGGAATTGCAGATCTATTTCTACAAATTTCCTATCATTCGAGAATCACATTTTACAGTCAGAGTATTGTATATTAGCGTTACAATCTCTGAATGTAGAAGGTAAAAAACTCCCAAAACTTCGAGGATATTATTATCCTCCTCTATACCATTATGACCCTATATCGAATAAAGTCCAAACTGCGTTATACATTAGCGATGACCTAGAATATTCATCACTAAATACGTTCTCTATAACGAAAGATCTAAATGATATCTATATCACTGGGGCCGTGGTAAAAATTAATAATCAAAATACTTTAAATGTGATCTCCGTATTTATCTACCTAGAGGGCCAAAAGATGACAACACTGACTGGCTAAAAAATATTTATTCTCAGCAGACAACTTTTTTTGGATGGTCCTAGGAGATTTCAATGCTCATGCACCGTTCTGGGAGTCTGGATGTACGATAGTTACAAGCAATCGTCTAGTAGAAAATATTTCAGACTCTAAGTTAATCATTTTAAATGATGGTAGTATCACTAGAATCCCAGACGTTTATACTCATAAGGCATCTGCTCTTGATATATCACTAGTAAGCCCAACTCTGGCAACAAATTGCACTTGGATCACTGAGGAAGATTGTTTGGGAAGTGATCATCTTCCAATCATTATACAATTTACAATTAAACGTTAAAGATAAAGATGAATATTGCAATATTGAGGACAGAATTCCAAAGTTTCAGTATGTCAATGCTAATTGGGAACTGTGAGACAATCTTGCTGTCCCATGACATTGCAAGTATAGAACATGAAAGTATAGATCTATACATTTTATGGAAATATTACAAAAGCTGTTCTTTCTGCTGCGGAGAAGTCCATACCAAAATGCAAAGGAAAATCAAAGGGTAAATATTCAGGTAATGTTTGGTGGAATAAGGAATGTGAACTAGCAGTAAATATTAAGAAGGTACACTTTAAAAAATGGATAAGAAACAAATCTGAAGAGAACTTTAGGGAAATGAAGAAAACTAAAATACACTGTAACAGAATAGTGGCGAGAGCCAAAAAGATTCACTGGGCTGAGTTCTGTAAAAATGAAGTGTCTGAATCAAAAGATACATATAAGGTTTGGAGAAAAATATCAGAATTACAAAATGGATACAAATTACAAGTGTATCCAATCGCAGTAGAAGGCAACACATTTCCTAGTGCAGTAGATAAAGCGGAGGCCTTTGTTAATATGTTTGCAGAAAATAGTCTCACATCAAGTCTCAGTTTATCAAACATAAACCACAGAAACCAAGAAGAAGTCAAAGCAGATTATCAAGATCCAGTTTCTACTCATTCTCAGTATATCAATGCTCCAATTCAATATAATGAATTCCTAGATGTTTTACAGTCGTTTGCAAATACCTCTAGTGCAGTGGGTATAGATGGAATTTCTTACCAACTACTTTATCATTTACCTGAGTCGTGGAAAAAACTACTACATACATTTTACCAAAAATGTTGGTTTAATGGATCTCTTGTTACTATCTGGAAGCAGTCGGTAGTAGTTCCAGTACTCAAATCGGGTAAAACATGTACATTGATTAGTAGTTATAGACCTATTGCACTAACATCACAAGCTTGCAAAGTAATGGAAAAGATTCTTTTAAATCGGCTATTTCATTACTGTGAAAAACAGGATATAATTCCAGTTCATCAAGCTGGTTTTCGGAAAGGTAGATGTACGACAGACCATTTAGTTAAACTCACAAATAACATTAAAAAACAATTTTCTAGAAGAAAAAGTATACTAGCAACCTTTTTCGACGTAAAAAAGGCTTATGATAGTGTTTGGCATGCTAGATTATTATACAAAATAAAACAGATTGGCATAACCGGGTTTATGTATGAGTACATTAAAAGCTTTTTGTCTGAAAGATTTGTCTGCACCAAAGTTGGTAAAAGTTATTCAACCTTTAAGAAAATATATATGGGTATTCCGCAGGGATCAATAATTTCACCCTTTTTATTCACAGTGTTAATTTACGACCTCCCACAATCTCTCTCACAGGACACAACTGTGGTACAATATGCAGATGATATTGCTATGTGGATAAACACTAATCTCAGAAAACGTACCCCAAAAAGAATCGTAGATTACGTTCAAAAAGTTTATCAGATTGAATTGGACAAATTATCAAACTATATGAAAGAAAATGGTCTAGAACTATCTGGGGAAAAAACATGTCTAACGCTTTTCAATAATGGGGAAAGTGCTAAAACATTACCTAAATTATCCCTAAACGGGACGCCTTTAAACTACCAACAGTGTGTAAAGTTTTTAGGCGTATGTTTTACATCAAAATTATCTTGGAGAATTCATATTGAAGCCATATTAAATAAGGCAAGAAAAAGACTTAACTTGTTAAAAATTATAAACTCACAACCATGGAGTCAGGACATTAAAACTGTTTTACACCTTGGTACATCTTTAGTTCGATCAACACTTATCTATGGTCAGGAAGTCTACTTTACTGCCCCAGCTACACTTCTACAGAAGCTGCAAAGCATTGATAGTAAAGCAGTTAAATTAGCCCTTGGAGTGCCGGTTCATACTAATACTGTAAAAACCTACAAAGAAGCAGGTGTTCTGTCTTTATCTGACCAACGTAAATTAGCAACTGCAAAATACATTGTCCGAAGCCTGTCCGTCAAAAATTCAGTACGTGAAGACATATTTTTAGATGCAGATGTGGATTTCCCGAAGAGAGCGCAAACAATCCCGTATCTTTTACCTATACGTAACTATGTCAAAGATGCTATAGAAAACTGCAATATAGATATCAAGACTATTCCCGTTTTACCAGTAACACCTGCTATACCTCCCTGGGAACATATTAATGCTACTTTCGATATTGATTACACAGATTTGAAAAAAAGATGAGGATGTGAACGTTTTAGCAAATTTAGTGAAAGAAAAATTACAGACAACATATTTTAAACATTTGAAAATTTTCACAGATGGGTCTGTCTTAGATTCTTCAGACTGTGGTGCAGGCTTCGTTATTCCTGATCTCAAAGTGAAGAAATCTTTTTATCTTGGTAAAGGATTTTCTATATTTACGTCTGAACTGTATGCGATTCAAATGGCACTAAATTTTATTCAACTTTTACCTTATGATATATTTAACATTTTGATCTGTGTTGATTCTAAATCTGTCCTATATAGTCTAAAAAGCTGGGATTGTAATACTAGAAAAGACTTAGTATATGACATAAAACATATTATGAGCTGTATTATGTCCAGAGGAATAGGGATCGATTTTCTTTGGATACCGTCACACTGCGGAATTTATTGGAATGAAATTTGTGACAGACAAGCAAAAAAAGGAGCTATAAATAGAGAAAACTCAGCAGTTTGTAATAATATGCAATTATCTCTACATGAAATGTACTCTGTGCTAAACAGCTTTTTTCATAAAGATGATATGAAATATACTTATCATGTTCCTCCTTGTTCAAGGAAAACAGCTTCGTTGATATACAAGTTAAGACTAAATTCTTGGAAAACAAAATTCGCAAAAGACATCAAATGCGAGTGGTTAAGCCCCATCTCTGTTAAACATATAATCTGTGAATGTCCTATTATACTGAATCTGTTGACAAAAAATAACATAACAGTTGATCACTTAGCAGACAATTTGTATGACATCTTACATAGAAATATTGCAATTTCAATAGTTAATATAATAATTCATAGTCCGGTGGGTAAACTATTATAATAAGTAATTTGTGTGTGTGGTTGGATGTTAATTATTGCTATTCTTTGATACTTACAAGTTGTATGTTTGGTTGTTGATATTTTTTTTTTTTTTTTTTTTGTGTGTGTCTAATATCACCAATGTGTGAAAAGACGTTAAATAAATTCCTGATCCTGATCCTGATCCTTCGCTTCCAAGCGAGGTTGTGGGGAGATCCGTCACCCTACCATCATCCTGACGTTTGGCAAGCCCACCCCTCCTACTACCGTCTGGGGAGGTTACTACTTCTTGAAAGTGAAGAAGTACGTCCCTCTCCCCCTCCGGTGCTTTAAGTGCCAAAAGTATGGCCATGGGCAGAAGACATGACGCCAGGCAGAGTCTTCATGCGCCCATTGCACTAGGCCCGGACACTCTTGCTGAGTCCTGCACAGCCACTCCCCCCCTCCCCCCCCCCCTCCACTGTGTGTGAATTGCCAGGGGACGCATATGGCTTTGGACAAGAAATGCCCTCGTTGGATATCCGAGTGCAAGATTCAGCAGGTGCGCGTGGAGAAGGCGCTATCTTTTGCGGACGCAAAAAAAGCTAGTTGACAGCCCTGGTGCAGCTGCGACTGACCCAAACTCTAACACCTCTGTGTATACTTTTAGTGCTGCGGTGGCAGGCAAGCACCCCACCAAAGACTTCTCTTGTCAAACCCCAACGTCTTGGTTGGGGGCGGAGCCTCGGCTCCTCTCGCCCCTAGAGAGTAACACTCCCCACCCCAAGCTGACCGTCGTAATGTATTTTCACTGTTTGAGTCATTGCCTAAAGCGTGCGCATGCGTGTGCGAGTTGTGAGTGCGCACTTAGAGTTATAATTATTATAAGATAAGTGGATTATAAATACCGTAATTATTATTATTATTAACCCTCCTCCGGTGGTGATGAGGAGCCAGGGAACGCAGAAGGCGGACACTGCCAGTCCGGTAGTGCCGCCTTCTGTTGCCCCTAAACCTCGGCCCCCACCCAAGCCTGTCAGTTTGGCTACTCCAAAGGCTTCTGGCTCTGGTCAGCCTTCTAACTCTAGCGGCAGGAACGCTGCCCAGGACCAGAAGTCTAAAAAAGCTATGGGACCGCTGTGCGCACGGGCCCAGAAGGGGAACACTGATGTCCCCCTTCAAAACAAATATGCTGCATTGGAGGGAGTGGAAGTTGTCGTTGCTGGTGCTGCGGCAGCTCCACTCCCTTCATCTCCGAAGAACCAGAGGAGGCCCCGCCTACCCGGCACCGGCCTCCACGTGGCGTGGGCGGGTAGTCCGCTCAGTCCCTGACTGAGTGGGCTAGCAGACGGGTGCCATCTTTGTCCAGGATTAGGACTTGATGTCAGCAGATATGTTGTTCAGCCTTTTCACTGGTCCGGTTTTTAAGGAGCTGTGCTAACCTAGGTCGTACCATGTTGGATTGGTCCTTAAAAATACTCGTGACTTTTTGGTCCTTTGGATCCCAAGTGTTTGCCGTGCTTGGAGACCCGTGTCGGAGGAGAAGAGGATCCTGGTGGCTGAGGTTCCCTTTCGGCTGCGGCTCACTGGTGCCAACACTCCACTTCGGCCTTGACTTCTACCTAAACGGGAGGCTAGTCGTACCGGCCTAGTCAATCGGCTCTTGTCACGTTGAGCCCTATCCCACTGTTGACATGCGGGTTGATATCCGGAGCACCATGCTATAGCTTCTGCTGCTGATTAGGTGCTTTACGCCAGTATTCCCCTGCATTCAACAGTGTGATAGAAGGCGGTGGCTTAAACGGTTCAATCGGGCTTACCCCCTTGAGTATATCTTTCGGGCAGTCTCCATTGTGCGTCGGCTGGAGACCCGCTGACATTTGCACTTTCCCTTGTTGGGCTCGGTGGCGGGCGGGGACCCCCGGGGGATGAATATCTCTACTATTATAATATGGATAAAACAAAAAAAACCCAAACTTGCACAGAAGCGGCACATAGCCACCAACATTGAACATGACAGTGACTTGGACTGTGAGGAAGCGACGCCTCAGGCGTCGGCCGTATGGCCTCGCTTCCTGATTGTCCATAGCAAGGTGAAGGAGAAACCTGTTACCAAGCTGCATCCTTTTCTGGTGGGGGAGACCCTCAGGAGCCGTGTTGGCAGGCCTGAGGCCCAGCGCCTCAGGTATGGTGACTTGCTGGTGGAGTGCCATACCCGGGCGCACTCCAGCGGGCTACTGAGGCTCTCTTCCATCGGAGACACTCCGGTGGAGGTCACACCCCACAAGACTATGAATTCGTCAAGAGGCGTAATCAAAGATCAAGCTTTGGCAGAACTTTCAGAAGATGAACTTGTACGGAACCTTAAGTCTCAGGGGGTGACTTACGTCAGGCGCTTCGCTTCCAAGCGAGGTGGTGGGGAGATCCGTCTCCCTACCATCATCCTGACGTTTGGCACCCCCACCCCTCCTACTACCATCTGGGGAGGTTACTACTCCTTGAGAGTGAAAAAGTACGTCCCTCTCCCCCTCCGGTGCTTCAAGTGCCAAAAGTATGGCCATGGGCAGAAGACCTGCCGTCAGGCAGAGGCTTCATGCGCCCGTTGCACTAGGCCTGGACACTCTGCTGAGTCCTGCACAGCCACCCCCCTGTGTGTGAACTGCCAGGGGGCGCATATGGCTTCGGATAAGAAATGCCCTCGTTGGATATCCGAGTGCAAGATTCAGCAGGTGCGTGTGGAGAAGGGGCTGTCCTTTCTGGATGCCAAAAAACTGGTTGAAGGCTCTGGTGCAGCTGCGGCTGCCCCAACCTCTAACACCTCAGTGTGTATTCAGTGCAGCGGTGGCAGGCAAGCGCCCCGCCAAAGACTTTTCATACTTACTTACTTACTTACGCCTGTCACCCCTACCCGGGTATAGGCCGTCGACGAGAGACCTCCAGCAACTCCTGTCCTGTGCTTCTCCTTCGATTCTACTCCAGGTGGTTCCCAGTCTCTTGATGTCTGCTTGGAGGTCTCGACGCCAGGAGTTTCTCGGCCTACCTCTTTTCCTCTTTCCCTGGGGGTTCCATGACAATGCCTGCCTAGTTTCATGTCAGACCCCAACTTCTTGGTTGGGGGCGGAGCCTCGGCTCGTCTCGCCCCTGGAGAGTAACCCTCCTCCGGTGGTGAAGAAGAGCCAGGGAACGCAGAAGGCGGACACTGCCGATCCGGTTGTGCCGCCTTCTGTTGCCCCTAAGCCTCAGCCCCCACCCAAACCTGTTAGTCAGTCAACTCCAAAGGCTTCTGGCTCTGGTCAGCCTTCTAAGGCTGCTAACTCTAGCGGCAGGAACGCTGCCCAGGACCAGGGGTCAAAGAAATCTATGGGACCGCTGTGCGCACGGGCCCAGAAGGGGAATACTGATGTCCCCCTTCAAAACAAATATGCTGCACTGGAGGAGCGGATGGAGGGAGTGGAAGTTGTCGTTGCTGATTTTGCGGCAGCTCCACCCCCTTCATCTCCGAAGAACCAGAGGAGGCCCGGGAGCCGGCCCCCCTCTGTTTCTTCAACTCCTTCCAAGGCAAAGGAGAAAGGGGTGAAAAACTCTTCACCCCCAGATAAGACATAATCATGTACTCTTATCAGTCTATGCTTCAGTGGAATTGTCGTGGTTTTCAAGCTAACTTTGAGGAATTACGTCTTTTAGTCAAGTTCTATAACCCCTCAGTCATATCTCTTCAGAGACTTACCTGAAGACTTCTGACCATGTATCCTTTAATGGTTTTAACGTTATACATAGAGGCTCTGATTCGGAGAGGCGCTCGGGTGGAGCGGCTCTTCTCATTAGTAGCCAAATTTTATATAGCCCTGTCAGCATCGACACCTGTCTTCAGGCTGTCGCAGCTCGGGTTACCTTGAAGAAGAACATAACCATATGCAGTGTTTACCTGCCACCATCACTGCGGGTCAGTAGCAAGGATATTTTTAACTTGGTAGATCAACTGCCCCCTCCCTTTATTCTCATGGGGGATTTTAACGGTCACGCTCACCTTTGGGGCAGTGACTGTCTGCACTGCCTGTAGCTCTTGATATTGGATGTATGTTGCTAAATGGTCTTAGCTTTATTTAGGCCCCATGTTGTAGGTTTATTTAACGTATTTGACCGGCTGGCGACATACATTCAATTTTCTGTTTAGTTTTTTTTTCACAAGCAGTGCAGGCACGTCCTGAGAAAGCCTTGTTGCTGTCGGGACGTTAAGCAATGTACAATCAATCAATCAATCAGATGTTAGAAGATGTTTTTTCTCAACTTAACCTATGTGTCTTTAACGATGGCTCACCTACATACTCTAACTCGGGTTCAGGATCTAGTTCTGTTCTAGACCTCACTGTGTGTGATCCTTCTCTCATGCTGGACTTTGACTGGAAGGTTCACGACGACCTGTGTGGTAGTGACCACTTCCCAGTAGTTCTGTCATTGGTCAGCTGTGAGGAGGATTCGCCGGTGGGGCGCTGGAATCTCAAGAAAGCTAACTGGCTTCTGTTCGCCTCCCTCTGTCAGTCTTGTATTACAGAGGAGGTGGTCATGTCAGCTGAAGAACCTGTTTCTTGTTTTACTTTGATTTTGTTGGACGTAGCAGGTGAAACCATCCCTAGAACTTCCACATCAGTCCCTCGGAAGCCGAGAGTACCATGGTTCAATGAAGAGTGCCGCAAGGCCCAAAAAATACGCAAATCTGCTCAGCGACGTGCTTTTCGTAATCCGACGCAAGCAAATATTTTAACATTTAAAAGACAGCGGGCGAAAGCCCGTTACATTTTTAAACGCGAACGCCGTGCTTCCTGGAGACGCTTCGTCTCATCTTTATCTTCTAGGACTCCGTCCCAAAAAGTCTGGAAGGCTGTTCGAAGAATTAGGGGCAGGGGTGGCTCGGCTTCTGTCGGCCATCTTAAAGATGGTGCCAGTTTGGTCACAGATAAAAAGGCTGTGGCCAATTTGCTTGCCTCCACCATTGCCCATAATTCTTCAACAGAGCATTATTCACCTTTCTTCCAGAGAGAGAAGGAGAAGCGAGAATCTTGTGCTTGTGATTTTATATCAGATAACTCGGAAGACTATAATGTCCCCTTTACGTTTTCAGAATTGCAGCAAGCCATGCAGAAATGTACTGACTCTGCTGCTGGATTAGATGCCATCCATTATCAGCTCCTAACTCATCTGCCTGAGGATTCACTCCTTGTACTTCTCAAGGCCTTTAACCATATCTGGATAACCGGTCGTTTTCCGCCATCTTGGCGCCAGGTTGTGGTTGTGCCAATCCCCAAGCCGGGTAAGGATCCTTCCGACCCGGGCAACTACCGGCCAATAGCTTTGACATCATGTTTATGTAAGACTATGGAACGCTTGGTCAACGCCCGACTGGTGTGGCATCTTGAGTCACGTGGTCTCATCACAGACCTCCAGTGCGGTTTCCGGCGCTTCCGTAGTACAACTGACCATCTAGTCCACTTTGAGTCTTTTATCCGAGATGCTTTTGTCAACAAGCAGCATGTCTATGCAATTTTCTTTGATCTTGAAAAGGCATATGACACTACCTGGAAGCCCCCACCCGGGTCTGCCCTGGGGGACTTGGGTAGGGTTAGGTATTTTTTAGTTCCCAGGGTCACCCTGGTCAGCCCCACAGGGTGAGTTTTTCTCTCTATTCTGGGGCATGTGTTTCTGTCTACCCGAGGTCCATTCACCTGTATTTGCCTTTTTAAAACTCTCCCTACTGTCTGCACTGCCTGTAGCTCTTGATATTGGATGTGTGTTGCTAAATGGTCTTAGCTTTATTTAGGCCCCATGTGTTAGGTTTATTTAACGTATTTGACCGGCTGGCGACATACATTCAATGTTCTGTTTAGATTGTTTTTTTCACAAGCAGTGCAGGCACGTCCTGAGAAAGCCTTGTTGCTGTCGGGACGTTAAGCAATGTACAATCAATCAACTACCTGGAAGTATGGTATAATGTCTGATTTGTCGGACATGGGTTTTAAAGGGCACCTGCCTGTTTTTATTCACAATTTTTTGTCTAACAGGTCGTTCCATGTCCGTGTGGGCTCCACCCTCTCCGACTCCTTTGAACAGGAGATGGGTGTCCCGTAGGGCAGCATTCTATCTCCTGTTTTATTTAGCATTAAAATAAATAACATTGTAAAGGCCGTCAAGGATGATTCTGAATGCTCTTTGTTTGTGGACGACTTTGCTTTGTGTGCACGAGGTCGAGGACTTGCGTCCCTTGAGAGGCGCTTGCAGCTGTGCGTTGATCGCATCCAGGAGTGGGTGTCTCTCAACGGATTCAGGTTCTCGCCCTCCAAGACAGTCTGTGTGCATTTTACTAACCAGACGAAATTTTTTCCAAAACCTAGCCTGAGCATTGCTGGAGTGCCAATTCAGGTGGCCGAAGAGGCAATGTTTCTGGGGGTCATCTTTGACAAAAGATTGACCTTCTGCAACCATGTTAACTACCTTAGAACCTCTTGTCAGAAGGCCCTCGACATTCTTCGTGTCGTTGGTCGTACTGACTGGGGTGCAGACCGCATTGTCTTACTTCGACTGTACCGGGCCCTTGTTCGGTCCAAACTGGATTACGGCTCTGTGGTCTATGGCTCGGCTTCCAAGTCTGTTCTACAGTGTCTGAACACAATTCACCATCAAGGTTTGCGCATATGTCTGGGGGCCTTCAGGACATCTCCAGTTCCTAGTCTGTATGCCGAGGCAGGGGAGCCTTCTCTCAGGCTCCGCCGCATCCGCCTCATGCTCAGCTACGTTCTGAAGCTGAAGGCCCATCCAGACAATCCTGCCTATGATTGTGTTTGTAACCCGTCGTTTGCAGAGATTTACGATGCCCATCCGGGAGCTGTCCGTCCACTTTCCTTCCGTGTCCGACCTCATCTGCAGGCGGCC
The DNA here is from genome assembly GCA_036245525.1 of Semisulcospira habei. NCBI lineage: Eukaryota > Metazoa > Mollusca > Gastropoda > Semisulcospiridae > Semisulcospira > Semisulcospira habei. The sequence continues at coordinate 153,507,096 of BTPG01000004.1, forward strand.
GGAGTGGACCTGGACAAAGTTTTGGAATCTCTGCAACACGTAACTCCACCCTGGCTACTACCAGTTCCTGACATCTTGCTGGACTTGACCGCCCACAAGAAGGATTGTACTCCACCAGCCATATACCAACAGAGCCTCAATGAACTCCTTTCAAGTTTTCCTGGCTATTGTCGTTTTTATACGGATGGGTCCAAGTCTGAGGATGGGAGAGTGGCTGCGGCTGCAGTGTCCTCTCGCCATCCTAGACGCCCGTTTAAGCTCCGCCTACCTGACCATTCCTCTGTATTTAGTGCAGAACTGCAGGCAATTCTGCTGGCACTCAAGCATGCCTATCAGTCTCGGGAACGGAACTTCCTGATTCTGTCTGACGGTGACTCTCTTTCTGCCCTGCAGGCCCTTCAGGGCGCGGGAACAGACCACCCACTGCTGGTGCAGATTAGAGAGCTCTACGCAGACTTGATGAAGGAACATTATGACATCATTTTTATTTGGGTCCCAGGCCATGTGGGCATCGAAGGCAACAGAATCGCAGATTCTGCTGCCAACAGTGCCCGCAGTGACCCTGTCCCTGACACACAGACTGTTCATAGTGATTTTAAACCTGTGATTAGTGCGTACATAGGCCGCGAGTGGCAGTCCGAGTGGGACAAAGAGGAAGGGAATAAGCTTCATGAAGCTCTTCCTACGTTGTCCGACAGTCTACCTTTCCGCTGCGGCAGCCGCCGTGAGGAGACTGTCCTTGCTCGGCTCCACATCGGGCACACGTATGTTACGCACTCTTACTTACTTAAACAGGATGAGCGTCCATGGTGTTTTGCCTGTGATGAGCAGTTTTCTGTTCGACACTTTTTGCTGTATTGTGCTGACCTAATTGACACCAGATATAAACACTTAACAGCAGACTCCTTGAAGGTTTTGTTCCGGGATGTTCCCCCGGACAAAATCTTCAATTTCTTGCGAGCATGCAATATTTTTAACAAGATCTGAGCATTCATAGACTATGTGAATCTTTTTTATTTCCCTTTTTGAGAGTCTGTAGACGTTTCTTTTAAAGACATGTGCGACATTTTAGCCTGAGATTTTTAATCTATATATTTACATCTTGTCTTAAGACCTTGCTTTTAGTCTGGCTGACCAGATTTTTACCCATCCCGCCGTGAGATGGCCTTAGTCGCCTGCTCGGTGTTAAACCCAAATAACTAACTAACCAGAGGAGGCCCGGGAGCCGCCCCCCCCCCCCCCCCCTCTGTTTCTTCTTCCAAGGCAAAGGAAAGGGGGGAGGGGGGGGGGGACTCTTCACCCCTAGATAAGACATAATCATGTACTCTTTGCTTCAGTGGAATTGTTGTGGTTTTCAAGCTAACTTTGAGGAATTACATCTTTTAGTCAAGTTCTATAACCCCTCAGTAATATCTCTTCAGGAGACTTACCTGAAGACTTCTGACCCTGATCCTTTAATGGTTTTAACGCTATACATAAAGGCTCTGATTCGGAGAGGCGCTCGGGTGGAGTGGCTCTTCTCATTAGTATCCAAATTTGATGTAGCCCCGTTAGCATTGACACCTGTCTTGAGGCTGTCGCAGCTCAGGTTACCTTGAAGAAGACCATAACCATATGCAATGTTTACCTGCCACCATCCCTGCGGGTCTGCAGTAATGATATTTTTAACTCGGTAGATCAGCTACTATCTCTCTTTATTCTCATGGGGGATTTTAATGGTCATGCTCACCTTTGGGGTAGTGACCACTATGATGGCAGAGGTAAGATGTTAGAAGATGTTTTTTCTCACCTTAACCTCATGTGTCTTTAACGATGGCTCACCTATGTACTCTAACCCAGGTTCAGGATCTTGTTCTGTTTTAGACCTCACTGTGTGTGATCCTTCTCTCATGGTGGACTTTGACTGGAAGGTTCACGACGACCTGTGTGGTAGTGACCACTTCCCAGTAATCCTGTCATCGGTCAGCTGTGAGGTGGATTCACCAGTGGGGTGCTGGAATCTCAAGAAATCTAACTGGCCTCTGTTCGCCTCCCTCTGTCAGTCTTGTATTACAGAGGAGGTGGTCATGTCAGCTGAAGAATCTGTTTCTTCTTTTACTTCTATTTTGTTGGACTTAGCAGGTGAAACCATCCCTAGAACTTCCAAATCAGTCCCTCGGAAGCCGAGAGTACCATGGTTCAATGAAGAGTGCCGCAAGGCCCAAAAAACGCTCAAATTTGCTCAGTGATGTGCTTTTTGTAATCCGTCGCAAGCGAATATTTTAACCTTTAGAAGACAGAGTGCGAAAGCCTGTTACATTTTTAAACATGAATGCCGTGCTTCCTTGAGACGTTTCATCTCGTCTTTATCTTCTAGGACTCCATCCCAGAAAGTCTGGGAGGCTGTTCGAAGAATTAGGGGCAGGGGTGGCTCGGCTTCTGTTGGCCATCTTAGAGATGGTGCCAGTTTGGTCACAGATAAGAAGGCTGTGGCCAATTCGCTTGCCTCCACCATTGCCCATAATTCTTCGACAGAGCATTATTCCCCCTTCTTCCAGAGAGAGAAGGAGAAGCAAGAGTCGTGTACTTGTGATTTTATATCGGATAACTCAGAAGTCTATAATGCCCCTTTTACATTTTCAGAATTGCAGCAAGCCATGCAGAAATGTAATGATTCTGCTGCTGGACTAGATACCATCCACTATCAGCTCCTAACACATCTGCCTGAGGATTCACTCCTTGTCTGGCGCCTCCCCCCCCCCCCCCCCCCCCCCCCCCCCCCCCCCCCTGTCGTTTGATTTTTCGGCCCCTGGAAAGGAAAGCAAGGTCCAGCTTCTTGGAGGCCTGAGGTTGAAGGCCTAGTTTCAGATGATTTTTGCTTGGGCAATTCCCATGCCTGAACCATATCTGGATAACCAGTTATTTTCCGCCATCTTGGCGCCAGGCTGTGGTTGTGCCAATTATCAAGCCGGGTAAGGATCCTTCCGACCCAGGCAACTACCGGCCAATCGCTTTGACATCGTGTTTATGTAAAACTATGGAACGCTTGGTCAACGCCCACCTGGTGTGGTATCTTGAGTCACAGGGTCTCATCACAAACCTCCAGTGCGGTGTCTATCTCCTGTTTTATTTAGCATTAGAATTAATAACGTTGTAAAGGCCGTCAAGGATGATTTTGAATGCTCTTTGTTTGTGGACGACTTTGCTTGTGTGCATGAGGTCGAGGACTTGCGTCCCTTGAGAGGCGCTTGCAGCTGTGCGTTGATCACATCCAGGAGTGGGTATCTCAATGGATTCAAGCTCTCGCCCTCCAAGACAGTCTGTGTGCATTTTACTAACCAGACAATTTTTTTTTCCAGAACCGAGCCTGAGCATTGCTGGATTGCCAATTAAGGTGGCCAGGGAGGCAGTGTTTCTGGGGGTCATCTTTGACAAAAGACTGACATTCTGCAACCATATTAATTACCTTAGAACCTCTTGTCAGAAGGCCCTCAACATTCTTCATGTTGTTGGTCGTACTGACTGGGTTGCAGACTGGATTGTCTTACTTAGACTGTACTGGGCCCTTGGTTGGTCCAAACTGGATTACGGCTCTGTGGTATATGGCTCTGCTTCAAAGTCTGTTCTACAGCGTCTGAACACAATTCACCATCAAGGTCTGCGAATATGTCTGGGGGCCTTCAGGACATCTCCAGTTCCTAGTCTAGAGGGGAGCCTTCTCTCAAGCTCCACCACATCTGCCTCATGCTCAGCTATGTTCTGAAGCTGAAGGCCCATCCAGACAATCCTGCCTATGATTGTGTTTTTAACCCGTCATTTGCAGAGATTTACGATGCCCATCCGGGAGCTGTCCGTCCACTTTCCTTCCGTGTCCGACCTCATCTGCAGGCGGCCGGAGTGGACCTGGAGAAAGTTTTGGAATCTCTGCAACACATCACTCCACCCTGGCTATTACCAGTTCCTGACATCTTGCTGGACTTGACCGCCCACAAGAAGGACTCCACCAGCCATATACCAACAGAGCCTCAATGAACTCCTTTCAAGTTTTCCTGGCTTTTGTTGTATTTATACGGATGGGTCCAAGTCTGAGGATAGGAGAGTGGCTGCGGCTGCAGTGTCTTCTCGCCATCCTAGACACCCATTTAAGCTCCGCCTCCCTGACCATTCCTACATGTATTTAGTGCAGAACTGCAGGCAATTCTGCTGGCACTCGAGCATGCCTATCAGTCTCGGGAAAGGAACTTCCTGATTCTGTCTGACTCTATTTCTGCCCTGCAGGCCCTTCAGGGCGCAGGAACAGAGCACCCCCTGCTGGTGCAGATTTGAGAGCTTTACACAGACTTGATGAAGGAATATTATGACATCATTTTTATTTGGGTCCCAGGGCATGTGGGCATCAAAGGCAACAGGATCGCAGATTCTGCTGCCAACGATGCCCGCAATGACCCTGTCCCTGACACACAGACTGTTCATAGTGATTTTAAACCTGTGATTAGTGCGTACATAGCCCGCGAGTGGCAGTCCCGAGTGGGACAAAGAGGAAGCGAACAAGCTGCATGAAGCTCTTCCTATGGTGTCCCGACAGTCTACCTTACCGCTGCGGCAGCCGCCATGAGGAGACTGTTCTTACTCGGCTCCACATTGGGCACACATATGTTACGCACTCTTACTTACTAAAGCAGGATGAGTGTCTATGGTGTTTTGCCTGTGACGATCAGTTTTTAGTTTGACACTTTTTGCTGTCTTGTGCCGATCTAATTGACACAAGATATAAACACTTCACGGCAGACTCCTTGAAGGTTTTGTTCCAGGATGTTCCCCCTGACAAAATCTTCAATTTCTTGAGAGAATGCAATATTTTTAACAAGATCTGAGCATTTATAGACTATGTGAATTTCACTATTTTGCCCTTTTTGAGAGTTTGTAGATGTTTCTTTTACAGACTTTTGCGACATTTTAGCATGACATTTTTAAGGTATATTTACATCCTGTTTTAAGACCTTTCTTTTTAGTCTGGCTGACCAGATTTTTACCCATCCCGCCATGAGATGGCCTTAGTCACTTGCTCAGCGTTAAACCACAATAACCAACTCCCAGTTAGTGCTTTCCCTTCTTCTTCCAGGGTGATCTTCAGTTCCCTGGTGCCCTCATCGTTCAACGCCTTGGTCAGTCCCCACAACTTGGTGGTGTCCCTCTCTATGTTTAGTCTTGCAGTCTTCTCTCTCTTCAACTTCTTGTGCACTCCAACTTCATCTTCAGATACTGGGCTTTACTGTGTTGTAACTCGATGTTGTTTTCTTGGCTGGGGTTGGTTTTAATGTCTTCTCTGGCCCTAGTGAGGTTGTCATGTGCTTTCTGAAGATCTGCTGTCCAGTATGGGGTGTAGTTTTTCCGGACCCCTCGAGGTATGGTTTCCTTGGCTGCCTTACTGATAATGTTGTTAAACTCTCTGACCACATTGTTGATGTTCCTTCCAGACACAGCAAGGTCTTGCATTAGCTCATTTGTTCTGATACTGAACAAGTGCCAGTCTGCCTTTCGGTAGTTCCATCTTGGCCGGTGTGGTGAGCTTGCTGCTGTGCTTTCTTTTAGGGAGAGGAGGACAGGGGGTTGTGGTCACTTCCTCCTAACTGTGGTCCTACTGTTTTGCTGAGGCGCTTATGAACATCTTTAGTGCAAAGTGCCAGGTCCGGTGTAGTGGTGGTGTGCCAGCGGCGAGAGTAGAAGGTAGGTTGGTCCTCAGGGTCATTGGCAAGTATCAGGTGGTTTTCATCTTGTCACTCCTCGATGTCTTCTTCTCTCTTTGTCAAGTGTGTCATATCTCCAACTCTGGGACTGGCTGTTGAATTCACCAGTGATGAGGAATCCACTGCCCAGGACCTGGATAGTGTCGAGGGACAGCAGCTTATCATTAGGGCAGTAGTAGTTGACCAGGTCAAGAGTGCTGTCACTGGTGGTTACCTTGACCTGGATGTATTCCGCCTCTTCCATGAATCGCCTGGTTTCGCTGGCCCTAAAATAAGCATATTTTACGGACATTTCTGTTGTTACTTTTGGTACAAACAACCTTTTGTCACAGGCTCATGTGCTTCTGTAATTCTGTTTGTACAATGGTACAATTCATATGCAATTGCCATTCAAGGCAAGTATGACTATCAGATGTCCATGGGCACACTCACACCAGTTTATTAACAGTCATGGGTATACTAAGACTGGCCCTCCTTTTTCAGTAAACCACTAAATCAGGGTTTATTTTTTTCTAAAAATAGGCTCTGGGCCAAATGGCCCACTGAGTCAAAATTCAATGGGCCAATTCAGTGAGCAGTGGGTCAATCATTCATCGCCAAGGTGATCGGCCAGAAGAAAGAAAAAAAAACCTTTAAAAAAATTAATCGTACAGCGAGCACAGCAAACGGCACTGATCAAATTGTCGGGGTACCTTTTTTTCAGTTTCAATCTTAGCGAGTTGTGGTTAGCTGGTTTGTTTCAAGCATCGATTATGGAGTTGTGCAAGAAATAAACACATGGCTGGCAAGTGTGCCCGTAAAAATGATGCGCCCGATGTCGCGCACCCTAGAAAAGCAATGGGCCAACATGAGACTCAATGCGTCAATTGGCGCGAGACGCATTCCAAAAATGAACCCTGCTAATTGACACATACAATTTGCAAGGAGTGAGCCATGTGGTACATACTATGTGAAACTTGAAAGAAAATGAATACTGGTCACTTATTGATCATGCTGACCAGATTTTTGTCTTCATTTGCAGGATCACCTCCACTGGATCCAGAAGGCAATGTGGTAGGTTATTTAGTATTTTGCTTTTCATTTGTAGACTGCTGCTCCAGATTCAGACTGTAGAGTAGCAATTATATACACAGTGTAACTAAGGGTTAATGGTCATTAGTTTTATTGATTTTGATACTTAACACATTTTTGCTCCATGGCCACATGTCCCAAATTTGGAGGTGTTACCTAACTCCCATGTACCAGTTGCATGAGATAGATTGACCGTAATAATTCAAGGGTAGTTTAAGATTGGCTTGGCACCTTCAGGCGCCAAGCCAATTTGGCACTACCCTTGAATTATCATGGTCAATCCATCTCCTGCTGTAGGGCGTTTTAATGGGTTAATTCTATGAACTCATGACATGTCATCATAGGTCTGCATTATTTTGTGTTTTGTTATTTAGGTTGTCATTTTCAGGGGTCACACTTACGCAAAAAACCTGAGTTTACTTTTATAGGTACGCAAAACAATAAGCCCGCATGCAGTTTTGTGGGAGGTATGTGTTTGCTATAAACGCAAAAAGGTGTCTCCACTCTCTGGTTAGAACAAAATGCATTTGGCATTGTTAAAATATTTATCTGGAAAGAAGACTATATTTGTTACGTGGTGGTGTTGTAGTCGTAGTATGATAAACACACCAGATGCACGCACATAAGGTTCTTTTTAAATAACTTTCATTCAGCTGCAATCCGTCACACGTGGCTTAAGGATGTAGACAATACTGGAGTAACAGTTCCAACAATATTTAATTCAGCGATGCGATATCCACACAATAATACACTTTCAAATGCACGAACTGATACAAAGTCTTTTCTGCAATGTCCACACCGTGACACAAAACTTCTCCTACGCAGCGTCTCACACAAAGTACACCCTATACGGGCCATGTACCTACCACTGACAATTGCAAGACAATGTATGAACGGGCTTTCCCAGTACTTACTTTACTTACTTACGCCTGTCACCCCTACCCGGGTATAGGCCGTCGATGAGAGACCTCCAGCAACTCCGGTCCTGTGCTTCTCCTTCGATTCTACTCCAAGTGGTTTCCAGTCTCTTGATGTCTGCTTGGAGGTCTCGACGCCAGGAGTTTCTCGGCCTACCTCTTTTCCTCTTTCCCTGGGGGTTCCATGACAATGCCTGCCTAGTGATACTGGAAGCTGGCTTTCTCAGACTGTGACCGATCCATCCCCATCTTCTTCGCCCAATTTCATTCTCTGCTGTTATCTGCTCTGTTCTCTCCCAGAGTCTGACGTTGCTGATCTTCTCTGGCCAGTGGATTTTCAAAATTCTTCTAAGGCAACTGTTCATGAAGGTCTGTACTCTGTTGACTGTGGTTTTTGTCAATCTCCAAGTCTCTGCTCCATATAGGAGAAATGCTTTTACATTGGAGTTGAAAATCCGGACTTTGGTGTGTTGTGACAGCTCTCTGGAACTCCACACTTTTTTCAACTGGAGAAAGGCTGCTCTGGCTTTACCGATTTGTGCTCTGACATCTGCATCAGTGCCGCCTTTTTTGTCTATGATGCTCCCGAGATAGGTGAAGGACTCCACCTCCTCCAATGGGGTGCCAGCAAGCAAGACTGGTTCTTCCCTGTTTGTGTTCAGCCTCATTGTCTTTGTTTTCTGTTTGTGCATGGTGAGGCCCACTTGGGACGAGATGTCAGCAAGCCTCATTTTCTTGTCCTGCATTTGTTGATGAGTGTGGGACAGTAATGCCAAGTCATCTGCAAAATCGAGGTCGTCAAGCTGTGTCCACTGTATTCCACTTCGTCTGTGCTCTGTGGTCATCTTCATGACCCAGTCTATGGCCAGTAGGAAGAGGAACCGAGACAGCAGACACCCCTGCCTGACACCGGTTCTGACCTGGAGCTCCCTGGTGAACTGGCCTTCGTGGATCACGCGACATGTCATGCCATCGTAGCTGCTCTTGATCAGGCGGACGAGCTTTGTGGGTACACCGTAGTGTCGTAGGAGTTTCCACAGAGTCTCTCGGTCCACACTATCAAATGCTTTCTCATAATCCACAAAGTTGACGTACAGCGGGGAGCTCCACTCCAGAGACTGTTCCACGATGATGCGGAGAGTGGCGATCTGGTCTGTACATGATCGGTTCTTCCTCAATCCTGCTTGCTGGTCTCTCAGCTGGGGGTCAACGGAGCTCTTCATTCTCTCCAGGATGATCCTATTGAAGACCTTTCCTGGTACTGACAGCAAGGTGATTCCTCTGTAGTTGGAACACTTGCTGAGGTCGCCTTTCTTGGGAAGCTTGATTAGGTACCCCTCCTTTTAGTCAGCCGGCATCACCTCCTCTTTCCAGATCTTTCCAAACAGTGGGTACAGCATCTCCACTGTTGTCTCTAGGTCTGCTTTCAGAGACTCCGCTGGGATGCCATCTGGGCCTGCTGCTTTGTCGTTCTTCAAAAATGCCACTGCTCTTCTGATCTCTTCCCGGCTGGGTCTGTCACAGCTGATGGGTAGGTCGGTCTCTGCAGGCTGGATGTCTGGGGGGTCGGGTGGGCTGGGTCTGTTCAGTAAGCTTTCCCAGTGCCCTCCTTTATATATATACTACTAAATTCTAGAATCATCTACGGAAATGATACAATGCAACCAATCGGAACGAAATACGCAATTGAAACTCATCAATAAGAATCTTCTGGAATCGCTAAAATAGGCTACAAAAACTCGGCTGCTCCCTTCAGCTCTAAATCCTAATGTATAATGAAGACACATAAAAGTATGGTAGCCCTATCACCATGTTCTATGATAGCTCTAGAAGGTACGAGAACATTCCCAAAACAAAATAAAGGCTGCTCAATTCACGCGCACTGAAAAACAAAATGTAGCGAAATGTTACGAACTACGCGACGTCACACACACACAAGGTTACTAGACAGTGCGACCTTTCTAGAGCGTACTGGAAAAACTGAATGAAATCCACAAACGAGAGAAAAACTTACTAACTAACTAACGTAATCATGATAGCTCAAATAAATATCAGATCGTTTCCTACAACACAACCACAATCGTAACAATATTATTATCATCTTTTATGATTTTTTTTCGAGCACTGAATAAACACAGCATCTGTTGATTATGTGTGTGTGTTTGTGCACATCAGATAACATTTGCATATCTTCAGTCCAGCTTTGGGGATCAGTGACCTTTAGTGACAATTGAGGTTGCTGAAGACTGGCATCGGTGCATTCAGAGGTCATTTTCTGTGGTAATGCTATGTCCAGACTTGTTCTTAGATCGATCAGCCTAGTGATGTTCATCTCATGTTGAACTAGAAATCGAAACTGACCGAGAAAATTTTTACTGGGAATTCTGCTCATATTTTTTAAGTCAGCAATTTCAGTAAATCACACAACAGTTTCCTCTCAATTTTGAAAGGATCATTCCTTGTCCAAACCATGTAAGGACACTTTCTGCATATATGGCTACAACAGAACATAGGCAGGATTTGGGCAGGAAACCATTATCACATTGTTGCGAATGGCATGAAAAGCAAAATGTGTGTGTGTGTGAGAGAGAGATGACTGATACTTTCAGATGCAGATATAATAGCCTAACAAAGGAAACTCTCAGTGACAATGATTGTTGTCTCAGACAGTCACTGGCCTGGCATTGTCTTGTTAGACTAGTATGTGATTTTTTTTTTTACTGAGGTTAAATCATTACGCAGTTTTAGAAAAGTGAGTGCGACCCCCTGCATTTTGTGAAGTAATTTTATCTTGTTTGTTCAACTGTATTTTTTTCAGATTGAAGATGAATTCAGCAATTGTAAGTACCCAGATAGTTTATGAAAGAAAAGACCCATCTAGCTTTGCATTTGACAATTTGTAATGGTGATTGTACTGATGATTTATTATTTTAACCCCACATCATACTGAGGCTAAAAGCTTCAAATTTGTACGCTGCCATAAGCAAACTTTATACTCTTACAAATAAGGATATTGACCAATGGCTTTAGTTAAAGGATGATGCCAGAATAGCTTGGCGATAAGAGGCACCAAGCTATTCTGGCACTACCCTTGAACTATTTTAGTCAAACTTATTTCACACACTGGTGTATTCCGAATGATAAGGGTTAACTGTTTGTGTGTCGATAGTGGTTTTAGTCACAATAATTACTACAGGAATCATTGCGACTAAAACCACTACTGACGCGCAGAGAGTTAAAGGGGCCTTCTGCAGGCAAATAGGTGTTAATTAAATACATGTAGTTCACAATATCTCCTTTAGAAATGTTCGTAGCATGTGCATCTTACGGTGATGCTAAGTAAAAGTGCAAATTTAACTTTGGAAGTTTCAATGTCATAAAATGAAAGACTTTTACTGCTCTTCTTCCCCAGTTTACATGAGAGAGTTCCGCTGATGCACACAAGGGGCAGTAGAAAACCTGTGTGTGTGCCTACTCTAGTACTCGCATAGATTGTATGAAAAGTAGAAAACCCTTAGTTGAAGCAAGACAAGATTGAGAAACTAGTTGCATTTTAATTAGCAAACTTAGTTAATCAAAGCCTGACCTGAAGCAGATGACATTAATTTTTGTACGTTAAAATGTCTGTTAACCCATGACATCCTGAGGCTGATTTTGTAAAATTTGCTTATTGTCCTATGAAAGCTACATTACAGATTAGGAGACAGATCAACTGTTTTAGTTCAAGGGTGGTGCCAGAATAACTTGGCGCCTCCAGCGCCAAGCTATTCTGGCACCACCCTTGAACTATCAGTCAAATTTATTTCAAGCAGTGGGTGTATCAGAATGATATGGGTTAACATGTCATTGTCAATTTTTTGCATTGTAAAAATGCTCTACATTTTAAATGCCTACTTTGTTCCCTTCATCACTCGGATTTACTGTTCTTATTTTACTTTCAGTACCAATGTTCACAGCAATGTTCAAGAGAGCTTTCAAAGAAGTCAACATTTTTACAAAGGTAGGTAGTGCAGTGGCATTGTATAATGGAGGACAAGGAGTTAGGGCCTGGCTCTGTGAGGCCATGTCAGTTTATGTGCAGCCACAGGACATGAACAATTTAATAATCTTTATCTTAATTTTTTGGCTCCCGTGCGAAGAAAAAGTGAGTATGTTTTGGGCCAATGATCGTCTGCCGTCGTCCGTGGTAAACTTTAACGATAGCATTTTCTCAGATACTTTTCAAGCCACACTCTTCAAACTTGGCCCAAGTATACTTTGTGGTAAGACCTTTCTATACAATTTGAGTGACCTCTCACAAAGGTCAAGGTCACAGGGGATCATTAAATAGGTCAAAAATAGATATATTTTGACATAATTTATTCTTTCTCAAATACTATTCACAACTTCAAACCCAAACATGGTACAAAGATACCTGATGGTAAGACCTTTCTATACGAACTAATTTGGTTGATCCCTCAGAAAGGTCAAGGGTCACAAGAGCTCAGGAAATAGGTGAAAAATAACCATATTTTGACAAAAGATGTTTTTTTCTCAAATACTATTCACAACTTCAAACCCAAACTTGGTACAGAGATACCTGATGGTAAGACATATCTATCTATACTAATTTGGATGACCCCTCAGAAAGGTCAAGGGCTCAGGAAATAGGTCTGAAATAGCCATATTTTGACAAAAGATGTTTTTTTCTCAAATACAATTCACAACTTTAAACCCAAACTTGCTACAGAGATACCCGATGGGAAGACCTTTCTATGTACACTAATTTGGTTGATCCCTTGGAGAGGTCAAGGGTCATGAGAGCTCAGGAAATAGGTCTAAAATAGCCATATGTTGACAAAAGATTTTTTTTCTCAAATACTATTCACAACTTCAAACCCAAATTTGGTACAGAGATATCTGATGGTAAGACCTATCTATGCACACTCATTTGGATGACCCCTTGGAAAGGTCAAGGGTCACAAGAGGCTGGAAAATGTGTGTAAAATGCTGATTTTTTATCAAATTGTAGGTATTCCCAGATTTTTGCAAATTTTTCAACCAAATTTGATATAAAGATGATAAGACCTTCCTATGCATACTAATTTAGTTGACTCATCACAAAGGTCAAGGGTCACGGGGGGGGGGGGGGGGGGGGGGGGGGGTTGACAGATGTGTGAAAATGCTTAAATTTTCAGAAAACATGGATTTTGCTGCTGCAGAAGCCAGCCCTTGTCACAAAGGTCACACATATATATATATTTATGTAAATCGGTCATACATGTGAGCCATAATGGCTTTGCCTTTCTTGTTTTCTCAGAAATGTTGCCCATTATTTGCACATTTACATAATTATGCTTTATAACATCAGCAGACATGCTTTTTACGGACCTGGAGCAAATGCAAACACATTTTGTGACAGTACCGGTGGCTGCATTAACAAGGATGTGAAAAACCTTTTGTTGTCCTATGACAGTCCATTCAAGAGCCATGTAGACAGCAGCTTCTTCCCAAGCCACTGGAGTACCCCTACTACCAGCCCCCGTACACTCTTGTCATGGAGATGACCGACGTCCTGGTGCATCCTGACTGGACAGTAAGTACTGGAGCTGTCTGTGTAAAGATTACCATTTGAAACATTAAGGAAGCTTAGAACAGCCAATCAGCTTTGTTTCATTTTGCTTGTATGAAAGAGACTACTATCGTTGGCCGCTGGTGTGGCTTGGATGCCTTTCAAAAACAGTTTTGTATGTAGATGCTTCATTAGACCTACCAGTAAATCATTTTCACACCACAATACTCTATTCTGATGTTTAAGTCAGACAAGTAACCAATGTGGGTAAACATACGTATATTTGTGCTGATAAAGTTTGAGTGGTGATGAATGTGTAAAAGATGATCTAAAAGTTGAAGTGGTCATGAGTGCTCTGTGAATGACTGCTGCCATCTTGGTCTTCAGTGATTGAGCTGAGCTTGAGGACAACTAATGAAAAGGCTACATTTAGTGGTAGTTTAGTAAGCATTGGTGATATATATATATATATATATTATTTGTATAGTGATCCCTTTGCGTATATGTTACAAGGTAAGGTCTCATCTTGAGGACATAGAGCAATAAATTGCAACAGATGTTGTCTTTGTAGAAACAAATATTTCTGACTAAAGTCAGGTTCGTTTGTAAGCCAGTACTCTTAGTCTGATGACGTCCCTTGCAAAGCAGGTATATAAAATGTATTTTGGTTGTCTTTGAAAGTATGCCTATTATAAAGTAATATTATTGAACAAGACGGGATGAACCATACCCACAAAGTTCCTTCTTGTTTTACATGAGAGCTTTTCTCACTGTAAATTGTCTCTACCTATTGTCTTTGATATGATTTTGATGTTGAAATAACTCCTATCTGAAAAAAAAACTTTCAGATTTGCCAACACCTCAATGAGCTTTGTAATGAGCACAGTACATACATGCCATTGTTTTGAAAAATGTCATTTGTCTTGATGTAATTTAGTTTTTAAGTAATTTTAGATTCTATGTGACTGTCTAGATGAGTTTCACTTGTTTGGCTTCTAGACTTGAGAACAAGGGTGAAAAAACTAGGATTTCAAGGTACAGTTTCAGTCCTGCTATAGTTTGTGTGAAGTCATGTTGACTTTACCTATGCATGATACACTACACATGCGCGCTATTCTGTCTGAGAGAGAGAGAGAGAGAGAGAGAGAATTATGCCATGTCTAGAGTATTGTGCCATTGTGTGCAAGGTGACGATTGATGTTGCTGCTTTTACGTCACCATCACTGTCTGATTTTCTCCCAGAAAGCTGAGGTTTTTTACTTTTTTATTTTTTTCTGCAAAGAATTAATTTTTCCTGAAAGAGTTGAAAAGGTGCAAAGCTGACAATCGAACTCATCCAATGTCTTTCTCCAAGCTAGCTATATCCAAAATTGCCAATGACTATATAACAAACATTATGTACTCAAATGTGGGTCAACTGACTTTCCATGAAAGGTCATTTAACTCTTCAATAAGACATTCAATATTATAAGAGGCTCTCTTTGGCACCTTGAAGCAAGCATGTCCTCAATTTTCAACACCCCCAAAAGACACACAGTTATTTAACATGACAAACCAAACCAAACTGCAGGGGAAAGCAAACTACACACCCAGACCCCCTTCCAAGGAAGGCAATGAACGGCAGAACAATGCTAGAATTAAAAAAATTATAATCTACCATGGCAGCAAGAGCAACGAAATGTGGCCATTTGGATACAACCCATTTCCTAGAGTTGTCATAATATGTTTACACAAGGTCTTCAAAGACACAGTCCTTTCACAGGACGAACTAATCTAAGCTGTTAGGGAAAGAAAACTACACATCCCACTTTCTCCTAATAATGCAGTCAACGGTAAAACAGTGCCAAAATAATCTACCACGAAGAATCGACCCAAAAATTGCAGTGAACAGCAAAAGAATGCCGGAATAATCTACCAGGAAGAATTAAAAAAAAAAAAAACACGCAATGAACGGCACTGTTTTGCCGTTCATTGCGGGGCAAAAAGAAAACCCTGATAGGCAGTAAACAACACCAAGTGGTCAAACATTTAACAAACAACAGGACTTGAAATAACATACACACTGGAGAACAAGGATATATAACAAATGACACCAAAAATGAAATATCAACAGAAATGTAAAGCTGCAGCACCCCCCATCCAAAGTGGTCAGGTTTGGTCCACTGACGAGAGCAGTACATTTCCAGCTTACCAAAGTGAAAATTTGCTTGAAATACACAAAGAAATGAGTAACAAAAACCTGATCTAGACCTGTGTCGTGAAACTTTGTGTATATGACCGATCCAGAACCAGGCTGAAATTAACATGTTTTTTGGTGTGCGATGTTAAGCACCATTTTCCACAACTTGAGACTGCTCATAATCGAAGGTCAATACAAAACTATGGCGTATGCCATGATAGTATGAATGGCTGACTTTAAAGCAAATAGTGCGTTCAATGTGCTGTGCGCACTTTGTGATAATATACTGACTCCACTTGTAAACTAACAGGTTGCACATCCGGTTTCACTTGCGTGGACCCTGGGTTCAGTCAAATCTGAACGCAGCCATGGCTAAGTGAGCCAGCTCATCACTCAAAACAGAACAACTGATACTATTAAAGTACGCACAGTGGCAAAAACATAGTGTCTTGGACGCAGCTGTGCTGTGCATCTGCCTACCCCTTTGTAACATTTTCAGTACATGATTTTGCATTTCAGTGCATCAGAGATGCACAGGCATACTAAATTGGGAGCCCTGCCAGAGTCCCAATGTTGTTTCAGAGCCGGGAGATTCACCATTGATCTGACTTCATGGTATGGCAGCTTCAGAAGAATTGCAGCAAACGGGATGTCACTCTACTTAACTTGGCATACATTGACCTGACCAAAGCTTTCGACTTGGTCAGGAGAAAGGGGCTCTTGCGCCTGCTCAAGAAGGTTGGCTGTCTTCCCAAACAGTGCAGTATTATGGTCTCCTTTCATAAGACATGGAGGGTACTGTTTTGTATGATGGATCACCTTTGGAGCTTTTCCCCATCAACAGTGGCGTCAGAAAAGGCTGAAACCAATACTCTTCAGGATCATTTTCTCGCTGCTTCTCTTCAGATGGCATCTACCTGCAAGATCAGAAGGAAAGCTTTTCAGTCTGGCTCGCCTTTCGCCCTAAACGAAGGTAAGGGAGGTCCTCATCAGAGAAATGCTCTTCGCAGTTGACGCAGTGCTCTCTGTGTACACTGAGGAGGCCCTCCAAAGCCTGATTAATTGCCCACGCCGGCATGCCAAAGGACACCCTTACAGCCAGCTTACCCATTGTTCCAGACCTGTCGGACGCCCAGCCCTCAGATTAAAAAACATGTGCAAGAAGGATATGAAAGCATGAGTTATCAACCCCGACGGCTGGGAGACAGTGGCAGAGGATTGCTCCACCTGGTGGCATGCTATAGAAACAGGGCATCGAGCAAGCCGAGAGAAGAAGCCAGCACTCTGCAGAGAGCAGTCAGCGTGCTGTGGATCCCCTGCCGTATTCCTATGTTTTCCCCTATTGAAACAAGGACTGCCACTCCTGAATCGGCTTTCACAGTAACATCAGATAGTGCCAAAAATAGACACTGAATCAGAGGCCACAGGGTGCACCAATCATGGTCTCGTGCGACCAAGCTACCAGTGATGCTGATCACGATGATGATGATATGCACAAACATGGGAGATTTTTGTGTTTACATAATAGTCCATTTGAGCAAAGCTTGCCTCATGCTCTTTGCAAATAACTTTTTAAACAGGTATGATTTCAAGACGCCTCTAGTAAGAAAAGATGATCACCAACTTTGGTCATAATTTATTTTAATTTTTCTTAAGTCATGACAACAATGATTTAGCTCCTGCCCTCTGTATATTATATATATCTTTTTATATCTTTTGTTACCACTTGTAAAATGATTTTTTTTCTGTTTTTCAGTATAGCACAGGGTGGCGCTTCAAAAAGAGACCTCACATTGATTACTTTCTGGAGCAAGTGGGACCACCCCTGTTTGAAGTTGTCATCTACTCACAGGAGCAGGGAATGGTAGGTAATTCATATATTGGATTAACAAATGATAATGTTTTAGTGACACTGACAATGTACTGTTTGCACATATTGTGATTTAATATCTGTTGACTAATGTGCGATTTGCTCTGACAAAAAAGCAGGTGGTCTACTTAAACAGGGTCACCTAAGTTATGGAAAGAAGACCATGGAACCCTCTTCTTCTCTTCATCAGCGTTCCCAGGTTTTTGCCTCAGATTGGTGTGATGAAATTTGTGGTCTGCAGTAGGTCTCAAATGGAGCCCCAGAGTTTCTCTGCCAGCGTTGCTCCATGTGGCCATTCATGTGGCCAGTGCTGTATCCTGGCATCTTGGTACAGGGGACAGGACTGCAGTACATGCTCTGGGGTCTGTAAACCAGTTTCACACAAGCAGTCTGCAGTGTATGACAGTCCAAAGTGGTACAAGTGTGCACAGTTGGCAGTGTCCAGTCCTTGGATGGAATATGGTGGTCTGTTGGCGCTGGAGGTGTTTAATCTGGGCATCAGATGGTGGGTTGTGTTGGGTCTGCTAGTGTGCATGATAGTGCCGCTTGATGAGGGTTTTGACTTCCTGGAAGGACATCAGTTTGTTTGGCTGCTCGAGCTTGCTGTCGGATTTGGCGAATCTGTCTGCCTCCTCGTTTCCTGATAGTCCACAGTGAGCCACTGAACAGCCACTTGTGTTAGGCATGTGTTTCTTTCTCCAGCTGCTTACTGGGGGACTGCAGGCTTTGGATGGTGGGTCTGCAGTCGGTCAGGAAAACGACGTGTGAGGGCAGGGGATCATTGTTACGATTGTGGTTGTGTTGTTCTGTGAGAGCATGCATGTGTTAATCGTAGGAAACGATCCAATATTTATTTGAGCTATCATGGTTTCGAATCATGTACTTTTTCAGTAAGATTTTCTATCGTTTGCGCAGATAGCGGAAGTGGTTTTGTTATGATACGCTAAGATTAGTCCGGAAGTTTCTAGTAAAGTCGTACGGAGAAGAGCGGTCAATTTTTGTTATGCGTAGATTCGCTGAGAATAGATTAGAACGTTCGGGTGAAGTAGCGCTCTGTCGAGTGACCGTATTTTGACGTGAAAGAGTAAGTAACATTTTGCAACACTAGTAGAGAAGCTCTATTCTTAGTCATATATATTTTTTGTGCGCGTGAATTTAGCAGCCAGTCGGTGTATTATTAAAGGTCGTGAACGGTCTGCCATACTTTTGTGTGATGTCATTATACACTGGGATTTGGGGCTGAAATGAGCAGTCAAATTTTTGTAGACTATTGTAGTTATTCTAGAAAGTTCTTTTTTTATTAATGTTTATGAGTTTCAGTAATGTGTTCCATTTTGATTGGTTGCGTTGTGTGAATTCATTAGATTTTTCTGGAAAGTTTTTTACTATAAAAGATGGTTCTAGGAAGCACGTGGGTACATTGTCATGCATTGTCAGTTGTAGGGACACACAGTTTATCGTAGGTACGTGGCCCGTATAGGGTGTACATTGTGAGAGACGCAGCGTAACGGTGGTGTACATTGTATGAGGAACTTTGTGTCGCCAGTGTTGACATATTTTCGAAGAGGAGACATTGTATCAGTGGTGGTGCATTAGGGAATGCACTGAGCGCACTGTTCAAGAAGCAGTCGTCCTACAAATCCCACAACTCCCAGTAAAGGTTGAATTGGACGAACCGCCCACCGCTGAAGAGACCCTCACAGCCATCCACCAGCTCAAGAGTGGCAAAGCAGCAGGCATTGATGGAATACCGCCAGAGATCTGGAAACATGGAGGCACAGCACTGCACAACAAGCTCCATGACCTCTTTCTCTGCTGCTGGGAGGAAGGAACACTACCAAAGGATCTCCGTGATGCTGTCGTTATCACCCTGTACAAGAACAAAGGCGAGAAGTCTGACTGTTCCAACTATCGGGGAATTACCCTGCTGTCCATTGCTGGGAAAATTCTTGCAAGGCTGCTCCTGAATCGGCTGGTACCTGCCATCGCTGAAGACCACCTCCCAGAGGGCCAGTGTGGCTTCAGAGCAAACAGGAGCACCACCGATATGGTCTTTGTGCTGAGACAGCTTCAGGAGAAGTGCCGCGAGCAGAACAAAGGGCTGTACGTAACGTTTGTCGACCTAACAAAAGCATTCGACACTGTGAGCAGGCAAGGCATGTGGCAGATCCTGGAGCCACTTGGCTGTCCCCCAAAGTTCCTCAGCATGATTGTCCAGCTACACGAGGACCAGCAAGGCCAGGTCAGACTCAACAATGACCTCTCAGAACCATTCCCTATTCTCAACGGCGTAAAGCAGTGCTGCGTGCTGGCACCGACCCTCTTCACCATCTTTTTTAGCATGATGTTGAAGCAGGCCACAGTGGACCTCGATGATGACGATGCAGTGTACATCAGGTATCGTCTCGATGGCAGCCTGTTCAACCTCAGACGACTGCAGGCCCACACGAAATCCCTAGACCAACTGATTCGTGAGCTGCTTTTTGCTGATGACGCTGCCCTCGTTGCACACACAGAGAGAGCCCTGCAGCGCATCACGTCCTGCTTCGCAGATGCTGCCCAGCTCTTTGGACTCGAGGTCAGTCTGAAAAAGACAGAGGTCCTCCATCAGCCGGCACCCAAGACAGTGTATCGTCCTCCTCACATCACCATTGGCGAGTCTGAACTAAAGTCAGTGCACCAGTTTACTTACCTTGGCTGCATTATCACGTCGGACGCCAAGCTGGACAAGGAGCTTGACAGCAGGCTGGCAAAAGCGAACAGCGCTTTCGGGCGACTTTTCAAGCGGGTGTGGCACAATCAACAGCTGAAAACAGGCACCAAGATCAGCGTGTACAGAGCTGTGGTCCTCACCACCCTGCTGTATGGTTCCGAGTCCTGGACCCTCTATCGCAGCCAACTACGACTCCTCGAACGCTTCCACCAGCGCTGCCTGCGCACCATCCTGGGCATTCACTGGAGTGACTATGTCACCAACGTCGAGGTCCTTGAACAGGCTGAAGCTGTGAGCATCGAGGCTTTGCTGCTGCGGACACAGCTCCGCTGGGCGGGGCATGTCTCCAGGATGGAGGATCATCGCCTACCAAAGATCACCCTGTTCGGCGAGCTTGCTACTGGACACCGTGACAGAGGGGCACCAAAGAAGAGATACAAAGACTGTCTCAAGAAGTCACTTAGTGCCTGCCAAATCGACCACCACCAGTGGTCTTCGCTTGCTGTGGACCGTGACACTTGGCGCTCCACCATTTACAAGGCAGCTGTCTCCTTTGAGGACTCTCGCAGAGCTAGCCTTAAGGACAAGCGGCTCAGGAGAAAAAACAGAGATGCCGCAACTCAGAACCCTGGCCATACCTCCCCCTGCCACTGCGGTCGAACCTGCCTGTCCCGGATTGGCCTCCGCAGCCACGAACAAGCCTGCAGACATCGTGGTCAACTCCTATAAAAATCTTCGTTCGCGAAGTCAAGCCAAGAGAGTGTGGAGATCGCATCGCTGAAATAAAGTATTGTTGGAACTGTTACTCCAGTATTGTCTACAACCTTAAGCCATGTGTGACGGGTTGCAGCTGAATGAAGTTTATTTAAAAAGAACCTTACGTGCGTGCGTCTGGTGTGATATCATACTACGACTACGACTCAACACGTAACAATCGTCTGCACTGATAAGGCTGGCAGCCTCTCGTAGAGCAGTGTGTTCAGCCCAGAAGTTGCTTGACAGTCTTCCCACAGGCAGGGATTTGGATGTGGTGTGTCCATCCGGGTAGCGGATGAAAATTCCACTGCCTCTGTTCTTGACAGCTGCATCTGAGGATCCATCTGATGCACTGTAATCTCGGTCAAGCTTTTCCAGTGTGAGAGACCTGAGGATGGATTCTGACTGGGATTTTTTGTTGGCTGTTCCTGGGATGTCAGTAACAAAGAAAACGTTTTCCATGGAGGTGTTCCAGTCCTCTGCATCTTGAAGAGGTTCTCGACCATTTGAGGTATTGTAGATGGTATCCTGGTGAGCTCTTGTGAGTTGTTTTGTGAGGTGGTTGAAACTGCTCCTTTTCGGCTTGTTTTTTGTATGTTCTTGGAGTTGCTGATGGACTGGGTGGGTGGGCAGTCTCTGCAACTTTTCACTGTGAACAAAGACTTTCTTCTCCCGTCTTTTGTCTAGGCAGTGAAGACCAGTGGTGGTTTCTAAGGTGTGGATGGGCGTTGTTTTTAGCCCACCTGTGATGATGCGCATGCCTGCATTCTGCACTCTGGCCAGTCGGCTGATGTTGCTCTTGGCAGCGGTGGCCCTGAATGCTGAGCAATACTCCATCACAGGAAGTATTGTTTCCTGTGTACACCTGCTTGAGGATGCTGTTTGTTCCCCATTTGGTGCCTGCCAGTTTCTTCATGAGAGACAGTCTTCTTGTGGCCTTCCTCTCCGCCTCTTTAATGTGTGGGTTCCAGGTCAGTTTCTTGTCTAAGTTTGACACTAAGGTAGGTGGGAGTGTCATCCTGGGGGACTTCTTGTTTGTTAATGTTAGTTTGAGGGATTCTTTGGAGTTGGAGAGGGAGAAGCAAGTGGAGACTGTCTTCTAACTGTTGATGGTGACACACCAGTCCCTCTCCCATCTGGAGGTGTTTTTGAGGGCCTCTTGCATTCTGACTGTAGCAGTTGGAGTGGACTTTGAGGCGTTCCACATGGCAAAGTCGTCAGCATGCAGGGCTCAGGTGATATGTCTGGAGAGGCCATCACTGATTTCATTAATGAAGACAAGGAAGTGGTGGGGGATATTACATCCCCTTGGGGGACACCTTCCCTGATCTTGACGTGTAGCTCAGGCTGTCACCCAGCTTGACCCTCATTCTGTGGCTGAGGAAACTTCTGATACAGCTGAACATTCGCCTGCCAACTCCTGCCATCAATAATTTTAGAAGAAGACCCTCTTTCCACACCTTGTCGAACATTTTAGAGAGGTCAACGAAGGTGGCGTCTACTTTCTTCTTTTCTTGGAAGGCATTGTGTTTTACAGGTGGTCACCTTGACAAGTTTGAATATATCTGTTTAGCTGCACGGCTTTGTCACTTTCTTGACAGGGCCTATCATGTCTGAAAAAA
Organism: Semisulcospira habei; assembly: GCA_036245525.1. Lineage (NCBI taxonomy): Eukaryota > Metazoa > Mollusca > Gastropoda > Semisulcospiridae > Semisulcospira > Semisulcospira habei. The sequence continues at coordinate 153,529,501 of BTPG01000004.1, forward strand.
AGGAAGAATTTATACTGTTTCCTGACACCTTTTGTGTCAGAAATGAGTGCATTTGCGGTTCTTATCCCGCTGTCGGCGAATTTCTGAATGGATCTTTACATGTCTTTTCTGCTGGTAATAACCTGAGTACAATTTGTGTCACCTGTGCTCTTTATCATGTCCTGCAACCATGCCCTACATTATTGGATGGCCTTTGGAACCCTACTCTCAGACCAGGGCCTCATTGGACTTAATTTCGGGCACAGCATTGCATCTGAATGCAAGTTTGCACAAAGCTTGTGTAGGCTCTGTTGAGTCCATGCAACCTTTAGACTGGCCTGACCTGAAACAGGGAGCACAAGAGAGTGGGGTAAAAGCATTAAGTAATGGGTTTTGATGAATTATGAGCCTCGGCTTGCTTTCGAAATTGGGCACACAGTTCTGGCTCCTCGGCAGAGTCTCGTAGCCAGAACTTGTTTGTCAAAAGCAAATAGAGGCTCGTAATTCACCACTACCAATTGCGTAACTTATACAGTTATGAGAGATCCATTTGTTAATCAGACCAGTGTTGTACACTATGAAGGGAACTGAGAAGATTTCTGGGGGATGGGGTGAAAAACATGGGCTTTTCTGAGTGCTGTGTTTTTATCTTGATTAAGCTAAACAGAAATTGTTCCTGATAATTTACGACATATTATATTTAATGTCTGAACATTGAATGAACTTTTCACCTTACTCATTTGTGCATTGTGGCAGACTGCTGATCCACTGGTGTCAAGCCTTGATCCTAAAGGTTTCATCATGTACCGGCTGTACCGCGATGCCACACGCTACATGAATGGGCACCACCTTAAGGTTTGTTCCTGTACATTTGGTGTAGCCCAAAATGTTTGGAGGTGTTGGCTAACAACTATGTACCAGTTGCAGGAGATGGATTGATCATGATAATTCAAGGGTGGTACCTGATGGCGCCATGCTATTCAGGCACTACCCTTGAATTATCGTGGTCAATCCCTCTCCTAGTGTGCTGGGGCTAAATGGGTTAACATGGTTATTTGTAAAATAATGCCACAGGTAGAGACAGGGGAAGCCTAATGTAGTCATCAGTTCACACATTCACCTTGAAGAAACCACAGAGAGAGATTGATTGGCCATGATAGTTCAAGGGTAGTGCCAGATTAGTTTGGCACCTGGGAAGGCACCAGCTATTCTGACACTGCCCTAGAAGTTCCATGATCAGCAGCTGAAATACCTGTCAAGTTTTTAAAATTGTAAAAGAGTTTTTGTGTGGTGGTGTGACAGTGGTGTTTTTTTTGGCAACTGGCAACACGTGCACAAACATATTCAAATTATTGCTTTTGTATACATGTGTGTTTGTTGCACTTTTGCATTGAACTCACACTTTATCATTTCTTATTCCAATGTATGCGATTGTATACAAATAATATGATCTTATTTGAACTAATTCACATTTCAGAATTTCATGCTGCTATTACTGAAAACAGAACATGTGGTTTGGAAAAGAGCACACCTCCAATAACACTGATCTGCTTCAAGAAAATCTCAGTGTTAAGACTAGGAAACTTTTTCCTTACTTTTATGATATTCAAAGTCTTCTAAATCTGACTGAAAAGGATGTGTACAGCTTATGTCTTGATTTTGCTACCTGCATTCAGTGTAGGATGTCCATAAGACTTGCTGTTGTGTACTGCAACTTTAAATTTTCTCAATCTGGGATAACAGGGAGGAATAATCTTGAAATCGGGTGGTCGGGAAAAAGCAAAGTTGGGAGTCTCCCTCCAAAATCGGGAGACTTGACAGGTACGAGCTAGTAACATAGGGAGATAAGTAAACCTGTATATTTTATCCATTGATATTATTTTGCTGATTTTGTTTTAGCACAGGTTAATTGAGTTTTCAATTTTAATCTGTCATTTTGTATAAAAAAATATTTGTAGTCTCTTTGTCCACTCGGCTACTGGTACTGTAAACAGTACCTGCACTGATGTCTGCTTACACAAGGGGGTTAACCGATTTGACTCCAAGGCCGCATTCGCCAAATTTTAGAGGTGTCACTTAACAGCTATCATAACAAGGTGATGGCTCGACCAGGATAATTCAAGGGTAGTGACAGATTAGCTTGGCTCATGAAGGCGCCAAGCTAATCTGGTGGTACCATTGAATTATCATGGTTAATCCATCTCTAGCTGGGGCTAAATGGGTTAAACATAATTATCTGTGCCTCCCATTCTCATGTTCTAGAAAATTATATACCTCACTCAGAGTAGGTTACACAATGTTCATCTAAAGCATATATATTCTAACTATTCAGTCTAAATTTTTACGGGGCATCAGGCAGATTAGGTGACACAGTGCTCAATCTTTGCTTAACCCATATTATACTGAGGCTAAAAGCTTCAAATTTGTACACTGCCATATGCAACCTACATTATAGTACTTACAGATAAGGATATAGGCTTTAGTTCAAGGGTGGTCAGGTGCCAGAATAGATTGGCGTCTACAGGCGCAAAGCTATTCTGGCACTACCCTTGAATTATTTGTCAAACTTATTTCACACACTGGTGTATTCTGAATGATAAGGGTTAATACTGTGTTCCAACAATCAGTTCCATGTTACTTTGCAGGACCTAGCATGTCTGAACCGTGACCTGTCGAAAGTGATCATGATCGACTGGAACCGTACAGCCACACAGCTTCAGCCCCGCAACACCCTCAACTTACGCAGGTGGTTGGGAGAGGAGGGGGATCATACACTGGTCGACCTGGCACACTTTCTGAAGAGTGAGTTGCTATGTATTGCTAAAGCTTAGCAGTTAACCCTTTTGATCCATGGCCACATTTCCCATATTTTAGAGATGTCACCTAACAACTATGTACTAGTTGCAGGACATAGATCAACCATGGTAATTCAAGGGTAGTGCCATGATAATTCAAGGGTAATGCCAGATCAGGCACCAAGATAATCTGGCACTGCCCTTGAGTTTTCATGGTCAATCCTCCTGCGGTAATGGGTTACGTTTATTGCCAGGGGCATCAGCTTCAGCGGGCAAGGTGGGAGATTCCCCGCAACCTTTCCCCCATTCCCAAGCAAACAAACAGCAACAATATCCTCAATTTGCAAATAATAAACAAATAAGTAAATAAATCCTTTGACTGTCAGCAGGGCTTTTTGTTGCAGATATTCTTGCAGGAATTGTCCCAACAAAAAGTGCTGCCAACAGACAGCCTTAGTCTAAAGCAGGCTAAAACTGGATGAAACAAAAAAGCACAAGGAACTATACACCTGCAAATTTACAATCACCGCAACACCTTACAGAGGTTACGCGGTTAACGCCAAATGACTCCTAAAAATAAATGAAAGCTAAGTGACGGTGGATAACCAGCTTGGACCATAAGCACAACACTCCAAACATCTCCTCGAGGCATAGATTCTCATGAGCCCGGAGAGCTTAAGATAATCTATGCCTCCTGGAAATGTTCATAGTGTTGTTTACGCTTATGGCACATGCTGGTTATCCGCTGTGATTTCACTTTTGTTACAGTGCTAAGGGGACCACACAATGAATCACCTCCGTAGGAGAGGTGTGGAGAAAGTTGAAGTCATTTGTTGCAAACGAAAGCTCACTATTGACAGAAGCTGTAAGACAACTAGACGGCAAAGGACAATAGACATTGAATGATTGTCATGCTTGCTCACTATGCGCACATGTCTCTATCCCTCTTGCTGTCTTTCATTCTTGTATGTGCCATCTTTACACAACAAAGTCTGCACAAACTTACACGTGAATACACACATAGGAGAATCATGTATGTGCAGTGTCGGGCATCTACAACATGTACTAAATGTAGGAGATAAAAATGCTAGAGATAGATTAGTCATGATAGTTCAAGGGATAGTGTCTTGCAGCTGCCTTTGAACTACCATGGGGTCTCCCACTGTGCTGTCTGCATCCGCAGGGGCTCATGAGAATATTTGTCTCATGCTGGCCACGGATCATTGGGCCTAGTTAGACCATGGATCATTTTCAGTCATTTATATTTTTTCGCAGTCACCCATGCGAGTGTTTGAAAACTGCAGGGCCTCGATGTTCACATATATACTGGTATGCATGAATGAAAAGGATGTGTGTGTGCGAGCGCGCGCGCCTGTTGTGCAAGGGACATAACTTGTCACTGGTACGTATATTTAATTTTGTTAGTTTGGAATGTTGTCTCCCTTTGACCTTTGAATAAAGTTTACTTTCAGTAGATGCTAGGTGTGGACGGATTTGATGATGACATAGTGGCTACATCAGAACCACGGTTTCACAGTCAGATAGTCAAGTTTGCAGGGTAGAAATGAAACTCTTCTGCAGAGCCTACTTCTGTCACCCTGGGCATAATCTATTATTCATCAGATATATACTGGTATGTCACTTTCCGTGTTTTGGTGCTTAACTTATTAACTTATCATCATTATCTTTATAATTAACCCTTTGTGTGTCGGTAGCAGTTTCTGTGGCAATCGCATAATCCCACAAAAACTGCTACCAACATGGAAAGGGTTAATACTCTCCTAGCGTTAGATGGGAAATTGTCTGTCTGCTATAGACCTCCAGCACTTAAACTAAATTTTTCATCCAGTTTCATTTTCCCACCCCACAGTGATTGTTGATTCGGTTGCGTTATGTGGGGCACTCAAGGCCATGAAGAAATGAAAATCTGATGAATAATAGATTATGCCCAGGGTGACAGAAGTAGGCCCACTCAGCAGCCACTCCTTTCAGCCCGAGGCATAGATCCCCATAGAACCCTGCAGCTGCTTATGTATGTGGTGGCTCAGCTCTAGTTTTGCTGAGATGTATCTGCGTCCCTTAGAGACAGAGCAAGACACGATGATTGTAAAGTCCCTCAGGCAGCCGTTTCTGTGCCGCTGAGGTTCACCACGATCAAAGCCTCTTTTGGTCAGCAAGGGTCTGGGTCATTTGCATGAGTGAGCGTAGTCCTGCGCCAGCCACTGAGCAAGGTGCTCCGCTATTGTGGAGCACCTTGCTTAGTGGCTGGTGCAGGACTAAGCTTGTTCAAGCATCTGTTGACGCTTTTTGCTTCTTTCATGTACAGAAAAATCTTCCTATGAGGCACAGTTGTACTGACATCTCTTTCGCCTCAACCAGAGGATGCCTTCGTACTTGATTGAAATCGTGAAGCTGAGCTCGGCACTGTGTAATGTTGCTTGTAATATGTCGAAAGTGGGTGTGTGATTCATTCACTTGCACACTGGTCACAATCGAGGGAGGTAACCAATGTGCTAGACTTGGTGTGATCACTGATCAACGGTTGATGGGCCAATAACCTCCCCCCCCCCCCCAACCCCTCCCCCGCCCCCAACCCCCCCACTTTTCCCATTCATCGTCGCCCAGAACCCATCTTCTTTTCCGCCCCCACACTGGTTACCTCCCTCGTCCGCTACGCATGCGTAGCGGACGAGGGAGGTAACCAGTGTGGTCCAACTTATGGTTGCATACCAACCAGTACCACTCTCACATAATTATTCAGTTCAATAATATTTCCATAGTCCCACCACCTAATGCATTTTCCACCCTCACCCAACAAGGTCTGATATAACAAAGTCAGTTAAAACAACATTTTTCTCAAGTGGACCCAACAGCTATTTATCTACGTAAATGTTCCGCGTATAATGAACTTCGCATATATAACAAAAAGAAAACAATGGCTCCTTTTGTTGTTTTATTTATTTTTTTGTTGTTGTTTGTATCCGAAGTTTACCGTAAGGGGGAGAGTGTTGAAAAGCCAATTTTAGCTTATTTTTGTGTGCAAAATATAATTGCTTTGCCGTTTTCACACAAACAATAGTGAATAGCAAAACAAACATTGAAACAGGGGTTAAAGCGTCTGTCATTAGTGTGCAGTATGTTCTGTCTTGACTTAGTTAATTAAAATTTAAAAAGTGTGTTGTCACGTCTTGACTTTAGCTTAGCTGTACCACGCAACATGCCAAAGTTCGCTTTTTCGCCTCCCGCCGCTATGCAGATTTCATGAGGAGAGAGCCATTCTCCCTGCGATTGATTGAAAAAAAAAAAAATGACACTTTCCTGTAATTACGGCTGCGTCTGAGACATTTTTTTACTCCCAGTCTAATGTTTCGTTGCCCAACAATGCACCCAAGTGAATTAGTCTGAAGCACGCACCCCGCTAGTCTCCTCGGCTCGAGAAAATGACGCACATTGATCCGCTGCATTGCTAGCAAGAGGCACTTGCCCTCATGAGGATCAGTTCCTCTTGCAGTTAGAAGGGTTTAGTTGCCGAACACTGCACTTTGTGGGATGGCTTTGCAGGGGTCAGTAATCTTTCGTCTCATATGAAATATGCACACTGCTTGCATCAGCACTCTTCGTGGAATGAATGAGTCGGGTAGATTATGGTACCAGGGTGTTTGGCTGGACGGGTGTTGGGGGCGGTGATTACGAGGATAGGGGTAGAGGGTGCGGAGTTGGTTACGGATATCATATGCCACACGAAGTAATCAACACCTCAATGCTTGCGATTGCGTCTTCTTTGACTGATCGTGTTATTTAGTCTGGGCCTAGAAGAAAGACGTGAGATTCTGAGAGGAGAGAGAGAGAGAGAGAAGGGGGGTGGGTGGGGGGGGGGGGGGGGGCTTCTTTTGTCCACGACTAAGGTGATTTCAGAGACGAGGCACCGAATAGGCAACACGAACAAACAAGCACGTCTGTATGTCACCAGTGTTACATTGTTACCTTTCAGTATCAGAGAAGGACAGAGAGAGATGAAGGAGATTAAGAAAGAAAGAGATGTGAAGATTAAGCGATTTGGAATAAATAGAAAGGCAGTTTCGACATGCCACGTTACAAAAAGGAATCAAAACAATGAGTGGCAGTTCCATTTCAGTTGGAGAGAGAAAGAAAGGCGGTTTTAATGCAGATCAATAAGAAATCTAGGCAGACAAAAACATTGAAGAGAAATCAACATCTGAAGGACTGTTCTAACGGAGAATAACAAGGACAGTGGAACCCGTTGGGTGCCGAGAAAATCTGAACACCACCCAACTGCAAAAAGGTATAGGGAGCTCATGCGGGGGGGGGGGGGGGGGGGGGGGGGGGGGTTCATGGGGATCTATGCCGCCTCTTGCTGACACCACTTTGAATCCACGTGCCTGGGAAAGCTAGGCCATTTTGGTGTTAAAATTAACAAAAAAAAAAAAAAAAACCCACATTTTGCGTCTACTAGCACTGCACGGGTTAAAACCACCAAAAAAAAGTCTCTCTGACGGACGGACAATCCCTAAAGTAATCGCACGATCTCATCAATACTAGATCTCAGCACGGGGTGTTCAGATCACGTCGACCTCTCCATGGTTCCCAGTCAACACAAGCCACTCACGCACACCGGAACTGCAGTCTTTCTACACGTCCGCACACAAGCGCCCGACGAGTGAATCGGTGAACCCCGGGAAAAAAGCTGGACCCAACCCAACTGCAAGAGGCGTAGATCCTCATGAGCCCCCGCATTCGCGGGGGCTCATGAGGATCTATGCCTCTTGCTGAGATTTATGTTGGATCCAAGTTCTTTGGGGTGGGGCGCTGAATTGGCAAAGATTTGATTTTCGGAAACACAATCAGCGTCCAGTGGCAGGGAAGGTGTTAGGAAAACCGTCCATCTGCAAGGGGCACTGATGCTCGTGAGTCCCTGCAGGCTGCTGGGGCTTCTGAGGATCACTGTCTCCTGCTGGCAACACAGGAGCTAAAACTACATCGCTATTGCTCGTGCTGAGGAGACTGGCAACGCGGTATCATGTAGACTGATTTAACTAGAACACTAGGGCGCGAGGTAAGGACCGTTTTCAACCGATTCATCGTCAAGCGTCTGTGTTCTGCATAAGTGATCGGTGTGAAAGAAACAGGATGAATAAAAAAAAATAAAAAAATTTAGAACAAAAACAGGTTTAAAACTGCAAGCTGTGCACTTTTTTGAAATTTTTTTTTCTCTCTCGGTGACCGTTTCACCTCCAGAACCAGTTTTTTTTGTTTTAAAATTTTCGCATTTTAGAAGCACCTACACGCCATGAGAGATTGCATTAGTCACAACTAACTGTGCATTTTTGTTTGTTTGTTCAAGTTTTATTTATTTATTTTTGAATTTGTAGTTGATTTTAAAAAAATAAATAAATCAGCCCCTTGCACTTACACTTTACAGAGCTGAATATCTTACATTTGAAGCAGTGGGCACTGCGTATATGCGGTTGAATTGTTAAACCTGAGCACCAAGCACATTGACCTTTTATTGATTTCTGTTTGTTTTTTTGCCTTTCTTTTTTAACGCCGTTTTCTTTCAAGCGTTAAGTCGGCTGTGCAGTACAGAAATGTCACGGGTGTTGGTTGGATGGACCATGCTAGCTGAAGCGCAGCGCCTAACGTTTTTTTTTCATCTGTCTTTCGGTGTTGGCGCTTGGGGCCGGTTGCATGAGTGAGCTTTAGTCCTGCGCCAGCCACTAAGCAAGGTGCTCTGCTATAGCGCTATAGCGGAGCACCTTCCTTAGTGGTTTGCGTGGGACTAAGCTCACTCATGCAAATGGCCTTTAAGGAGTTACTTTGCATTCTTATTTCTCCTTGCCAAGCTGGTGACAGAAAATAGGGAGGCTGTGGCCAGTTTGGTTCGGGTGGCGGGAGCCATTTCCTTCCATCTGCAAGAGGCGTTGACTCTCTCGAGCCTCTGCATCCGCAGGGGCCCGACAGAGCCAACGCCTCTTGCTCAGGTCAGACATTGGGCCTATTTTACCCCCTCATGATGGCAGTCCTCAAGAGTGAATTTTGTGACCGCTTGGAAATTACGCATTCGACGGTTGGTGTGTCTAGAGCGGAAGTAATACAAGTTGGACACTGATTTGGTTTCACGGTATCGACATTTTCATCCATTTTCTTCATGACGCAAGCACCACTGCTCTTCAGACGCCCCACCCCCTCCCCCCTTTCCCCGTCAGACGTGTTTGTCCCTCATTTTGTCGCGAGACGTTTTACAGCTAGGCGCGCTTTTGGTTTCGGGAGATTATAACAGGAAACATTCCTTATATGTCGTATGGCCTGTATGCGTGTTTTTATAAGCTGGGCGTGATGGCTGTCATACAGCGTTTCTGTTTTCTTGTTCAATATTTAAATATTGATTCTGATTTGCAAAATACGTTAATTTCCAAACAACGAAGTCAAAAAAAGGCGTGTGAAAACATCACTGAAATTTATTTTACGAGGGAATGTGAATGCAGAATACTATTGCGCAGTGAACGGGTTTGCCTATCAATTATGCACGAAGGCGTAATTGAAAAGTTGGTTGCTTCCTCTTGTTCACTCTTAGCATGGGTGTCGTGTTCATCGGTATTGTTGTCAAGCTTTGTGAAGTAGCAGTTTTAAGTATGCCGCCCACTACAAGTGTTGCTTTTGTTTAATTCTCTTGTGCATGCAGCCATCGATTATGTAACCAATATCGATGACAGCGTGCACGGGGGGCGGGGGGGGGGGGGCGGGGGGGGGGGGGGGTTTAAGCGTCTTGGCGACGAGATGTCTGGTTGTTGTTGACTACCTCTCTCTCTCTGGTGCGTGTGTGTGTGTGGCGCTTGCGTGCATTTATTCGAAATTAGTTGTAGATTACACCATTGTTGTGTTTGAGATCATGTGTATGTGTAGTCCGTAGTTTTGTTGTAGCAACGGCAAGTTTTAAAATTGGTTATAATCAAATGCGTCTAATAATAAAATTGCATTGTCCACTGTCTGTCACTCTCTCTCTCTCTCTCTCTCTCTCTCTCTCTCTCTCTCTGAACCCTGGGTAATACGCAGTTGTTTGTCCAATGCTTTCAGTGCTTTCACCTGGCAACTTTGGCTCCAGTCCGGCAGTTTCAGACGTAACCCATTTTACCCCACGGCCGTATTTCCCAGATCTTGCAAGTGTCACCTAACGACTAAGACCAGTTTTAGAAGATGGATCGACAATTCAAGGGTAGTGCCAGATTAGCTTGGCGCCATCAGGCGCCAAGCTAATCTGGCACTACCCTTGAATCATCATGGTCGGTCCATTTCCTGCTGCTGTGCGAAGGGTTTAAATGGGATAAAACCCGCTAATTTACTACCTCATCACTTGGTGAACAGAGGTAAATGGGGATAAAGAGGAAGAATCTGGTGAGTCGCCGCATCCGTCGGAAGCGAATGAGGCTCTGTGCCACTATCAGGTAGAAGAACTCGGTCGTGAGGGTGACTAATCAAGATTCATTGCGTTGCAAACCTGGCGGTCGTACATTAGGGCTGTTTGAGAAATCTGCAAGAAAGAAAAACGTCTGGGTGGACATTTTGTGATTGGTTGCTAATTTTATAACGCTCCTTCAGCCCTGTGGCTGGGGAGAGGGGGGGGGGGGGGGGCGGGGGGGGGGGGGGGTTAGGGATTTTGATACAGGAATCACCTCGACCAAAAATCGCTACCGACACCCAAAGGGTTAAGTACCTGTTCCAGCCCCGTCCGTCTGCACAAGGCATAGATTCGCTGCAGGTCCTGCAACCGCATGGGGCTGTAAAGCTAAAGTCTTCTTGCGGGGCGCTGGTAGGTATTTCTCATTTACGCCGTCAGACGAAGGAGGTGGCGCAGGTTTCAGTCTACAAGATCTGCGCAGCAGGGCAACAAGAAATAGCACTGAATCTGCTTTGAACACTGTCTAAATATCTCTGCAGGCAAGGCCGCCTTAAAACGTGCACGCCTTAACCCATTTCACCCCACGGCCGCATTTTGAAGTAGTCGCATAACGACTATGTGCCAGACGCAGATGGATCGACCATGATAATTCAAGGGTAGTGCCAGACTAGCTTGGCGCCTGATGGCGCCAAGCTAGTCTGGCACGACCCTTGAATTATCATGGTCGATCCATCTCCTGCTGTAGTGGGCTACTGAGATGGGTTAAAACGTGCACTCCTTACCTCCCTTGTGCATGCAGCCAACAGTACCGGTGGCCGCGTGCAGAAAGGGGCTTATATTTTCCGAAGGTTTTTGTTCGACGCAGAAAGTATTTTATGAGAAGAAAGCAAGGGGAGAGCTATTTCATGTCGGTAGAGTTTGTATAAATTTCAGTCTTTGAGGCGAATCTACGCTGCAGCGTTGCTCTGTAGGCCGAGCTGGCGTTCACACGTGCAAGAGTCGGCAACGTAAACGGGTGAACATTGCTGGCATGTGTGATTGTGGTGGTTGAGAGGACAGCCGCTTTAACAAAATGCTTCCGAGACTGTTCCCTGCGGGTTTTTATTTTTATTTTTTAATTTTCATTTTGATTTTAATGTTTATGCTTGGGGAAACAAACGCACGATCGCATGGCTTCAAACGTGAAATTTTCTTTTGATTAAATTTGTACGTGCGGAATAAGTCGAACAAAGCAAGTTGCGTGGTGATAGATTGTTACGGAGCAGGTTGACATAGCGGCGGTGGTAGTCGATAACGATGTGAGCGAACCAAAGGTCTTGGAAAGTCCAGATTTTATTAATCAAACCGTAATCTAGATGGGTTCAACGTATTTGTGTGCAGGCCTGTGATTCTGGGCCTTACGGCCGTAAGGTACAGAATTACAGACCATCACACATTTGTAATTGTTTTTCTTCAAAACCCCAGTCTTTGACTTTACTGTGGTCGCTGGAGAACGTAATACACCCAACATGTATCCGCCCACCACTTGAGGTAAAAGTTGCAAGTCTTTCTGGACGGGTGGCTGATTTTTATTATTATTTTATTATTATTATTTTTTTTTTTTTGTCAGTCGTTTCATCCAGGAGACACAAATGTAAATCAGTTAGAAGCATATATCCTTGGGTGCCGCCGAAGCCTGCGGGTGTGCCATTTGAAGATCGTTGCGTCTTTCAGACTGCTGGCGTGCAGTCACGAGAGTGTGTTGTGCTATTGTGTTCCCATCGCCTAGTAACGGCATGGTGCCACAGCCACAACAACTTTTATCTACTGGCATTTGGCTTGTAGGCGGATGGGTCCCCAAGGAAACAGTGGCTTCCATCAGATTAAAAACCTAATTCCTCTCTCACTTTTTTGTTTCTTCTTCATTCTATTGCGCACGTTTGTCAAGCCGCTGGCCAGGCGCGCCTTAATCGAACAGTGCCCGCCTTCAGGAGGCCGTGATCTACATGTCCCCGTTTGACTGCGGGGGCTTGTGTGGATCAAGTCCGGTCTCTTGCTGTTTTTATTTATATCCTGCATTCGTTTGGAGGAGGTTCTCGTGTATTCAGTGTGTGATTTCGCGCGGCTTAACCAATCTCAGAATCATGGTCGCGATAGCCGTCCATCCATCTCTTCATTCAGTCTTTGCGTTGGCGTTTATTCACACGGATCCTAATAAATAAGCTTTGCGCGTGTTTTGTTTACGAACAGAAATACATTTTGGGAAAAATTTCTATTGACCAAGCATTGTATATTCCCTGATGTATGAAGATTTCTTGATGTCAAATGCATATGACAATACACGCTTTGAACATTCGAAGCATTGCACTGTAATGCTGGCGCTCGCATGATGTGAGGTGTGTGTTTTCTGCGCTGTAGTATATGAATGACGTTTCCATTTTGAACGTTCATGCTCAATCTGGATTTCACAATAGCTTTTGAGAAACAAATTGACGTGTTTGAATGAAGTGTGTATTTTTTCTTTTGAAAATGTTTTGTTTTCTGCCGAATGTATGAGTCCCGCCTCGCTGATTCCTGATATAGAATGGTGGCGAACTTGCGGGCCTGCAGCCATCGAATAGGTAGTGGCTGGCCGCGACGTCTCTAGAACCATCGCAGGTTGATCATTGGAGTTTTCCGCCTGCAGCCATCGAATAGGTAGTGGCTGGCCGCGACGTCTCTAGAACCATCGCAGGTTGATCATTGGAGTTTTCCGCCTGCAGCCATCGAATAGGTAGTGGCTGGCCGCGACGTCTCTAGAACCATCGCAGGTTGATCATTGGAGTTTTCCGCCTGCAGCCATCGAATAGGTAGTGGCTGGCCGCGACGTCTCTAGAACCATCGCAGGTTGATCATTGGAGTTTTCCGCCTGCAGCCATCGAATAGGTAGTGGCTGGCCGCGACGTCTCTAGAACCATCGCAGGTTCATCATTGGAGTTTTCCGCCTGCAGCCATCGAATAGGTAGTGGCTGGCCGCGACGTCTCTAGAACCATCGCAGGTTGATTATTGGAGTTTTCCGCCTGCAGCCATCGAATAGGTAGTGGCTGGCCGCGACGTCTCTAGAACCATCGCAGGTTCATCATTGGAGTTTTCCGCCTGCAGACGCACTTTGATTCGATTTGATCCAGCTAGAGGCAAAGATCCTCATGAGCCCCCGCAGACGTGGGGGCTCATGAGGATCAATGCCTCTTGCATTTCATTGTCATCCGTCAGGGAGGTTGTTAATTTATTATGAGGAGGTTAATGGGCCTGTGATAGCACTGGCAGTGGGATGACATTGCACTTTCTTCTGCGAGTTGTTCACACTAAAACGGCCTATGCTGGTGGACAATGCGAATGCTGTTGCATCACCCTGTAGTGTTTGGTCGGCATTGAAAATAACGGATCGAATGTGTCAAAGCTTTGTAAATTTGAGGGGTTGCAAAGGGCTGCGCCAGCATTTTAACTAATACTGATCTGAAATCCCAACTTCAGTATTTTATGTCGTGCTATGAAGAGCTCTCCGCCCCCCCCCCCCTCCTCCTCCTCCCTCTCTCTCTCTCTCTCTCTCTCTCTCTCTCTCTCTCTCACATACACACACACACACACACACACACACAAACACACACACACACACACACACACACACACACACACACTGATCTGAATCAATATTTCATATAGTACTATGAATCTCTCTCTCTCTCTCTCTCTCTCTCTCTCACACACACACACACACACACACACACACACACACACACGCGCACGCACAAACACTCGCACGCACGCACACAAGCATGCATACACACACACACACACACACACACACACACACACACACACACACACACACGTACTCTGAAGTATAAGCCAAAGCAAAATTGACAGTTCTTATATAACATAAGATAACATTATAAGTTATTGGTCGGAAGGGTTCGCTACACGGACCTTTGTAGGCCTGAGGGAGGTCAAAGGAATCATTGTACCCCGAAGGCCTGAGGGGTACAATGATTCCTTTGACCTCCCTCAGGCCTACAAGGGTCCGTGCAGCGAACCCCTCCGACCAATAACGTATTTGTTTTCATTCCTCCACTATTTTCGTAAAAGGAATCAAAAAGACATCTTGTGACCTGGATCAAGCCAGACACGACTGACGTCAAAGCAATATACATTTATAGATAATAGAATTATGAGATAATTTAAAATATGTCATGACGTTGCCGTCTCCAGTACTGAGTGTGCTTGTTGTTTCCAACAACACTAAGTAACTTTGTTCTTTAGAACTTTTGGCGATATTTTATAGAACAAAACTGGCATCCAAGATGCGTCATCGAGAGGGCTACAGAACGTCCGCCATGGCGCTACAGGGGTTTTTATATCACGGTCACATACTTTCAGAGCCTCTTCAGCGCTGAGCGCACTGTTCAAGAAGCAGTCGTCCTACAAATCCCACGCCTCCCAGTAAAGGTTGAATTGGACGAACCGCCCACCGCTGAAGAGACCCTCACAGCCATCCACCAGCTCAAGAGTGGCAAAGCAGCAGGCATTGATGGAATACCGCCAGAGATCTGGAAACATGGAGGCACAGCACTGCACAACAAGCTCCATGACCTCTTTCTCTGCTGCTGGGAGGAAGGAACACTACCAAAAGATCTCCGTGATGCAGTCGTTATCACCCTGTACAAGAACAAAGGCGAGAAGTCTGACTGTTCCAACTATCGGGGAATTACCCTGCTGTCCATTGCTGGGAAAATCCTTGCAAGGCTGCTCCTGAATCGGCTGGTACCTGCCATCGCTGAAGACCAACTCCCAGAGGGCCAGTGTGGCTTCAGAGCAAACAGGAGCACCACCGATATGGTCTTTGTGCTGAGACAGCTACAGGAGAAGTGCCGCGAGCAGAACAAAGGGCTGTACGTAACATTTGTCGACCTAACAAAAGCGTTCGACACTGTGAGCAGGCAAGGCATGTGGCAGATCCTGGAGCGACTTGGCTGTCCCCCAAAGTTCCTCAACATGATTGTCCAGCTACACGAGGACCAGCAAGGCCAGGTCAGACTCAACAATGACCTCTCAGAACCATTCCCTATTCTCAACGGCGTAAAGCAGGGCTGCGTGCTGGCACCGACCCTCTTCACCATCTTTTTTAGCATGATGTTGAAGCAGGCCACAGTGGACCTCGATGATGACGATGCAGTGTACATCAGGTATCGTCTCGATGGCAGCCTGTTCAACCTCAGACGACTGCAGGCCCACACGAAAACCCTAGACCAACTGATTCGTGAGCTGCTTTTTGCTGATGATGCTGCCCTCGTTGCACACACAGAGAGAGCCCTGCAGCGCATCACGTCTTGCTTCGCAGATGCTGCCCAGCTCTTTGGACTCGAGGTCAGTCTGAAAAAGACAGAGGTCCTCCATCAGCCGGCACCCAAGACAGTGTATAACCCTCCTCACATCACCATTGGCGAGTCTGAACTAAAGTCAGTGCACCAGTTTACTTACCTTGGCTGCATTATCACGTCGGATGCCAAACTGGACAAGGAGCTTGACAGCAGGCTGGCAAAAGCAAACAGCGCTTTCGGGCGACTTTTCAAGCGGGTGTGGCACAATCAACAGCTGAAAACAGGCACCAAGATCAGCGTGTACAGAGCTGTGGTCCTCACCACCCTGCTGTATGGTTCCGAGTCCTGGGCCCTCTACCGTAGCCAACTACGACTCCTCGAACGCTTCCACCAGCGCTGCCTGCGTACCATCCTGGGCATTCACTGGAGTGACTATGTCACCAACGTCGAGGTCCTTGAACAGGCTGAAACTGTGAGCATCGAGGCTTTGCTGCTGCGGACACAGCTCCGCTGGGCGGGGCATGTCTCCAGGATGGAGGATCATCGCCTACCAAAGATCACCCTGTTCGGCGAGCTTGCTACTGGACACCGTGACAGAGGGGCACCAAAGAAGAGATACAAAGACTGTCTCAAGAAGTCACTTAGTGCCTGCCAAATCGACCACCACCAGTGGTCTTCGCTTGCTGCGGACCGTGACACCTGGCGCTCCACCATTTACAAGGCAGCTGTCTCCTTTGAGGACTCTCACAGAGCTAGCCTTAAGGACAAGCGGCTCAGGAGAAAAACCAGAGATGCCGCAGCTCAGAACCCTGGCCATACCTTCCCCTGCAGCCACTGCGGTCGAACCTGCCTGTCTCGGATTGGCCTCCGCAGCCACGAACAAGCCTGCAGACGTCGTGGGCAACTCCTATAAAATCTTCGTTCGCGAAGTCAAGCCAAGAGAGACATGGTACGGTTTGCGCTAAA
The DNA here is from genome assembly GCA_036245525.1 of Semisulcospira habei. NCBI lineage: Eukaryota > Metazoa > Mollusca > Gastropoda > Semisulcospiridae > Semisulcospira > Semisulcospira habei. The sequence goes on from BTPG01000004.1 coordinate 153,545,992, forward strand.
GTGACTGGTCGTGTGACGTAGGGAGGAAAACAAAGAACTTTATTGCAATATGCACATGCATACATTAGGAAAACGCTTCGGTGCTGCGCAATATAAAAAGAAGGGCATAAAACACATAAAATGTAATGAAACTGCTCGTGCGCCTACACACACACACACACGCACACACACACACACACACACACACACACACACACACACACATTCACATACAAACATACATCCACACATTAATAACTAATCTGTAATATGGTGGTCTAAACGAGACGGCAATAAACAAGATTTCACATTAACTCAAATCAAAGAAAACATCGTAGTATAAACCACGTCACTCGCATCACAGTTGAAAAATTATGCTGATTGCTAGAACAATACTGTATAATATTATGCATTGTGAGTAAACAGTGGGACGGATGGATCATGTCTGGCGTGTGTTTGCATCATTATGAGTCTGGACATCGGTTTGGTAAAAACTGTCTTTAAGACGACTCGTGTGTGTTCTTATCGTTCAGTATCGACACCCTGTATTTACCATTCCACATTCACAGTATGTCCAGTGCCACTTTCACTTCCAGAGCCTAATACACTGTAGTTGCATGACATCATGTCGTTCGCATTTTCACACATTGGATCGACCATCATGGCACAACTACATGGTGGTGTCTGATTAGCTGTTTGGCGCCTCTTTAGCTGTTTGGCACCTCAACGCGGTCAGTTGTTATCGGGTAGTTGGCACTGAAAGTGTGAATATGTTAACCCATTCACTACCGGAGACATGCGAACACCGCTCAGGTGCAAGAGGCGAAGAACCTCATGAGCCCCCGTAGATGCAGGTATCGAAGAGCCTCATGAGCTCCCGCAGATTCAAGAGGCAAAGAACCGCATGAGTCCCCGCAGATGCAGGAAGCGAAGAACCTCATGAGACCCCACAGATGCAGGAGGCGAAGAACCTCATGAGTCCCCGCAGATGCAGGAAGCGAAGAACCTCATGAGCCCCTGCAGATGCAGGAAGCGAAGAACCTCATGAGTCCCCGCAGATGCAGGTATCGAAGAACCTCATGAGCCCCCGCAGATGCAAGAGGCGAAGAACCTCATGAGCCCCCGCAGATGCAAGAGGCGAAGAACCTCATGAGCCCCCGCAGATGCAGGAATCGAAGAACCTCATGAGCCCCCGCAGATGCAAGAGGCGAAGAACCTCATGAGCCCGCGCAGATGCAGGTATCGAAAAACCTCATGAGCCCCCGCAGATGCAAGAGGCAAAGAACCTCATGAGCCCCCGCAGATGCAGGAATCGAAGAACCTCATGAGCCCCCGCAGATGCAGGTATCGAAGAACCTCATGAGCCCCCGCAGATGCAGGAATCGAAGAACCTCATGAGCCCCCGCAGATGCAGGAATCGAAGAACCTCATGAGCCCCCGCAGATGCAAGAGGCGAAGAACCTCACGAGCCCCCGCAGATGCAGGAATCGAAGAACCTCATGAGCCCCCGCAGATGCAAGAGGCGAAGAACCTCATGAGCCCCCACAGATGCAGGTATCGAAGAACCTCATGAGCCCCCGCAGATGCAAGAGGCGAAGAACCTCATGAGCCCCCACAGATGCAGGTATCGAAGAACCTCATGAGCCCCCGCAGATGCAAGAGGTGAAGAACCTCATGAGCCCCCACAGATGCAAGAAACAAAGAACCTCATGAGCCCACGCAGATGCAAGAGGCGAGGAACCTCATGAGCCACCACAGATGCGAGAGGCGAAGAACCTCATGAGCCCACGCAGATGCGGGGGCTCCTGAGGTTTGTTTGCCTCTTGCTGCCCCTATTCATATCCATGTTTCCTGAACTGATGGGATTATAAAATTTTGGTGTTGAATTTGCCCTGCTTTTAAAGATACGATTTTACGTTCATTGGCAGGGAAGAGGTTAAGAAACGAGTTCTCGAGCGCTCGGATGACAGGCGCCAAGCTTAATCAGGCACTATTCTTTGAACCGTCGTGGTCGATCGATCACTCGTATATAGCGCGTAAATTTTGTGTGTGAGTCCTAGAACAATGGATCGGGTAAGAGACTTTCTCTAGTGTCAGGATGAGTATTTGTCAATATTGGCCTACCCTTTTGTGTGGCGTCTGAGACAGCCGTATTACGGCAGGGTGGTGTTGACACTTCCCACGCTAGATAAAAGATGTTTAATGTCCCATTCAATAACCAACACATTATTTTTCACGCATGCTTTAGTTTACGGTAGTATGAACTTTAAGAATAATTGCTTTAAAAAACGCCACCGATGTTGGTCGGTTGTCGATGCTCTTACGTTGAGGCGCCTTCCTTCTAAATGTATTTAATTCCGCTTGGAAGGCATCCGAATTTTCCCTTTGTGGGACAATAAAATCGAAAGAAAATTAAAATCAGACAACTGCCATTTGCTACAACGCTTTTTGGCTCACGTGCGAAGCAAAAGTGAGTATGTTTTGGGCCGGTGGTCTGTCGTCCGTGGTAAACTTTAACGTTGGCATTTTCTCGGAGATTATTTAAGCCACAGTCTTCAAACTTGGCCCAAAGATACTTTGTGGCAAGACCTTTCTAAACATACAAAATTGAGTGACCTCTCGCAAAGGTAAAGGTCACAGGGGATCAGGAAATATTTCAAAAAGAGCTATATTTTGACATAATTTATTTTTTTCTCAAATACTATTTACAACTTCAAGCCCAAACTTGGTACAAAGATACCTGATGGTAAGACCATTCTATGCATACTAATTTAGTTGATCCCTCGGAAAGTTCAAGGGTCACAAGACCTCGGGACATAGGTCCAAAACAAATATATTTTGACAAAAGTTTTTTTTTTTCAAACACTATTCACAACTTCAAACCCAAACTTGCTACAGAGATACCTGATGGTAAGACCTGTCTATGCATACTCATTTTTATGAGCCCTTGGAAAGGTCAAGGGTCACAATAGCTCAGGAAATAGTAAAAAAAATATCCATATTTTGACAAAAGATGTTTTGTCTCAAGTACTATTCACAACTTTAAACCCAAACTTGGTACAGAGATACCTGATAGTAAGACCTTTCTGTGCATACTAATTTGGTTGATCCCTCGGAAAGGTCAAGGTTCACAAGAGCTCCGGAAATAGTCCCAAAATAGCCATATTTTGACAAGAGATGGGTTTTTTTTTTCCTTCCCAAATACTGTTCACAACTTCAAACCCAAATTTGGTTCAGAGATACCTGATGGTAAGACCTATCTATGCGTACTTATTTGGATGACCCCTCGGAAAGGTCATGGGTCACAAGAGACCGGCAAATGTTTGATAAAATTGTAGGTATTATCAACATTTTTTCAAATTTTTCAATCAAATTTGGCACAAAGGTAGCTGATGATAAGACCTTCCTATGCATACTAATTTAGTCGACTCTTCGCAAAGGTCAAGGGTCACGGGGGGTTGACAAATTTGTGAAAAATGCCGGCTTACATTTTGAGAAAACATGGATTTTGCTAGTGCAGAAGCCAGCCCTTTACTTATTGTCGCAAAGGTCACACATATGTAAATAGGTCATACACGTGAGCCATAATGGTTTTGCCTTTCTTGTTTCCTCCTGAAATACGTATATATCGCACAGATTTTGTAACCATAAATCATTTGTAAGTTATACGTCGCGGGAGGGGTGTATGTGTGTGCGGGGGGGGGGGGGGGGGGGGGGGGGGGTCGGACCACGAACCAGACAGTGCTTATCGTGGGCGCTCATCTTGGCAACAGCCCCCAGCTGTAGTAGCCTCTCCATGTACTGCGTGTAGCACTAGAATGGAAGGACACTTGTCTTGTTCCCACACTTCAGGCGGCAAAACGCATTGGTTTGACAGGTAATCGGATCAGTGATGGATACATACAGACAGGATTGGCGACACGGAGGAAAACGCGATGCGTTTTCCTCAGTGTCGCTGTTCCTGTCTGTTGCCGCGTTGGTGACTCCCGTTTGATATTTTGCAGCCATCGCCGCCAGCGAGGTGGAAGACGTGAGGTCGGTGCTAGAGTACTACAGTCAGTTTCATGACCCCATCGCGGCCTTCAAGGAGAACCAGAGGAAATTGCAGGTATGTCTTGGTCTTGAGGTGCACGCTGCAGACCTCCTGTAAGATGCAGGGAAGCAGCCAAGAAAGAATGAGAAAAACAAGGACGATGTAGCCTACGCATTAACAGGTTCACTGCCGAGAAGAATTGAACACACCCCCCAACTGCAAGAGGCATAGAGCCTCATGAGCCCCCGCAGTTGCGGGGGCTCATGAGGCTCTATGCCTCTTGCTGCAACAACTTCGTATTCGTGTTCCTTTGACGGCTGGTTTATATCCTCATTTCATGTCGCATTGACCGGACCGCGACTTGATGTCTGCCCTCAGGAGGAGCAGGAGCGCATGGCGGAGGAGTACAAGAAGCAGGAGGAGAAGAAGCGGGCGTCAGGCTGGGGGCTGGGGTTCCACCGGCGCCGGTGATCCCCACCACCGTTAGTCCACACGGCATCAGGCACGGAGCAGTCGGTACACAGCCTTCTTCCTTTCGTCTAGCACCTGGCAGTCCACGCTCACGCTGACCATGCGAAACTTGTGTTGTAGGGTACACACGAAGCTATTGAATTTAGTGTGCGCATTAACTCATTCGCGGCAAGCCGCGTCCGGATGCGGCACGTCTCGAAAGAGTTAATGTCAGTTTCACTTGGATCAATGTAGCGCAGCTTATAATCCATGATAAAATTGCCGTGAGCGATCGGAACATCATGGACTTCTTGCGTACAGATGAATTCCTATTTTAAAGAAAATAAGCAGGACATAAGCTGTGTGTATCGGATGCCCCTGTCGCCTACATAATGCAAGCTTCCATGAGCCCTTTTATCATCATTGACCTGTGAAGTGAATACATGTGTACATTTGTAGAAAGCTTGATGTCAACTTTGAGCATTTTAGCGCGTTGTTAGTTTCACACTTTTTACCATATTCGTGAGTCTGTCTGATGGAATGTATCTTTATGACAGTAGTTGACCGTGAAGTATACATGTTTTGTGTGATCGTTATGATGATATCTCGTGCAGCGATGTTCGTTACGGTGTGAACATTGTAACCAAGGTTTGTTTGTGTATGATTCGCACCATGCAGTCTGTGTATTTTCAGACTGTAGAATGCGTGTATGTACTTCAAACGGGTGCGATTGTGTGTAGTTTTTGTGTTGGTAACTGTATATACCTTCCATAATTGCGAAACACGCTTAGTTTCATTTGAAAAGAAATAAATCGGTTTATTTACATCTTTTCACTTGCTGCTTTTTTAATTTTTATTTTGTATTCCATATGATGGTTTCGATGAAGTTCGCGCGCGTGTGCGTGTGTGTGTGTGTGTGTGTGTGTGTGTGCGTGTTATTCGATGTCCTTGTGCAGATGAACTGTGGTACACTTTACGCAATGGAGCATGTGCAACACCTCGTGCTAACTCCAGCAAGATCTGAACACTATGCCTTTTTGTGCTTGTCTACTTGTTCATACTTATGAACCGTGAAAATATAAAGAAAATGTAGCTCCTTTGCCCGGGACACAGCATACGACACCTGACTGTAGTTAGAAGGAACGATATCTTGCTGTTGAGTGTTTGGTTTCCTCAAGAGCTTTCGATCCTATGCCGGAGCTCTCATCCGGTTACACTGCCGTAGGCGTATTGAGCACTGGAGGCTTTTCACGACAAATTCTGCAAAATATGTTCCTTTAAACCCAGATAACCCGACGCACTACAGCAGGGGATGGATCAACCATGATAATTCAAGGGTAGTGCCGGATTAGCTAGGCGCCAAGCTAATCTGGCACAACCCTTGAATTATCATGGTCGATCCGTCTCCTGCAACTGGTACATACTCGTTATAGGTGACCCCTCCAAAATTTGAGAAATGCAGCCTTGAGTTGAAATGGGTTAACCCCTTTGTGCATGCAGTCACCAGGGGCAATGCTGTACGACACTCCCGCAGCTAGATGCAGGTCGTCTTGACCGGGAGTTGACTCATTCGAGATGTGCCGCATCCGGATACGCGGCATAAAGCCGCGTATCCGAATGGCGCACGTCTCGAATGGGTTAATACACACAAAAAACAATGTCCATGCTATTAGCCAACTGGAAGGTACATAGATCCTCATCAGCCTGCAGTGGTGAATGATCGATCAGCAATTAGCAGGGCAGAGCCGCGACACGTCTGTCCACAAGAGTGCGGCCACTGTTGACCTTACCGATCACACTGGTCGACATCCAACAAGTCGGAACCAAACCGCAGAAAGAAAAAAACAAACTAATAGGAAAGTTTTCTGTGGCATGTTTGACGATTTCTGATGAAATAAAACTAATAAGTCTTTGGATTGATTGATTGACCTATTGATCGATGTATTAATTATTTATCAATTCGGATCGGAGAGGGGGGCGGAAGTGGGGTGGGGGAGGGAGGGGCTGATACCGTCACGCATTCACGACAATTTATTTTGCGATTGGCAAATCCAAAACAAACAGTATTCACATTGCACGATGCAAACACTCGATGAATGAACAGAGAAGGTCTAAGAAAAGATCCTTATCTGGACTCTCACATTTCGCGACGACCCCTTCCTTCACGGATCACAAGGATGAAAGAATTGTACGAGAACTGGAAAAACCAACAACAAACAAACGCCAACACCAATCACGAATGACGCATACCGATTCAAGACCCTCCTCCCCCGCCCACCCCCATCGGATCGAGGTACTTAACCAGTCAGTTTAGTATTTTATGCTACACGCGCTTTAACACGACAGAATAATTTTAACGCGGACGAGACTACGTGGCAAGTCATATGTTTACCCAAATTTTGGAGGCGTCATCTAATGACTATGCACCAGTTGCAGGAGATGGATCGACTATGATAATTCAAGGGTAGTGCCAGATTAGCTTGGCGCCAATAGGCGCCAAGCTAATCTAGCACTACACTTGAATTATCATGGTCGACCCATCTCCTGCTGTAGGGCGTCAGGGCTGAATGGGTTAATAAATTGTGATGTAACTGTCTTCTCTAAGCGTGTTTCTTTCTTCGTTCGGTTATTTTCTGCATTTTACACGCTGGGCAGTCAACTTTTTGGTCCGGATTTTCTATCAATCAACCCCTAAAAACATGTACGCGGCACATGGCATTATTTTTTTGGTGAATAGTAACTTTTTACTGGCTGGACGTAGGCGGGATCGAGGGGGTGCGCACTTTACCAGCAAATGCCGTCCCGATGCACGAGACGTAGATCCTCATGTCCAAACGCCCACTGAGAGGGCTCAGGAGGATCATTGCCTCCTGTTGACGCAGTCTGCATCAGCGTTCTCAAAGAAGACTGTATCGTCGAACATGTGGTCTGCGATGGTACAAGCAGGTGACTTGGGCCATGCAAAGCCAGCCTTCAGTTAGGCCTCGTCTTGTCCCGCACCCGGGCTCTTCCGTCTGCAAGAGGCATTGGATTCTCGCGAACCCCTGCAGCCGCAGGGGCTCGCGAAAATCCAGTACCTCTTGCTGATTGCTGACGGAGGTCGTCACGACGTACATCCTCAGTTTGAGGGAGCCAGGCATGTGACTGTTGCGTACAGGTGGTCGTGTTGTCAGGCGACACACACCTGCTAACACCTGTTGCACACAAAAAGTCAAGTCTCGCCAAGGTGAAAGGCAACATTCGCAGCCAAATATGGCCTTGACTCCGTCAAACTAAAAAAAAAGAAGTCTCTGTTAGTGTTTTTGTCTTCTTCCCTCAAGATTGACTGATTGGTTGATCGATTGATTGATTGATTGATTGATTGATTGATTGATTGACCTACTTACTCTACATTCGGCAGTGCAGGCTTGTTACCAAAGCTATTGGATGTATGTTTGTATTCCCACCCACCCACCCCACTTTTCTCCTTTTTCTTCATCATTTTTGTTCAGCTGGATTTTCTGTGTAGAAAGTGTCACCACATTCTTTACAACATTCTTTGAAATTTTTAAATAAACGACAACATTCTGAGCGGAGCCAAGTACCTTGCTTTGTGTCCATTTCTCAATTTTAAAAAAAAGTCCATCTCCGATCCCTTATGACCCATATCAACGGAAATATCAGTTGTCTGTTCGATGAGAATGGAGCCAACACGCAGAATTCAAGACATCGTGACCTGGGAGGCGCGCATGTCATCTCAGTCCCTCGTGGCTGTTTGAAGAGAGGAGGGGAGAAGAGGGACTGAACCCCCCTTACAGCTTTGTATTCTGCTGCGGTTATGTGAATGGGGGCAACTACACACACACACACACACACACACACACACACACACACACACACACACACACACACACACACACACACACCACACACACACACACACACACACACACACACACACACACACACACACACACACTGACACACACACAGCACTCGAAAAGACTGAGGTTGGAGAGAGAAAGACGGCGACAATAACAGAAAGAGAGAGGTGCATTCAATCAATACACACAAGCCGCCAGAGACATTGCTCTAGAGACCTGAACGCCATTTAACGAACCCGTCGTAGGAACACCTTAGTAAATGGACCCGATTCTTTGCCAACAAAGGCATCGATCCTCATGTGTCCCTACAGTATGCGGGCTGAAATGGCTGACGGGGATCTGTGCCTATTACAGATAAAACGCTGTTCGCTGTTGGCCGTTGAGAAAAAGAGGCAAGCCGTAGAGGGGCGTAACAAGAGATAAATTTGCTTGGCCGTCCCTGTGTGACTTTCCCATGGCATTGCCCACACCAAAAATGCAACAGTGCATCTCTAGCACACCGAGACTGCACCGCCGACGCCTTACCTCCCTTGTTGTAGGCTTTTGGCGACAGCAAAGGACATTACGTCTCAGTTACACAATACAATAGACAGATGGTCATTGAATTGCATTAGTGCAACCCATGACAATGTCATGCTATCAGAAACGAGGGAAGCCGTGAGGATTAACTGCGATCACAGAGGTCAATTGACGTAAGCCGCCCTGTCAGTACGTACCTTTAGACCCGAGATGGAGTTGCGTACCTTTGTGAGTGCTCAAACTGTGTGCAGAGTTGCCTACTGATGTTTAGAAATGCAGATGAAAGGAATGTGGTGTTCATGGCTTCTCGGGGACTACTGAATATACTATACACATGTGAGTCTGAGTCGAAACTGATAATCGTTCTTTGAGACAAACAGACGCTGGTTGAGCTCAAGGCATATGTGATTAACACATTTAACCCGGCAAGGCCGCATTTCCCAAATTTTCGGGGTGTCACCTGACGACTATGGACTAGATGCAGGAGATGGATCGACCATGATAATTCAAGGGTAGTGCCAGATTAGCTTGGCGCCTGATGGCGCCAAGCTAATCTGGCACTACCCTTGAATTATCATGGTCGATCCATCTCCTGATATAGTAAGTGCGCCAGTAATTGGGTTAACAAAACTGCCTTTTGAGACAAACATCAAGCTGGCTGTGAAAGAATAATGAAAGAATAATGGCATAAAATGTATTATTTATTTGGCTTTAATGTGGATCCCATGAACTACACGGAACCGGAAACACTCCTGCGTATACGAATGGACATGCGCGGAATTGCTATCAGTAACAAGATACAAATACATGATTGTGCATCTCCCAGAGGTGCCTTTCTTTACCACATATTTGTCAGCTCTGCTCGGCACTGCAATGTAAATACAATTGGTGAAACGAGAAGGGATGTTAATGGCTGACTAAGGCCGGTCGTTTTTCGATAGCGGAGATACTGAATTCCAACATATAATAATAATAATAATAATAATAATAATAATAATAATAATAATAATAATAACGATAAAATAAAACATAATTCTGTTTTGTCTTAATATGTATTCCAGATAGGCAGGTTTTACACCTTTAGCAACACGTACATGTAATGTATTGATTGATGTGAAACGCTATTATCTATAGTGTGACCATGCGCAGATGCTGCACTTCCGGTCTGTAAGGTAGACAACACTGCACTGTTTTTCTTTCTTTTTTTTTCAGCAGAGGAACAAGGTTAACATCTATTTAATTTACTTCAGTAGTCATATGCATGTAGTTTACTCAAAACACAAAATATTGCGGAAATTATGTGAATTTAACTCATTTGGTTCTGACACGCCACAACAACATATCAACATAATATCGATCGACCATGATAGTTCAAGGATGATGCTGGAATAGCTTGGCACCTTTAGGCGCCAAGCTGTTCCAGCACCACCCTTGAACTATCATGGTCGACTTGTCAGTCTCCTCAACTGTGACGTGCTCTTCAGAAAACGACTGACTCCAAAAATTTCAGATACATTCGACGTTAAGGCTCAGCAGTGTGTTAATAATTTAGCTTCGGCAGCCGTACTACGGATTTGAGGTGATCGTCTGAGAAGAAGAAATACTTAATTCAACTTCGTACAAAACAACTGTTCTATACCGCCATGACAGACTGGTGTTCCTCAGTGTTGTGAGCTAATTGTACAGGTAAATGAATGCACTGAAGCCGAGAGGGGGGCGGCAGGCGTTTCTTTCCAATCCTTGTCTAGTGCAAGCTTCAGCTTTCACTTTGGAATTCTCTGTAGAGATTGCCAAGACTTGCAGTGAACCAATATACACGCAAAGATCTGTTGCCAACAACCGACGAGGACCTTGATGCTTGCTGCTCTTCGGACCGGCCAAGTTGGCCGCCTGACATTGGCCCTCATTCGCCGCCCTAGGACTTCATTACTGGGGTAAGTACGATGAAATAGTTAACCACTTCACCGCTGGGACTGACACGGCGACCTGTCACACACCTATGCAAAGGAAATAGATCCTCATGACCGCTGTCGTGGAGGGGGGGTGGGGGGTGGGGGGGGGGGCATGTGTCTTGCAATTGAGTGTGTGAAGTTCGCCGTGTCCCAGTCCCAACGTATGTGTTTTGATGGTCTGCGTTTTGTTTAACTCATTGTACCCCAAGACCGAAATCCCCAAATTTTGCCGTTGTCCTCTGACGACTGCAGTGCAGAGCAGGACACAGATCGACCATGATATTTCAAGGGTGACGCCAGAATAGCTTGGCGCCCATGGGCGCCAAGCTATTCTGGCATCACCCTTGAACTATCATGGTCGATCTATCTATCTTTGGTGTGTCTGGCGTAGAATGAGTTAACCCGTTCACTGCCAGTCGACGCAGATTGTGCTTCTAAAAATCTTTGTTAAATTGGAACCCAGTGAGCGTCAGACGTTCAACGAACGAGCGTACCTTCGTACGGACACAAAGTGGTCTCAGTAGGAGACACAGATCCTCACGAGCAACTGCGGGGGGTCATGAAGATCTGACTCTTGCGGCAGTGAAGGAGTTTAAAAGGCATTCACCTGGTGGTGGTCAGTATGGCTAGTCAGTCCGATGAAAGGCATGCGGACCTGCTGTAATGCCTCATATACCTCTTTATGGTTAAAATAAATTTCTGGATGATTGTGCAAGATGCTTATCCGGGGGAAAAAAAAAAAGACGGGCTTGTCCAGCAGCATGTCCGTTGAAAGTCCTGGTAAAGCAAAGTGGCACAATTGCAGTGCGCCTGCATTCATCAGTGTTCAGGTCGTGCTCCATAGGCAATAGCTGTCCCTGCCCTCCTCCCCCCCCCCCTCCCCCCCCCCATAACCCGCCTGTTCGGGCCGTCCATTATCAATCCGGTGCCGTGGACGTTAAACACTTTACTAACCATTGTGCAAGAGGGGATATAAGTTGGTGACCCTCGTTGGGTTGGGTGGGGGGTGGGGGGTGGGAAACGGGAGGTCGGACTGATGGCAAGGGGTGGGTGTGGGGTCATCGGGCCGCCGTTGGTCATCGGTCGGTCATCGCTAAGGTCATCGGGCCGCCGTTGGTCCGCGCACAGCCGTGCGCGGGCCAACGGAGCCTGACGTCGGCCCGTCGACCTTTTGCGCATTGTGATGTTCCCAGTAAACAAAAGACCCTCGTGTGAACGTCGGCCCAAGAACCTCTTGCTTACTGGGTAGTTCTCGGCCTCTCAGTGAGGGTCTCTTGTTTTATCGGTCGAGTATAAACAGAGACGACTACCACACAATGACCAGAGAGCAGCAAGTCGTCCTGATCAGACTGCGTACCGGCCACAACAGACTGAACGCTCACATGAACAGAAAGCTGAAGCTGGCGCCATCACCAACCTGCGCCTGTGGTCAGGAAGACCAAACAGCGGAACATATTCTCCAGAGATGCCCCCTACTGGACGATAAAAGAAAAGAAGTGTGGCCATCGCCAACTCCACTGCAGACCAAACTCTACGGCAGTCGAGAAGACCTGGAGAAAACGACGTCATTCATCACCGGTGCTGGTCTGACCGTATAGCCCACTGCGAACGACAAGAAGAAGATCGGTCGAGTATTAACTGGTACTAGTAGGTTCGGAGGTTTCATTTCATGGCCACTTAGCAGTGAAGGGGTCAAAGTACGACGGCTACTTCAGAGAAAGCTACCTCGGTAGCCTGTCTATTTAGAGTTAAATGCCGCGTGTTTAACCACCTTAACGTTTAGGCCGCCACCTGTCTTATGTGGTCAAAAGTTGTGCGTTTCCCTCCCCAATTTCTTCATTTTACTTAACTCATTTTACCCCAGACACACGACAGCTAAGAAAAAGGATCGTCCATGGCAGTTCAAGGGTGATGCCAGAATAGCTTGGCGCCCATGGGCGCCAAGCTATTCTGGCATCACCCTTGAACTGTCATGGTCGATCTGTGTCCTGCACTGCAATGCAGTCTTCAGATGACAACGGCCAAAAAAAAAAAAAATAATAAAAAAAAAAAAATAAGGATTTCGGTGTTGGGGTGGAATGAGTTAACCCGTTCACTGTCGAGAAAAGCTGAACGCCACCCAGCTGCAAGAGATATAGAACCGCATGAGCCCCCCCCCCCTCCCCCCCCTCCCCCCAGTTCCGGGGGCTCATGAGGATATGTACGTCTTGCATAAACCACTCTGTGTCTACTTTCTTTTGACGACTGGGGATCTGCTGAATTTGACAATGACACACAGTCTGCAAGAGATATAGAACCGCATGAGCCCCCCCCCCTCCCTCCCCCCCTCCCCCCAGTTCCGGGGGCTCATGAGGATATGTACGTCTTGCATAAACCACTCTGTGTCTACTTTCTTTTGACGACTGGGGATCTGCTGAATTTGACAATGACACACAGTCTGCAAGAGATATAGAACCGCATGAGCCCCCCCCTCCCTCCCCCCTCCCCCCAGTTCCGGGGGCTCATGAGGATATGTACGTCTTGCATAAACCACTCTGTGTCTACTTTCTTTTGACGACTGGGGATCTGCTGAATTTGACAATGACACACAGTCTGCAAGAGATATAGAACCGCATGAGCCCCCCCTCCCTCCCCCCCCTCCCCCCAGTTCCGGGGGCTCATGAGGATATGTACGTCTTGCATAAACCACTCTGTGTCTACTTTCTTTTGACGACTGGGGATCTGCTGAATTTGACAATGACACACAGTCTGCAAGAGATATAGAACCGCATGAGCCCCCCCTCCCTCCCCCCCTCCCCCCAGTTCCGGGGGCTCATGAGGATATGTACGTCTTGCATAAACCACTCTGTGTCTACTTTCTTTTGACGACTGGGGATCTGCTGAATTTGACAATGACACACAGTCTGCAAGAGATATAGAACCGCATGAGCCCCCCCTCCCTCCCCCCTCCCCCCAGTTCCGGGGGCTCATGAGGATATGTACGTCTTGCATAAACCACTCTGTGTCTACTTTCTTTTGACGACTGGGGATCTGCTGAATTTGACAATGACTTGATAACAACACAGTCTGCGCCCACCGGACTGAAAGGGTTAACTCATCCTACCCCAACTCCGAAATCCCCAAATGTTGCCGTTGTCCTCTGAAGACTGCGATCTAGTGCAGGACACAGATCGACCATGATAGTTCAAGGGTGATGCCAGAATAGCTTGGCGCCCATAGGCGCCAAGCTATTCTGGCATCACCCTTGAACTATCATGATCGATCCTTATCTTGCTGTTTTGTGTCTGGGGTAGAATGAGTTAATCCATTCAGTTATGGCAGACTGTCTAAGGATATGGATCGACCACGATAGTTCAAGGGTGGTGCTAGTGCAAGGGTGGTGCCGAAATTGCTTGGCGCGTCCAGTGACGCCGAATTATTCCAGCAAGCACCATCCTGGAACAATTGATGCTGATGGTGATGATGATGATGATGATGATGATGATGATTATCATCATCATTATCATTATCATCATGATGTGGTAACACCAAAGCTGAGATATAAATGAACTTTACCACAGCCCATTGAAATATGCCGGCCGTATTGGTTTGCATGTGGCAATTGTTTTCAATGAAAACACTACAGAAACGCGAACCGTGTTTAAAGCTGGGAACTTTTTTGTCGTTTTTTTTTTTAGACCCCCTCCGCCTCCCCTCCCCCAAACACACACCCAGCCACCCACACACCTTCCCTTACTGTTTCTCACACCCTATTCTCCATTATTCTTCCCTGTTACCCTAGTTTCTGACAGAGGAAAGGAGATGCATGATTGTCCTGGCCGATTTTGCATTCAGCAAACATTGATTCTCTAAATATCATAAAAGGCTTTGCTTTGTGCAGCTATGGATTTGCCTGCACTCCGGCCGCCAGGGCTATCATATCTTATTACAAGAACAGCAACGATGCAGGGAGGGGGTGGGGTGGGGGTGGGATGGTGGGGGGGCGGGGGGGCGGGGGGTGTTTGAGAGGAGGGGGGGGGGGTAGTGGAGACGTTGAGGTTTAACATGAGGATGTACAAATGGGGGCGGGTCAGTGAAGTGAGGGGTGACTGTTTCATTTCGCTTCCGGCATCCACTGACTCTGGCAATGAAACGACCACAGGTAGCTCCTGATTGGCTCTTCATCTTGATGTACTATTGCTTAAAGTAAATTTGACTAGTTCAAGGGTGGTGCCAGAATTGCTTGGCGTCTTAGGCGCCAAGCTATTCTGGCACCATCCTTCAACTAAAATGGTTGATCTATCTTGTAATATGTATTGTGCCTTCATAGGACAATAAAACGTTTTGACACCCCTCAAACAAAAAACAAAACAAAACAAAACAAAAAAAAACAGTCTCAGGATCTGATGGGTTAAAGTAGCATGACGATGTCATCTCAATACAATTACAGCACAGGTGTGTGTGTGTGCGTGTGTGTGTGTGTGTGTGTGTGTATGTGTGTGTGTATGTGTGTGTGTGTGCCGGTGTGTGTGTGTGTGCGTGTGCGTGTGCGTGAGCGCTTGCGTACGTACGTAGTTGCGTGTGTGTATGTGCGTGCGTGCGTACGTGCGTGCGTGCGTGCTTGTGCGTGTTTGTGTGAGGGTGGGGGGGTGGGGGTGGGGTGCTAATGATTGTAGCTGTTTCACTACCAACGCCATTTGGGGTTGATGGATGGACCTGGTGGCACAATAGTACGCGGTGATTAGCATGGCTACTGCCGGAAAGCGAGCATCACCCAGGAGCTATCGCGATCGCTCGGTCAACAGCGTCTTATAGGACCACTAGTGCTTTGCAGGCGATTTTTCCGCAACGCCAATAAATCGCTTACCTGTTTACGTTTGCCTGTTGACGTGAAAGATCTACACATTTTGACACAACCAAAACTGACTTGCTGTGGAGGCGCTGAATTAACCAGTAAGCAAGCCACCTTCGGACCGACGTCGGCCCGAGGACCTTTGTCCTGCTGTGTAGAGGACTACCATTCCGACTTGGCTGTTATCCTGGCTCCCCCTGGGTGACAGATTGATTGATTGTACATTGCTTAACGTCCCGACAGCAACAAGGCTTTCTCAGGACGTGCCTGCACTGCTTGTGAAAAAAAACAACCAACTAAACAGAACATTGAATGTATGTCGCCAGCCGGTCAAACACATTAAATAAACCTAACACATGGGGCCTAAATAAAGCTAAGACCATTTAGCAACACACATCCAATATCAAGAGCTACAGGCAGTGCAGACAGTAGGGAGAGTTTAAAAAAGGCAAATACAGGTGAATGGACCTCGGGTAGACAGAAACACATGCCCCAGAATAGAGAGAAAACCCCACCCTGTGGGGCTGACCAGGGTGACCCTGAGAACTAAAAAATACTTAACCCCACCCAAGTCCCCCAGGGCAGACCCGGGTGGGGTCCTGGGTGACAGCAGTCTGAATTACTTTTGCACAGTCTTTGAAATCCACGCGAAGGAAGCAGCCTGCCCTCCAGTCACATCCATTAGCAAGAGATACTCACAAACCAGATAGGTGAGGCTAGCGCTGGCAGAATTGTACAACAAACCAAGGGGAATTACTCAGCGCTGGACAACAGTTAGATCCCCTGCCCCCGCCTATCAGGCACCCAATCGCCAGCCCACAGAGAAATACGCAGGTATAGAATAAGACGATCATTTGCATCTTCAAATAAGATGCATCAGGTCTCTTATTTAACCCATGTCTTTCTCCGGAACTTAGGAAGTAG
The DNA here is from genome assembly GCA_036245525.1 of Semisulcospira habei. Lineage (NCBI taxonomy): Eukaryota > Metazoa > Mollusca > Gastropoda > Semisulcospiridae > Semisulcospira > Semisulcospira habei. Next base: position 153,562,543 of record BTPG01000004.1, read on the forward strand.
GCAGGGGAAACATACATACACAAACACGAAGGTGCATTACTATATGTGGTCGGGTAAATACCCTGTATTCCCACAGTAGATGCACAGAACATTACACAACAATGTAACGATACAAATTTGCCTCGAGTTATACTGAGATACTCACAAACCAGATAGGTGAGGCTAGCGCTGGCAGAATTGTACAACAAACCAAGGGGAATTACTCAGCGCTGGACAACAGTTAGATCCCCTGCCCCCGGAGAAAGACATGGGTTATATAAGAGACCTGATGCATCTTATCTGAAGATGCAAATGATCGTCTTATTCTATACCTGCGTATTTCTCTGTGGGCTGGCGATTGGGTGCCTGATAGGCGGGGGCAGGGGATCTAACTGTTGTCCAGCGCTGAGTAATTCCCCTTGGTTTGTTGTACATTAGCAAGAGGCATACATTCTCATGAACTTCTGCAGGCTGCACGGGCTCAATGATAGTCTACGCCTCTTGCTGGCAAAGACCTGGGCTTTTTTGCATCCTCAGATTACGGGCCGGAATTCCTCCTGGTTTACGCGATCTGACCATCGCGTGACGCCCAGGATGGTCGCCTAATCAGGCGTGCAGATAGCTGGCGACAGCGCAGCTATCTAGCACAGCCCTTGAATTATCATGTCGATCCATCTCCTGAAACTGGTGCACAGTCATTAGATCACGACTCCAAAATTTGGGAAATACGTGCGTCGGGCTGAATGAGTTAAAAACGAAGGGAAAATATGATCTGTCAAAACTCTTGCTAGGTGTAGTACACACTGGGTGTCCCTCGATTAGCTACCGCTAGTCAGCCATAGCGAATCGAGACTGAGAGACCACCAGAGTACAGACAACCACTTCGTTTTTTTCCAGCCAGAAAACTGTAGTACTCAAACATGTTTCTTTTCCATGTCACAAGTTTGAAAGAGTTTTAATGTGTACAGACTGAATGAGACAAACAGATCCGGCCTAAACTGAACGCTGTTTGGCGTTGTCTTATTTGCCTTTGTATTATATCTTACGGAAAATTCCCAGTTCCAAGCATTTGAAGAATGCCTTTATCGCACGAATACTCCTTGGGCCAGAAATATCTCTTGAAGTCAAAGGCACCAATGTTGCTGGATTGGCCGTGTTTACTTTCAAAACTTATCATTGTCTTTCTTTGGCGCGCTGTCGGTAAAATCGATGAAGAAAAACAGCTTTAGAGAAACGAGCGGACAACGGGGAGTTTTGTTTGCGTTTAATCACGTGAGTCATATAGTGTGCCGGATGAACAGTTTAAGTGTCTGAAACTCTAGCGTATTTAACCTTGCCACTTCTCTGCTGAGGCAAAGTGAACGCCACGAAACTGCAAGAGGCACAGAACCTCATAGGCCCCTGCCCATAAGGTTTTCAGCCTCTTACTCGCCCTGTTTTGTGTCCATGTTCTCTGGGCGTGTCAGGCCAATTTTTCGGTGCAATAATTTACTGAATACTATCGGAAACACGGCTTGCGGCCACTGGCAGTGAAAGGGGTTAACCCCTTTTAGCTCGGACGCATTACACCAGGAGATGGATCGACCAGAATAAATTCACAGGTAGTGCCAGATTAGCTTGGCGCTTGACGACGCCAAGCTAATCTGGTAGTACCCTTAAATTATCATGGTCGGTCCATGTCCTGTAACTGGTACACAGGCGTTACCTGCCGACTTCAAAAGGTGAGAAATGCTCGTCGTGTTAACTCATTCGCGGCCAGCCGCATCCGGATGCGCGGCATAAGCCGCGCATCCGGATGCGGCTGGCCGCGAATGAGTTAAATGGGTTAAGGTAATGTTGCCTCGCGCGGACAGATCTCGCATAAAAGTTTGTCTGTTAAGTGCTATGGTATATTTCTGTTCATTCGACTCTATTTGGTTTTTGCGATTTATTTAACCGTGAAACGCGGCGAGCAAACAATACAAACCCAGGCTAGAATTCTAAACTGCACCTTGAGCACATACTTTTATGCCGCTCATGACGAAAACAAATACCATCGTCGGTCGCATAGTCAGAGATTTCAAACCCAATGTTTCAATAGTTTTTTTGTTGTTTTTTTTCAATGTTTTATTGACGAAATACATCCGTTCTCGTGACTCCGGATAAGAACGGTGTCGTCCGGCATTGGTTTTCCATTGATGGCATGCATTCCACTCTATCAATAACAAACAAACAAAAATCCTGTCATCTGTGAATCCTGTATTTAAATTTTTTTTAAAGTTATTAATTGCATGATCGCAGACTGTGATCTATGCTATTTTTTTAATTTTCCTGATGGCACTGTTTTCTTTTTTAAATTTTATTTTACTTATTATCATTTTATCGCTGTCAGCATGTGTTACATTCATGTTGAAATTGGACAGCAGCTCTGTGGCGATGCCTTGTGTGTGGGCTGAATGGTATTTTCAAGAACTGTATATGCTGGAATATTTGTTGAATATCGATTTTGAAAGAGAAAAGTCAGCTGTGTGCTGATCTGAGATTTTGGACATACGGCTTGAAGCCGTCAGGTCCAGAATCACAGACCAGCACACAAGTTGACGTCTACCGATGCAGCAGCGCACATGCATTGGTGTGACGACTTTTATGCAGGGGGTAACAGCGCGTAATGCCCTAGACTGACATGCTGTTTGCTTGTGGTCTCAAGGGCGCTGGCAACGGGCCAGGGTCACTTCCATAGCGAGCACATCCCATCTTGCAAGAGGCACAGATCCACACGCGCCCCCGTAGTCTGTGGGGGCTCGTGTGGAACTTACTGCGCCTCTTGCTGGTCTCATTTACGTGGGTTTTTATTTTCAGGCGTAGGAGGTCAAAGGGCGTTGAATTTTTGTGTTGTGTTGTGTGTCTAAGCAGTCCAGACACCAACGGTTTCGCATCGCTCAGTCTCTTGAGATGTAGATCTATCAAAAGCGCGAAAGATGGTCAGCTTGTGGATAGTTTCACTGATCAGTCATATGGAGTTGCAATGGAAACAGTCTACACTGACATGCATTTCAATACAGACATTCCTATGACGTCATGGGCATCCTTTTCAATTCGTTCCACTGCGTCTCATCCTAATAAGTCCCTTCTATAAATAGAAGGGTCCTAAAACATCGCTGTAAAGAGTAGGACAAAAACAATCTGATGAAGAAAAACTGTTTATTTACTTATTTATTTCTTTATTTTTATTTTTGGGGGTGGGGAAGGGGGATGCAGGGAAATTCGTTAGCGATGCCTGGTTACAATCCTGAAGTCAGACATTAGTTTAGTTAAACCCTAGCGAGTCGAGAAACGTTCTTTCACTCAGGTGATAAATAATGCGGTTTACTCACACACTTGAACTCTGCATTCAGTTTTAAATACATGTAGTAGGTTACTGGCTAGGGAACCAATGACCCGTAGAGACAGCTGATCTTGTGTACACACATAGTTAAAATAGTTGTGCGGGTTTCGTTTGCGACGAAAGACTCCCAACAACAAACGAGAACGAAAGCACGGCAAAGTCAGAACCAGCAAATAAGCATAGACAACACTCCAAACATCTACTAAGAGGTATAGAACCGGGCTCTTGAGGATCTATGCCTCTTGGAGATGTTAGTTTGGAGTGTTGTCTATGCTTATGGAACAAGCTGGTTATTATCAACCGCGAGTGGCTCTCCTCTTTCGCTGTCGGTAGTCGTTCGTTTCAAACGAAACCTCGCTCATTGCCGTGGCTTGAAAATGACGGTTCTGGACAAAGTCTGGTGCTTGTTTGCAGTTCAAAGAGCCAGCTTTGCCAACCGATCATCTAGCAGATACTGTGGGAAAAGTAATTTCTTCCATTCGTCCTGAGACTGATAGGGTCTGGGCGGGGTAGTGTGTGTCCACTGTTACTTTGCTGGTGCAGGCACTGTCAAGCGACTATATCATCCAGAGCGGCATAGGTGCTCATGAGTCACTGCAGGGCGCAGGGGCTCATGAACATCTATGCCTCTTGCCGAAATAAATATCGGCCTAATTTTCATCAATATTTCTTAGGTCGAGGAGGTTACAAAAGTTTCTGTCAACGGCTGTTGTTGGTGCAAGCAATTTACTGGCCCAACACCGTTGTCTGCCCGCTGCAACCTGGCAAACAAGGGAAGCAATCCAGGCAGGCCTTGTGTCAACGGGGAGACAATAGACCCTCACAGCTCGGCCAGCACATTTTGCGCTCCTGCACTGGCCAGTTACATCAGGCCCCATGTCGCCTTTCGCTGTTGCGTAGGACCAGTTGAATGCTATCCCTCAATTCAAAGACATCAAAGTTTTTGAGTTTGTAGTTGGGAAAGAAAGAAAGACAGAAATAAAGAAAGAGGCGAATTCCAGCTCTTGTCCCAGTATATGGTCCTGGGGCTCACGAGGACCGCAGTGGGCCTGCGCACAGCTGTGCGCAGGCCCACTGCGGCCCTCGTGGGCCCGAAGACATTTTGCTTCTGGGGTTACAACTGGAAACCGACAGATCCGAGTGCGCAATTTAAATTCTTTGTATGCGACGAGTTGTGTGCAAAATGGTTATGCGTTTTTCAGAATGCGTTCACAATAAATCAAACCAATCCCTCGATCCACTCACTCGATCGTTTACTCAGTTTAATCAATCGATCAGTTAAGCAAGCAAGCAAACAGTCAATCAAATCTGTTAGTCAGTCAGTCAGTGCGTCCGTCCATCCATCCATCCGTCGTTCGCCTGTCCCGCGTCCATCCATCCATCCATCCATCCATCCATCCATCCATCCATCCATCCATCCATCCATGCGTTCAAAATTTTCGGACAATAGAAAAGAAATTACAAACTTATTCATGCGTGTCTATTTCGTTTAACTCTTTGGCTGTCAGGGGCGCTTTTTGTCGTCATGATTAATTCTGTGACGAAAAGCCGGGTCTACCGACAACCAAAGGTTTAACATTTCCAGCACATTCCTTCCGCAATCATTCTCATATTGACAGGCAATTTAAGCTGCTAGCCCTGAACAACACAAACTAATCGTCGTAATAAAGACTACCCACGATTCTATTCCACCTCACTGATTCTTCGACGGCCTTAAGGTCCAAAATCACAGACAAGCACACGTTTCGATTCAGTTGTAATTCTCTTTCGTCGAACGCAGTCACGGTGAGAGAATCGTAGCTCCTCGACCATTGACCTTCGTGTGTCACGGACGCATGACGACTGCAAAAACAAACAAAAAAAACAACAACAAAAAACAAACAATATATATATATATATATATATATATATATATATATATATTGTTTGTTTTTTGTATATATATCCAGACCATAAAAGGTGACTGCCAAGCGCGCGGAATGCAGAATATCCCAACAAAGAAAGAAACACGCTTAGAAAGAAACAGTTACAACACTATTCATTAATATTTAAGGTTAAACCCGCCAATCCCAACCCCTCCACCCCCCCTCCTCCTTTTTTTTTTTTTTTTTTTTTTTTCTTCTTCAAAATAGTCTTAAAACAAGTATGCCGTTTATCTGTCCGTGAAGACGCCTCAACTGAAATCAAACCTCATGCTGGCTACATTTGCCTTTGTGCTTATCAACCATTGTGCTGGTCTGTGTAGGCTGGACCTTACTCCTTGATCCGTAATGTCCAAAATCACAGACCAGTACGAATGCGTGGAGTTTTTTAGTGTTCGGACGCTTCGGCCACTATTTCCGTCTCACCCATGCTTCACGCATCGATGCATCCACGTCACAAATGCAAATTATTCTTGTTCCGGAGTTGTCATGCAGGGCAGTAACATGCAAGCACAGTTTAACCCCTTTATCTCCGAGGCACTTCAGCAGGAGTTGGATCGATTATGCAAGGGTAGTGCCAGATTAGCCAGGCACCTGATGGCGCCAGGCTAATCTGGCACTACCCTTAAATTATCATGGTTTAATTCATTAAGCACCGACGCACTATGATAGTTCATGGGTAGTGCCAGATTAACTGCTATCTGGCAGTACCTTGAATTATCATGGTCGATCCATTCCCTGCAACTGGCACATAGTCGTTAGGTGACACCTCCAAAATTTGGGAAATGCGGCCGTGGGGTTAAAGGGGTTAAGAGACCAGAAAGCAGTGGCTCCTCGGGCTTACGTCCGTCGTAGTTGGCCGGCGCACACGGCTGACAACGCGGCCCTGTGACATTTCGTCCACTGTGGAGACACAAGTGTAGAAGACATGTGTATGTATAGAAGTCGACTTAGTGTATTGTGTACAGTGAGCGTACCCCAAGATTCGCTGTATGTGAGAACACCGGGCCACTGGTGTACGGCCGGCAGACGTCGATCGGACTGAGGACTTTTAGCTCACTGGAGGGACCCACTCGACGACAGGACAGTAAGCTTATTGCCGGCATGGCGGCGGCCTTGTGAGCCATAGACTTCCACGACTTCGATGTCTGCGACTATAATGGTGTGAGCCACTGTACCCCGATACAAGTTTTGTGTGTGTGAGGGAGATTTGTTGGGACACCGGCTCACAGTCACAGACATCTTATGGCGCACAGCGTCATCGGGCCGACGTCGGCCGGCGGCTCGAATCGGCCCGAGTACCATCGCCCACTGGGATTCCATTGATCTGATTTTCGCCGCCAGCCACTGGTCTTTAAAAGACATCCTGCAACTCTGTTTCATGGAGCCTCACGTTTAATCCCCGATCACCACGTCTACATGAGGATGTAAAGGAAGACAGTCTCTGAGAGCAAGGGGAATAGATTCTCAAGTGCCCGTGCTTTCGCACGGGCACTTGATAATCTATCCCCCTTGCAGAAGAAAGGTTGTTGTGGCTGACAGGAGGTTACATGCCTATATCGCCCGCTGTACGGTAAGGATTGTCTCACAGAGGTTCCAACCTCCGGTTACAGAGCCAGACGTCTATAGTCAGTGGGTGTAGATCATTTCATAAGGCGGTCTGGTCTGGCAGTGGGTCTTGTGGAATCGCTGTGATATTTGCACGCATTGCTTGTTTCAACCAGACTATCAGCGGAACGCTGAACAGGACAATTTTGTGACATCTCCGTGCGATTTTCTTTCTGTTGTTTGCGCGGCGTTAACGCAATCAGTCTGCTACACGCTTGACTGGACACTGACGCGCCTTGGGTCCGCGAAAGTGGATCTTCGGATCTGCAACAGTGCAACTAGCATTTGCATACTGGATTCAACGGCCTGTCCAAAATGCAAAAACAGCTGAACTTTGGTCAGAGTAGAGTAAACAGTGTCTAGACGCTATACTGTGCTTTCATAGTTTTTAAAAAAATCTTCATCTTGTATTCATTTTACAAGAAGCTTAATCGGTGTTAGTAATTTCTCTCTTCAAGACAAAATAATTTAAGGTAAGAAGTTTTCCACCTTCTTGTTTGTGTTCAGCTAATAATTCTTGTATCAGGCATTGATGTGCGTATAGAATGTATGAATTTATGAATGTATGAGCAGATTTAATGTTGTTTTTAGAGCGCTTCGCACTGTTTCCATGGCTGCGTTAAATGTGTCGGAGAAACATGTATTGAAACAGTCACTGAACTACATTAATGAATTTGACATTTCTCAACTCAGACAATGTTTCGGGCTGGTCTGTATTGAGAAAAATGCTGATTCATCTAAACCAAGGAGGCGAAAATACCCGCTGCACGAGCGAGATCAAAGACCCTCAGACCAGGGCCTGTTGTATGAGTGAGCACATTCCTGTGCCAACAACTAAGCAGCCCAGGGATGAGGGAGTATAGTCCTGCGCCGCCAGCCACGACTGAAGCAGACCAGGACCAGTTGCATGAGTGAGCTTAGTCCTGCGCCAGCCACTAAGCAAGACTTACTTACTTACGCCTGTCACCCCTACCCGGGTATAGGCCGTCGACGAGAGACCTCCAGCAACTCCTGTCCTGTGCTTCTCCTTCAATTCTACTCCAGGTGGTTCCCAGTCTCTTGATGTCTGCTTGGAGGTCTCGACGCCAGCACTAAGCAAGACGCTTCGCTAGATATTCCTGCACCAGCTTAGTCCTGCGCCTTGCTTAGTGGCTGGCGCAGGACTAAGCTCACTCATGCAACTGACTCCAGTGCCATTTGTCCAGTCGTCCTTTGCAAATTTCGCTACGTAATTGTGCTTCTGCGTGCTGTGTATGTCTTGATGAGGACGCGACCGACACCGGATATTGTCCTCCCAGACATACTCCCAAACCACTCAGACCTCTCGCGTCACTGGAAGTAGTGATGATGGTCTTTCGTGAGACAAGCTTTCCAGTTGTAGGTAGTATGCGAATGGCCGGCCCGCCTGCCTGCTCTGCACGAGGAAGAGATTTAACTCTTTCGCTGCCGGTGATCATGGATTTCGCGTCCGAAACGACAGCACGCGGACCGGCATTCGCGTCAAGAACATAGATTTAAATGGGACAGAAAGCATGATAACATGGGACTAACAAGAGACGTAAATCGTCATGAGCCCCCGCGACTAGTCTCTTGTAGATGGGTATCGTTGTCCTTGTCCCGGCAGTTACTAGGTTAAATGGGCCGATTCCTTGCCTGCAAGACTGACTGATCAGTTCGGGTCTAACGTCCACGGCACCGGAGCGATAATGGACGGCCGGGTTGAGAGAGAGAGAGAGAGAGAGAGAGAGAGAGAGAGAGAGAGAGAGAGAGAGAGAGAGAGAGAGAGAGAGAGATTCTGTATGACAGTCGATTACTCCTCCTTTTTAATTTAACCGGTAGAACTATTACATTGATACACAGACATCCCCCCCCCCTCCACCCCACCCCTCTCCACTCCATCCCGACCCCTCTCCACTCAAACCCCGACCCCCCTGGAGGGGAGCTGGGTGGTACAGCGTTCGACTCTCGGTCGAAAGGTCCCGGGTTCGAATCCAGCTGGGTCAAAATTTGTTCAGACCCCATTTCGGTGCTCCGTCATTGAAATCACCTTCGTGGTGGACAAAAGACGGTAAGCCCTAAACGTTTAACGTTTTTTTTTTCCTCTCCCGGGTGTTAACTGATCCGCCCCTGTAACTGGAATGGTTCTTGTAGAGTCGTACGCAAACAACTTATGAACGTCAGTGCAAGACATCACCTCGAACTGTAACTGGTGTGAAAAATGGAGAGCTTGTCTGGACTGGAGTGAAGTGAGACCATACCGACAGCTCGACGTCATTTCCTGTGCTCCACTGACTGAGAAACACTAATAATACAAATGCGTGCAGCAAGAATAATGCAAATCATGAGGCCCCGCGAGGATCTGTGCCTCATGCAGACGTGTCGGGTTCGCTGCAGGGGTAAGACTGAGGGATGGCACTTACTGGCACTCGGCTCACGCCTCTGTCTGTCTGGATCTTCGTCTGGTGACCGTCTCGTATCGATCTCAGACAGGGGTCAACGTGTTTCCTAGTCAGCAGAAGGTCCTTGGGCCGACGTCGGGCCGCGGTGGACCCGCGCACAAATACGTGCGCGGGCCCAGTGCGGCCCGACGACCTTCTGCTGACTGCGTCCCCTTTTTCTGTTATAATTCCTCCAACCCCTCCATCGCGATGTATCGTCGTGGGCGGTGATTAACAGTAATGATGGGCCTGGACAGACCGGCTTACTTACTTACATGACAAACGGTAATGTCACAGGGGAATCCGTAAAGACATTTCTGATGATGGTGTCTCGTCCTCTGGAGTCATGGTTAGTAGCCGACGTGTGTCTGTCCTACCCCGGTTTTTGCCTCGATACGTCGAAATGTAGGGTCTGCGACAATTAGTGGTGGGGCGGTGGACGGCAGAACAGGACTATAGAGTTTAGATGGCGGTTGTGGTTGATGATAGTAGTATACTTATCTCATTCGAGACGCGCCTCCTCCGGATACGCGGCTTATGCCGCGTATCCGGAGGCGGCACGTCTCGAATGAGTTCATTCTTCCTCTTTCCTCCTTGCCCCGCCTTCTGTTAACGCAAGAGACGGCTTTTAACCCCCGGACTTCTATTGACTGACGATAGCAGTCTTGGCGGAAAAGACGTGTAACTGCGCGTCTTTTCCGGCGAGCGGTGTCGTCAGTAGACGTCGAGTCTTTTCGCTGTGACGTGTTGGAGAGCAAAGGCTTTCATGACGAAGTGCCGTGACGTGACTTATTTAAGGGTCGTGTCCTCTGGAATGGTCAGCGAGTGTCCCTCACACACCCACCCCCCCCCTCCCCGTCTGGTCTCCCTCCCCGACTCTTTTCTCCCCAGCCATTGTGGAGGACTATTGAGAACTATGGTTTAGGGACAGGACTACTAACAGGACGAATGGTAGGCATTATGTGTTGCTGGGGACATAAAGACAGCTATTAGATTGTGGTCAGTGTGAGTGATGGCGAGGCGAGGCGAGGCGAGTACCCACGAACACCCACCACCACCACCCCACTACCCCTTAGTCCCATCTGTACTCCCATCCAGCAATGTCTAGACTGAAACTTATGCTGGAGACAGGGATTCTTTCATCCCCTTCCACCCCCCCCCCTCACCTCCACACACACACACACGCACACACACACACACACACACACACACACACACTCCACACACAAAAACACGCTCCCCCCCCCCCCCCCCCCCCCCCAAAGAAAAAAAAAGGGGGTTGCTAGGGTATTAGTCCGATACTTGTTGGACCAATTTGTTGCCCACCCCTCCCCCCAACAAACAAAAAGTGTTGCTAGTGTATTTATTTGATCACTTGTTGGACCAATTTGTTGCCTCCCCTCAAAAAAAAAAAAAAAAAAAAAAAAAAATCTAAGACTTGTCCCCAGACGAATAGAGGAAAACGGAAGAGGTTCCTTAAATCATCGCAAACCGAACGACCGTTTTCTTAGAGCGCGATTGTACTGATACAGATAAATAGGACCGCGATTGTACTGATACAGATAAATAGACCGCGATTGTACTGATACAGATAAATAGACCGCGTGGCGTCGGCAAGAGGCATCGATTCTCAAGAGTCCCCGCAATTGCGGGGGCTCATGAGAATCTATGCGTCTCTGCGGATGGATTAAAAGGAGAGTCCAACACTTTTTCTTTGGGAGAGGAGGGGCGGGGATGGGGGGGGGGGGAGGGGGGGCAGAGGGGAGGGGCAGTTTTGGGGGAAACCAGACGGGTCAATACGGGTGTCTGGTGCCGGAGCTATTAGATTGGGGGATGTCTTAAGTAGGGAGTGGGCTGATCCGGCAACATCTCATTCGGTCGTGTGATGCACGCGGCATAAGGTCACACAGGGGATAATTATTATGTGCTCCTGGCATTCTTGTCACGGCACCGCACGTAACGCGCTTCGGTGCTGGCTGTCAGGATGTTGTGTTTTTGTTTTATTTATTTATTATTATTCATTTATATTTTATTTTATTTGTGCGGTTATGATTTTGGTTTAATCAATTGATAGCCTAGAAAAACTGAATGCCCACCCAACTGCAAGAGGTATAGATCTTCATGAGCCCCCGCAGTTGCGGGGGCTCATGAGGATCTATGCCTCTTGCTGAACCGACTTTGTATCCACGTTCCTTTGACGGCTGGGGATCTTTGACGTTCAATTTACAGTGAGTTCAAAAACACGACCTGTGACGACACTGGCAGCAAAAGGATTAAGAATCTAAAAATATACTTTTCATGAAAATACCTCACTCATACATGTTTGGTTGTTTCTCAGGAAAGGGATGTTTTTTTCCGGTTCTATGGAGAATTCTGAGAAAACTGAAAGTTATACACATTCAGGTTTTTCTTGTGAGATTTTTGGGGGGGCTTCACGATTGCTTTTTAAGTTTTTGAGCGTGATTTCCGTTGCTTGTAAGGTGTGTTTTTTTTTTTTTTTTTTTTTGCTGTTGTTGTTTTAAATTGTGAAAGAGACTCCTGTTTTAGCTGTCGGAATTTCCCTGGCGTGTAAAAGATCACAAACACCCTTTTTTTCTTCGATTTACCCCGACGGCAGATCTGTAGCCAGGGATCGTGACGATTTATTGAAGACTGCACTTGTTAGCCTCATGCACCTTGCTTAGTGGCCGGCGCCGGACTAAGGTCACTCATGCAACCGACCCCGAGCAACCCCAAAAGCAGGCAGGGGTGGGCTGGGGTTGGGGCGAGAGGACATAGACTGAGAACTATACGAGGGTACTGGGCACTTTTCAGCATTTGAGTGCTGGTCTGTGGTTTTGGACCTTACGGCCGTAAGGTCCAAAATCACAGACCAGTACACAGTTTGTGGGCACTATCGTCACTGGGTGAGCGCGGACTAACAAGACACGGTCCAAACAAGCCGGAGGGTGTGATCGGCTGATGAAACGGGGTTCCTGACACTAGAGAAGTGATTGAAAATCGAACGTTTTGACTTACACTAAAGGAACTCGGATCAAAACAAACAGTAGAGCAAAGTGGCTGAAAAGTTAAGGACGAGTCGAGGGGCGGGGATGGGGCCGGGGTGGGTGGGTGGGGATACCCTGGACACTTCCGGGGAAAAGAAAAAGATATTTGATACTTTGAGAATCTGAATGGTACGACCTCTCCCCCGGGCGCTGAATGTCTTAGGTAAATGTCCCAAACAAAACGTTGACCCCCCCCCCCCCAGTCCGACCGCCTACCCCGCGACCCCCTACCCCTTGCGAGTTAACTGATCCCGTCCTGCAACATCTCACTGCCGAACCTGTCTGTATCGTCCTGCCAACGATATGCACCCAGGTGTGTATAAATAAAATCACCTCCTTGCTTACTTTTTAGTTTAGTTGATAGTGCACACTATCAATGAAAGATGCTTTATTTCATGTCTGTGTAACCCCTTCATTGCCAAGAAAAAGAGAACAGTGACGATACAACTGCAAGAGATATAAATCCCAATAGGCCCCCGGAGTTGCCACGAGAGCTCATGAGGATCCACGCCTCTTACTGATACCACGTTGCGTTCATGCCATGCTAAGTTTCTAGGACGGTTGCCTTGAGAAAGATTTGTAGAACGCAGTCTGCGACTACTGTCAGTGACAAGGTTAAATCATTCAAGGTGCTCCGCAAAAATAGAGCTGCCGGCGGCAACGCTATTCGACACTTTTTGCAGCTATTCATGCGAGGGCTCTTGAATGAGTTAACAACTCGGCTTTAGTGGGAAAAACCCCATCCTTTCATTCACTAAATCATTGATGGACAAATTTCGACAGCCGTGGCTTAATTGACCGATTCGACTCGGGCACGCCCCTCACGGCCCAGACAGAGAGTAAAAACAATAAAAATCAAACGTGCTTCGGGGTCTAGGGAGAAGTCAATGTCAAATTGTCTGCCCGTTGTTTTTCTTTGATCGAACCTTCCCAGTTATTCCCCCTCTCTTTCTCTCGTGCCTGAGCTCTACTGTGCGGCCAAACTGACGTCAGAGAACAACTTGTAAGAAATTCAAGAGAGGGTATATCCTCATGTCGCCTGCAGGATATGATACAAAGGCTCATGAGGATCTACGCTTCATGATACTAATGGGAGAATTTATATGCTCGTCTGTGTTAGAGGAAACCAAAGCTAAGTCGGTTTCAGTGTCTCATTGGCTGAGTGTCACAGCCTTAATTCACGACTAACTTAATTGCTTGCACATCAGAGATCTATGCATGTGGCGAGACGTGGGGGCTCACGAGAATCTATGCCACTAGCAGATGGAAATTAATGGCCCTGTGGAAGTCACGCGTGCTGGTCTTTCGCTTTGAAGTCGCAGTTTTACTGTCAGTCTCGATGGCCCGTCCCCACTCCGCCTCTGTTTGCTGGAGATACAGGGAGACAAACACGTAAACTAGCGCATTAACCCCATCCCTGCCACTAGACGCATATTTTGTTTCTCAAATATCTGTTTCATTCAATGACCAAAAGCCACTACCGTCCAATGAACGTGGATACAAATTTATCTCAGCAAGAGACATATAATCTCATGACTGCGGGGGCTCATGAGGACCTGTGTCTCTTGCAGATGGATCATTAATACTTTTCTCAGTGAAGCAGTTAACAATGATTCAAGACCTGCAGACTAGTTCCCCTACATTTAAAGACTATGTCACACATACCCAGCTACAAAATTATCTGTTGACTTAAGGTTTTAAATAATGGACTGATTTGATGAGTTCAGCAACAGTGGGAGACCGTGTACACATCATGCAGGCCTATGCCCAGCTAAAATATTACCCTACCCTACTCTAACATATTATTATGTGTATATACGTATATCTAGATTTACTTACGTACATTGTATTTAAAAATCTGCTAACCACCGCCATGCACATGCAGATGCAGTTGATTCAGTGTCCAGATCATTCTATAAGCCTGTGGATTGTTTTGATCTGATGGAAATGTTGTATATCTTTTCATGCATTTTGCAAAACAATAAACTATTTAAACCAACATATTACCCACTGAATGATCAATTGTGTAAAGAAGGGCTGGAGCAATTGGAAAATGCATCGCCGGGCCTGAACATCAGTCGATTGTTAATGCTTTATTTTTTTTTCACAGTGTGGCATATTGAGCAAAGTTATTTCAATCTGATTTTGTTTGAGACTGAACCAAACTTTTTATCTCTCATAGATGTAAACTGAACGTAGTGCTACTTGGACTATACTGATATATTTTATAACACCCCTGTGGAGTGTCATCTGTGCCAAGGTTTCATTCAAGCAGGAATCATCGCGACAAAAGCACCACCGACAGCCAAAGGGTTGACCCATTCAGTCCCAGCAGAATTCATTGCTTTTCATTTTTAGACTGAGGTTTTGTTACGACAACCTTTGTCCGCAGTGCAGTCGGCCTCAGTCCGGACTGAGTCCATTCCGGTTCATCCCTGCCGCAAGAACTGAGCATAGATTCACAAAAGGCCCAGCAGTCGTAGATGCTAATGTGAATCTATGTCTTTCGAGATGTGCCTCATTTTGAAGGTTGTATCTGGGTTCGAACATTCTGATTAGTCAGTTAAGACTACATCATGTGCCGATGCCGGACAGCATGCCGGCCGAGCCGGGCCGATCACATCAGGTAGGGGAAGCAACTCATCCCTTCGAAGGTATTCTGCTTATCGCGGTTATTTCCCAGACAGCATTGAGTCAATAGCGGCATCTGTCCAGCAAGCGCGCCTACTGAGACTTCACTTGGTTTTAAGAACAGCAATATCAGCAATATTTAAAAGAGTGAGACAGAGACAGACAGACACTATGAGTCCGAAATAGTTCAGGCGGTTAAGCGTCGGAGCAAGAGAGCGATGGGAATCGCCGCCGGGTCGTGGGTTCGAGTCCCCGTCCCGGCCCCGGTAGCTGGACTCGCAGGCTCAAAGATGATAAAAAAGACGTTCTTGTTCCATTGCATGTCCGTTGAAAAGTCCTCAGTGGTAAATCAATGTGGCACAGTTGCAGTGGCACCTGAATTGATCAGTGTTCAGGTCGTACTCCACATGCAACAGATTCCCCTGTCCCCCATAATCCGCCCGTCAGGGCCGTCCATCAGTTATCACTTCGGTGCCATGGACGTTAAACCCCGAACTAACCTACAGACAGACTGAGTGAGACAGCGGACAGACCAGCAGATAGAGACAGAGACAGGTGGGAGGGTCAGGGGTAGACACGTGGGTGCACCAGTGCATGCGGCGTGGGCGGCTTCAGTGACTGGAAGACATACACTGACGTAGTTAATGAGGCGCGCCCTGCCGGGTCAAAATTCAGTCCCGCTACTGCATGTTGAAGATGCCATCTGAATGACCATCAGTCCAAAAGACCATGATAGTTCAAGGGTGGTGCCAGAATAGCTATCAGCCATTGATGATCATGTCTGGCGCCGCCAACCTTAACCATCATTCTTCATGAGCCGCCATATCTTCTTGTACTAGTGTATCGCGGCTGAATGTCGTGTGAGACATTCAGTCTAAGGGCTCACCTCTCGGCATGAACCACCGTCTGCCTGACATAATAACCCGTATCAAATGATAACCCAGTGTGAGTGGGTAAACTGAGACCACAAAGACTGATGTGGCGCGGCTCCACACCCAATGGCGCAAAAGGCCATCAGCCGGGCCGGCATCGGCTGTCATTGGCCCGCGCACGTCCGTCAGTCCGTGCCGGCACGGGCCCGGCAACGGCGGCCGGCGACGTCAGCCCGATGGCCTTTGCGCATTGGGTAGTGTGGAGCTTCAGACTTCAGTGGTCGAGTTTACCCACACACACTGGGTACACACCTGCAGGGGTGGGTTGCATATGCTTGCTTAGCGCGCAAATTTCTTGCTTAGCGCTAAGTTCACAAGCTTAGCTGAAAATGTGCGTTGCATGAGCGTGCTTATCTGCTGGAGCGAGCTTAGTGGCGTGCTTAATTCTAAGGACGGTCCCCCCCGTGCGTAGCGGCGTGCTTAGCTGAGGAAGAGTTCTTAGCTGCCGTGTTAACGCGAGAACGGAAATGTGATTCACTCTCTTAAACCTTGTGGCAGAAACAGCCTTCCATCTAGGATAGAGAAGGAGGAACACGAAATGTACGTGGGAACGCACGGACCCCCCACCCAGCCTAGTCTCACGGACATCTGGGAATTATCGGTGAGGAGTCTGCATAACTGATTCAACTGACCCTGCACACCGATGGGTATAACCCAACACCAGCCGTTGTCAGAGAAACATAGATCCTCATACTATGGGAGCCTACTACACGGTAGTCCTTAACTAATGTACATCCACATTAGACTTGAGACATAGATCCTCATACTATGGGAGCCTACATGGTACTCCTTAACTAATGTACGTCTACATTAGATTGACAAGCAGGGTTGCCTGCACGAAAAATTTGCCATTCTTTCTCTCTTGACTTCTTGTTTTCCATCGCCGCCATTTCACCGGCGTTTTGTCTACTTCGTTTCCGTTAGGTCAGAAGAAACGAAAACCGTGCGTTTTTATTGGCCGATTTCTACAATCTATGATGACGTAGGGGAGAACTCCACCATAAGCTATAAATAACCTATCCCCGCTCGCTAAGAACTCGTTCGGAGCTACGCACGTCGCTAAGTCGCTCCATGCAACAGAAAACACTCGCGCACTAAGCAAGAGCTTTACTAAGCAAGAAAGACCTTAAGTCAGCGAGCTTAACACACTATATTTAAGCACGCTACATGCAACCCACTCAGGTTTGGGCTGATTCTTCTAGCTCTGAAAGGGCAACTCAGTTATGCATACTATCTCAATAGGGCAGCCGCACTGCAGGCTTCCGGCACCTGTGCATTCTTCAGTTTTTTTAGATGGTAAAGCCGAAGGCCGTTTTCTTCGACATACTTTCTATTTTCAAACTGAATTATTTACCCGTGTTTACCTCTAGTTCACTTTAGTTTCTCCCCAGACTGATTTTTCACTTTTTTTATTCAATTATCAAATGTTTCTTGATAACACACCACACACACACACACACACACACACACACACACACACACACACACACACACACACACACACACACACACACACACACACACACACACACACACACACACACACCGACACACACACACGCACACACACACATGTGTAGTGTAGTCGATCCACTAGTATTAATGTAGTGGTATTCCAAAAGGGACACATTTAACATGTTAACCCCTAGGCTGTAGAATGGAATCAGAGCCATAATCCTTGAGGGACATTGACTGCATTGGCACCTTCGGGAGGCACCTCAAGACCCAACTCTTTCTTGACTTTTAATTCTAGGACTACTGTGCACCAATTGTTTTTTTTTTTTCTTTCGCCCTGAGCATGTTGCTAGCATGGAGTGGATGCGCATTACTCGTGGACATCATGATCATCATCGTTATCATCATCATCATCGTCAACCCGGCCTATCGCTACCGAGGAACACTGTACACGGTCCGAGTAAATAAGACATGGATCCTCATCAGCCCCCGCAACGAGGAGGTGGGGGGGGGGGGGAGTGGGGCTTATGAGGCTACTGAATGATGCATCTTGCTCGCCTTACCTTCAAATCCACGTTCCTGGGACGGCTGTGGCTATATATATATATATATATATTATAGCTTTGAACAAAGAATATGTCAGAAACACAGTCTACGTCCACTGGCAGTCAAGGGGTTAACATTTGGTACGTCCGGAACGTAATAATAATAATAATATAACTCTTCTATAGCGCAATATCCCCACAAAATACAATCCGTACGCTCCTATATCCCCCCAAAGGGATCACGAACAAAACGTTCGAATCAAGCTAACGCTTTCACAAAAACTGAGACGCTCGTAGCACAAGGCTCCTATAACAACGTTCAGAACAGATAATATCGCATTATGCAAATAGAGACTAAATATCATGCAGGCAAATGGAGCAACGTCCTTAACCCAATATAACTGAAGGTTGAATAAACAATATCTTTCGTCACGGGACCTTCTCGCCGGAAGCACAACCGTTGAGCGCTTTACATCTAGATATTCTAACTAATTCAAATTAACTAACTAAAGTAACGACAATGTACAAAAAACATAATCATTCATGGGTCCACTGAAATGCACACTTGACACAATACTAAAATAATAAACATAACATTTCAAGAGCCTGATCAGATATATACATGTTGATGGGAAAACAGGGTTTATCAATGCTATGTAATGATCTGTAACGATAATATGTTGATCTATTGTAATCAGATAACCCATTTAACACCACGACCTCATTTCCCTTTTTCTTGGGTGGGTGGGTGGATGGGGAGTTGGCTTTGGTGGGGGGGGGGGGGTTACCAAACGACTATGTACCAGTTGAGGAAGATGGAACCACTACGATAATTCAAGGGTAGTGCTAGATTAGGCGCCAAACTAATCTGGCACTACCGTTGAATTATCATGGTCGATCCATCTCGTGCTGTACTGCCTCGGGGCGAGGTAGCTAAGATTAACACACTGAGCCCTCTAGGGAAAACTGCAAAATTTAGGAGTTGCCCTCTGAAGACGTAATGCATTGCAGTTCAGGAGACAGCTCGGTCTTGCCAGTTCCACGTTGGTGCCAGAAATGAAAAGGGTCTTTAAATCCTGACGCTGTTTGCCTTCGTCCAGTGGTCTGCCTTTGTTTAGCAACAGCCAGTTTGTCCATTTTTGAGGAAAAACGAGATTTGCATTGCCATACAACGAAAATCTCGCAATGGAATTGCACAATGTATGGCTTTTGCCAAGTAACGATTGAGCTCAAATTTCGGAAGCAAAGAAATTAGTGGGCAGAACCATGGCCCATCATCGGCCCATCGGCGGCAAAACCCAGTCTACGCACCTGCATACGTTGTCTCGTCTTGTCTTGGGAAAGGTATTCAAGGAAAAAGAGTGTACTAGACACACAAATATATGTCATACAAACATGTGCTTGTAAGCCTAATATGTAATTATTGAACTCCTTCTCTGCCAGTGATCACGAATTGCGCCGGCGTCTGAAACGAGCGACATTCGCGTGGACTGAGAACACAGACTGAAGTGCTCAAATTGACCAACGCGTAGACTGCGGGAGCTCATGAGGGTTTATGTCTGTTGCAGCTGGGTAGCGTTCGCCTTTCATATTGCCCCGACAGTTAATGAGTTAAGCCCGTTTCGGCCCACCGCTAGAAATGACGTCTACGGAACCGACGCAATTATAATTGTCAGTTAACTCTGTAGTCTATCTGATGCATACGTACACATATGAACGAGTTGACAAGAGGCATAGATCCTCATGAGCCCCGCATATGCGGGGCTCATGAGGATCTATGTCTCTTACAGCTAGGTATTGTTCGTTGTGCTTCGGCAGTCTAGGAGTTAATTAGTATAAATTAAAATTAAAAAGAAAAGAAGAAAGAAAAAAAAGAGACAAACAACAACAAAAAAGACATAGTAACAGCGAAGACTTAATGCATAGGGCAACAATGCCAAACTGTGCTACTTATTCGTGTGAACGGTTTAGCTGGTCTGTCAGTTTGCACCTTGCGACTGGCTTTGAGTTTGCTGGTCTGTGATTTTGGACCTTACTGCTCAAACTCCAAAGGTCAAAATTTACAGACCCGCGCACACAGTGTCAAAACCGAAACGTTCCTGCAAGAACATATCGCGTGTTTCACAGCAGTAGGTCAGTCGACGGGATAATTAGCACATGTAGTTATCCTGGGAAATTCCCTCCGAGGGAATTTCCCAGGATAAATACATAACAGCGACATTCACTCTTCTTCTTCTTCTTTTTTTTTTTTTTTTTCTTTTTTTTTTTTTTTTTTGCGTAGGTGGACACTCAGTCATAGGGAGTCATTATGCCAGGTAATCACTGACAGGTTGCAAGTTAAGCAGTCGACATGTGCTCTTTCGCGTGAAGACCACACTTCAGTCATTTCTTATCGACGTAGAGCTCCAAATGCACTAGGTTTGCAGGTGAGGGTAACTTCCTTTCACTGCCGAGAACAATCTAAACACCAGCCAACCGCAAGAGGTATAGATCCTCATGAGCCCCCGCAGTCGCGGGGGCTCATGAGGATCTATGCGTCTTGCTGAAACTGGCTTTGTGTCCATGTTGCTTTGGCGGCTGCGGATCATCGATGTTGACTTCACGTTGATTCCACGTCATAGCGAGAAGACTTTCCGTGGGAACTCGAGTTTTTTCGGCCTCTTGAAAAACAACTTTTGTGACGTCAGTATAAAATTTGCTCTGGTCTAAAATTTTGCACAGACCAGCATAAAAACCATTGTCTGGTTTCACATAATAAGCGAGGCGTCATTTAACCCCTTCCGTGCCGAGAAAATGTGAACACCACCCAACTGCAAGAGGTATAGGTCCCTCATGAGTCCCCGCAGTTGGGGAGTGGCGGGGGGCCGGGGGGGGGGGGAGGGCTTTTGAGGATCTATGCCTCTTACGGAAGCCACTTTGAATCCATGCTCCTGGGACATCTATTTTTTCTGATCTTGAATTAACGATTGCAGGAACACAGTCTGCGTCAGCTGGCATTGAACGGGTTAAAAAGATGTTGCTGTCGGCTGCAGGAATTATAGCGACGAAAACCGCCGCCGACAGCCGAAGGGTTAACTGCCTCATTCAGCCCGACGGTCGTATTTCCCAAATTGTGGAGGTGTCATCTAATGACTGACTATGCACCAGTTGCTGGAGATGTATCGACCATGATAATTCAAGGGCAGTGCCAGATTAGTTTGGCGCCGACAGGCGCCAAGCTGTGATTTGTCTGTGATTTGTGTATGTGGCGGCGAAGGGCTTAAGTATTAATATCATTATCATGTCAACAGTGCAGTTGAGGATAACTACAAAATATTGCAGTTACGATTTAACTCAAGACTTTATAAGGTGTCCTGCATCAATACCTGCGAAAGTGTCGTACAGCGTTGCCGGCGGCAACGCTATACTACACTTTCGCAGCTATTGATGCGGGACGCCTTGAAGTTGTACGACTTAAGGCCCCGCCACACGTGCCGGTTGTGCCCCGATTTTGAAGCCGATTCCGATCCGATTGCGATCGGATGACGTCAATTATCCGATCCGGTCCCAATCGGCTGGGAATCGGGTGTCTAGAACCTGCTCTTTTTCCGATCCGAATCGGCCCCGGTTGTAAGCTTCAACCAATCAGAGCGCGTCTCGCAAAGCATGTCGTTTCAGTTTGCAAATGGCGGAACACGCCTGTTGTGATCAGTACCACCGCCGTTGCTGATGTTTCGCACGCCTCTTCCCGAATATGATGCAAAACTGCTGATAATGCAAGCACATCATCATCACTGTCAAACTAGCAGCCATTTTGCAGAGCAGGTACGACTTTGATCTTCGGTTCAAACCGGTCGGCTAAACAAGTCGGGAAATGTGTGGCAGTGCACACGTTTTTTTTAGTCCGGCCCGATCACCTACCGAATCTGATCGGGAATCGGCCTCAAAACCGGGCATGTGTAGCGGGCCCTTTAAGGGCTCAGTGTGCTACTCTAAAACACAAGAAAGGAATGGAATGTACTGCGTGTTTCAGTGCGTTGGCGCGCGCATTCGTCTCAATGTCGTTTCCCTTCACGCGTGATTAGATTAAAGTTGTATCATTAGACATGAAGTATCTGAGGAATCCTAAAAATACTGTACACAGCTCCATTCGTCAGTCACACCTTAACAAAAATCCACGGAGGAGGGAGGGGTAAAAATTAGTATGACTTCTGTTTCACCATACATTTTTCTTTCCTCCAAAGAAATGTTCGCAACGAAGCATTTGAGGGGGGGGGGGGGAGGGGGGAGGAGAGCAACTTGTGTCCATGTAGACGATACTTTGATTCCCCGCACCCCACCCCCCTATATTTTCATTTGGCGAGAGGGGGGGGGGGGGGGAGGAGGGCCGGTGACTCAATTGTCCAAACCACTAAGGTGGACAACATTACGGACCACCGGTACTTATGTTTCGATTTCCCTAGGACTGTATAATTTATACGGTTCATCGTATAAGCAGTCAGTAAATCTTACCTACGTTTCTTTCTCTGTTTTTTGTTTGTATGCACGTGTCGTTTTTTGTTTGTTTGTTTGTTTGTTTGTTTTTCAGCTCGTAGTAAACCTGAGGTGCTTTCTTGCTGTGAGACATCTCAGCCATATGAATGAATGAACAAATAAATCGATGTGTGCTGGTCTGTGATTTTGGACCTTACTGTCGTAAGTGAACTGTACGCCCTTGCATTTTGCTTTTCAGCGATTTCGCCATGGGCAAGCACGACTTTTTCACCTAGCACTGACGTCTATAAAAAATAAATATACGTAGTGATTTTTTTTTATAAAGCGGGCTGAAGTTCGGATGCAGGATAAACCAAATAACCATAATGTCACATCAGAAATGAAGGACGTAAGTTCACTGATTGATTGACAGCTTTCCAAACGATCCTTACAGCGGTCTAGACGTTAACACATTCTGCCACGGCAAGGACCGAAACCCCCAAATTGTGAAGTTGCCCTCTGAAGGACTTGTATTACAATTCTGGAGACAGATCGAGCATGATAGTTAAAGGATGGTGCCAAAATAGCTTGGCGCCTGCGGGTGCCAAGCTATTCTGGCACCACCCTTGAACTATCATGCTTGTTCCGTGTCTTGCTTTGGTGTGTCGGGGCTGAATGAGTTAACCGAAAGGTTGGCGCTTCGTGCCCACCTAGGGACCCCAAGGGATGCAACCTATATGTTCGTCTTGTTACTATCATTTACCAACGTATTTTTCTGTGGGCTGGCGATTGGGTGCCTGATAGAAGGGGGCAGAGGATCTAACAGTTTGTTTGTCCAGCATTGAGTAATTCGCCTTGGTACGCCAGTGTACTGTTGCTTGGTCGACCTGGGAGAAAAAAGATTGCAGTCTGCTTCGCTTATAACAACAAGGTCAGTTGTTTTCATCCCTACGTCACACGACCAATTTCTCTAGCGCAAACCGTACCACGTGACCGAGCTACAAAACCTCTTGTAGCGACAAATGGCGGACTTTTTGTAGCCCTCTTTCTATTGCGTCTTGGATGCCAGTTTTGTTCTACAAAAGATCATCAAGTAAACGCTCTAAAGTACAAAGTTACTTAGTGTTGATTGAAACATCAGGCACACTACTGGAGACGGAAACGTCATGAACGATTTGAAATTACGACATAAGTCTATTACGTATAAATGTACATTTATTTGGTGTCAGTCGTGTCTGACGTGATCCAGGTCGGACGATTTTGTCTTGATTTCTTTTACGAAAATAGTGGAGGAATGAAAACAAATACGTTATTGGTAGCAGGGGCTTGCCGCACGGACCCTTGTAGGCTTTCGGGAGGTCAAAAGGGAACCATTGTACCCCGCAGGCATTCGGCCTTCGGGGTACAATGGTTCCTTTGACCTCCATCAGGCCTACAAGGGTCCGTGTAGCGAACCCCTGCGACCAATAACTTATGTTGTAACACAAGTCAGATACAGCACTTTTTCTATGTAATTTAATGTGTAGTCTTAACGTTTCGTGTACAAAAGAGAATCGACCAGCACTGAAACTGGAAAGAAAGAGGCAGGAGATCTAACCGTTTGTCTGTCTAGGGCTGAGTAATCTCCCTTGGTACGTGTACCACAAAACCCTGCAAGATCCGTGCGTGGGTCGACAAGGTGACACGAGCGGGAGACAGGAAAAGACAAGGCACGGTACAAGGCCCAAGCGTGTACAGTACTCGCGGCCGGCCGCCCAGTCGTTTACCCATGGATCTGGGGACAGTTGCATGATAGAGCATAGTCCTGCGTCAGCGCAGGAGTAAGTTCACCCCTGCTCTCATAGGTATAAGAAGTCGTCAATGCCATTGCAGTGCTTTAAGCACCAGCCGAGTCCATCTGCAAGAGGCATAGATTCTCGTGAGCCCTGCAGGTACAAAGGTTTACGGGAATCTCTGCCTCTTGATTGTTGTTGCTTGGGCCAATTTACATAGGTTTCTGCTCCATAGAGTCCATTTCGTCAGAGTTGTTTTTTTTTGAACCCATTACATCCTGAGGCTGATTTTTAAAAAAATTGTTTATTATCCTATGAAGGCAACATTACAGATTAGGGTATAGATCGACAATTTTAGTTGAAGGGCGCCAAGCTATCATAACTATCATAGTCAAATTTATTTCAAGCAATAGTATATCAGAATGAAAAGGGTTAATGTACGTTTTGGTCGCCCCCTCCCCCCCCCCTTTTTTTTTCTTTTCAATCCCCCTTTTTCTTATCAGGCTTTGCAACCCCCCACCCACTCAACCCCCCCCCCCCACACCTCCCCCCCCCCATCCCACAATCTCCGTTCTCCTCCACCCACACTCTCCTTGAGCAACTTACGAAGAAGCTACGTGTGTCTATGTATGTGGACAGGTGTATATGTACATTCAATGGCAGTCGCTAAAGCGTTGACCTCCTCGGGCCACTTACTTTTACCTTTGCCATTTATGTCCATTATCAACTTTTCTTTTTCTTCTTAATCTTACCCTGTCCGAAAGACGTGTCCAGGAGAAATCGTATTCAACCCAGAATCCTGACCTCCAATCGCTCTTCCCGTGACATGGTGTCCTGATGTTATGCGACCAGCCTGACCGGTCCGCGTTAGTCCCTGGACATGAAAGGGTGACAGCTGGCTGGCTTCGGTAACATGTAGCCGTCGCCATCCGCTGGGATGGCTCAGCCCTCAAGTACACTCGTACGCTCTAATCCCAGAGTCACGTCACTTCCGTCCCGGTGACCTTTTGACCTACTTTAATTTATGCGAGACACGCTGCTTCCAGATACGCGGCTTAACTCATTGTGCCCCAAGACCGAAATCCTTAAATGTTGCCGTTGTCCTCTGAAGACTGCATTGCAGTGCAGGACACAGATCGACCATGATAGTTCAAGGGTGGTGCCAGAATAGCTTGGCGCCCATAGGCGCCAAGCTATTCTGGCATCACCCTTGAACTATCATGGTCGATCCTTATCTTCCTATGGTGTGTCTGGGGTAGAATGAGTTAACTCATTCGCGGCCAGTCATCCGGATGCGGCAGGTCGCGAATGAGTTAATCCCCCTCCCCCCTCTACTGCCGAGAGAAAGCGGTGAACACGATCCAACTGCAAGAGACATAGATCCTGATGAGCCGCCGCGACTGCGGGGTCTCGTGAGGATCTATGCCTCTTGCTGAGAGCAACTTGTGTCTATGTTTCTTGGACGGTAGTGGCTTTTGGTCGCTGAGTGAGGAACCAAGATTTCAGAAGCAAAAATGTACGCACTGTGGCAGGGATGATGAAACTTTATTACATAACGGTAGAAGTTTTGACACTGAGATACAAATACGTCATTTTTCAAACTTGCCGTTTCTAACGTTCTACAACATGAAATATAATGAAGACAAACAAAAAATATTTAACGCAAACAAAAAACATAACTAAATAAGTACAGACACACGCAGTACAGAAAATGATACTACTAAGGTAGCAATAAACAAATACAAAAAAGGAAGTAACACTCCTCAGCACAAATTACATAGGAGAAAAATCATAGCACAGCAAAAACAAGCACAAAGTACCAAGAATCAAACATACATACACACACCTTTACAGCCGTGTAAATGCACGCACTAACATACATACATTTACATAACCTTTCATCAGAATGACAGGATAAAAATAATATATCTAAGCAGTTTCCATCAGGTATATGTGTAGTTTTGTTTTAAAGGAGGAAAGGGAAGGGGTTAAAGCCGCGTATCTGGACGAAGCACGCCTCGAATGTGTTAAGCAACTGTTTCCATGGAGCTTGTACTGGGCCCACGCGGGTTCACACGAAAAAACCTTGACATTGCATCAAAGAGACGCGAGCGCCTCTGTGCGTTGAGATATATCTATGACAGAAGGCTGCGTTGTAAAAGCAGTTCTCCTATATGGAGCAGAGCAGAGCAGAGACTTGGAGATTGACAAAAACCACAGTCAACAGAGTACAGACCTTCATGAACAGTTGCCTTAGAAGAATTTTGAAAATCCACTGGCCAGAGAAGATCAGCAACGCCAGACTCTGGGAGAGAACAGAGCAGATAACAGCAGAGAATGAAATTGGGCGAAGAAGATGGGGATGGATCGGTCACAGTCTGAGAAAGCCAGCTTCCAGTATCACTAGGCAGGCATTGTCATGGAACCCCCAAGGAAAGAGGAAAAGAGGTAGGCCGAGAAACTCCTGGCGTCGAGACCTCCAAGCAGACATCAAGAGACTGGGAACCACCTGGAGTAGAATCGAAGGAGAAGCACAGGACAGGAGTTGCTGGAGGTCTCTCGTCGACGGCCTATACCCGGGTAGGGGTGACAGGCGTAAGTAAGTAAGAAGGCTGCGTAATGGGCATATAGGTCTACGTCCTAAGTAAGAAGAGAATTAATGGACGACGAGGGGTGTTGCTTAAAAAGAAATGGACCATCCGACAATTACTTGATGTTTTTAACGCTATCGGTAGCGGGAATCATCGCGACAAAATGCGCTACCGACAGACAAAGGGTTAACTGATTCGCGGCCAACCGTATCCGGATGCGCGGCTTAGGCCGCGCATCCGGATGCGGCTGGCCGCGAATCAGTTAACACTCGGTCAACAGGACTAGCAGTCAGTCAGTCTAGTGTAATCAAATGCAGTCGGTAGCTGTATGCAATTTTTTTATAGTCTAGTCTTTTTTTTTTATCACAGCTTTTATTTCATGTGAACAATCAATGAATGCAAGCATTCAGACAAGGCCAATTTCTCCGGATGGGATAATAACATTAATCTTATCACCTGACTTAGTGCAGGTAGGCAGAATTTCCTGCCTCCTCCAGTATTGCCGATGGTGTGCTGAAGAGGTCGCCAAGACACCGGCTAAATATCTGGACCCCCCTTGGGGGACCTAGATTTAAATTTCCATGCACTGAGTGGCTGGAACAGTGGATATGTGATACGCCCCCCTTCGGGGGGGGGGGGGGGCTTCCATATGCATTGCTTTCGGTCACTTTCTTAGCGCCCCCTCTCTTTCCTTTTTTTTTTTTTTTTTTTTTTTTTTTTGTGTGCTTTGGCCACAGTAGATCTATGATCACTGGTCGATCATGCACATTTCTCTCCCCTGACAGTGCTATAACCTACTTTTCTTTGTAATCCACCTGACTGTTTTTGTTGCGGTGTGTGCAATTTGCAGACGACACCCCTTTCACGTGTACATTACCCGCTAGACAAATAATCGCTAGTGATCCGTGGTCAACTCATTTCCTAATTGCGCCCGAAAGCGAAAAGTTTTAAGAAAATTTGACACGGTCGGGGCTGACATTTACCTTTAACGTCTGCTTTGAGCCGCGCCGCCCAACCTTCTCTTGTAAGAGACAAATTGGACACCCGTTCTGCAGTTGACGTCTGCCTTTTCCCGCTGAATTTGACAATCGAAGGTTGATTGAATCGCAGATGAACCTTCATCTGCGAGAGGCGTAGATTCTCATGAGCCCCTGCTGTCGCAGGGGCTCATGAGAATCTATGCCTCTTGCTTAGATCGTTTCCCATTTCAATTTCTCACGTGTATACGAGTCTGAGGTGAAAACGCCATTTGAGTGAAGCATCTGGTTTGACGCTATGCGGTGGTCCGCGGCCAATATCTTCAAGAGGCATAGATTCTCGTGAGCCCCTGCAACTGCAGGGGCTCATGAGAATCTGTGCCTCTTGTTGGTAGTGATGGTGTTCATGTCTATCTGTTCCTCACGAGAACAAAAGCCATCTGAGTGTAACTCTTTAGTTGCACAGCATTGTCAATGCACTTTCAGTGGAGTCTTGGGTGAACGGTTTAATGGCCTATAATCGTTTGTCTTTCCATTAGACGGTAACAGTCGGCCGGTTTTTTTCGACAAACTTTGCCAGGCGAGTGGCAGGTTAGGCAAATAGCGAACAGGCTTAATCTTTTGTGCTGCAATTGACTGATTTTTACAGTTTGTTTGCCCGTTGCCTTGGCGGCGATCTGGTGCGACAGCGGCCCGCAACGATGGCTGAGACAGCTTTCCTTGTGATGGCAACCACCCGCACATACCTTGAGGCGTAAAACTGTCGGACAAAAACTAATCTAGACTAACAAATTGAGGCTGGTTTAAACCAATATAACGTAGCAAAAGGGAAGCTGATTTTAACAGCAGAATTGCTTCATCAGCCCTTTTGTATTTAGCGATGAACAGACTTGCTGACTTGATGCAGTTTTAATCAACTCAGCAACAAAAAATACTAAACATTTCACATCGTAGCGCATTGTTTTTTGGTTTTGCTTTTTTTCCATTGTCGCGTAAAAGACATGTGGTTCAGCATTTCTGCTTTACGGAACATATCGAATATTAACTCCCTCACTGCCGGGGCATTTGCGAACACTCCCAGCCGCAAGAGACATAAATCCTCATGATTTATGTCTCTTGTCACTCCCATGTTTTTGTGCCTGTCTTTGGCCCCATTTACATCTGTGTTTTTCAAGTAAACGTGAGTTTCAGACACGCATTTCGTGATCACTGGCAGGGAAGGGGTAACCCCAAGGTACATGCACTCTCCGGTATTGCAAATAGTATACACGGCAGCATTCAAGAAGTCATGCAATATAGTTCATGGGTTGTGGCAGAATAGCTTGGCGCCTGTAGGCGCCAAACCTGCCACAACCCTTGAACTATCATGGTCAATCTGTCTCCCGAACTGTAACATAGCCTTCAGAGGACGATTTCCAGATTTGGAAGTCTCGACCTTAGGGATCAGCGTGTTAACGCAGACACAAACGGCGGTTTAAGCAGCGAAAACAAATTTACCCAAGCACTTATTTCAGTAGCAAAAATCTCAAAAGATTAGCTTTTCAGAGTGGGTGGTGGTGGTTGTGTGTGTGTGTGTGGGTGGGGGGTGGGGTGGGGGGGGGGGTGGTGGTGGGTGTGTGTGGTGAGGGGGAGTGTTTAAGTAGTTTGTCTACAAATGTAATCTATTCATGCAACATAACTATACATGTCAGCCTCACTATTACGCGGTGTCGGGTATAACACGCACAGGTCGCTGCTGTGTTCCCGCGGCGGATGCAGGGTAAACAAAAGGTCCTCGAGGATGACGTCAGCCTTAGCTGGCCCGCGCACGGCTGTGCGCGGGCCAGCTAAGGCTGACGTCGGTCTGAAGCCTTTTTGCTTACCGAGTAAACAAATAACGCGATCGCGAATAATGCGGTTCGACTTGATGGCGCCCAGGTACCGCGATATACTATAAACACGCAGCGAGTGAACAAACAAACAAACAAACAAACAATCAAAATGACAGAAAAGTAATACAGCCGCTTTCAAATGTTTCAGCTGGTGACCTGAGCAAAACGTAGTCCACACTGGATGTATATTCATGCTCCATCAATGATGCATCTACTATCCAGAATTCTCGGTCCGAATTCTGAACCTTGTGTCATGATCGTTCAGCATAGAATGTGTTTGTTAAACAATAACATCTGCTCTATATGTACCATTGGCTGATTGATTGATTGATTGATTGATTGATTGATTAGTGAGTGAGTGAGTGAGTGAGTGAGTGGCTGGCTGTCTCATGCATTCATTCATTCATTTATTCATTCATATACTTATTTTTTAGTGTGTGTTATGTATATGTTACCATTAGACAGACAAAAACGAGGTTTTCCGCGTCTGCTGTGACCTGAGCAGTCCAGATAGAAAGAAGTCGGGGCGTGTTCAGTTAGCAGAAAACAGATCCAGTAGTGTCACATCATCGTGCATTCCTCTTACTCTTAGCCGGGGAATCCCAACTGCACATCATTCTAAGAATTTTTTTCCGCCATCAAGCGGCACAGATTCTCATGAGCCCCTGAGGACGCAGGGGCTCATGAGAATCTGTGCCTCTTGCAGATGGGAACACCCAGATGAGAGAGCGAGCCGGCAGAAAACAGATCAGCCCTGTCAGTTGGCCCTGTCCTGCTCTTCCTACAAGGACTGGTGGCGTGTCGCCTCTCCGTCAATGTCCCGCGCGGAACAGATGAGCTGCTCTTTCAATGCATGTAGCAGTTGACTCGCGGGATGCAAACCGGCTGAACTAGGGGAGAGGGAGTGGGGAGGAAGAGAGGAGCCTGGACGGAATGTGGTCTCTGTAGCCCATGGTAGCTCACGGGTGGGGCGGGAGATAAGAGGAAGCGGTCGGTATATGTGGTGTCTGTAGCTCTCGCAACTGATCTCACTTTCAGCAAAGGCCGACTGACTGTGATCTTGATAGCGACAGGATATTGTCTGATGAGCTCCTCTTTTGAAGCACGTAGCTGTCGACTCGCTGATGCAAAGCGGCTGAACTGACGAGGGTAGGTTGTCTCCTGCTTTCAGCTGCACTGAGCCGGGAAACTTTTCCAAGCCAGCAACCGTCGGCCCATCTCATTCTACATCGCCTGGCGAAAAACGCGAAACCTCCAATAAACAGCCACTCCACGTGGCCGAAGAACTCGTGCTAGCGGTCGCCATCATCGATGAATCGGCTTACTTAGCAAGCCTCGTTTGCGATTCAAAATGGCCGCCCCGCAGTGAGAGATTTTGCGCGGGGCTAATAATAGTTCAAAACAAAAGCCTTTAGGAGCATGACAGGTAGGTCACGTACTGGCTGTTGAAAATGAAGCACAGTTCAACTCAGTCTCTGTAGCTCTTCAAGTTTTTCTCTCAGTCCGCTCAGCTATGGGGAACGGACTGACCGTGATCTTGATAGCGAGAGCATGCATGGGGCAGTGCCTGATGAGCTGCTCAATCTCTCGACTGCCTGCCGCATCAGTGTAGCGGTCGACTTGCTAATGGCAACCGGTGTGTCCAGCGTCCGTCTCTACATATAGTTCTTGGAGTGCGCAGCTTGACCCTGGTGACCTGTCTATGTATCCATGCCCTCCCTTTTTACTTTTCTTCTTAACCGTTTGGCTGTAGGTAGCGGTTTTTGTCGCGATGATTCCCAGGACAGGCCGCGGACAGGACAGGACAGGATAAAACCGCTACTATCAACCAAAAGATTAAACTAGTAATCTTTATGTCGGTAGACATGAAGAAAGTACAGCATTTCAGCTGGATCCCACAGAGATAGAGTCTCATGTCAGCTGCATCCTCAGATTGAAGAAATTTTCACATCTGATACTGGCATTTCAGCAGTCTATGGACCGACCAGGATACAATGAAAGTAATTCAGCTCTGGAAGTTTAAGAGTTAACATTGCAAAAATAATTAACGAAGAAAGACGTACAAGTTGGAAGGACAATGACAAGTGACAAGTGCCAATGACAAGTTCACCATCTTTGCCCTTTCAAACGTGTAGGGCTCTTTATTACGTAGCTGAGGTTTTTTTTTTTTTTTTTTTTGTGCTTCCGCATGAAAGTTCCGTAAACATGTTCATGATAATGTTCATATCATGTCCGAGGAGACAACAAAGTAAAAGCTAACAAGAACATCATCAGCAACATCTGCGACGCAGCCGGTACATCATCTGTATGGAATTTCCGGTACACGATTTTACATTTCCTGGGGCCGGCGGAAACCGATCAGTTTTCAGCCAGAAAACAAGTTGAACATTGCGACTTGCCGCAAAGCGAGTTGAACATTGCCGGCGCACGACTCTACAGACGACATCCCGCTGCTTTGATCTGCCCTCGTGTAGCTTGTTCTGGGATGGTTTACACTGAGGACATGGTCCTGGAGCCAGTTGCATGAGCGAGCTTAGTCCCGCCTGCATCAGCCACTAAGCAAGTGCGCGCTATAGCGCGCACTTGCTAGTGCTGGCGCAGGACTAAGCTCGCTCATGCAACTGACCATAGTTGGTGTCTTCAGGGGCACGAGACCTTTTGCCTACTTGGTGAATACTGCTGATCTGACTAATATTTTCCGCTACGTTTGCGATGTTGCCCCAAGTAATACTACTATTTTTTCTGCAATTAACCCTTTTCATTCTGATACACCCAATGCTTGAAATAAATCTATGATAGTTCAAGGGTGGTGTCACAATAGCTTGGCGTCTCAGACAAGCTATTCTGGCACCACCCTTGAACTAAAATGGTTGATCTATCTTGTAATCTGCAATGTAGCCTTTATAGGACAATAATAAAAGTTTAAAGCGTTGAGCCTCAGGATGTCATGGGTTACGTCGTTTTGAAAGTTCTATAATAATGATAAGGCGTGATATATAGTTCAAGGGTGGTGCCAGGCGCCAAGCTATTCTGGCAACACCCTTGAACTATCAAGGTCAATCTGTCTCCCGAACTGTATCGTAGCCTTTAGAGGACGACTCCGCCAGATTTGGAAGTCGCGACCTTAGGGATCAGCGTGTTAACGCAGACACAAACGGCGGTTTAAGCAGCGAAAACAAATTTACACAAGCACTTATTTCAGTCGCAAAATCTCAAAAGATTAGCTTTTTAGAGTCTGGTTATAGCCGATAGAGAGTGCATTTGAAAATGTTTAAACAAAGTCATTCAACCATTATTAATGTGAAGAGGAATTTTTTTAAAAAAATCAAGTTAATAGTTGACGAGAGAGGCACTGACCCGGCGGCAACACTTGCAAAAATAAAACGCATTCTATTTTAATCTTGTACTTATCAACCGCGCCTGTTCACTACCTCGTCTAGACGACCCCTTCCCCTTGATTAACAACCTAACCAGGACCATTTCTACCCCCCCCCCCCCCCCCGCCCCCTCTCACCCCACCACACCATCACCACTATCACCACTGCCCACACAAACTATAAAATGATTTTATTTTAAAGAAAAGAAACTGAAAAAAAGAAACATGCAAACACATTTGATAGACGCAGCAAGTGCATGTACCATTAAAGCTGGGGTCAAAGGTTCATCTTGCTGTGCTCCGTTCTCACGGCAGTAACTTTGTGTAATCGGCTTTCAAGTTTAAATCAGCATTCTTGCCTGACAGAGAAACATTTCCTTACTCGCATCTGTCTAGGAAGATGAAGATAGTGCACGAGCCCATGAATTTAAGCTTTGCTATCCGCGACTGAAAAACGACAGCGTGAGATAAATGACACCCCTCTCCTCCCCTGATAATGTGTGCTGGCCATTTCAATCTAGAAACAAACTGTGTGTGTTGGTCTTGAGGATCTATATCTTTCTGCGGTTGGGTGGTGTTCAAATTTCCTCCGCAGTGAAGGGGTTAACCTTTTTAGCCCCACGGCCGCATTTCCCAAATTTCCCAGGTGTTACCTAACGACTATATTATACCAGTGGCAGGAGATGGATTGACTGTGATTATTCAAGGGTAGTGCCAGATTAGCTTGGCGCCAGCAGGCACGAAGCTAAACTGGCACTACCTCTGAGTCCGGCATCATTGTCGTCACCTCCTGCTGTAGGGCGTCGGGGCTGAATGGGTTAAAGACACTATATGTCTCTGCTTAACCCATTCAGCCCTGAAGCACTAAGACAGGAGATGGGTCGACCATGATAATTCAAGGGTAGTGCCAGATTGGTTTGGCGCATGTCAGCGCCAAGCTAATCTGGCACTAACCGTGAATTATCACGGTCGACCCATCTCCTGCAACAGGTGCATAGTCGTTAGATGACGCCTCCAAAATCTGGAAAATGCGTGCGTCGGGCTGAATGAGTTAAGGATCGACCATGATAGTTCAAGGGTGATGCCAGAATAGCTTGGCGCCTATGGGCGCCAAGCTATTTTGGCATCACCCTTGAACTATCATGGTCGATCTGTGTCCTGCACTGCAATGCAGTCTTCAGAGGACAACGGCAAAATTTAAGGATTTCGGTGTTGGGGTACAATGTGTTAATTAAGCAGAGTGCCGATTCACTATCTAGCGGCTGTGTCCATGATCTGGATTATACTTGAGGATCTATGCCTCTTGTTGAATTATACCTGAGGATCTATGCCTCTTGTTGAATTATACCTGAGGATCTGTGCCTCTTGTTGAATTATACCTGAGGATCTGTGCCTCTTGTTGAATTATACCTGAGGATCTGTGCCTCTTGTTGAATTATACCTGAGGATCTGTGCCTCTTGTTGAAACCACTTTGTACACACGTTCCGCTTTTGACGGCCGGGGATCTTTGGCGTTAAATTCGGAATGATTTTTGTTCTTAAAGGCAATCTGCGTCCGCTGGCCGTGTCGGGATTAACGTTAACGTGGTTTCTGAGACCTAACGCGTGCCCGCTGGCTCTGGAGGATAAATGAAACATATTCAAAGCGGCCACTTTTGCACTTCGGGTGACTACAATTATAATTATCACTAGCGTTGTCACGGCGACGCCACAACATGTTTTCGGACAGGCTAACGGCACCGAATATTCCGCGAATTTTTACCCGGGAAAACAGAACTTTAACCCTTATCATTCGAAATACACCAGTGTGTGAAATAAGTTTGACTAAAATAGTCCAAGGGTAGTGCCAGAATAGCTTGGCGCCTAGAGGCGCCAAGCTACTCTGGCACCACCCTTGAACTAAAGCCGTTGGTCTGTATCCTTATCTGTAAGTACTATACTGTAGCTTGCATATGGCAGTGTACAAATTTGAAGCTTTTAGCCTCAGTATGATATGGGTTAAATAAACACAACCCTCCCTTTATCGCCGCATATATACAAGAGCAACTAAACAATCTGGACATTGGCTATGATGAGTTTTGTCACCTCGGGGAGAAAAGGGAGAGGAGATTGGGGGTCATTCAGAGGTCAGTTTTCCAGGGTAAAATCCTGATAGTATGTTCGGCGGCGCTTTAACCCCTTCACTGCCAAGAAAAGAAATTCAACACGATCCATCTGCAAGAGACATAGATCCTCATGAACCCTCGCGACTGCGGGGGCTCACGGGGATCTCTGCCTCTTGGTGAGACAGTTTGTAGTCGGGGTTTTTTTTTTTTTGGCTTTTTTTTTTTTTTTTTTTTTTGGGGGGGGGGGGGGGGGGGGGGGGGGGGTGGGGGGGGGGGGGCTGTTTTGGCTTTTGGCTAAACTGAGGTCTTTGAAAGAACACAGATTTCAGAAACACGAATGTACGTGCTGACAGTGACAGGGAAAGGGTTATTGTTGTCGGTGTGGCCACGATCATCTTGAAATCTGATGGCACCCCTAAGACCCGCCCTTTCGGAGTAGCTGGAGAGGTGGGAGGTGAACTGGGCGCGCCAAACACCAAAAAAATGTGTGCCCTCAGCGTATATTACGTATATTGCATTTTGCTGAAGTTCAAGGAGTGACTGAGTCGAGCGAACTAGACATCGTGATTCTGATTCTACCACCCTTGAGCTTTCGTGATCGTTCCATATCACGTGACGTAGAGTTTACTAACCCATAACGCCCTGATGTGACAGGATGTGGATCGGCCAGGGTAGTTCAAGGGTGGTGTCAGAATAGCTTGGCGCCTGTAGGCTATTTTGACACCACCCTTAATCTATCATGGTCAATCAGTCTCAAGAACAGTGATGTAGACCTCAAAGCAACAAAAAATGTAAATAGCAATTTCATTCTCAGGATGCAATTAGTTAAATGATAATCAGTGTGAACCAATTTCGAATCAAATCACCAGGCGCCACCTTGTTCAGATGCTACCCTTGAGATATCGTGGTCGTTCCTTCCGATTTGGCTTATATATATATATATATATATATATATATATATATATATATATATATATATATATATATATATATATATATATATATATATATATATATACTAAATGACCGTGACAAGCGTTTGAAGCCGACACAGATCGTGTTTTTTTTAAATCCTTATAAATTATAAATCAAGTTCAACGCCAAAGAGTCCCGGCCGTCCAAAGAACATTCATACAAAATGGTGTCAGCAAGAGGCATAGATCCTCATGAGCCCCCGCGACTGCGGGGGCTCATGAGGATCTATACCTCTTGAAGCTGGGGGGTGCTCAGTTTTTCTCAGCAGTGACGGGTCAACGCCAAAGTGTGTCTATGAAATCGTTGTAAATTCAACAACCAAAGAGCCCCAGCTGTCAAAAGAACATTGATGCACAGTGGTTTTAGCAAGAGGCATAGATCCTCATGACCCCCAGCAACTGCGGGGGCGCATGAGGATCTGTACCTCTTGCAGTCGGGCGGATGTTGAATGGTGTGAACTGCTTAAGACGAAAAGCCCGTTTGGCATCAGCATCTTGCAGTTGACACCGGCAGCGAAATAAGATTGTGTTGGAAAATATGTTATCACCCAGACGGCAATTAATGTTCCAGCGTGTTACCTGCGCCAGGAGGCGGCAACAATACAGCAAGGGTTGTCCGTGTCTCCGACAAACGAAACCTGACATTGCACAGACCACCAGCAGGTCAGGATAACAGGCCATAATAGACTTCTGTCTGATTACCGCAAAATCTGGGCACAGGCCATAACACCTTAATTTAAGCCACTCACTCGATCCGACTCTGAGTCCGAAATAGCTTAGGCGGTTAAACGTCGGAGCAGGAGAGCGAAGGGAATCGCCGGGTCGTGGGTTCGAATCCCGTCCCGGCCCCGGTAGCTGGACTCACAATCCAGGGGTAAAAAACGGATTTGTTCAATAGCATGTCCGTTGAAAGGTCCTGGTAAATCAAAGTGGCACAGTTGGGGTGCGCCTGAGTTGATCAGTGTTCAGGTCGTACTCCATAGGCAATAGATTGCCCTGTCCCCCATAATCCGCCCGTCAGGGCCGTCCATGATCACCTCGGTGCTGTGGACGTTAAACCCGAACTAACCAACCAACCGACTCTGATTCTTGGCTCAGTTGCATGCGTGAGCTTAAATCATGCGGAGCACCGTGCGTTGTGTCTTGCGCAGGATGTCAGCTCACTCGTGCAACTGACCCCTATTCCAAAGATGCGCCTAGGAATGTGCCCAGAATGTCTAGTGAGATGATTTTGAGTTGCAACCCCAAAGTCTTATCATGCATTGCATCACGCGTGCAAAGCTGGTGGACACAAATAATGTCTCATACGGGGAAAAGTTCATACCCTGTCAAGTAAAGTGT
Source organism: Semisulcospira habei (assembly GCA_036245525.1). Taxonomy (NCBI): domain Eukaryota; kingdom Metazoa; phylum Mollusca; class Gastropoda; family Semisulcospiridae; genus Semisulcospira; species Semisulcospira habei. The sequence continues at coordinate 153,599,923 of BTPG01000004.1, forward strand.
CTTGCTGTGACAAATGCGAGGATGTGCACCTCAGCCGTGTTGTATAAAAATAAGAGATGTCACATGGCGCTTGCATAGAGTCCGAAATAGCTCAGGCGGTTAAACGTCGGAGCAGGAGAGCGAAGGGAATCGCCGGGTCGTGGGTTCAAATCCCGTCCCGGCCCCGGTAGCTGGACTCGCAATCCAGGGGAATAAACGGATTTGTTCAATAGCATGTCCGTTGAAAGGTCCTGGTAAATCAAAGTGGCGCACAGTTGGAGTGCGCCTGAGTTGATCAGTGTTCAGGTCGTACTCCATAGGCAATAGATTTCCCTGTCCCCCATAACCCGCCCGTCGGCAGGGCCGCCATGATCACCTCGGTGCTGTGGGCGTTAAACCCGGACTAACCAACCATGGCGCTTGCGTTCAGTAACTGCAAATTAACCCTTTGGCTGTCGGTAGCGCTTTTTGTCCACCTGTAGGAATCACTGTAGGAATCACCTGTAGGAATCACCTGTAGGAATCACCTGGACAAAATGTGCTACCGACAGCAGAAGGGTTAGCGCAGTCAACAGTAAAGCGTCTGGTCATTACCATCCCCGGGCTGTGCAAGCAACGTGTGTAGGCCTAAAACCAACTGACCTCGAGATTTGTGTTGGGCCCGATTCAAAATTGAGCGGGTCAACGTCTTTCACCTCAGACAAAATTATCGGCTCCGCTCAACACAGAAGGACTACTTTAGGACTAAATGGGAACACGTTTTCAAGTGCATGTACACGTATGCCCGATGTAAAATATGGCAGTATTTTGTCGCAAAATTTAACAACGCTTACCTTTTTATAAAGCCGCTTTATGTACATGTATATTTTTCTTTCCCCGCTCTTTTCTCCCACAACAACATTCTTCTGTGCGTCAAAAAGATTCTTTGAAAGTTAAAAGAAAATAATGCAGTCTTTTTGGGACGGTGTGTGTGTGTGGGGTGTTTAGCTGCGTCATTCAAGAGTTTGGAAATAACGCGGCGCTTGTTCAGGTGCGCCTTGTTTTGTCTGGCACGATCAACAACCTCTCTCCCTCTCTCCGTACGTGTTCCGCGTCCCCTCCCCCACACTTAACTCATTCAGCCTGGCGCACGTATTTCCCAAATTTTGGAGGCGTCATCTAACGACTATGCACCTGTTGCAGGAGATGGATCGACCATGATAATTCAATGGCAGTGCCAGATTAGCTTGGCGCCGACAGGCGTCAAGCTAATCTGGCACTACCCTTGTATTATCATGGTCGATCCATCTCCTGCTGTAGTGCGTCAGGGATGAATGGGTTAACAACCATCTATTTCTCTCCCCCCCCCCCCCACACACACACACACTCCTCTCTCCCCCTTCCCTTCCCTTCCCAAGCCCCCGACATTTCCGTCCCACAGGCTTCGGTTGAAAACCGCGTTTTTCACTATGTTTATCGATCTACGGTATCGATCTCCTTTGCTCTCCAGTCACCTCCCTGTAAAGGTAAAAGTTATTTTTTACAGCGTGATAAAAGTCCAGGTCGCTCACTGGGGGTTTTCGACGGAATCAGGCTCCGGCTTACCTTCACACGCAAAATTATTCAAATATGACAAGTATGCCCCCCCCCCCACCCCCACCCGAAGTTTAAAAAAAACAACACCTCCAACTCCCCCCCCCCCCCCAAAAAAAAAAAAAAATAAATAAATAAATAAATAAATAAAAATAAAATAAAAAATAAATAAATAATAATAATAAATAAGTAAAAAATAAATAAATAAAAATAAATAAAAAAAAAATAAATAATAATATTTTTTTTATCTCACGGCACATTTATGTTTAAAAATAAAAACATTTTGCCGATCATCTCGCTTTTCACAAAAAGGAATTTATACTGGTTGTTTTTATTTGTTGTTGTTGTTTGTTTGTATGTTGTTGTTTTTTGTTTTGTTTTGGGGTTGTTTTTTTTTTTTTTTTTGCCTTCGCACGGCCGACATGGAAAAGAGGTGGTCGATACTGTTACTGCGTGCGAAATGTGCGTGAAATGTACATTGCATATTGCCGATGGTAGGTACCGTGTGAGACCCGAATTATCACACTGAGCACTGAGGTTGATGTTCTCAAATTTGGGAGTTGTTCTCTGAAGACTAAATTTCAGTTCTGAAGACAGATCGACCATGATTTATAGTTCAATGGAGGTGTCAGAATAGCTTTGGCGACAAGCTATTCTGGCACCACCCTTTAACTCTTCTGGTCGATCCATATCCTGTTGCAGTGTGTCAGGGCTAAATGGGTTAAATCAAATCTCGAACAGTCATCTGGTTAATCCGCAAAGCAACCGCACGCTGGGTCATCACAAGTCTGGATTCCATTCTCAGATGAATGGATGCTTGTGTGGAAAAAAAAAAACAACCTTTTTATCTCCTTCCTCATTCTATGGAGTCACAGCTTAAAAATTAAACCGTTTGTTTCGTATGAAAAAAAAATCTATGTAAATTGCCGGTTCGTACCAACAGGAGGCCATAGATTCTCATGAGACTGCACGGGCTAAAGAGCATCTATGTCCCTTGCACGATGATAGAGGCTGTTTGACGGACTATATTGCTGGGGTGTTTGTGAGTTTTGTTTGGACTTGCATCCTGTCTAGCTGAGTGCCGATGGTTTAAGTTAAGGACACTAGTCTGTTGGGGAAAAGTATGAAACAGTGGCCCTATTGAGTCGGCCGTAGGGGGGTTTCAAGTGGTTGTTGCTGAATCTTTAGATCCAGTATGCGCCAAGACTGAAATACCGTGATAAAGTGACGATCACGCGCACGCCGCACGTGCACTCATACTCACGCAGACGCACGCAACATTACTGTCCACTTGGAAGCTTGATGCGAGAATTTGATAATTGCTGGCAACGTTAATGATACTTGTGGCGCCCGTCTACGTTGTCAGTGCCACTGAGCCTACAAGAATTCAGTCCCTTGACCGCGTGCAAGAGACTTAACTAACTCAGTAGACCGATATGTTTCTTGGACCTGTTGTCAGTCTGGAATCTGATTTTTTTTTTTTTTTTCGAAACACGGTCAAGCTTACACAGACAGTAATAAAACCAAAAGGTGACGCAAGCTGCGGTAGACACAGTACTCATATCAAGGGAAATCACACCGTGCTGGACAAACAGTTTGATCGCCTGGCCCCTCCTTATGGCACGCCTACTGTGAAAGAGGCATAGATCCTCATGAGCCCCCGCAACTGTAAGCCGAAGGGGCCAGGCGATCTAACGTTTTCTTTGTCCAGAGCTGAGTGATTTCCCTTGGCGAGTGCTAAATTACAAATACGCATCGGCTGGCGAACTGATCAGCACGTGGAATGCATTCGTTCGGGTCAACGGCGGTGTGCACTCTCTACTCCACCCTTGCTGTTGATTTTTTGCGCAATCGGTGGGTAATGCGATACCCTTGTCTTCAGGTGTTAGACAAACAAAGCGTCACATCTGATTTGCATACAATGCTCGTGGCCTTTCGTTGCCCTGCACGCATGCTCTTGCGTCTGTCATGGTTGTTTTAAAATTAACACGAAAACGACCGCTTTCTTTTAATTCAGCCGGACGGCCGTATTTCCCAAATTTTGGAGGCGTGGTCTAATGACTATGCACAAATTGCAGGAGATGGATCGACCATGATAATTCACTGACAGTGCCAGATTAGCATGGCGCCGACAGGCGCCAAGCTAATCTGGCAACTACCCTTGAATATCATGGTCGATCCATCTCCTGCTGTAGTCGTCAGGGCTGAATGGGTTAAATTAAAAGGCCGCATGCGCGTGTTAACAGCTCAATTTTGCCGACCTAAAATTTATTTCGCTTATTTCTTCTTTTTTTCTTCTTGGTATTTGTTTTAAAACATGAAATAAAAAAGGACAGTTGTCTATGCATTGAATACAACTACAAACCAACAACAGCAAAACAAGGACAACCACAACAACAACAAAAACGACAACAACAATGACAACAGCAGTAACAGCAACAACGACGACGACGTCGACGACAACGACAACAGTTATCATAAACCTAGTCACCCCTTCGAGATAAATCGAACAATACGCAAGAGTTATAGATCCTCATGATCCCCCGCAGTTGCGGGGGATCATGAGGATCCATACCTGTTGCTAAAATCACATTGTACCATGTTTGGAACTTGCAGGGAAGGGATTGCCCTACCTGAACGATCGGTCAACTAATAATAATAATACATGGTATTTACATGGCTCATTTCTCATATTTATAATATAACTCAATGCGAAAACTAGACACACACACACACACACACACACACACACACACACACACACACACACACACACACACACACACACCCACCATCATGCACACACACACACACACACACACACACACACATACACACACACCATCATGCACACACACACACACACACTCTCTCTCTCTCTCTCTGTTTGGAAAGCTCTGAACGTCATAACGAAGGGTAAATCAGCACCCGAAATCCCATCTCATATGTCAGCTGATATATTAAATAACCATTTCTTAACGACAGCCGAAATATTGGCATTGTCAGCTGCAAATAACAGTAAACCGTATGAAGTGCCGAGTTCTCTCAGAGAACACTTTAAAAAAAAAAACAACTATATCAAATACTTTCACCATCCCTGATATTACAGTTGCGGAAGTCGGCAGATATATTTCTAGCATGCCCAACAAAACGTCTGCTGGCATTGATGGTATTGATAATGAAACCCTAAAAATCTCATTACCGTATACAGTAGAATCACTAACATATATTTTCAACCTCTGCATAAAGCAAAGTACATTTCCAACCATTCTTAAAGAAGCAAAGGTAATCCCAATCCCTAAATCTAAAGATCTTGAAGATATTAATAACTATCGTCCAATCTCCCTTCTGTCAGCTTTGTCAAAACCCCTTGAAAAGCACATTCAAAAACATCTCCTTGATTTTCTGGAAAAAGGTAAATTACTTAATATTCACCAGTCTGGTTTTAGACCGAAACATTCTTGTCAGTCAGCACTGACACATATTGTAGATAGCTGGCTGGAATCAATCAATAAAAGCCTGATGTCAGGAGCAGTTTTCTTAGACCTTAAAAAGGCGTTTGACCTTGTGGACCATGACATTCTCCTAAATAAGCTAACCGTTTATCACTTGGACGCAACCGCTATAGCATTCTTCCGATCATATCTCGAAGACAGAAAACAAATGGTGTACGCCCATGGAAGATACTCTAAGCAAGGAAATGTAAAATACGGAGTCCCCCAGGGATCTATTTTGGGCCCTCTTCTATTCATACTATTTATTAATGATCTACCGTTGCATATCACTAATTCTGACGTTAATTGTAATCTATTTGCTGACGATACGAGTCTTCATGTTTCTGGCAAAAAAACGACGGACATTAGCCATAGTTTACAATGCAGTCTCAATGAGGTATCTGACTGGTGTAGACAGAACCATATGGTTCTTCACCCAGCAAAAACAAAGAGTATCTTAATCGCCACGCGGCAAAAACATCAACGCCGACTACAGCCATTACAATTACAATTAAACGCTGAACCTGTTGAACAAGTCACTGAGCATAAATTCTTAGGAATACATGTTGACGAACAACTGTGCTGGGAGACCCATATAAATGCTGTTTGTAATACCATTGCTAAAAACACTTTCTTATTGTCCCAGCTTAGACATGTAACGGATACAAATACCCGTAAATTGTTTTTTCATGCTCATATAAAGTCCCATGTTGATTATGTCTCCACAGTGTGGGACGGCTGCAGTGATGTCCACATGAAGAGATTAAACTCCATATACAAAAGAGCTGTAAAAATGATAGATAGACGCCCCATCCCTACCACAGACAAATTTAGACATTTAAACATTCTCGGTCTGCGTCAGCAACTTACATTAAACAAATGCGTCTTTATGCATAAGATACTGAATAATATGACACCCCAGTATCTAATCACTAAATTTATATCTCACCAAGAACGTGAACGGACCTCAAGAAACAATACCTTACCCCTACCACTGCCAAGAATTGACCTTTTTAAAACTAGTATGTCATTCTCTGGTCCGTTTGCTTGGAATTCTATCCCTGCACATTTGAAAACTATTACCTCACCAGGAAGTTTTAAAACAAAACTTTTTGATTACCTGATGAGTCAGACTTAGTACGTTTCTCATGTACTGTAATATTTCCTGTACCTCATGTATTTCATACAGATGGTTTTTATATGTGTGTGCGCATGTGTGTGTGTGCTCGTGTTTGTTTGTGCGTGTGGGTGTATGTGTGAGCGGCGCGCGCGCGTGCGTGCGTGTGTGCATGTGTGTGTGATGAGTATTATTATTTTTTCTGTATATAATGATGCTATTGGGTTTTGTATGTACATATATATATTTTATAGTTTCCCTTCCTTTTTATCCTGTAGTTAGCAACGGCAAGTTTGTAAAATGACGATTTGTTTTCTGTCAAAACTTTTTACCGTTGTAAAATAAAGTTTCATCATCATCATCATCTCTCTCTCTCTCTCTCTCTCTCTCTCTCTCTCTCTCTCTCTCTCTCTCTCTCTCTCTCTCTCTCTCTCTCTCACACACACACACACACACACACACACACACACACACACACACACACACACACACACACACACACAGAGAGAGAGAGAGAGAGAGAGAGAGAGAGAGATACAGTCTGCAGGGGGTGTGTACAGAAATACCGTTGTATATCTTTACGGAACCATCTATCAAATAATTGCTGTGCATCTTTGTCCATTATTGATGCATTCCATAAATTCAAATACTTAGGAGCCATTGTGACAGATGAGGGATCAAAACCAGAAATACTGTCCAGGATTGCGCAGACAACAACAGCACTGACAAGCCGGATTGAAGACCATAATGGAAGGACAGAAACATCACGCTCTGCTCCAAGATCAGACTGATGCGCTCCTTAGTCATCTCAGTGTTCTTGTATGCCTGCGAGTCATAGACCCTCACAGCAGACCTTGAAAGGAGGATACAAGCCACTGAAATGAGATGTTTTCGAAGGCTGCTTGGCATTTCATACAGAGACCACATCACGAACGAGGACGTGGGAAGCAGAATCAGGCAAGCCCATCGGGCCCTATGAAGACCTATTAGCCATTGTGAAAAAAACGCAAACTGAAGTGGTATGGGCATGTCACGTGTTCAGCAGGGCTTGCCAAAACAATCCTGCAAGGCACTGTGCAAGGAGGACGAAGGAGAGAAAGACAGAGGAAAAGATGGGAGGACAATATCTCAGAGTGGACAGGACTGAGGCTGGGTGATACGCTAGGCAGAAAACAGAGAGGAATGGAGGGAGCTGGTTGCCAAGGCATCAGTGGTGCCCCAACGGTCGGCAAGACTACGGGATATAGATAGATAGATAGATGCATTCAACTTAGCAAAGAATTTTGTTTAATGAAAAGGTGACGCTTACGCGTTTTGAAGTTTGTAGTTGTCGTTTTATCGTCAGGTGACAATGTATTGATAGAAAACAGCAAGATAAATTAGAAAAAGGCGGGAGGGCGGATGGGGTGGTGGGGGTGGGGGGGTTTCGAGGAAGGGAGGGCAAGGGGGGGGGGGGCGGGAAGGTCATAACGATTTTCGTGTCTCGCATAATTTAACTTATCTTACAATAGTCGCTGAAGTAGAGTGTTGCCTCCCCAGAAATTAAGCAGACAAAGAAAAGTCAAGTGCTTAGAGACCTAGCAAGCACTTGGCGAAATAGCAGTCCACGTAAACTCACCGTGGTAACTTCTTCATCCTAAACCTACGCATGTAAATGACTTGGAACATAGCCAGCAAGAGGTGTACATTCTCATGAGCCCCTGCGAAGCAGGGATCCATGAGAATCTATGCCTCTTGCAGATGGAAGTCCTGTGCGGGGCGCGGGGCAGGATCCATTTTTATGTATTCATGACCGCTTTTCCCACCACAGTTTTGGAGTAAAAGCTCCAGCAGAGCGTGACAAGAGGAAGGGTGGCGATGATGGAAAGGTGTCAGCTATCATGAGAAAACAGGTCACTTTGTGAAGTCAGCTGCTGGCCCATTATGTACTTCTATCTGCCACGGGCGTTACGCCGGAGGAAATTATACATGTGGGAATTCACACTGCAGTTTTAAATTGGACATTGTCAACGGCTAAAACTTTAGTTTCTTCTCAAGCCTCAAGGTTTCTTATTTACGATTTTTTTCTTTTAGCCCATGCAGACGTGAATACTGGCGTGCCATTTGTCAGACCCGTTTTCACATTCAAAGCAAAAGCACACAAAATGAATGTATATACCTGTATTTCAAAACAAATCAAACAAACATTCGTCGTGGTTTGATGTACACCTTTCAACCTTAACCCCTTAATTGCCGGGGCAAGGCGAATGCTACCCATCTGCAAGAGACATAAGCCCTCATGGGCCCCCGCAGTCGCGGGGGCCCATGAGGGCTTATGTCTCTTGCTAGCTCTATGTTCTTCATGTCAGTGTTTGGTCCTAGTTACATCTTGTTCTTCACGCGAATGTCGGTCAGTGTGCAAAGGTTTCAGACGCAAAGGTTATTGATCACTGGCAGCGAAGGAGGTAACATTTCCGCTGTCGGTAGTGCTTTTTGTCGAAGTGATTCCCGCGTCTTTTGACGCGTTGACTTCTAGGCCTGAAATTCCCATGGGGCGGCCCGTGGCGCAGTGGTATAAAGTCTGCCACCAAGCTGAAGCTGTGAGGTTCGATACGGTTCCAGCGTCGCACTTTTCTCCTCCAGTGTGTGTCACCGTTAATTCGGGGGGACCGTCAGGGATTCAGTCTTTCTCCAGAAAATTCATGGGACACCTTTCATATAATCATTACGTTCACGAAGACCAATCCAGACTACATAACGACACCTGTATTTCTAGTAAGAGCGGGAAGAGGAAAGTGTCAAAAGGATAAAAGGTTGGTACCCGAATAAAGCTGCAGCATTTGAGGATAATTTAAATACGCAGGCAACTGAAAGTCTTAACAGCCTACTAATTGAAGGGAACTGCGATGTTCAGCTGACGTCAATCCTACTCGATGCTGCCGAAAATACCTTTTGCAAGTACCGATCACATACAACAATTAACAAAAGAAAGAGACAACCTTGGTTTGACACGTAATGTAAAAATAAAAGGACAAACTATATCCGTGCTAAAAACCAACTAAACGTATTAACAATGACGAGAAGAAACGTATGTTTAAAGAAAAATGTAAACATTACAACAATTTTTAAAGAGGGCCATTCGAATTGAAAACAAAAAATATTCTCTAAAAAGTTAAAAACTTTGAAAACGTCAAACCCAAAAGAATATTGGAATTTAGTCAATAGTAAAACAAACAATGGCTGTCCCATCGACATAAACACTCTATATAACCATTTTAAATGTTAGTGATAACAGTGATGGTGTTCCCATGCCCGATATCTCACAAAATGGTTATGACGATCTCAATTCCCGAACAAGTGAGGAAGAACTGTTGAGAGTGGTGAAATCACAAAAAAAAAAGTGAAAAAGCACACTGCATTGATCAACTAAAAAATGAATACATAAAAAACAGCATACCTGCAATGACTGAGACATACCTTGAATTTTTGTAACCCTTATCATCTGATACACCCATTGCTTGAAACAAATTTTACTGATAGTGTAAAAATGGTGCAATAATAGCTTGGGGCCTGAGGCGCCAAGCTATTCTGGCACACCCTTGAACTAAGACAGTTGATCTATCTCCTAATCTGTAATGTAGCCTTCATAGGACAATAAATAAATGTCAGCCTCAGTGTGTAATGGGTTATCAATGTTCTGCATGATGACAAAGTACCTGAGGACTGGGTCACAGGTCTTATAATGACTTTATACAAAGCTTCAGGAGACAAGAATAACTGTGATAACTATCATGACATAACTTTACTTAGCTGTGTGGGGAAACTGTTCACACCTGTCAATAACAACAGACTCAATGATTTTTGGGAGTCAAATAGACTTTTATCCGAATGTCAAGCAGGATTTTTAAAAAAAAGGACTGTTGACCATGCATTAAATTTTGTTTTGAAATCGTTAGTTAGTTACGTTTTCCTTGCTGAAGAACGTACTGCGCTTTTATTGACTATCGTAAAGCTTTTGACTCGGTGGCGCATAGGATTGTGGCAAAAGCTCATAAACAATCAGATTACTGGGAAACTGATAAATGTCATAATAAATATGTATGAACATATAAAATCGTGTGTTTTTAATCAAGGTGCGGAACCAGACTTCTTCGGGAGTTTTAGTGGTGATCGTCGGGGAGAAACCCTTTCTCCTTTGCATTTTTTTTTTTTTTGTATATCTAAATGACCTGGAAAGCTTTTTGTCCTCGAAAGGTTGTAATCCACTTAAGTTGGCAATTACTCCTGATTTTGATCTCACGGGTCATATGCAATTGTTAATTGTTCTTTTGCATGCGGATGATACTACGTTGCTTTCAGAGAAGCTCTCCAAAAGGCACTTGATTCTTTACATGTATTGCTGGAATGTGGAAATGTTAATACCTCAAAAACTAATATTATGGGTTTTTTTTGCAAATCGGAAGGGAAGAGTCCCTGTGTTTAAATGTGGTCAAGAAATTGTTGATGTGGTTGATTGTTTCAAATATTTAAGCATTGTGTTTAGCAACAACGGAAACTTTTCTGAAAAAAACTGCTTACGATAAAGCCCAAAGGGCAATGTTTAGTCTACTGCAGTTTGCCAGGAGAGGTCTCTCGTTGACGGCCTATACCCGGGGAGGGGTGACAGGCGTAAGTAAATAAGTCTGCCAGGAGGCAAGACTTGACTGTTAGTATTGTACTCGACCTTTTTGACAAACTTGTCGCACCTGCTTTACTTTATGGGTGTGAAGTGTGGAGGAATGAGTCACTGGCGCTACTTGAAAAACTACAATTAAAGTTTTCAAAGTATATTTTTTGCATATTGACAAAAAGTACAGTGCCGTCTCTTGTTTACGGCGAAACCGGCAAGCTTCTCCTCATAATATAAGTTAAAGTGAGAGTGGTTCGGTTTTGGGCGAGTATCATATTGTTAGTAGCGACGTTGATACACTTTCTTGCAGGATGTACTATCTAGACCAACCAGTCATTGTTTACATCTCCTTGGCTTAGTACAATCAAAAACATTTGATACAGGTTTTGATTGTGTTTGGCAGTCGCATACTTTTAGTCACATTGACACATTGTGTACTTGAAAAATGTTGAAAACAGTTTAGTTGATTCTTTCATTCAGGAGTGGTACGCAGAATTAAACAGCAGTAATAAAGCTCTTTTGTATAGAAAATATAAACAAGAATTTGGAAAAGAAATGTACATTTCACATCTTCCCGATACATATGTTTTTGCATTCATCAAATTTCGCTGCAGCAGTCACAAATTACAATAGAGCAAGGAAGAACGTTTGGCACACCTAGAGAAGAACGATTTTGTACAAATTGCAGTATGAATGTATTTATTTAGGTGATGAGTTTCATGTAATCCTTGAATGTCCAGAGTTTTCACAATAGAGACTTAAATTTATACCTTTGAAATATCGTAAAAGAAGTCGATGTCTGTAAGCTACTGTCAACCACTTCCAAACGAACCATCTGGAATTGGGTGAAGTTTTTAAAGAGTTGTAAAGTTATGTAAATAAGAGCCATTTACGTAATCGTCACTGACGCGTTTTTTGTGTTAATGTGCTGCAATTTTTGTGTGTATATATTGTAATTCATACATGCATTCTATTGTTTCTGTTATTTTTATATTTAATGTAAAACATTCATTTAAGATTGTGCATTTGCACAGATGAGGTAATGTTTACATGTTGATGTTGCATTATTCCTCCATACCTCCCTAGGGGCTTACTTTTTTTACGCCTGTCACCCCTACCCGGGTATAAGCCGTCGACGAGAGACCTCCAGCAACTCCTGTCCTGTGCTTCTTCTTCGATTCTACTCCAGGTGGTTCCCAGTCTCTTGATGTCTGCTTGGAGGTCTCGACGCCAGGAGTTTCTCGGCCTACCTCTTTTCCTCTTTCCCTGGGGGTTCCATGACAATGCCTGCCTAGTGATACTGGAAGCTGGCTTTCTCAGACTGTGACCGATCCATCCCCATCTTCTTCGCCCAATTTCATTCTCTGCTGTTATCTGCTCTGTTCTCTCCCAGAGTCTGACGTTGCTGATCTTCTCTGGCCAGTGGATTTTCAAAATTCTTCTAAGGCAACTGTTCATGAAGGTCTGTACTCTGTTGACTGTGGTTTTTGTCAATCTCCAAGTCTCTGCTCCATATAAGAGAACTGCTTTTACATTGGAGTTGAAAATCCGGACTTTGGTGTGTTGTGACAGCTCTCTGGAGCTCCACACTTTTTTCAACTGGAGAAAGGCTGCTCTGGCTTTACCAATTCGTGCTCTGACATCTGCATCAGTGCCGCCTTTTTTGTCTATGATGCTCCCGAGATAGGTGAAGGACTCCACCTCCTCCAACGGGGTGCCAGCAAGCAAGACTGGTTCTTCCCTGGTTGCGTTCAGCCTCATTGTCTTTGTTTTCTGTTTGTGAATGGTGAGGCCCACTTGGGACGAGATGTCAGCAAGCCTCGTGGTCTTGTCCTGCATTTGTTGATGAGTGTGGGACAGTAATGCCAAGTCGTCTGCAAAATCGAGGTCGTCAAGCTGTGTCCACAGTGTCCACTGTATTCCACTTCGTCTGTGCTCTGTGGTCATCTTCATGACCCAGTCTATGGCCAATAGGAAGAGGAACGGAGACAGCAGACACCCCTGCTTGACACCGGTTCTGACCTGGAGCTCCCTGGTGAACTGCCCTTCGTGGATCACGCGACATGTCATGCCATCGTAGCTGCTCTTGATCAGGCGGACGAGCTTTGTGGGTACACCGTAGTGTCATAGGAGTTTCCACAGAGTCTCTCGGTCCACACTGTCAAATGCTTTCTCATAATCCACAAAGTTGACGTACAGCGGGGAGCTCCACTCCAGAGACTGTTCCACGATGATGCGGAGAGTGGCGATCTGGTCTGTACATGATCGGTTCTTCCTGAATCCTGCTTGCTGGTCTCTCAGCTGGGGGTCAACGGAGCTCTTCATTCTCTCCAGGATGATCCTGTTGAAGACCTTTCCTGGTACTGACAGCAAGGTGATTCCTTTGTAGTTGGAACACTTGCTGAGGTCGCCTTTCTTGGGAAGCTTGATTAGGTACCCCTCCTTCCAGTCAGCCGGCATCACCTCCTCTTCCCAGATCTTTCCAAACAGTGGGTACAGCATCTCAACTGTTGTCTCTAGGTCTGCTTTCAGAGACTCCGCTGGGATGCCATCTGGGCCTGCTGCTTTGCCGTTCTTCAAGAATGCCATTGCTCTTCTGATCTCTTCCCGGCTGGGTCTGTCACAGCTGATGGGTAGGTCGGTCTCTGCCGGCTGGATGTCTGGGGGGTCGGGTGGGCTGGGTCTGTTCAGTAACTCTTCAAAATACTCGGCCCATCTGTCGAGTTGGTCTGCTCTGTCTGCAATAGGCTTGCCTTCTTTGTCTTTTACTGGTCTTTCTGTATGGCCATACTTGCCTGACAATCTTCTGGTAATGTCGTAGAGCTGTTTCATGTTGCCGCTGCCTGCTGCCTTTTCTGCCTCTGCTGCCAGGCTGTCTGTGTAGGCCCTCTTGTCTGCCCTGATACTCCTCTTCACCTCGCGGTTGGCTTCCGAGTATTCCCCCTGTGCCCTTACTTTGGCTGCTCTTGTGCGACTGTTGTTGACAGCTGCCTTCTTCTGCTTCCTCACTTCTATCTTCTTCAAGGTCTGTGCCGACAGCCAGTCCTTGTGATGGTGTTTCCTGAACCCTACAGTGTCTTTGCAGGTTGAATTCAGCGCCTCTCTAACTGCCTTCCACTGCTGCTCTGTGGTGACCGCCTCCTCTTCATTTACTAGCTCCTGTAGCGCTTGAAACCGGTTGGACAGCACCAGTTTAAACTCTTCTCTAACTCCAGTTTCTCTCAGGAGGCCTACATTATAGCGCTGTCTTCTTGTTGTCTCTGTGCGGCTTTTCTTTAGCTTGAGCTTCATTCTTAAGGTAAGCAGATGGTGGTCGGAGGCGACATCTGCTCCCCTCCTCACTCGAACATCTTGAAGGGATCTTCTAAATTTCTTGCTAATGCAGATATGGTCTATTTAGTTCTCTGTTGTATGGTCAGGTGAGACCCAAGTTGCTTTGTGTATTCTTCTGTGTGGGAAGATGCTGCCTCCAATGACAAGTCGGTTTAGAGCACAAAAGTCTACAAACCTCTCCCCGTTCTCACTCATCTCCGAGCCTAGTCCCTGTCTCCCCATCACCTCTTCGTATCCGGTGTTGTCCTCCCCTATTTTGGCATTAAAATCGCCCATGACGATGGTGATGTCTCGCTCCGCACATTTGTCCAAGGCACTCTGGAGTCGGTCGTAGAACTCTTGTTTCTCTTCCTCGTCACTGTCATTAGTGGGCGCATAACACTGGATGACGTTCAGCTTGATCTTTTTCTTGGTTCTAAAGGCTGCTGTGATAATTCTTGGCCCAAGAGGTTCCCAGCCCATCAGCGCGCTCTGTGCCACTGGCGACAGCATGAATGCTACTCCTTCTGTATGGGGGGCATTCTCCTCTTCATGACCTGAATACAGAATCATCTCCCCACTTAACAGCCTTTTCTGGCCAGACTGCGTCCATCTGGCTTCACTGATACCTAGCAGGGAAAGGTTGTACTTTTGCATTTCCGCTGCTATCTGGGCGGCCTTGCCGCTCTGGTACATGGTCTTGACGTTCCATGTGCCCATGGTTGTATCCCTGGATAGAGAGAGGCGCTCGGTCCTGTGGCTTCCGAAGACTTTCGGCTTTCACCACAGGACGTCATAAGTCTTCTGGTAGAAGAACCTTCCTCCTCCAGGAATGGAATTACTGTTAGTCTTTTCGTCGGCGTTTTTGTAGCTATTTCCTTTTTTGCAGGGTGGGGAAGCTACCCCCACGCCCAACCCCCTTACTAGGAGGACCAGGGGTTTTCTGTCGGGGTCACCTTCCCTTAGACCATGTTGGTTCACGGCACCTTATTTCATTCGGTGCACCCCTCTTACGAGGGACCCCCTATCCACCACCCAGGGGACGCGCCTCAACGCCATATGGTCCCAGCGCGAGGTCCCTAGGGGCGAAAGGAAGCAAAAACAATTTTAAAATCTTGGTTTTTGTGCGCTTTAATTTTCAGTGGTTTAAACCGTATGGACCAGTGAATCCTACGGCAACACGGATGTAAAGGTTGTTAGTGACAAACCGTGTGGACCAGTGAATCCTACGGCAACACGGATGTAAATGTTGTTAGTGACAAACCGTGTGAACCAGTGAATCCTACGGCAACACGGATGTAAAGGTTGTTAGTGACAAACCGTGTGAACCCGTGAATCCTACGGCAACACGGATGTAAAGGTTGTTAGTGACAAACCGTGTGGACCAGTGAATCCTACGGCAACACGGATGTAAAGGTTGTTAGTGACAAAGTCCAAAATCTGTTCCAAAATCAATGTCAAGTGATATAATTTTCTATTGATGCGGCCGGTATTTGCAAATTTATATAGTGGTGTGTTGACAGTTTGTATTATGAGGTATGTAGATCTTACCCGTGTGCACACTTCATCTTCTCACTATCACACGCACACGCCCTCGCCCTCGCTTATCGCTCACCCATCACAGGCGAAAGTTGACGCAAAAATAATGTGAAATTTACTCTAGGTCACGGTATACATTCAGGTATGTCAGGAAGTAAGAGGACCAGTATTAAAAGAAAAAACCGCAATCTTCTACTTTGTTTAAAATTGTGTGCAGAGGCAGTATAATTATGTTGGAACTGGCATGAAATTTATTGATAGGCGCGAAGAGACGTGTTTGGTGCTTTGATTTATACCAACCTTGGCTAAACAAGCGGACTCTTTTTTGGCCTAATTTGAGTAGCCGTGCAGACGGACATTTGAGGTACGTACCAGTTTTTGGCTGCGCTTGGGTTTGGGGTTGAATCAGGTTCATACACAGGAGACGGCCGCTGATGTCCTGATTTTTTCTTTAGATTTTGTGCTTGGCAAATGTGCAGCTGGTGGACGCCAGTTTTACGTAATGGATTGAACGATCAGGGGATGACTGGGACAGACTAAGGCAAAATTTTTTAACCCCTTCACTTTCAGTGGACCCAGGCTGTATTTTGGAAATTGCTGTTTATTCAGCGTCGAAGATCTTAAGCCGTCAAAGGGATATGGTTATAATAAAGTGCTTTCAGTACGAGGTATAGATCTTCACGAGCCCCCGCGAATGAGTGTGTTGAGTTGAGTGTGGTTTAAGTTTCCTCAGCAGTCATCAATGGGTTAACGGATGGGACAGTAGGGAAGATCAACTGCGGTCTGACTCCTTTACTTCATGCGTCACGGGGGATGTGTACCGGAAGCACGTTTCGAGCCGTATTTTCGTGCGTACATTAAAACTCATTCCACCCCAAGACCGAAATCCCCAAAATTTTGAAGTTTCCCTCTGAAGGACTGTATGACAATTCTAGAGACAGATCGAGCATGATAGTTTAAGGGTGGTGCCAGAATAGTTTGGCGCCTAAAGGCGCCAAGCTATTCTGGCACCACCCTTGAACTATCATGCTGGATCCGTGTCTTGCTGTGGTGTGTCGGGGCTGAGTGAGTTATTTCGATTTTATTGCCGCTTCGTGGCTTGGTTGCAGAAGAAGCAGAGACTTGGTCCCTGTGATCACGAATATAGGTATTCTTTGTATTCCAATCGAAATATACTGACGAGCAAAAGAAATGCGACATTTTTGGAATCACCGAAAACACTCTAGCTTGTCAGTATACTAGTTTGAAAAGATCGACTCCCAACAACGAACGAGAGTGAAGTCAAGTCGGATAACTATGGAACACTCCCAAACATCTCCAAGAGGAAAAGAACCATATCAGCCCGGCGCGTTCTTAAGGATCTATGCCTCTTGGAGATGAGTGGAGTGTTGTTTAGATGCTTTTGGTACAGGCTGGTTATCCGCCGTGACTTTGCTCTCGTTCGTTGTTGGCAGTCGTCGGCGTAAACGCAACCTCTCTATTGAAGTGCGTCCAGTACGAAATGTTCGCATGCTGTACGATGTTTAGTCTTGCCGTACGAAGTGACAATAATAAGCAGTACGATGTTGTTGTCTTACGCGTTTTGTCAGTGTAGAATAGATCGTACTGCTTCGGTTAACGCCGTGACACTTGAGGGAGAATGTCCGATTATTCTTGTGACATCCCCCCCTCCCCCACGCCCCCCCCTCTCCCCCCCCCTGCTGCCCCCCCCCCCCAAAAAAAAAAAATAAATAAATAAATAAAATTAAATAAATAAATAAATAATTTTAAAATAATAATAATAAAAAATAAATAAATAAATTTGAAACAAAAATGGAACTTGACTTTGCCTGGTCCATTACAAAATTTTAGACGAATTTCAACAAATTTGACTCTGCTAATCCAGCTCCCCAAGCATGCATGACCTGAATTTGACTTCGCCTCCTCCATTGAAAAATAAAAGATAAATTTCAAGTAATTCTTGCGACATCCTCCGCCTCTGCTTTACCAACTGTTCCCTTCCTTCCACCCCGGACTGTGACCAGTCAGATTATTATTCGCAGTTTCACTAAATATTTTTTCCCTTCTTTGACACATGTACTGATATATTGTATAACAAGCAAATTAATTATTCATGACCTTGCTCGATATACTTCCCTTCCCGACTAAAAGCCTTGCGGCCCTGCCCCGCAAAGTTCTTGATGGATTCTCGAGCCAGGGTCTTACGAAATAAATCACAAAATACTGTTCTGTTGCAACACTAACGTATCCTTTTCAACTATGACAACGTTAACACTTTGAATAATTTTTTAACTTGTCGTTCTTCACCAACGCCGAAAATACTGTTTCGTCCGTGTACATGCCATCTCTGTCATCGTGTGCAGTCGCGGCGGCACTCGCATTGAACGTGGAAAAGCGATACAAAGAGTACAACAGGCTAAAGACACTAACCTATAACTTGAAACCTTTATTGTTGTAGATATGTAACGCAAACTAGAGTCGCAAAATACAACATTCCAAGCTTTAAAAAAAAAAGAAAAAAAAAGAAACACCACCGAAACTGTATTAGCGTAGGAGGTAGACGGAACAGATGGTCCCAGCGCGAGGAGACGGAACAGCATACGCTCAAAATCACTTAACACAGTTAGCTCCCTTGCGTCAACAAAACTGTCGTCTGCTTCACATAGCACCTATAATGGACTCATGTTTTCATGTTTGTTCGCTATTTTTCTTTCCCCTTCAAGTTATTATCCACATTGCTGCTATGGGTGTTTCATTGCTAAACTTTGCTTATGGATTAAACTGAATTAAAATCATTTTATTTGTGAATAAGACATTATGTTTTGTTTCGGTGTGCATTATAGTCTCGGTATGCAAAAATAAAATGGTCGCACAAAGTGGAGGGCACGAAGCGAAGGTAAAGTTTTGTTTTGGCCTGGGTACATACATTATATTGAGTAGCAATTTGCTTGATATAGTGCCGAACTCAGACAGATGTGATTACTTGACCCGATCAAAATGTCCTCGTCGTACCGACTCGGACATTTTCATCAGTTCGGGTCTCGTAATCATATCTGCCTGTTATCGGCACTATAGCCTATCAAGCAAAATGCTGCTCAATATAATATAATATCAATATTTGAGCTAACAGCTTTCCCACGCTGGGCGTCCGCTTACTATTTCCGTGACACGTAGTTATGAGGCCGCCTTTTGCAGATTGCCATACTACTATATGCAAGAGACATAGATTCTCATGAGCCCCTGCGTACGCATGGGCTCGTGAGAATATGCCTCTTGCTGCTCGGTTTACTAACAGATCCTTGTACGCAGTGAGAATGTTATGGTGGTTTAAACCTGTGACACAAGGTTAATTCAGGTTTACGTCCACAGCATCGAGGTGATCATGGACGGCCCTGACGGGCAGGTTATGGGGGACAGGGAAATCTATTGCCTATGGAGTACGACCTGAACACTGATCAACTCAGGCGCACTCCAACTGTGCCACTTTGATTTACCAGGACCCTTCAACGGACATGCTATTGAACAAATCCGTTTTTTCCCCCTGGATTGTGAGTCCAGCTACCGGGGCCGGGACGGGATTCGAACCCACGACCCGGCGATTCCCTTCGCTCTCCTGCTCCGACGTTTAACCGCCTGAGCTATTTCGGACTCTCAACCTGTGACACAAGTTATGAGCGAAACCTTTTAAATAACTTTGCGGCGCGTAGCTCCTTATAAGGCAATGGAATCGATCTCTTATTTGGCGTACGCCGTTGTGTGTCTTGAAAGTTCTCAGGATGGCGTATGGCTATATTACATAAACAGAATGTTTACCCACTACCAACAGTACTAAAAATCGTTTGGACGTACTTAGGCTAACGAATCGAGCACCTCAGTTCCGACAGCCACTTCGTTTCACTTAGTATTTACCATCGGGGTCTCCCCGCGCTCTACAGTAAACTCGCGAAAGGAACTTAGATTCATACACACTACAGCAAGAGGCCTAGATCCTCATGAGCCCCCGCAGTTGCGGGGGCTCATGAGGATCCAGGTCTCTTGCACACGGGTAGTTAGAGCAGAGATCCTTAGCTTGGCCACAAAGTAAGGTAATGAGATAGTACGACGTCTTGAGGGTGGCCAAACACTCATTTGCATAATCTTCTGTTTGCGGGTGAGTCGCCGAGACTAAATTGCACCTTCGCTGTGAGGTGGGGGAGGCGCTAGCCAGGTATTACAAGCGGTGTCACATTCAATCTAAAACAATTAACAGGTTTAGACATGACTAATAACAGTAACCCTAGAAGTTAAAGGGAGGTTATTGGGTCGGGATGACTGAGGACAAGTGCTCTGACTTGCATGTATCGATGACATCGACAGCTGTGACAGGACCAGGGATCAGTTGCACGAGCTTAGTCCATCTCGGGTAGTAACTGTTCCGCCCCTGCCTCCTCAAGGCGGATTCTTTACTGGCAAGAGGAGCCGCTGCAACAGGAGCTGACTTGTGCTGGCTTCCTAGACCTGTGTTATTAGTGACGTAAAACTGAACATCTTTTCTTAAGCCATTACATCATGAGGCACAATTTTTAAATTGTGCTTATTATCCTATGAAGGCTCTTTTGCACATTATAAGATAGACCCACCATTTTAGTTTCAAGGGTGGTGCCAGAATAGCTTGGCGCCTGAGGTGCCAAGCTATTCTGGCACCACCCTTGAACTATCATGGTCAATTTTATTTCAAGCATAAGTGTGTCAGGTGATGTCACCTGGTGCCCCCCCACCCCCCACCCCCACCCCTCCACCCCCTTCCGCGTGTGTTAGCGAAGATGATCGATGCACAGTAATAAGCTGCTACTCGCCTAAGTGCATTTTCGGAACACCTCTTAGTCTAGGTAAGCTGTGAACTGTGTGAACCTTTGAAGAGTGAAATTCTCCTCCACTGAGTATTGCGCTGTTAGCCATTAAGCATTAAGCTGTTAAGCATTTACATAAAAAGGCCTTTGCTACCCTAAGAGGCCATTGGACTGAAATGTTAAATTGTAACCTCTTCGCTGCTGAAACTGCAAGACCCTCCCCCCCCCCCCCCCATGTGCAAGAGGCATGGATCTACATGATCCCCCGCAGCCGCGGGGGATCACGAGGATCTATGCGTCTTGCTGGGGTCATTCATATCTGCATTCCTCACACAGAGAACATGGCAGGCGATGTGCAGATACTGTATGCATGGATATGTGTGGTGCATGTATAGCGATGGTCTTAGAGGTAAAGTAGTTTTGCTTGACCATTGGCAGTAGAGGAGTTAACCAGTGGATGCACATTGTGTTGAAAATGAAAGATCCCTAGCCGTCAAAAGAACATGGATACAAAGTGGTTTTAGCACAAGATGCATAGATCCTCTTGAGTCCCCGCAACTGCGGAAGCTCATGAGGGTCTGTACCTCTTGCAGTTGGGTATAGGTGATGTTTATTTTTTTTCGTCTTTTTTTTTCGTTTTTTTCGTTTCGTCTTAACCTCATAACTGCCGCGGCAAGGTGAACGCTATGCAGCTAGTAAGGTCTCAGACATAAATCCTCATGCGGCCCTCGCGAATGTAGAGGCTCATGAGGATTTCTGTCTCTTGTTATTCCTTGTTAGTCTCTTGTTAGTCTCTATGTCTCTTGTTAGGCTCTCTATGGTCTTTTTGTCTATTTTTGTCTCAGTTACATCCATGTTCTTCACACGCGGAATTTCGGTCAGTGTGCAGTCGTGTCAGCCGACGCGGAATTTGTGATCACTAGCAGCGAAGGGGTTAAACAAGTTTTTAAAGTTTTAAGTTTATAAAAAAAATCAATCAGCATTTCTTAAAATGCTTCACAGGGTGATAGGCATCTTGGCTACGCTCTGTAACCCGTCACGCACTGAGAAGGAAGAGGGCAGGCAGGTTTGATGGACGCGACCGTGAGAACATGAACAAGTCACCTGAGCTTCTCAAACATGCATCCAGGTGTGTGAAGTCGACCTATCAGGTCAACGCGTCCGAATTAGGATGCGTAAAAAAGAGGGTGTATTTTTGTCCTAGAATGAAGTCTCTTTTACGGTCATATATATATGCGAGCAAAAGAAATGCGACATTTTTTAGGTATCATTACAGTGACGGATCCAGTGGTGGTGGGGGTGGGGGGGCAGGAGGCCCAGGTCCCCCCCCCTCCCCACCGTGTCAGCCCTGACCTTCCAAACAAATGTGTTATGGTTATTTGTGAAAGTTCTGTTTTACTATCCGATGGTTCTTCTTTTCTTGTACAGTTTATTTTACAATTACCTCACGGGATCGGTGGGTGGGCCTCGGTGTGTTCAAATAGTCAAATATCCTACTTTGCCACTGCTGATCTGCACCTGTCACAAAACTTCACCTAGACATGGAGTGCCATATGCCCCTTCACTCACAGGGACTCATGTAAATCAGTGTCTCTTGCTGTGCGATACAATCCGTATTGCATCTTCAGACTGAGGCAACCATCTGGCATTAAGCCGATGACTGCTGGCCAACCCCAGCGGTGGGAAAGTGTCCGATCTTTGTTGATTTGGGGCCCAACTCAATCCCTCAGCCAGGCATAGAGTTTCATGTGCCCCTTCAGGGCTCATGAGAAGCATTACTTCTTTATGTGCGATACCATTCGCATCGCATCCTCATACGTGGCAGTCATCTAGGTTTACGTTTACTCCAACTGTGCCACTTTGATTTACCAGGACCTTTCAACGGTAAATCAAAGTGGCACAGTTGGAGTGCACCAGAGTTGATCAGTGTTCAGGTCGTACTCCATAGGCAATAGATTTCCCTGTCCCCCATAAGAAAGGGTAGCTTTGTCTTTTGAGGTAGTGCCCGTGGACATGCACCAGTGCCCAGCAGGGGTAGCTTCGTAGTCATTGATGCGTGTCAGCGGAGGGGAGGTGTGAAATATCTTGATTTTCATCACTAAATAACCCTTAAGTAATCGTTAGGCAGTGTAAGAGGTATACGTCATGGGTGATCATGACTATTTCTGTGATCTGATTCTGTATTCCTCATATGGAGGAGGTTTGTGGGTATATAGAGCAGTATCACAATTTTCACAAGTGGCTGTGTTGTTCCTCAGATGGAGGAGTAATTAGTAGTGTCGTGATGTTGTCAAACACAAGGTCAGAAACTCCAGGTAGAACATTCTTTTCAATAAGAAAATTAACACCTTATAAGATTCAGAAGTGCCCGATTAATCTTGTTTTGTTAGCGAGGTGGGGTGGAGGCGGGGAGGAGGACAAGTGCATGTAGGTAGATATGATCAGCCCTTCCTTTTATACAGTGCCAAAAGCAGTGCTGTGTCCCGAGATAAAAGAAGAAAAGTTTTAACAAATAAAAATCGTCACCTCTGAGAACTCTAGGTATGTCTGAGAAAAAAAAACTAAGAAAAAAAAAAGCACGTGTACAGAAAACGGTTACAACACGATAGTACAATTTTAAAGAAAATTACACCAAAAAAAGCACGAAGAAAGAATAATTTCAACACAACTTATTTGTAATTGTTCTTTTTAATAGTCACTGTTTTGGTCTGCATTTCTTTGTATGACACAGTGTGGAAAACGCGAGGGGGGGGGGGGGAAGGGAGGGCTGTTGTGCCCCTCCCTCCCCCCCCAGTCCCACTGCATTGGAGACATTAAAGTTATCTTTAATTATGTTGGCCCTATTGTCTAGCATTATTAAAATACGCACTAAGAACGTTTATAAAGGAAACATTGTGATCTATTTATTGTCTAGCATTATTAAAATACGCACTAAGAACGTTTATAAAGGAAACATTGTGATCTATTTATTGTCTAGCATTATTAAAATACGCACTAACAACGTTTATAAAGGAAACATTGTGATCTATTTATTGTCTAGCATTATTAAAATACGCACTAACAACGTTTATAAAGGAAAGTGACATTATGTCTAGCTATTTACGCACTCAACGTTTAAAGGAATTGTCATTTCCAACTGCTTAGCAGGCGTTGTCAACTGTCATTTCATCCGGTATTAAACTGCGCTATCATCAACCTTTAGGCTGCCGCCGACAGCCAAAGACTTAACATACAGTTATGTGAAAATTAATGGATACGCAGACCTTTACAAAGCATATGATACATGCCATTCTTACAAAGTAACAGAAGGAAACCTAATATTTTTCACCCTCCCTCCGAATCGCTGCGGCTGCGTTTAATGACGTTCTGCCCTTTTGCGCAACGAACCCGCCAGATAAGAAGACACTTAACCCCTTAAATGCCCGGGGCAAAGCGAACGCTACCCAGCTGCAAGAGATATAAACCCTCATGAGCCCCCCCCCAGTCGCGGGGGCTCATGAGGTTTTATGTCCCTTGTGAGTCTTTTGTTTTTTTATAAACCTAGTTTGGTCACATTTTATCTGTGTTTAACACTGACGCGAATATCGGCCGGCGTGCAGTCGTGTCATCCACTGTCTGTGCAATTCACGCATGATCACCGGCAGTGAAGGGATTGAAGAGGATGTAAGAATGACAGGGTGGGAGGCACCCAACACACGGACACAACAGTTAACTCATTCAGCCCAACGGCCGTATTTCCCACATTAATAACTATGCACCACTTGCAGGAGATGGGTCGACCATGATAATTCAAGGGTAGTGCCAGATTAGCTTGGCGCCTGTCGGCGCCAAGCTAATCTGGCACTACTCTTGAGTTATCATGATCGATCCATCTCGTGCTGTAGTGCGTCAGGGCTGAATGGGTTAATTGGACAAGGAAATTGTTTGTGTCTTAGTCTTTTCTCACACGCGTTTTCTTATCTTTCATAACGCTTGGCCCATAACAGTCTTACCGTTTGTTGTTGTTGTTGTTGGATTTTTTTGCAAAGACTACCTTGTGACCCAGGACCTTTTGCTTATCGCGCCGAGTGGTCTGGAAATTCTCCTACTCGCACAAAATTTGTCGCATGTCCGTTTAACTCGTTCAGTGCCATCTGACGCAGATTGTGTGTCTGTATTCTGTGTTAATTCAACACCAAAATGTCCTAGCTTTCCCAGGAACACGGATTCAAAATGGTGTATGCAAGAGGCATAGATCCTCATGAGCCAAGAGATTTATGCCTCTTGAAGATATTTTGGAGTGCTGTCTATACTTATGGTACAAGCCGGTTATCAGCCACTATTTCGCTCTCGTTCATTTTTTGGTAGTCGTTCGTTGCAAACGAAACCGCACTATTCTGACTGGGTATCGCTGGGCATTCACATTATTATTATTACCACACCCCGGGCGTCAACCCCCCATTCAAACCTCTTTTCAAATTTACTGACGGGGGTACGAAGCCCAAAATGAACAAACTAGTTCTAGACTTCGCCCCGACCATTTCCCTTTGGTCTGAGTGAGGACGGATGTAAATGGCCTGCCAGCAAGAGGCATGAATCCTCGCGTGCCCCTTGCAGCCTGCAGAGGCTCGTGAGAATCTGTCACCTTTTTCAGACGGCACTGGCTGGCCGAGCGAAAGAAACCATAACCCTTCAGCGTGTGTAGTACCACTCATCCCGACCCTCAGCCTAACAAAAAAGGACTTCACCCCCAGGAAAAGCGAGTTCCCCAAATACAAACACACTGATCTAATCCAGGTTGTCTACCAAAACTGATCTACAGTCCTGACCAAACATCACAAATCCGCTCAACTCATTCCAGACGTGCCGCCTCCGGAAACGCGGCTCAGTTATGCCGCGTATCCGGAGGCGGCACGTCTCCAATAAGTTAACCTTTTGCGTGTCGGTAGCGTTTTTGTCGCGATGATTCCTACAGCGTGTCGGTAGCGGTTTTTGTCGCGATGATTCCGACAGGAATCATCGCGACAAAATCCGCTACCGACACGCAAAGGGTCCATTGTGCGTGCTGTCAGCAGTACTGTCGGCAGCAAGAACAGGAGGATTGCAACAATAGTCTACAATTATTATGGCTCAAGAAATGTATTGTCTTCCGAGAGTTTAAAAAAAAAAGTACCCAAAATATTTTTTTAAAAACTGTCTGGAATCTTGCAACTTTTTGTGTGAAAAGTTGTAAAGTTGTGTAACCCACTTCATATATGTTAGTGCATTGTGTTTGCACTTTTTGTCTTCTCACGTTTACTGACATCTGTACGCTGATGTTATTTTTAAACAATTAGCAAGGATCACTTGCCGAAGAATGTTTGTGCCATTATACATCAGCGAATATACATCTAACTCGACATAATTATTTCCTCCACGCCCCAATATGGGATGAAGGAAATACAATCTTGGAATCGTGGTAGCTTAACCCTTATCGTTCGGAATACACCAGTGTGTGAAATAAGTTTGACTAAAATAGTTCAAAGGTAGTACCAGAATACCTTGACGACCTTTAGGCGCCAAGCTTTTCTGTCGCTACCCTTGAACTAAAGCCATTGGTCTATAACCTTATCTGTAAGGACTATAATGTAGCATGCATATGGCAGTGTACACATTGGAAGCTTTTAGCCTCAGTAGGATATGGATTAAGGGTGGTGCCAGAACAGCTTGGCACCAAGAGGCAAATCAGCGAGTATGCATCTAACTAAAACGCGACATCTTTCTTCCACGCCCCAATGACGGAAATACAATCTTTGAATCGTGGTAGTTTAAGGCCGGATGGTGCCAGAATAGCTTGGCGCATAGAGGCGCCAAGCTATTCTGGTACCATCCCTTAAACTATGGTCATTGCATGCAGGCTATTCTTGCAGTGTGTGCGGGGCTCAATGGATGCTGACACTATCAAACCTTTCACAGACGTTGGGCTCCCACGTCCATTGTCATTGTTTCTTCTGTGTGTGTTTGATCGAGGGGTTTCGCCTTTCCGGCGTAATTATAACTACATTTTTTTTACAAGGTGAATGTATAAGCTCGTATTATCAACGCAATACTGCCCTCACTACGCACAATTCCCACGCCGAACTGAACCCGGGTCGATATAGCGGACACATTTTTGACCCCCGGGATCGGTCCGGCGTGTTAGGCCGGTAAACGCAGACAAACAGAGCGCTCAGTTATGTATAGATTTGTTAACCGCTGAAGGTTTTTACTATCGCGAGTTCACAGGTGAGTGTTCTTTCTTCGTAAGATAGCTTTTGCTTTTGATGGCCGTGAAAACAAAATGAAACTCCTTCGTCATAGTTATGTGAGTGTATTTTTTTCTTTCTTGCGCCAAAAAACTTTTTAGTGGACTTCTGCGAAGCTCGCTGTACGCTAGCTTACATATTTATGACAGCAGAACCGAACTGTGACCGTGACTCGGTCGTGCGTAAATTTCGTGTATTTTTCTGACGTCTGGGCTTGGAGAAGTAGTTTCGATAACACTTTACGAGTGGACTACCTGCAAAGCTTACTTGAACAGCCCTCATCTGAAGTGGGCTGACAAATTTCGGCTGTACAGATCAAACAAGGCTACATTGTCAAGGTGTGAGAAAGACTTTAACTGTTCCTCAGCCAAGACCGTTCAGTGGCAAAAGGCATGGATTTCCATTATCCCCTGCGTCCGCATGGGCTATTGAGAATCTATGCCTCTTGGTCGTAATGACTTTGCTCATTTATTCCTATGTCCGTACCTTAGACAGAGGAGGTCATCGGGAGTTGATCTTTGTTCAGCGGTGTGTATGAAATGGCTTGAGTACCTAAGTTATGTCATGTTCAAAGTCCGGGATAATGCTGTTTATGGGCGCTTTTCACGGGAGTTTGCTTTGATATTAGTTGACATTGGTACGATTAAAATACTGGCTCAATCTCTCAGGCTCTTTGGAGTCTTTATTTTATCTTCATGCGCCGGTTAAGGCTTTATATTCAAAAGCGAAAAAAAAACAGTTTTTTCTTTGTCCGTCGGTTGGAGGTTTCTTGTTTTAACTCATTCAGCCCGACGGCCGTATTTCCCAAATTTTGGAGGTGTCATCTAATGACTACGGCAGTGCCAGATTAGCTTAGCGCCTCAGTGTCGGCGCCAAGCTAATCTGGCACTACCCTTAAATTATCATGGTCGACCCATCTCCTGCTGTAGTGCGTCAGGGCTGAATGGGTTAACATTAACACTGATTAACAGTAAAACCACATGCGCGTACATGCGCAGACACGCATACATTTAAAAAAAAAATACACAGACTGGATCCACTAACTACCCCCCCCCCCCACACACACACACACTCACCCTATCCCCACCTACCCCCCCCCCCCCACACACACACACACACACTCACCCTATCCCCACCTACCCCCCCCCCCCCACACACACACACACACACACACATACATACACGCACGCACGCACGCACGCACACACAGCATTGCACAGCATAGCACAGCCCGTAGGCACGTACATACGCACGCACGCACACTTGCACGCACGCACACTTGCACGCATGCATACGCGCACGCAGCTGCCACGTCTAAAGCTGGACGATTGATGCCGAAATTATGCACCCATTGCAAGCCTCATAGAATGAGTCCATTTAGTATGCCTGTACACCGACCATATTAGTCGTGCGACTCAGTGTCGCCGCTTAAGCATGTTCTTAATTAAACGAACTTTTGATCGGCAAACCTAGATCGGAGAAGATCGGCGATCTTTTGGTTTGTTTCTTAATTGAGGTTGAACAAACCTAGGCGAACTTTAGCAAACCAGGTTTGCCATGGTTCTCTTTCTTAACTGAAGTGCTTGATTCGGCGTACTTACTGTCTGCGAAGGTGTTCAAAATGGCTGCCGCTATGCCGCTTCGCGATTTGGACGATGTTTGTTTTTGTACTCCTTGCAGTAGCGACCCCACAAACAGCGTTGCGCCTCCCACAAATCAATAAAAATAGGTCTTGTTCTTCACACGAGTGAAATATCGCCGTCCGCCATATTTGTTTGTATCGGTGACTGTCTTCTTATCTCCAACGCAGAAGAGGGTAAAAGTTTTGACCAATGAAAGAAAAGGTTCGCCATGGTTTGCTCAACACGTTCAGCGAACCTTTTCCGACAGCGAACTATGGTTTGCCGAGGTTTGTGAACTACTTCGAACTAGGTTCGCCGTATCTTTAGATCGTCCAATTAAGAACCAACCTGGTTCGTCCGAGATCGTGAACTCTAGTTCGTCAGAGTTCGCGAACTAAAGTTCGTTGAATTAAGAACATGCTTATACTGATGAAATTGTCAGGGGTGGCTTTACGGGTCTCTTCTCCATGTCTTTCCACCTGCAAGAGGCGTAGATTATCATGCGCCCCTGCGGATGCAGGGGCGCATGAAAATCCCCGCCTCTTGCACACCAAAACATGCTGTTACTGTTCTTCAGCTTAGAGCTGTTCTTAAATGGACGAACTTCTGATCAGCAAACCTAGATCGGAGAAGATCGGCGATCTTTTGGTTTGTTTCTTAATTTAGGTTGCACGAACCTAGGCGAACTTCAGCAAACCAGGTTTGCCATGGTTCTCTTTCTTAACTGAAGTGTTTGATTCGGCGTACTTACTGGTTCAAAATGGCTGCCGCTATGCCGCTTCGCGATTTGAACGATGTTTGTTTTTGTACTCCTTGCAGTAGCGACCCCACAAACAGCGTTGCGCCACCCACAAATCAATAAAAATAGGTCTTGTTCTTCGCACCAGTGAAATATCGCCGTCCGCCATATTTGTTTGTATCGGTGACTGTCTTCTTATCTCCAACGCAGAAGAAGGTAAAAGTTTTGACCAATCAGAGAAAAGGTTCGCCTTGGTGTGCTCAACACGTTCAGCGAACCTTTTCCGACAGCGAACTATGGTTTGCCGAGGTTTGTGAACTACTTCGAACTAGGTTCGCCGTATCTTTAGGTCGTCCAATTAAGAACCAACCTGGTTCGTCCGAGATCGTGAACTGTAGTTCGTCAGAGTTCGCGAACTAAAGTTCGTTTAATTAAGAACATGCTTTAAGGGAATTTGGTGGGAGGAGGCGGAGGGGGTTGTAAGCGTGTGGCACTTGACCTTTCACCAACCATAACCAACCCCACCGCCCCATAAAGAAGGGGTGTGTCTGGTGTGACAATGCGAAGCGGCATTACCAACCTGTAACAGTGCTAAGTCAGCTCGTAACTCCCGCCAACTCGATATCTCGAACCGCCCTAGACTGCACTCTGTAAGTCCATAGTGGAGAACTGAAATCACCGCACTAATCCCGTTTAACCCCAAGGCCACGGTTTCTACATTTTGCCGGGAAGTGCCGTCTAACGACTATGTACCAGTTGCAGGAGATGGCTCAGTCGATCGCGATCGAGCCATCTCCTGCTGCAGTGTGTCGTGGCTAAATAGGTTATGTTCTCAATGTTGCCTTGTCTCAACTTAGACTCCTTTTCATAAGTGATCCGTATGACTTGAGTAGGATCGCGTCACAGAGGTTTTCTGTTGCGTGGAACGTGACTCTCATGCGCACAAAAGAGAAAGAAAAGAGCAGAGACAAGCCATTTTCCGCACTGACACAGGAGCCGGAGTTCCATCCGTTATCCTTCTCCTTCCGCTCTTCCTCTAGTCCCCTTCCAAATTTTTCCAATGTAGAGCACGTGGCGGTTGTGCCTTCTCCCATCTTGGCCTCGCCACTTGGAACAGCCTCCCCGCCCCTGTCCGTAACTGTCAACCACTCTCCTCATTTAAATCACTTCTCAAACCCACCACTACAACGCTGCCTTAGTTCATTTCCCCAGCCATGCACAATTTATCACCACTACGGTCAAGCCGTGTGTGTGTGCCGGTGTGTGTGTGTGTGTGTGTGTGTGTGTGTGTGTGTGTGTGTGTGTGTGTGTGTGTGTGCATATGTTGTGTGTGTGCGTGTTAGCTGTTAGCCTTTTCATTGTATCAGCGCTTGGAGCTACTTTTAGAATAAGCGCTTAACAAATCTCCTTTATTATTATTATTATTATCCTCAGAGTCGGTGGAAAAAGCATGGTGCGTGTGCCTACTCACATGGATTGTGAAAAGAAGTGTAGAAACGTCTAAGTTGAGGGGCAACATTGATAACATGTTGTAAATGAGAATTGTAGCTCTCAAAGCTGTCCATGGAGCAGATCGCTGTAAACTGAATTCACCAAGACAGTTCAAACGTGCTTCCAAAACAGCTTGGCGTTTTCAGGCGCCAAGCTATTTTGGGACCACGTTTGAACTGTCTTCATCAGTTCAATCTTGCCATAGGGTGTCGGGGATCAGGCACTGAGACACATACACCTAAACACATCACCTCAGGTAGACTGATTCATGAGGTACGCCACATTTCTCGCACCGCCGGAGACGTCTTCTCTCTCTAAGCTGCAGGTATAAGTGCGTGCTTACGAAAGAGAAACCCCACCCTCAGTTTGAGGCAAGATCGAAGCCGATCTCGAGCGGTCAATAAGATGCTTAGATTCTAATTAGCCCCTGTAGACTACAGGGGGCTTATGAGAATCTATGCCTCTTGTAGATCAAAGGGGCGAGGAATCTGACGAGGGAAACTCCGGGTAGGCAAAAACAATTGCGTTCGCCCCTCCCCAGAGCTAGCCATACATAACTAGACACGAAGAAATGTGAGCCCTTCCCGGTACAAGTGTCACAGATCCTCATAGGCTCCAGTTATGATACAGGGGTTTATGAGGATCTGTGCCTCATGTTATGTTAGTTGTCATCTGCATCCCTGCCGACTGCGGTCTTCAGCGGATCCGTACGTCAAAACATGAAACAATATCTTACCTGTGCAAGAGATATAGATCATCATGAGCCCCCGCAATAGCGGGGGCTCATGAGGATCTATGCCTCTTGCAGATTGGAGTATTCCGTCTGTTTTGTTGCCATTTTCATCTGTATCTCTCGGAATGCAATCATACGCTGTGCCACGCCGGTGGTGTAGTATATGGTTGAGCTCCGACGATAAAGCAGCAGTGTTGCTCATCCCATCTGTCCGTAGGAGCGTGGGAACAGCGAGCTGACAGACCGCTGACAGCCGAGATGCGACGGAGAATGAAAAAAAGGACAGTCAAGGAACCTCACGGCAATACGCCACTTACCTGAACAGGTCGACTATACGGACAATTATACAGTCCACCACTGATAGCTCTCGTACGCTACTGAGAATCTGGGATGAATAGAAGAGAAAAGAATGTATTCAGTTCGGACGCAGGCAGCAGCTAGGCTCTAAGGCCATTCGGTTTGTCCTAGCCACCTATTCAGTTCAGTGCAGTTCAGTCAAGATGGGAGTCTCTGCGCTCAGAAAAAAACCCATACGCGCTCCACCCTACCCATCAGAAGTTTGTCCGTAGTTCCTTTCTATATCCTATCAATATTGGTCTGATTTACTATGGATCTTCACGTCCTTTCGATTCTGCCCACAGCCCGCTGCTTCCAGTTAGGCAAAAACAATTGCGGTCGTCCACATATGCTGAACGCGGAAAATGCCAGTTCAGTTCAGCGCGGTCATGAGGGGATCCAGTCTGAACTCATCGGAAGTCCTCCCAGAGTTTCTTGCCAATATTGGTCAGGTTCACTAAGGATCTCTCATGTCCTGTCTTAGTCTGCCCACCATCCGCTGCCCATCTCCACACCTCTGCTCCGGAGGCGATCGACTGTGTGGTGCCATTGGCCCTGTTCCTGAAATGCTTTGCCAGGTTTGCTGCCTTGCCAACTAGGGCGTCTGCTGGATCATTCCCTTGGACTCCAGCACGTCCCAGAAGTGTCCGAAATTGTATGTTGGCCGTCCATGGCTTCCCATTACCAATCTCCCAATGAGCAAAACACCTTTACGCCAATTTCGGCCACAGTGCGCTCGCGCACAGACGTGTTCAGGCCCACTGCCGTCGAAGTCGGCCAGAGAACGTTTGCTTACTGGGCTTCTTGAGACCAAACTCCTTTCGCTTGATCATTTTGAGCAAAAACAACTGTGTGTATATATATATATATATATATATATATATATATATATATATATATATATATATATATATATATATATATATATATATATATATATATATATATATATATATATATATAACCTTTTAAAGAATCTGTTTTCAAGGGCTTAATTCTTTTTAGACGTGCCGCCTCCGGATACGCGGCTTATGCCGCGTATCCGGAGGCGGCACGTCTCAAATGCGGAGTTATGAGGGCTTTTTGTTATTGTAGCTTCACTATAATAAAGCTTGCACACATTGCTGTTGTTGCTGTAGCGTGCTCTTGAGCTGATCAGGATGATGAATCTCTCCGGCATATGTCTTCAGCCGGTTACTTGCAACATATTGGAGACTGGGTCGAATTGCATACAATTTTCAATAGCTGATACATGCCGGACATAGTTCTAACGGCCTAGTTCAGTCTGCGCTATTTTTAGCCTCGTGCAGAAATACAGTTGGTTGGCCTTGCTGGCCTAGAAATAAATCCTGCAACTGGCGGCAGGCCCGCGATTTACTGTTTGTTTGAAACTATTTGCAAATATGAACGTGACCCAAAACATGTAAAAATGAGACTCTCTATGACTTAGAACAGCGGTGACCACATATGCAGAGGGCCTTCTATGAGACACTCTATGACTTAGAACAGCGGTGACCACATATGCAGAGGGCCTTCTAACAGAAGACACTCAAGAATAAGGCCATACGTACGGCGCCACACATGTTCAGTGTATGTCTTCACGCGCAAACCAGCCCAGACGTGGATATTGCCGTTAGGTTCTTTCATAAGGACGATGCGATCTTTTTTCAGGGACATAATTTTACACCAGTTGTGTTTTTGTGTGCGCTCGCAGCGTGCCGTGTCCGTCCTTTGTGAGGGGTGAAACAGGGTGGCGGGCTGCGGCCGTTTTCGTGAACCACAACGTGAACCTGAAACCATCCAACTTCCATTTGCAGTCGGCATATATCCACAAGTGCCCCTGCTTCAGCAGGAGCTCTTGTGGATCAGTGACTATTGCCGACGTTGAAGAGTTACGCTTCTGTAGTATTTTGTTAGCGCGGTTTGCTTCCGTTGTTCTAGGCTGACGGAGGTGTGCAGGTTTTGTAGGCCCGACCTTTAATATTGTTTGAACGTAGCGCTACCCAGGCTAGATAGATACATTTGGGGTCTGGTTACAGACCGGGGAAATAAGATCTGCCGGCCGAGGAAGGAAGAAAGACAGCAAGTCTGTTTTGTAAAAATGAAGCCTTCGCGGCGAGATTGTCATTGTAATACAACGAAAATCTCGCTTTTGTTCATTTTTATTTGTTGTTGTTGTTGCGAAGAGCGAGATTTCATTGTAAATCTTGCTTTCCACAAAATGGGCATGCTGTTCGTTTTCCTTCATAGGGGAACCCAACGAAACACGCTTAGAAAAGACCCAATACTGACAGAAACACGCTTAGAAAAGACAGTTACTACTGTCTTTTCTAAGCGCGTTTCTGTATTCGTTGTATTCTTCAGTCTGCATTTTAAACACCGGGCAGTCACCATTTCGGTTTGGCTGATTTCTTTCATAGGGCACAGATACGTTTGACATGCACACACACACACACACACACACTCACACACACACTCACACACCGCACATGCGCGCGCGCACACACACACACACACACACATACACACATAACATATATATATATATATATATATATATATATATATATATATATATATATATATGAGTGTGTATATATATATATATATATATATATATATATATATATATATATATATATATATATATATATATATATATATATATATATATATATATATATACACTCACGCACGCGCGCTCGCGCTCGCAAACACACAAGCCGGAGTACACACAAACACACTCACGCTCTAGTTATGTACAGCGTCCGGGTCCAATGTTTCGTTTCCTAGGCTCCGGCAATATCTGACATTTGACATTTGAGGTAATAGGACGGCATTGTTGTGACGGCATTGTCAGTATTGCATTGACCATATGGCGCTCAGAGTACATCACACTGCGCCGACGCTGAAAAGCCAACCTCATTATTCCACAATGGTTACCGACCTCGCTTGATCCGCTGCGCATGGTGCCGGTTCGAAGGAGGTACCCAGTGTGGCATGAGCATTCTTCACATAGGCACATGGGACCTCTGACGGAGTTGCATGAGTGAGCTTAGTCCTGTGCCAGCCACTAAGCAAGGTGCTCCGCCGCTATAGCGGAACACTTTGCTTAATGGCTGGCGCAGGACTAAACTCACTTGTGCAACTGATCCATGTGCCGTATTATACTAGAAAAGGCAGCCTTGAATGTATTATGAACATGTCTTGCGCTGTCCAACTTAGTTATATGACTTTTTCAACAGCAACAAGAAAAAAATTATGTTTATTACCACGGGACTCAGGTAGCATTGCGGCAGGTTTTTTTTTTTTAATGGACATCGGGGATACAAAGGTTGTTCATTTTGTTCTATCGACTGTTGCTAGTATTCGCATTCGTCTTCAGCCCAGGCCAAAGACCCCTGACACATATTATACTTAGTGACGTCCAAAGACCCCTGACACATATTATACTTAGTGACGTCCAAAGACCCCTGACACATATTATACTTAGTGACGTCCAAAGACCCCTGACACATATTATACTTAGTGACGTCCAAAACGAATGCGGTAGTGTTTCTGATGATTCCAAAAATATCGCATTTCTTTTGCTCGTCAGGATATGTCAGGATTTCGTATTATTAGTTATATTACGAGTTAGGCTTTGCCAGTGGTTCTTGCCGCCTCAAGGGGTCGGTCGGGGGGGAGGGGGTGGGGGGGGGGGGGTTGGAAGGGCAATGTCGGAAAGCCGGAAAGAGTCGAGGGCTTGGTTTTAGCCTGGGACTCGTACCTGCTACATTGACCCCCCCCCACCCCCCCCCCCACCCCCACCCCCTCCCCCCCCCCTGACCGACCCCAGAGGCGACAAGAACCACTATCAAAGCCTAACTTGCAATACAAAAATTTTGTCTTCAACTGTAAAAAGTATAAGCGTGAAGTGTACCCTTAAAAGGACCTCAAACTTTACGTGTGACGTAGAGATTCAAGGGACGTATTTCTCCATACTTCCGACTATCAGTAAACAACCTCGCGCGAACTGGAATTTTTCTCTCAGTTTTTTTTTTTTAATTTTAAATTTAACCCATTTTCAGTCATTCTTTTGTATGCAATTGGTCAATTAGACCGAACACAACGCGTGCATAATAATCTGTTGCCTATACCCTTCAGTTTTTATTTATCTAACTTTTTGTTTCTTCGCCGTTTCGAATGTGGTCAGTACGTGATGGGGCCTTTGCTCCAGTTGAGTTTTCCTGTCGTTCATATTGTCTAACTTATCCAGTTATTTACTTATATTTTAAATGAAATTCCAGCGGTATCACAGAACACCTACATATAGTTCCTTTTGTTGTGTTGCCCCCTAAATTATTTATTTATTGGCATATTTTTGTTTAGAGGTTTGACTGAATGAAGATTAGGTATCGGTTTGTACCGAGAAATGTGATTGGCCAAAACATTATTTGGGGGAGAACGCTTTACTCAGCGAGTAACGATGTCACCATAACATTGAATAAGGGAGTATGCTTATCACATGTTACCTGTAACATGCCACATGTGACAATGGGACTTCCGTTGGCTTGAGAACGGACGACCGAGTAAGGGGTGGTGGGGGGGATGGGGGCGGGTGGGGGGGGGATTGAATAGAGCCAGGCCAATGAGAAAAAGTGTAAAGAGGCTGAAAGAAGACAAAACAAAAAAATGTCGCGATTTCTTTTGCTCTTCAGTATAACACGATGTGGGTGGACTATGGTGCCTTAGCGCCAAACTATCCTGGCACTGCCCTTGAAATAGCATGGTCTCTTGCACTATTTTGTGTTCTTCAGGGAACAACTACGAAATATAGGAACTTAATTTCGACCCTAGGGCAGAACGTTTTAACCGGCCTTGGGCTGTCGGTATCGCTTTTTGTCGCGGTGACTCCTGCAGGAATCATCGCGACAAAAAGGGCTACCGACAACCAGAGGTTCAAAGACCTGACCCTACATACATGTATGCAGATAAACCTGTGTAAGGCGACCACACACAAGACCATAAAAAGTGGACATTTTAGACCGTCGTTTTCCTTACGCAAGGATATCTAAACAACAAAAAGAAGATCATGGGACCAAATATGTGTGGTCTGCCTAGACAGGTGGTCTGTTTAAACAGTCGGTCAGCGTAGACAGGTGGCCGCCTTATACTGGTTGTCGCATTGACAGGTCTGACTGTGCACAACATTACCGTCAATGTATCAGGCTAGAACAAGCACCGCCGTTGAGCTGTCAAGTTCGACTGGTCTCCAGAACTGCATTGTACATATGGGGCGCTGGGTGGCTCAGTGGTAGAGCGTTCGATTCTCGTCGGAAAGGTCGCGGTTCGAATCCAGCTGGGGTCCAAATATGTCACAGTTCAGAGCCTATTCGGTGCCCCGTCTTTGAAATTACCTTCGTGGTGGACAAAAGACGTTGACTCATTCGAGACGTGCCGCGTCCGGATACGCGGCTAAAGCCGGACGCGCCACGTCTCGAATGAGTTAAGCCCTAAACGTTTAACTTTTTGCATTGCACACAGTCTTCAGAGAACAACACCGATATATATCTCGGGAACTGCATTTCAACCCTGGTAGCGCTCATTGAAAAGGGCGCCCATAGACTACACATCACCGTCCATATATCAGACGGTTAGGGTGAGCTGTCACTTAGCACAACGCTGGACGAGATCTCACGACTGCTCCCCAATGAGAGATGAAAGAGCTATGATAGCGTCGACAAATGCGGCGATGACAACCTCCATCCATCTGCGTGGGGCGGATCATGTCTCCCTCCACGAAAGGCGTAGATTCTCATGAGCCCCTGCAGGATGCAGGAGTCTACGCTTATTGCCGATGGGTCGTGCGTCCATTTACTTCACAGATGGGAAAAGAGGTTTATCGAGGATCGCGAGGGCAAATGCAGAGATGACACTTTTAACGCGGGTCGCAATGGCTTTAGCGATAACTAGCTTATAGTTTATGAGGCCTTCCTTCCATAAAATATGGCCAGTTCAGGCAGCGGTCACTGCCACCTTGTACCGAGCAGGGGCAGGATCAGTGGGAAGAAATAAAGGTAGTGATGGGGGGGAGGGTGGGTTGGTGGGCAGATGGCCGGGTGGGCATGGGAGAAGGTTGCAGAGTTCAGAAAAACTCAGCGTAAAAAAAAACAATAAAAAAAAAAACAAAACAGGAGAGAAATGCTGAAAACTGAAAAGACTTTCTGGGTTTTTTGGTCATCAGTCCTGAACAGCTCGAATACAAAGTGCCGCAACTGTGTGGTGAACCGTGATTTTGGTGGACCTTACGGCCTTAGGCCGTAAGGTCCAAAATCACAGATCACCACATTGCGATATGACTATCTTTTTTTCCTGAAGGTCGTGAACACAAACAGAGCCACAAGAGATGGCTATTCTCATCGGTCTCTGCAGAGTGCACGGCGAATGATCTTGCGCACGGGTGTCGCTCTGCGAAAACGAAGAAAAGAATGAACGAACGGACGAAAAAAGAACAAACAAAGGGACCGACGAACAAACGAGCGAACGAACCGGAACGAACCCAAAAAAAAAAAAAAAAACGAACGAACGATCCAAATAGCTTCAAAATCCTGCACTTTTCGTGGCCTGGATGACCCCTTGTTAACAATACAAAAATATCTTTGACCCGCCCCCTGCCCCCCCCCCCCCGCCCCCGCTCCCCCCCCCCCCCCCCGCGCCCTACTTGCCCCCGTCACCACTCACCCAACAGACACTACCGTGTGTAATGTGTGTGGCGGTATGGGCGCCAATGTGCCAAGGGATGAAGCGATCAGCCCATGGATCATTCTTCCAGCCTAATGTCCCCATAAATTATAGACCTGATATCTTCCCCCGTGCTTATTCTCATCGTCCGCTAAGACTTTTTGGACATTTGTGTGTGCGCCTACGGTCCGCGTTCGAGACGGGCCACTCAGTCATATTGTGTGGCAGCCTCGACTGGCGTGTCAGTGGACGGCAGTCAGTTCGGTACGCACAAAGGTTGTCTCCCTCGATTCAATACCGCTGACAAGCGGTAGCGAATCGAGGGAGACCACCGGTGTGGCGGGTACGTTCTGAAACAGGGAACGTTCCGGCGTCAACTTTTGTTATTTCCTTATGAGTTAAACCCCTTCGTTGCAAGTCATCACGAATTTCGCGTCTGAAATCACTGCACACTGACCTGACATTGGTGTGAAGAAACATAATGTGTGAACTGGGGGCCAAAATATAGGCATACACAAAACACAAGAGACAAACAAGAGACATAAATCCTCATGAGCCCCCGCGACTGCGGGGGCTCATGAGGGTTTATGTCTCTTGCACCTGAATACCTTTCGCCTTGCTCTGACAGTTAAGGGGTTAAGGATATTATATATATATATATATATATATATATATATATATATATATATATATATATATATATATATATATATATATATATATATATATATATATATATATGTGTGTGTGTGTGTGTGTATATATTTAACCCTTTGACTATCGGTAACGCTTGCTCGAAGATAATGAGAACCGCTGCCGGCAGCGAATGGATTAAATCATTCGAGGCGTGCCAACCCCGCGGATACGCGTCATAACCGGGACGTCTCGAATGAGATAACAATACGCATATTTTATTGAAAGCAGTCGCGACCAAGATTAGGCT
Source organism: Semisulcospira habei (assembly GCA_036245525.1). Lineage (NCBI taxonomy): Eukaryota > Metazoa > Mollusca > Gastropoda > Semisulcospiridae > Semisulcospira > Semisulcospira habei. Next base: position 153,639,263 of record BTPG01000004.1, read on the forward strand.
GACTAACTATTCGTAAACAATAAATGGGTGGATCTGACGCGCAGATTAAAAATATAAATAATATATATATATATATGAAAAAATAATATTATGAAGCCTGTTGAGCCAAGCACAAAGGGGTCAAAACCTAAACATCATTTAGTCAGTGCCAGGTCTCCCAGTGTGTGTCGGCGTGTGTGGGAAGGGTGGGGTGAGGTCTGCATGTCGCTTGCATCCACGCCAAATGTGCAGAGACCGTTCATACATACACTTCAGCACCAGAAGACCTTCTTGAACTCATGCCGTGGACACACGAGAGAAATGGCGCCAAAAATGGCATGGATTATTACAGACAAACAATACCCGTTAAGTGTTATCCATGAGAATGGGTGATCATCCATTTCAGCATGCAATAATTTGAGTCATAATCTTCCACCTGCAAGAGGCATAGACCCGCATGAGCTCCCCGCGCAGAATGCGGGAGCTCATAAGGATCTATGCTTCTTGCAGACAGAGGGAGTACAGTAAGTAATAGGCCCATAATCGTGCAGGAATTAACTGCTCTGTCAAGCGCGGTAGGTTTTGCATTCAGGTGTAATCTTCCCCCTAAAATAAAGTGGATACAATAGAACGTTCGGCAATTTGTATCTTTCTAGGGTAGACCAGGGCTATATCGACCTCAAAGCATGAAATCTCTCTGGGCCAGCACACATTTGGTTCAGCTCAGTCATCAATCTCCTATTAGGGTTTCTGTGGCACTCGGGGTGATCAGTGAAGACTCTGTCATACATAAGATCAGCTGTCTATGGTTCAGTTCCGTTCAATACGGTTCGCTTAAGATGGGATCTCTACTGAGTCTACTGCCACCGATCACGATGAATCGGAAGTCTTCCCACAAGACATGGCCCATACTTGAATGTAGACTAGTGAAGTAAAACCTCCTGGGGATTAAACTTCACCCCGATCTACCCTGTAGTAAGAAATAATAATCCGATGGTTATCAGCGGGTGGATTTTTTTTTTTTGCCTGCCATTTGATATTTACGTCACGTTGTAAGATTCTGTTTACGGTGCAGTTGATGTTTGTCGGTTCAAAGAAATAAACAAGGAAAGAAGAAACATGCTTTAGACTTTATAAACAAAGACAAAACAATAGTTAACCCATTCAGCCCTGACGCACTACAGCAGGAGATGGGTCGACCATGACAATTCAAGGGTAGTGTCAGATTATGTCGGCGCCAAGCAAATCTGGCACTACCCTTGAATTATCATGGACGATCCATCTCCTGCATAGTCGTTAGATGACGCCTCCACAATTTGTGAAATTACGTGCGCCGGGCTGAATGAGTTAACCAGTATCTTCTGAATAGCGTTTATGTGTTTGTAGCTTATCTCTTCTAACTTATTCGAGTCGTGTCGCCTTTGGGTACGCGGCAATAGTGAGGTTACGTTAACGCCGAACGACTCCCGACAACGAACGAGAGCGACTGGAATCTCAGATACCGCTCAGTTGCGAATCCTGATCAAATGTATATAGTCGTATAGGAATAGGCATAGTCTCCAGCCTCATCAGGTACAACCCTCGTGCCATCATGGTCGATCCATCTCCCACAGCTGGCGCCGCTGACTAGAAGGAAAAAAAATCAAGACACTCCTTGACCATGCAGTTGCATAAACGGCGGTCTTTTCTGGTCATTTGAAATGCCAGTGTGTACGAGTTTTCAGAGTAAACTTTCAAACATAGAAGCCAGGAAGAAGAGAGCTGTTTTCCTGTCCATTATTGAATGTTGCTCATTTTGGGCACGCAAGCGTTAATTGTATATGTAGTTCAAATGTCTCTCTATCGCATGTTTCCTCTTGGCAACTTTTTTTTGAAGTGTGTTTCAGCTTAACTCATTCAGCGCCGAGAACATTATAACACCACCCCAGTGCAAGAGGCATAGATCCTCATGAGCCCCCGCAGTCGCGGGGGCTCATGAGAATCTATGCCTCTTGCTGACACTACTTACAATCGGTGTGCCTCGGACGGATTTTTTTTTTTTTTTTTTGTGCTGCTGAAATAACGAAAACTGCAGAAACACGGTCTGTGTGACGATTTTTTTTATTATTTTTTTTTTAATGTGATTATGAATTGAGCTCTTAATTTGAACATACTTCGCACTCATGAAATAAGACATCTTCCCACCACGGTTCTTATTAAAGAAATAATAAAAACTTGAATTGTTATGCAGTTCGCACTCAGATTTTACTTGAGATATTTTGTTGCGCTTGTTTCACGCATTTCAACTGAAGCGAGGTCAGGTGTCGAGGTTATACCGTTTAGTCCCGACACCTGACACAGCAGCAGGAAATGGATCGACGACTGCATACTCGATCCGTCTCATGCAGCCGGAACTGGTTAGGTGACCAAAGTTGGGAAATGTGGCCGTGGGGTGAAGCGAGTTAAATTAACACAACCGTGGTCAGCGGACTCAATGGTCGGCTGCGCCGCAGACGCGATTTGACCTCACGGCTCTGCATCAATTGAGTAAGGTGCAGTTTCACAGGCCAGTACACTCAGGCTTTCACTCATTCGAGAGGTGCCGCCTCCGGATACGCGGCATAAGCCGCGTATCCGGAGGCGGCACGTCTCGAATGAGTTAAGCTCTAATGTGCGATCGCAAGGTCCAACTAAACCTCCAGATCGGCACACTGACATGCAGACCCATAACAGTTCTAGCACTATATCACCACACTCCCCACCCAAGTCGACTATCGTCAGTAATATATTTCCCTTTGTGTGGTACGCCGAGCCGTTGTCTAAGCGTGCGCATGCGTGCGCGAGTCAGTTGTGAGTGCGCGCTTAGAGTTATAATTATTATAAGATAAGCGCATTATAAATACCGTAATTATTATTATTATTATAACTTAAAGGTGTTGCCTCCTTCCCTGCAACTGTACTGACATTTCTGTTTCTAAAATCCTTGCTCATTCGACGACCAAACGCCACAACCGCCCAGGAAACTTGGTCCCAAAAATTGGTCACGGTCTCAGCAAGAGGCATAGATCTTCAAGAGCCCCCGCAATTGCGGGGGATCTTGAGGCCGATCTATCCCTCTTGCAGTTGGATCGTGTTCACGTTTTCTCGGCAGTGAAAGGGTGAAACTTGTTTTAGATTTTTTTTTTTTTAGCGTGCCAGACAGAAGTATCGCTTGCAACAGCAAAGGATTGGTGAGCCACTTAAACAGGCTTGATCGGCCGTTTCTTGTTTAGTGTCATCAAAGACTTTGTCATCAACATGTCCCCGTCCAATTTCTTTTTATAGGCAAGAGGCATAGATTTTCATGAGCGGGCCCCTGCAGTCGTAGGGGTTCATGAGAATCTATGCCTCTTGCCTTTCCAGATCGAGGGTGGTGCTCAGCATATTAGGCGTAGGATCTTTAATCAAAGGTTACCTGCTGATTGGAATGCGCAGAATTCTTTGCTTGCCGAATTTGCCGGTTGTGAGGACACAGGGCACTTCTCTTCACTGACAGGCAGCGGTAGAAAAATTAGGTGGGGTTTTTTGGGTTTTTTTTTTTTTTTTTTTTTAAGTGTGTCGATATCGTTTTACAGTATCAGACTCTTCTTATTGATGGATCAAACGAATACAACCCCTGTCAGTCTTGGCATACAACATAACCTGTTTTGAGCGCCCACGACCCTTATACAATCCCTGTCAGTCTTGGCATACAACATAACCTGTTTTGAGCGCCCACGACCCTTATACAATCCCTGTCAGTCTTGGCATACAACATAACCTGTTTTGAGCGCCCACGACCCTTATACAATCCCTGTCAGTCTTGGCATACAACATAACCTGTTTTGAGCGCCCACGACCCTTATACAATCCCTGTCAGTCTTGGCATACAACATAACCTGTTTTGAGCGCCCACGACCCTTATACAATCCCTGTCAGTCTTGGCATACAACATAACCTGTTTTGAGCGCCCACGACCCTTATACAATCCCTGTCAGTCTTGGCATACAACATAACCTGTTTTGAGCGCCCACGACCCTTATACAATCCCTGTCAGTCTTGGCATACAACACAACCTGTTTTGAGCGCCCACGACCCTTATACAATCCCTGTCAGTCTTGGCATACAACATAACCTGTTTTGAGCGCCCACGACCCTTATACAATCCCTGTCAGTCTTGGCATACAACATAACCTGTTTTGAGCGCCCACGACCCTTATACAATCCCTGTCAGTCTTGGCATACAACATAACCTGTTTTGAGCGCCCACGACCCTTATACAATCCCTGTCAGTCTTGGCATACAACATAACCTGTTTTGAGCGCCCACGACCCTTATACAATCCCTGTCAGTCTTGGCATACAACACAACCTGTTTTGAGCGCCCACGACCCTTACAATCCCTGTCAGTCTTGGCATACAACATAACCTGTTTTGAGCGCCCACGACCCTTATACAATCCCTGTCAGTCTTGGCATACAACATAACCTGTTTTGAGCGCCCACGACCCTTATACAATCCCTGTCAGTCTTGGCATACAACACAACCTGTTTTGAGCGCCCACGACCCTTATACAACCCCTGTCAGTCTTGGCATACAACATAACCTGTTTTGAGCGCCCACGACCCTTATACAACCCCTGTCAGTCTTGGCATACAACATAACCTGTTTTGAGCGCCCACGACCCTTATACAATCCCTGTCAGTCTTGGCATACAACATAACCTGTTTTGAGCGCCCACGACCCTTATACAACCCCTGTCAGTCTTGGCATACAACATAACCTGTTTTGAGCGCCCACGACCCTTATACAACCCCTGTCAGTCTTGGCATACAACGCAACCTGTTTAAGTTGAGCGCCCACGACCCTTATACAACCCCTGTCAGTCTTGGCATACAACACAGCCTGTTTTGAGCGCCCACGACCCTTATGAGAGATTTCCTGACATTAACCCATTACATCCTGAGGCTGAGTTTTATTTAAAATTTGCTTATTGTCCTATGAAGGCCACATTATAGATCATGAGATAGATCAACCCTTTCAGTTCAAGGGTGGTGCCAGAATAGCTTGGCGCCTCAGGCGCCAAGTTATTCTGGCACCACCCTTGAACGATCACAGTCAGACGTATTTCAAGCAGTTGTTTATCAGATAAAAAGGGTTAAAGGCCGTCATTTAGGCGGCTGTTAATATATTCTCACACATTCCTGCTTATCGGCACAGCAACCGAGGCAGATACCCAGTGTGACTTGGTTTTCCTTGGGAACATGAGTTTTTAGGAAGACACCCGCGATCTGATTGTGGCGGATT